>QUSF01000015.1:4413330-4692477 GCA_003676055.1 Chloebia gouldiae
TTCCCTTCCCTTCCCTTCCCTTCCCTTCCCTTCCCTTCCCTTCCCTTGTTCCAACATTCACTTGCAACGATGGTGCTGCTTCTTTCATCAGTGCACAGAGCACTGAAATTCTGCCAGGAATGGGAATGCTTCTCATCTTTGTAGTCTGCCAAAAAAACCATTTTATTTTGGGTTTATTAAAAATTAATTTTTATGTTTTTGTTTTTTAAAACATTAGCACAAATTTTGCTGCTCTTGGCATTTTCTGTGTGTATCAAAGTTTCCCTTCTCTTTTTATTTTGTGATTTGTATTTTCTAGAAAATTAAGGTTTTTTTAATGCAATTCTAGCCTCAGGGAATACAAGGAGAGTAGAATTTGGTGACATGAAGTGGTGAATTAGTACAAATTTCAGAAATATCTGAAATGTCTGTACTCCTCAGTTTGAACATATGGGATCTTTATTAGGTTTTATTTAATTCTGTATACATTCCTCAGCTCAGAGTAACTTCAGCAATGGCAACTTACCATTACTAAGTCACATTTGCCAGGACCACTGATGTTTGTATGCTGTGAAGAGAAGATGGATAAGGGCTGTTAAAAATATGACTATCATTTATTAAATTTGCTGTTTATATATAACAACTATATTTGACTTGAAGATAGTTTCCATAAGAAAACATGTGATTTTTTTCCTAGAAACAAAAATATTATTGGACAACCTTGCATACTAAGGATTACATAAAAATTTCTGGTTGTTTGCATGGTACATCTCTTATTTTAAAAAAGTATTATTCCCACAGTGAGTTTCAGTGTTAGTCAGCAAGGTCTGACAATACATTTTAAGGACAGAAAATAGAGTTGTGCCTTTATATGGAGAGAGAGCTAATTTCCTGATAGTACTGATGAGCTTGTATTTGTACAGAATTTATCAGTAATTAAATCCAGACTTTGGCTCAGTTTGAAATGTTTTATGCAACTGTGAATCCATGGCGTTTTAGAGGTAAGAATGTAGGAATCAGAAAAACACCCACTCTGCAGAAATGAGAATCCAAATTCTGTGGATTTCTGTGAGTCCAAGAAAGATGTTGGGTTTCCATGTCCCCATCCTTCCCCAGCTCCTTCTCTTTCTCTCTGATACTCATCCACTGTCAGATTATAAATGGAAACAAAGGCTTTGTGCTGAGTCTAGGCAAATGCCTCAACCCCTGTTCTTCAAGAAGTCTAGGCAAGATTTTAATTCTTGGCTCTGGCCCATAGTTTGATGTGTTGGAGTGTGAAACGACCCATTCACTTTTAACAAGTGCTGTGAAAGCAGGGCAAGGGGATCAGTTTGTAAAGACTACCTACAGAATGTGGTATTGTGGTGGCCAGAGAGTAATCTAAGGCTGGAAAACACAGAGAAATCACTTTCTAGTTTACCAGAAGTCTTTTAAATACTGCTATAAAGCAGAAATCCAATGACTACTGTGTTAAGGACTCAAAGCATGCTGGCAAATTGCCTAATAGGGTAAGTAAGGACATCTCACAATCCACGCTTCACAATCCATCTTAAACAAGAGGGAGCAGCAATTTCTTGCTTTCTGTCATTTGGTAAATATGCAGTTCTCAGATGTAACAGTACTAAGTATTTTATTGAAACTTTCAGATGTCAGCCTGCACTCTCCATATGTTCAGGGTTTTACAAGCTGTTTCCATGACAAAATGAGATTGATTCTGGAGCCAGATAGTTAATTGGTTAAGGCCATTTTATTTACCAAAAAATGTAGGCAAAACACTGTTCTTTTCAATACAGTAGACAGATTTCTTTTTTATGTTTCTAAACTTTTTCCAAAAACTACTATGTTTATAAAGCTTTCTCTGAGGAAGATGGTTCCTTCACTAACTTTTTGTTGTTGTTTGTTGTTTCTGGTTTTCTTTCTTAATTACATTTCATTCATTAGGAAGAAGATTTTTTTTTTGCCATATAGAAGTCTAAATCCAACTTTTAAAACATCTGTTCATTTCTGCTGTCTTCTGTAAGAGTGAAACTCTTAGGTAGCCTATATTTTGCAAGAGATACTAAGTATGGATCAATAGAATAATGTCTACTCTCTGTATCATTCATGCACATGCTGGAAAGTTGCTGTAATCAGGAGAATGTGTTCCTGATTTTTGCTGTTTGGTGGGTGTTCTCTTTTTTTCTTCAGGATGAGTAAGACAGATAAAAAATACTTATCCATCCCCTAACCAAGTGGTAAACTAGAATATGCTTCACAAAGGAATAAGTATCATCCAGGAATTTTATGGGGGGACACTATCAGGCCCAACTGCAGTTACTTTTCTGAAGTGAAAATTGCTCCCTGTATTTAGATTGTCACATCTTCGTAGATCCACTAAAAGAAATTATATTTTAAATGTGCTGATAAAGTCCACACATTTTAAATTGTGTTAGTTGATGCTGAGAGCCAACATTTGAGTTGCCAGCATAGTGAGGCCAGCTCTGGCTCTAATGTTGTGCACACCTTAAGCACAAAGGTGACCAGCTCTGTGTGCTCAAACTGTGACAGGTCCTGGGGTATTTTGCTCAAGGCAAACTCAGGCACAAGAACAAACCTGTGGCAGGGGTTTCTGAGGACTAAGCTCTCCTATGTGTAATGTGCCACTCAACTAGCAGAATTGCTGGAAAATCTCAAGACTCTCTGAGACAACCAAAAGCTGCTTTTAAATCATCATAAAGTTTCCCTTTAGTAGGCCATGGTGATGACAGCAAGGGAGGAAGTTTGGCTGCAGGACTCCTGTGACAGTTTGCAAAAGCTAATTTGCAGAAAAAGCAGCTTTCATGGGAAAGAGATTTATTTGCAGAGTAGGGCTTTTAGTCTGTGATACTGGTTTTGAAATCCTTGCAGGGCTGAGACCTTCCACATGCTGGAATCAGTAATTACTCAGCCTTCAGTTGCTTAATCAAAAATTACAAATAGTAGCAACAAGGATTTGTACTTTGTGATGGGAACAGAAAAGTTAGCTCAGGACAGCCCGGCCCCCAGCTGGGGCAAAAGGCTGGTGTGGGCAGGGTGGCAGCAGGTGTTCCTTGGCCAATTAATTGCAGCAGCAGGTGGGGCTCATAAGCCCCAGCTGAAGCTGTGTTGATCAGACTGTGTCACTGCTGAGATCCAAACGAGTATCTTCAGCCAGGTGTACAAGGAGTATGGTGTTGTCTCTGGAAAACTGCAGCTTTTTTTAGGCACCAAATCCCGCTCAGCTGCCTGAGGAGCCAGGTATGTTCATTCTGCTAAAGGCTTTAGCACTTCTAATTTTAAGAAGTTTTCTTCCCTCCCTTTTGGCCATAGCTGCATCTTGGTTCCTTTACATTTTAGCAAGTATGGCTGGTCAGGCTGGAAAAGCAGAGAGGGGGTCTCCTGATTTCACAAAAAAACTGCCATGTCTTATAGAGGTGTCTGCTTTGTGTGTCCCTGGGTTTGCATGGCCTCATAGCTCTTTCAAAATACATGACAGATTTTGAACTTCTTCTTCAGAAGAAGTTTCTACTACAGTTTTAGGGATCCTTTTCTTTCACTCTAGATCCTTTAGATTTTACCAGGCACCTGACTCCTTTTTGTGGCTTGCCTTCTGCAATATGGGCACTCAAACTTGGAAGAGACATCTCTATTTTCTTCTCACCTTTGCTCTTGGTTTACAGGTAGGCCTTTAAAAAGCATCCAGGTTACTTCATTTTTAGTCAGAGCCTGGGATAAACTTTTCATTTCACATAGCGCAGATAGTACTTGATTTGTTGTCTTGGCTATTGAAGAATTTGAAAGAATTCAAGAGCAAGCTATAGGCTAGTCTTAGAAATCAATCCAAACTAGGAAATGAGATATACATTTGTATCACTTGTATTTCAAAAGTGAGTTGATTAGGTCTCTTGAATTTGAACTCAAAAAGACCTAAAAATTAAAATAAATTCATAATCCTGAAAGTAGCGGTTGGGTGTTTCCCCCAACGAGAGAGTGAATGTGGTATTGGAAAGTGTCTTGGAGGAGGTCAAATATGGTTTATATATAGAAGAGGAATTAAGTAAACTGTGTCAAGATTTTCTACAACATGTTTCATTGAGACTAAAACATGTCATTATGTCTTTATGGGCTGATGTTTATAAAACAAATACAAATACTTTCAAGTGAGGGCTATCTGCTGAAGGTTAGCTGTTAAAAATGTTTCCCTCGCTGTTTATAGTTTTCGAAATCTGGCTTATCAGTGGGAATGCTGGCAACTGCTCCAAGTATTGCACATTTCCAAAGAGTTTGACGCACCCTGTTTTCATGCATTCTTTACTGCTGACAGTGTTGGTTATTACCATGAGATAAACAAATTAAATATTGACTCTATAATTTTAGTTGCCATGATTATAAGCACAGCACTACTGAAGTATGCAAGTAATTCATGTGAGTCTAGACCAAAACAATCTAGTAAAAAAGGAATGGTCAGTTATCCTTGAAATATGCAAATCCCCAAGAAAGTGCAGTTATATCTAGGAAGTATTGAGATAGATAAAGTATGTAGATGTTTTATGTTTGCCCATGGAGAACTCAATTCAAAACTTGTTAAAATCAGTGTGCTTGCTTTCAGTGGTAATAAAGTCCTAAGTTATTGCACTGTGTCCGTTTCTGTAGCAAATAGGGGTGTAGTCAATAAATTGTGACTGCAGTTCAAAACCATCACTCTAGTCATCTCCAAATGGCTGGGCAGATTTTAGAGAACCTAAACATTCTAATGCATATCTTGAATTTGGGGATATACAATTTGATATGACTCAAGTTCTGGAGCGCTGTTCTTATTTTCTGCCGTGAACTTCAAACCATGGATAAGCGTGTTTTTCATAGCTTGCAGAATTCAGAATATTTTGGAGTATGTTTTCATACTCTTATACGTACTTCAAACCAAGAATGTTTGCTTTTAATTGCTGTTATAAAAGTTAAGGCAAATTTGTGAGAATGACTGTGATTTGATTTGAGTTTTAAGTCTTTCTCTGAACATAAGGCAAACCAAAACAAACTTCTGGATCACAAATATGCAGGTTGCATTGCACCATCATTTTCAGCTTTCCTGGGACCTCATTAGTTTCTCATTATATCATTTGTCTAAACATAATTTTCTATCGAGTAATTAAGTGATGAGCTTGCATGATATGAGCTTTATATGCTATTTCTCATAAGCATATGCTTAAGTGTATATATAATTATCTGTTGGTAGAGGGGACTGTGGAAACATTGCTCTGATTAAAAATCATGAGCTGATAAAAAAGGAATTGGAGTGACAAGAAACTTGTGGTCCCATAAGATGAAATACCATTTGTAGCAGCATGGGCAATGTGCTAACACTATACATTTATATACAGCTTTTGGTATTTGTCTGCACAATTAGGCCACCCTTTCTCACAGTATAATCAAGTTTTTTGATAATGCTTCATTTTCATAGTGCTCTGAAGATGACAGGGATATAAAATGCATGTCTCAAGTGATCTCTCTTCATTGCCTGGTTTACATAATTTTTATTCTGTTTGGTCTGTGGAAGATATTTTCTGGCTGTGTGTTATGGTTTAATTCAGTGATTTTTTGATGGGCTTGCTTTGCAATTCTTGGGCTCCTGAATTTGCTTATTGTAACACCTGTATATATAAACTGCCTAGAAACCAGAAAATGTCAATACATTGACATATTTTGAACAGTTTGTCCTCCAAAGTGGAGAACACGTGTTGTGTTCATGTTTCCTCTACTGTTCTTAGGCAACAACTTCAATACTGAGAAAATACACAGTTTGCAAGGCTGGTGGTGAGGCAATTAATAGGGGAAAAGTGTAAAATATCACATGGTATGCTTTAATTCTATTATCAGAGGCTCAAAATAGGAAAATTTGACCACATTACAGTTCTAATATTCTCTTTTTGAATAATTGAACAGGACAATGTTTTGGTTTATTGTGGAGCTTTCTAGTGAATAAAATACATATAAATCTAGATGAAGACCCAATTTTAAGTCATCTTTAGTAGAGCCCATAATTTTGGCCTAGCTATCATTTAAACAGTCATGCTTCCATATATTTCATTCATGCCAGCAGTCTGCTTTATCCTGGCTGCTTTGTATTCAGTCTATTCTCAATGTGGTTATACAGAAAAATATCACTTGGGTTTTATTGGAAAGTGCTTTTTTCCAGAACAAATCTTGGAAAACAGGAAAGCAATAATGTGTAAGTTTCCATAACTTGGCTACCAAATTCAAAGTGTCATTGCAATTTGTCTGTGCCCATTAGAAATCCTTATCACAGCTCTGCCTGGTGGCTGTCTCCATCATTTTGTAGAGTACTTTTGCAGTATTCTGGATATGTAAATCATTTTAAGGGGCTGTTCTGTTTTACATGGGTAAACTTTTCCTCGCTAACTTTCTGGCCCTTCAACACTGCAATAGGAAAAAGTAGTTATCTCTTAGGAAAATCTCAAATATTGACCAAGGAGTAAACCATTAGCTCAGGTCATTGCTGACCTGAGATATTCTGATGTGCTTTTTCAGTAATGAGCATTTGCTTTGCGGTCAAGACCTTATTAAGGTTCCCAGGAGGACAAAACAACCAATCAGTTTAACAAGGAGCTCCCCAGCTCACTGAGGAGCATTTAGGGTTCACATTCCAGTATGGGTCACTTTGCCATGTTCTGGCTCCTTCCCTGCAGCTCCATCAGCTGGCAGCTAGTGGTGTAGTGGAAGCAGCCTCTTCCCCCACAGCCTCTTGCATAGAAGAGAACAGCTACCTTTGAATCTTTAAAAATACTTCCAAACTGGTGGCATTTCTTTATATAAGCACAACAAATAACCTAAAAATAGAACTATAGCTGGAATGTGAGCTATTCAACATGAATTAATGTGTTTGTTAAAAGTCTAGGGATTTTTGATGGTCTTGTGAGAGACACATGACCTTTTCATGATGCTCCCTAGAGATACTAGTCATCCTGTCCAAAAGCAGCATGAAGTTTTTCAGGCATACACAAACAATGTAATTAGGGTACTTTGGGCCTGGTAATGGGGTATGAACATTGTAGTCCTGCTCAGATGGCCTTTCCAAGTATACCATGATTTTCCTGTATTGTAACTATTGGTACAAATAGTGCAAGGGTCTTATAATCTCTGAATATAACTAAGTTTTGTGCTTTCAGTGTAAAATGTAAAGAATAAGTTTCTTCTTTTTGCAAGATTGTGCTATGTGCTTCTCCAGGTAACCAGGAACTGAAACTCTGTGCTGGCAGCACAGTGATCTCCGTTTACTGGAAATCCATCCAGTCACCAGAACCAGCCTTCACACTCAGCATTAGTTATAAATTCTATTATATTAGCATTCTCAGAGAGATCAGGGACAGCACAAATGGTGCAGGTTAATATATCTCCCCTACAACAAAGGCTGAGTTCAGGATTGAAGATTATGATGGGGTGGCACAGGATAGCTGTGGTCATTATCATCCCAGGACTATGGGGCCTCCTCATCGTGCTTAGCATCACACAAACACATAGCAAAAAAATGTCCTCACTCAGTCATTACATCCCAATTATTGTCCTCACGACTTGGGCACAGAGGACCTGAGTGACCCAAGGGTGCCATTTCCTATGTGCATTGCATTTGCTCACTCCATTTCACACTTACTCTGCTGCTGACTACAGAAGCCATGCTTCTGTGAAAATACAACAGACCTTATTCTTATAAATTACTTTTTAAAGAGCTTTTAAGATTTTTAAAATGTCGTAATTAAGACATTCAAATAAGCAAGCAGCCAGATGAATACATAGTCCGTGTATTCAAAACTGAGATAAACAAAATGTTCAGAATTAATATGATCTTGCCATACTCATCTCACTTACAATGTATATTTTATGTCAAAGTAATGCTTCTGTAGCATTTATAGCACTGTGTCACAGTCTTGAAAAAAATACAGTAAATAATGGTGATGAACAACATCCTGTCCAAATGAATCTCAAGAACAGGCTTTGCTTAAAAAAATCTGCTAGTGAATATGGGGCTATTATTAATTCCAACAAGTGCTGTGGCTTTTGATACACAACAGACAAAATAATCTAGATGGTGCTCCAGTGTTGATACTCTGAGAAAAGTGTTCTTTAAAGGGTTGCCTTTCATCAGGAGCTGCTCTTTGACGGGTAAATGCTTATGGCAACAGCCTTGACAACTTATATTCACCTCTTCTGTGTGTGTGTCTTAATACTTGTCAGCCAGAGATGCTCAGCAGACAAGTTACACTCCTGAGATGTCTCCTTATGCTTAAATGCTACAATAGATTTCTTTTTATTTTCAGTATAAAATTTTATCTAGCTCTCAGAACAGCTGGACACTTTTAGCCAGCACTGAACCCCTCCTAGGTAGGCTGATGGTCCTCTTCCTCCATAGCAGTGAAGCTGAGGTAGCACTAGAGCCTTTGTGCAAGACACTGCTTTTGATAAAGCTGCCCTACAGAATAAAGGGTTGTTCTGACAGTGAAAAACTTCCCGAAGTCATTGTAGGAGGAAGGTTTGTGGGATGAAGTCCTCCAGAGCCAACTCAGCTGCAATTGTTTTTGCAGTCTGGTGTGTGACACTTTGACTCCCACAGCCCAACACACCACATGTCTGTGGGGAGCATCACTGTGTATACCAGGGCAGAGGGGGGAGATGATCATGAAGGAAGATGTGTTTATTGTCAGACCAAATAAGAGCACACAGGAAAGGACTTCCTCTGTGTTTATTTAAAAATAAATATTGTAGAGTTGGAACAGAGGAGAACACCTTCAGGGGCATCAGTGAAAATAATGACAGTAGCAAAGTTCATAGCTGGACACTGTGATATTACAAATCTATGAAGAAAAATAAGTTTGAGAGTAAAACAAGCTCGTTATTTTTGAGTATGATTATCTCAGTCATGGTAACATTAAAACACCACCAGAGAGGCTCAGGTCATAGTTCTTTTACAACTTTTCACTTTTCTAAGCTGTACACAGCTGCTATTTGGGTATGAAGTTAAATTTCTACATGTGAAGAGAGCTTCTGACACTCCTTGTTCTCCCTGCATAGCTGCATTCTGAAGTTCACTTAATATCTTTTAGGAATAAGTTTGCCTCTGGCTTTCTAATTGCTAATGATTAGAAGCCAGATGTACAAAGAAGAACTCTGTTCAGCCCAAGCACTTTCCCAAATGTAGAAGGCAAGCTGATTGTGATTTATGCATCATATCCTGTAAAACAGTGTTTCTCAGGGTCAATCTTGTACAACAAATAAAATCCACCAATACCTGAACTATGTCTCTTGTTCTAGGATTTCCCTAGCAGGAAATCCAAATCCCGTGTACTGTAGATCTGCCCTAGTGAGATAATTATTGTTCTGCCAGGTTGTTGTAAGCAACACATCTGATCAAAGACAAGGGAAAGAAGTATAATTGCCATGTGAATTGTTGGAAGTCTAGTTTACTGGCAGTATATGTTTTGAAATTGCATGGAACCACATGTATGTTGAAAACTGCCTCAAAATTGATTTTTTTCTTCATGTAAATGCAATATTTTGTGTGGGGTCTGATGCTTGGTGGATGTGAAAGACTTATGCAAGACAGGAGCCCAAGAGAGAACTAGAGGCTTGCTGCCAGTTGTATCAGAAAAGCAGGTGAAAAACTTGGAAGAAGTAAAGGCTACAGGTCCATTTTCAGGTGTGGTGAATATTTTAGGTAGATTTTAGTTGTTTTAAAATGTATGGTTGACTTCCTGTGTTGAATTTCAAAGAACCACCTGTGGTAGCAAATGGGGCTTGAAATGGCTTCCATTTTAAGAAAGGGTTTTAGCTTTTTGTGTCAGAACAGATTGAAATGTGTGTGTGTTCATATCCATATTTTGTTTAGCTATCATGTATTTTCTTGGATTAGAAGCTTCTGAGGTGCTAAGGGTATTTGCATATATGTTACATTTGGAAATGGCCTGTGACTTTGAAGCATTCATAGCTGTGAAGCCAATGTGGTTCTCAAAATTTTTCTGTTCTGCTTTCCTCCTCGAAGACTTGCTGGAGGAGCCTTTGCAGTTGCTTTATCCCCTGAGACTCCGTGGAAATCTGGCAGCTGTGTTCAACTCTTTTTATTTGTATTCCTGATAAGTGTTCTACAGTGCAAGCCTCTTCAGAAACATGTTGATTCTATACCCTGAAAAACATGACCCTCCAGGGGAATACACATGTATGGGATGAAATTCTCTCTGCACTGAAGCCAGACAGGCTTCCTGCCTTTGGTGGCAGAGTTGTTGTGTAGAGGTCTCCTGCAGACTGCAGCCATCAGTTGCTAATGTCTTGGACATCTGAGATGGGAATGAAGGTGGAAGTTTTTATCTTTATATTGTGCAGCTTTAATGGAAAGGTCCATACTGCCTCTTTTGAGCAGTTGCAGCAGAGTTCACAGGACTGGAAATTGAGCTAGTTAGTACTGTGCTTTCTCTTTTCTCCACTGAGATCTCCATCTTCCCCCTCTGCCACAGCCTTGATTTTATTCCCTTGTTTCAATAATTGAAAGAAGTTCAAAACATCAAATTTTGTTCCTCTGCTGTGGAAAACACCACCACCACAATTTAGTCCTTTTATTCTAAAATAAATTAATTTTGTAAGTCTACTTAAGAGGCATTAACACCTGCCTCTTTAATTTAGCAATGCTTGCTGCCAAGCATGTGCTGCTGCTTGGGCTTCATGTTTGTTATCTGACGCCTCAGTCATGCTACAGAAAGTGTTGCATCTGTTCAGTTCTGGCTGAGATTGTTCATTTCCTTCTATTCAGATGCTGACTTTTCAAGTCTTAACATATTGTTTACTTTGCTGCTTTTTCATCCACAGCCGTGTTTATAGTGGGAAGGCAGGCAAGGTTTCCTGAGAAGAGCTGTGCAGTGAAACAAAGTACTGTTATTTCTGAGGGTGTGGAAAGTATTCTTCTCCTATTAGACTATCATGTGCCTAATGCTGAGGAAATAATAGTATTAATGTGCTTAAAATGGTCCTCTTAATGGTATTGAGAATGTCAGAATTTGCACACAAGATATACATGTGTGTCTGATAGGTGATCAGAAATCATTGCTGATATAAGCTGCTGGTTATTCATATTCTCTATTTTAGAGATGCCTTTGGAAGGATGTTGTGGTCAGCAAAGAGAAAAATTATATAAATGTGCTGTGTCCAGTTTAGTACTATATGGATTTCTCTAATATTTGATTCAAATATACAAAGAAACTCCAGTAAAAATATTTGCCTACTACTTTCTCCTTTGAGACTGTGCTGTTAGACTGTGCAAACAAGCAAAGGCACTAACACTCACAGAACAATAATTAAATATATTTGCTTAACAAGTTGTAAGTGCAAAATAGAAGAGAAAAATCCAAAGTAGTAACTGATGGGTGCTGCATTTTCTTTCCTGGATGATCCTGATTTGTTTTTAATAGTGGTTTGAAAAAAAAGTCTTTTAAAATTGTGATTCTTTGAAATAAGTAGTCTCTGATGCAGAGGATTGTACTAAGCAGTAAAAGAGCAGCTGTTACTGGAAGTTACAGTTAATTGTTTTATTTTCCAGCACAAGGTTGTTTGGTGGGAACAGTGGAGAAAAAAATGCAAGCAACTGCCAAAAAAACAAGCATGTGAGGTGAAACTTGAATTTGCTCTCATGAGAACTTTCTAAGATTCATAAGTAACTGAGGAAAGCAGGCTGTATTTAAATCTCTGGATATGTATGTGCTGTATGGAGACACAGCACACAGTGTTGGCAGAAGAAGGGAAGGAGAACACAAAGTCACAAAGACTGATGATAGGAGGGTAAGGCTTACCAGGATGGATAGAGGATAAAATGCCTGCTGCCACATCGTATACTTTTGTTGGGGGTTTGTGTTTGTTTGGGATTTTTGTTTGGTTTTATTTTTGGTTTTGGTTTTTTTTTTTTTTTTTTTTTTTGTGGCGCTCAGAGTAAATTTGAAGCCCCTATCCTTTCCCTTGCTCCCACAGCACGGGTTTCCTGTGCTTTTTAAATGAAACAAGAAAAGCATGCCTCTGTTACAAATCTGTAGAGGAGAAGATGGATAAATTAGCTAGAGGCATTTTGTGAGCCCTGCAGGCCAAATCTGATGTGATACATGTATGCCTAAGTGCAATCTCTGAAGAGGGACTTCAGCAAAACTCCCCACCTGGGCTCTGGCTGTTAGAGCAGTGGGAAAGCTGTGGCAGAAAGTGTCCCTGGGCAGGCTGAAGGGGAGAAGGGCCTGGCCAGGAGGCCCTGGTGGTGTGGGTGGCACTGCCCACTGCTCTGCTCTGGCACTGCTGCTGAGCCACAGTGTCTGCCACAGGGGCTGTGCTCTGGGAATCCAGCTTGTTAGTCCTTCTGTTCTTCCAGCACAAGGCTGTAAAACATTGTAGGACATAACAGGCAGCTATTTATTTCTTAAGTCTTTAGGTGCCAGAGGGGAGATTTCTTTTATATATATATATAAATAACACTGGAATGCATTTATTAGGAATTAACTGTATTTATTTTGAACCACTATATTTGAACATCCAGATCCTCAGACAAAGCTTCAAGAAAGTAAAATATCTGCCATACTCTGAGCTCAGTTCTCTGATCACTTATCCTTGCCTGTATTACCACCCATTGTGAATAATTTCACTGACTTCAATAAAACAACATGCAGTAGCCAACATTTAACTCGGTACTAAGTTTAGCTCTAAAGAACAAACACATTGCTTCTAAAAAGAACAAACCCAAAATGAAAGCTGAACAATACCCTGAAATTAATTTCTTTCAACATTAAAATCCAGACTGATTGCTATTAACTCATTAATCAAAACATCTTTCAGTGAGAGAATTTGTTGCCAACTCTTATTATTACTAATTTAATGTAAGAGTGTGACCACTGAATATCAGTTTATATTAGGAAGTTGCATAGTTCATACAAAGTCAAAATACTGTTTTGTTTCTTATAAAACAGCTAATGTCTGTATAAGTTTATGGAATGAGGTGATTGTTATTGTTCCCATTACATTTTGGAGATATTGGTCATGGTTTTGTAGTAAATAATCAGCTGAGGATTGTCCTGAAAGCAGAAATTCATTCCTTGAAATTTAAATTGTCAGAGACAGGTCTATAACATCTTGTTACTGAATGAAGTTCTGGCTTTTGTGAATCCAGGATTAATTGTGATATTAATACCATGTGTTCCCAAAGAATTTGCAAAATATTGAATGATTAATTAAAATTTAAATTATTTAAGCAAACACAGAATTGACAATAATTTGAGAGCATATTTAAGACATTGTTATGCTTTCACACTAGTGTGTCATTGCTTAAGATTTGCATGTTAACAACTTCAGGCAAGTAAATGTCACTCATACAGAAATTATGTGCATAGGAATGGCGTGAATAGGAAAAACAAGGTTTTATGTTTTATAGACAGAACATGTTGTGATCAAAAGGATTTTGAGAAAATGAACATCTTTATGTACCTTGGCCAATGCACAGGCCTACAGCAAGTGTGGGCTAGTTCCTGAGTAGGCTGTATAAATAAACTGTCCTTTTCTCATTCCTGAGCTGTATTCTCCTTTTTCCCATGTTTTCCATGGTGGATTGAAGAAGCAATATAGTGATACATATGGAGCCTACTGACTATGCAAAATTCTAAGACAAGTGATAACCTGCCCCTACCATTCTGGATAA
Source organism: Chloebia gouldiae (assembly GCA_003676055.1). Classification (NCBI taxonomy): domain Eukaryota; kingdom Metazoa; phylum Chordata; class Aves; order Passeriformes; family Passeridae; genus Chloebia; species Chloebia gouldiae. The sequence continues at coordinate 4,427,027 of QUSF01000015.1, forward strand.
AATTGGTTACTTCTGGTTAATTAGCTGTTTGTTTTCTGCACAGATATTTCTTATTAGATGTTGCTGTCAGTGGAAGAGCAAGTGCTTTTCAGAGCTGAGGGCAGCCCTCAGGCTGGTTCTACCTCTGTAATCCTTCTGCAGACATAGAAGGTTGGCAGCAGCACTCGCTGCAATGGTGGGGTAAAACAAAGGATAGTCTGCAACTGCATTGGCACCCCATCTTGCTTTATGTGGTGCAGTTCATCAATAGATAGGACAGAGGATCTAGCTTGTCTCTGCTGCCAGCAAAAGATTTAAAATTAGGACAAATTTTCACATATTACTTTTGATTTTTCTCTGCTCAGACTGAGAACTGTTTCTATAAGCTCTCCCTTCTTGTCCCTGAGGCTCTCTAGCTAGTGATACAGGGATGTAGTCAAATGTGCATGGGTATAGTAGAATTTAACCCACAGCAGAGAGACACTGAATTAAATGAGCATTTTGCAAAGGGCTGATATGCCTGACTTCATTAGGGTTATGTAAGTTTTCTTAAAAACATAATTAAAATTGGAATTATACTCCCCCAAGTATGCTGCAATATCTGACTTGGAGCTGCAGTAAGCAGAGCTTTGCTTGACCTGCTATTTCTGTTCCTTTGCTGCTGTGAATTTGGCATGGCATCCCAGAGACTGTGATCACAACAAGCAGTGACAAAGGCCTTATTTCCCCAAATGCTGAGGCAGGTTCTGACCATGGTATTTTGTAAACATCTTCTGCAGATACTGCACGGAAGTGCACAGGCTATTGGTGACAGCACAGAGGGCTCCTCACTTCAGGAGTGAAATCAGGAATGCAGTGTGGAATTTGAGAGAACAGAGTTCTAGGAATCCAAAGGGAAGAGCACCATGAAATGAGTGAATTGAATGGTGCTCTGAAATTTAGCCATGGAAGTAGCTCAGGAGCATTGCTGAATTGGATGTCTGTTTATTCATGATCACCACCACCAAGCATGGATAGATGTATACATAATAGAAATAAATTTTGCTTTAACTGAGTACATTCAATTCACAATGATTAAGCAGAAATAATTTCATTTTCAAGGCTGGATATTTAGGAAGGGGTATATGTCCAACCATTTTTCTTTAGTGAGAGGTAACCCACATGTCAGAACTGATGTAGATCTGGCCTTCCTTGGGGAATTCAGATCTTGGACTAGCTCTGAGACCAGTTTCTAATTTTAATTACTGCTACTACATTAAAAATTGCTCCCACAATGCAGATGAAACCCACCAGTATAAATCAGCAGCAGCAGAACTCTTTAAAGCTTATACAGACATAGGCTTTGTGCTGACCTCTGCACAGCATCAGTCTCTTGCTGGGCCATCTCCACAGGAATGAATTGTATTCAGAAAGCACAGCGGAAGAGATTCAGATTAGTATTCTACATAAGGCTTTTAATATTGGGTAGCATAAAGGTCAAGTAAATAATCTAAAAATAACTAAGCATTAATGCTATGAAGACCCTGTGCAGAAGTTACACTTTGTCTCTTTGGTGCTGATCTTACAACAAACAGTTTTTACTTTAGCGATCATATTGCGAATTACCGAACCTAATCACTGAGGAGTTGATTTCTTGTTGATCAATAGTGGCTCCATAAACTTTACTAAAGTTATTTAAAACCATTTCAGTTGGCATTTAGCCAATTTGGTTATTGTTTTATTTGTTTAGGCAAGCCATTCTGAACAACTGAGTGGTGCTCTTGCATATTAATTCAGCACTGAACCCATTAACTAACTATGCATGCAGTTTTGTATCAATATCTCACCTATTTTCAGTTAGTTAGCATGATTAAGATCATATGAGTTGAATTAACAGGTCAGTGCATCATCTCACTACAATTGCATCTAGGATAACTTAATCTAAAAGTCATATGAAAAGGACAATTTAGCCTTCCCATACTCAAGATATCAATTTTGAATGTGATCAGCCCAATGTTTCATGGAAAGACTTCAGTTTTGAACTTCTGTACAGAATTTCTGCTTTGAAAGGTGAATTTCTAATAGAGACATATGGGTTTCATACAGGGGTCCAAACAACCATTTGCATAAAAACTCCACAAGACAATGACAGACAAATTTCTTCACTTCTTACGCCATATTGGTCAATTCATATTTAGTATGCACATCATTGTCTTCTCCTGACTGAGGATCTGAGTGATGAATTTCAATAAAAATGACATAGATCATTGCTCCAAGTACACCTCCCAGCAGAGGTGCAACTATAGGAACCCACCACCAATTATTACCAGCCCTGTAAGACAAAAAGAACAAGAATTAGTGTTATTTGTTACTCTGGTGAACACCTTCCTGTGAATTAGTCACTGAACAGATGCAGTGGTGTGCCACTTGCTATACTGTTGACCTTTCTATTTTGTTTTGTATTCTGTAAATGGGTGACACCCTCATCTGCTCTACCCAGGCTCGTTCTGATTGAAATGATAAATAACAAGCACCAGACATGTTGTTCTGTATTTGCATTTTAGAAAATAAAGCCTTTTTACTGCATGTCTATTTGGGGACAGAGGATGCTTTCTTCCTTGAGAAAAGCACATTTCACTGACTTGCAGTGAAATGAACAGGCGCATATTTATTGTCCAGCAATCTTCACTTGTGCTGTCTTCAGATGCTTGTGAATAGATTTTCAGGATGTTACAAAAGTGGCTTATTTCATCTGCATGGAAACTTGCAAGTTCATGCCTCCAATAGTATATACCATCTTCCTCTTGGCAAATGTAACAAATTAAACTGAATTCTGAGTATATTTACCCTAAGCAATGTAATAAAACACAGTGACTGTAAAGTTGATTATCCTTGACTGGAATGGTCCAGATTCAAATTTCATGCGGTAGAATCTTATCTCCGTGTTTAAAATGTGGTGTCTTTCAGCAAGAGGCAAATGCATGCTTAGAAGTTTTATACACCTAAAACCTAATCTTAGAATTTTTGTATTCACTAAGAAAGTCTATCATGCTAATTCCACTGAAATGTTTACATTTGCACAATTACTAGGATTTAATTTTAATATGTAGATTTACAGGCATATTTAAAGCAAGACTTCTGCCATTGAACTGTATAAAACAATAAATAACAACCTTTTTATGCAGGAATATTGGGCTGGTAGAATTGCTCTCCTTTTCCTAGAGGTCCACATTCAGACAGTAAATAACTGAGTATCCATGTGGGAGCACAGAGTCTCTTAACTGTACTGATGCATTAAGGTGTTTTTATTTGATAACATGCTGTATTAATTGGATGTGTCAGTCTCCAGTGAAAATCCAGCTACCTCAATTTCATGCATATTGAAAATGGATAAGTTTTTTTCTCACAGAAATACAAATGGACAAATTAATCTGTAAGACGAACTTTACAGAAAGCTGCAGGGGAACTTTTAAACTGTCAGGATAATTATCCAGCACTCAGTTGTATAGCTTTATGCAGAACTTAACTTGTGTTTGTCACAATGCAAGAATAGAACTGGGAAAATATTGGTGCCCTGTTGATTATACTATTACTGCTTGTTCTGAAATGCCTTGCATGTGTGTGTTTTACCTTTGGAATTATTTCTATTTTGCCCTGAGGATATAAAGTAACTTTTGATGTTGCTTTACTGAGTTTATAAATCTGTTTGTTTTTGAATCATGGATGGTCGTTGAGCACTTGAATTTCTGGAACAAGCATGGACTTTGGTTTTATTGAATTAATCAGCAGAACAAAAGCCATATCAAGTACTTGCATGTATTCTTCTGCACGATGTCTTTATACCTGGGTGTGTAATGGAGGTGTTTCTTGGCAGGTTTCTCTTAGCTTGTTCCATAACTGGCCTGTGCCTTGTCAGCTTCTGCATGACCTTCTCCAAATCGTGGCCTGTATTTGCAGTCAGCAGTGCTGAGATGCTGGGTGCAAAGCCTTTGAAGAGGCTGCTGCCAAAACTGCAATGAGGTCAGTCAGCACCCGGCCGAGTTTCTGTGACACTCGGTGCTCTGTCATTGGCACAGGAGCAGGAACTCTGTGACAAGCACAGATGGCCAAAGGCCCCTCGATGCCCTCCGCCCCTGGCTGTGCCCCGTGCGCTGTTTGCTGCCGGCTCAGGAGAGCGCCCAGCCCCGCCTCTGCCATCGCGGCTGCTCGGGGCGCTGGGCGGGTGCCGCTTGTGCTGCCTGGCCGGCAGAGCCGAGCCTGCCTGCGGGCATTCCGGGGAAACTACAGTGCCTGAGCTGCAGGCACTGCGAGCTTGGGCCCGGTTAAACTTGCAGATAACCTTTCACTGGCCAGCTGCTGCGGCAAAGGGAGATACCGCTGCTCGTGAGGTAATCCGGGCTGCACCCTGGGAAGAATGCTGAAAGCTTCTGAGGCCGCTTTGCCATCCAAATGCCTGTGCAGACAGGAGATTTGCCTCCGGCCCTTTCCGGCAGTGCATTTCTGTTCAGTGCTGCCGCCTTGTCCCCGGTGCCGGCGGCCACGAGGTGTCAGCGTTACCGCGCCGAACCGCGCTGGGTATCCCGGGCTACCTTCAGCTGCTGGCACGAAGCACTGCTCTGGAGAGCCCTACCTCTCTCCCTCTTAGTGCTCGGTTTTGCTTATCAAAATCCAGTCTGGTATTTGGACTCAATGCTCCGGCTGTTTTCTCACTACAGACGATACTTTGCTTCCCAAACTTTTCTTAAGCTTATCAAAATAATAATCATGTGCCTAAGAAAGACTCCTGGTTTTCTGGTGGGAGCTTTTAACCAAAACAAACCATTTGCATGGACTAAGGAAACCACATTATAGCTTGTGTCTTGGGGCTTGGTTTTGCAGAAAATGCTTCTTCAGGTGTTGTGCAAAATGTAGTAACAGCAGCATTTAGAAAACCCTCAGTGCTCAAATGCAGCCCTCTCATCTGGACCATTCCAATGTCCAGCAGAAGGGGTATCCTCCAGTCTAGTTCCCTGCCTGAAAATAGGATAAAACCAACGTTTATTATCCCTTCAAGCATAAAGAAGGGTAGAGGGGATTTCTCTGCTGTGAGGTAATTCTCTCAATGTTTAGAGCATTTGCTTGGGAACAGTGTAGAAAGTCTTGCTATTCTGTATCTGTTCTATTCCAAAGTGAGGCTTTCCTGGTGGTCCTGGCTGTTCTGTAGGTGACGCTTGAACATGGGCTCAGTTGGCTTGGGAGATGCTTCCATCCTCCCCCAAAGAACATTCAGTGTCTCCTGAGTATTTCCTACTGCTCGGTTTGTACAGCACTCCCCTCGTGTCCCTTTGGAGGTTTCATGCTCAGGTCCCAGTTCCTGGACATACCTTTACTAGAGAGCTTAAGCACCTGTCTCAAGGTTGTGAATTCCATTTAAAAGAAGATATCCAAGGTTTATTTTCAACTGTTGCTGCACCACTTTAAGTTGCTCAGATACAGCAGAGCATCAGGCAATATAAGATCCTGACTACAATCATTCAGCCTTTTCCCATGGCTCTTCCAGCTACCTAACAAGGTTCAGGTTCCTCCTAAGTCTCACTGGATCCGTGCAGTAAATAAATAAGAACATATTCCTGTTGTATCATTCCCTTGCACTTGGTTATAGCTGTAGCCTTTTAAATGAAGGTAGGGAGGAAGACTTCTTCCTCAATTTTTCGCATCCCTTATATTATTGTAAGTTTGGGCAAGGATCAGAGATCTTGTATGCTATTTTTTTATGTTCACACTTTAAAATTTTGTAACAAGGTCTTTACAGTGGGACTGCATTCTCTCTCATATAAAACCTTAACTACACTAGGAAAGAGTCTATATTGGTATAGATGTAGAGTTTTCTTGTTGTTTTTTTCATGTAAATGAGCATGACCATACTTTTAGGGAGAAGGGGAGTTCACAGGTATTCTGTGACTAGATCACCATACAATCAGACTTCCAAACTTTCAGGAATGTAATAGCCAACTTCATAATACATTACAGATTATAGGCTGACACCATGGCTAATACCACAGCCAAAACTTGTTGTGATTACACAGGTATGAGAGAGGAGAATCCTGAGCATAGGATGTCGCTCTGTGTATCCTTGCTTTTTAAGAGTGCAGTGGCAAGAGCTACTGGGGAGGAAAAGTTTGGATGTAGTCAGACCAATGAGCTGATGTCCCACCAGCAGCTGACCAGAGCTGGGCTACATCCAGCCTTGGCTCTGGCCTGTGCTGTGGCTGTGTGCCTGTTTCAGCTCTGCCATGCCTGGCTCTTTTTGTATGAGAAAAGCTTTGCTACTGCTTTCCTCAAATAAGGTACATGATTTGTGTAAATAGAAATCATACTGAATAAATAGAGATTATTTGTGCTTCTTTTATTTCTTGCTAAAATAAATCTCTACTAACCAGAGCTCTCCAGTGGCCTACAGTACTACTGGGGATTCCTACTTGTAAATAACTGGGAAAACAAACAATACTAAAATATCTCCTTCCTGGTGACAGATTACTCTTGCTTAGATACCCCAGAGTGCCTCTTACCCTGGATACATGTAAGATGTGGATTTGATGTGCAGCTAATTAGCCATGCATAGGGCCAGCCGAAAGCGTGTGCGTGCACACACAGGGATTTGAGAGGGCTCTGAAATGTGGGAAAATGAAGGGAGATTTTCCATTCACTCCTTCACTCTCAGCCAGGCAGTCAGGCTTTTAGATTGCTGTGTATTTCTGCAGTAACTCAGAAGTAATCATAGGCTAAATCAATCTGGCATGTCTCTGTTTTTTACAGTACCCAATAAATATTTCTACCTAATTCTCTCCTGATTTTTTTTTCCTGAAAGCTGCAGGATACAAGAAGAAAGCACTCATATTTTCAGTGACCTCTAAGAAGCTCTAATATTTTGGGAAAGGTCTTCTTGAAACAATGATTGATATTAGAGATTATGCATGTTTGATTTGCCCTAGGAGCAGGAAATCCTTTTTAAAGCCCAGTTCCTAGACGATATCTGGCTTAAAGTGCATGAATAGCTGCTTCTGGTATGCAAAGAATTACCTGTATGTATATAAAGTATGACTTGGTACCATGTTGAATCAGGATCTTACTTTCCTAGAAACAATTTTAGCCAGGAGCATTTGATTTCATCTCCAGGCATACTTACGTGAATACTTCCATCCCCCATCCTGCAATGGCTGTGAAGAGCCTTGGGCCAAGATCCCTGGCTGGGTTCATGGCACAGCCACTGTTCATTCCCAAGGAGCAAGTAAGAACAATTATAAGAAGTCCTATTGCAATTGGCTCCAGGCCCTTGGGTACGCTGTTATTTTTGGTGTCAAAAATAGCAAATATAGCCAGAAGAAGAACAGCTGTTGACATCACCTGGCCAAGGCAAAGAAAAGAATATTGAATAAATAAGTGTAGATTCTTTCCAATAATGAAAAGAGAGGCTATGGCAGCTTTGTGGATTGGAGAGGCTTAGAGCTGGTATTTAGTTTTATCCCACTATATGGAATAGCAAAATTTGGAACTCGGTGCCTTTCTACTTCACAGTAATGAGAAGTTTGGATATCTGTGCTGAAAGACAAAGATGTGGGGAAATAAAAAAAAAAATCTGCAACAACCAGAGGATTTAAAAGGGATCTCCTGTGTGAGGTCTAATGCTTTGTTTCCACATTTTTTCCTGTCAATTTTACACTTTTATTCACTTAATTTTTAGCAGTTCTGCCATTATAGCAATGCAATCAGATCCATTGCTATAGAAGTGTTTTATGTGACTGTAGTTTATGCTGATAATTTAGACTAGATATGCATCTCTTTATCTAGGTATTGTAAAATATCGGAAGAAAAAGTGAAATCTGTCAAGTCAAAACTGAACAGCTAAAATTAGAAAGTATCCAAATTAGGGTTGCATGTATAACTGTACCATGAACTTTGTACTGCATATGCTAATTGAGGTGATGAAGGAAAGTTTCTTGGAATTACTTCAGTGCAAGTACAGCTCTGCTTAAATCAAATGCTTTGTCAATGTGGATTTTGCTAATAATTAACTTGATGGGAAAACAGACAAAAGCTTCAGCGATGTCAAAGTGTTCAATTTCTATACTGATTTGAAGAAGCTTAAGTTTGAGGGGTTTAAAAATTATTTGGTTTTCATCTGCTTTTAAGATTATTTTGAAACATGCATGGGTAAAAAATATCTTAGGGAAAATTCCGTTGACTGATCCAAAGATCAGACCTGTCTTACAGAACTTCAAAATAAAGTTTAGATTTTTTTAAAGCCAGATTGCACAACCTTTTATGCAATTAATTTCTGTATTTGTGCCATCCCTTTTTTTTTTCATACCTTACTCATGAAGTATTTATTTCATGTATTCCTGAAGAAGATGGGTAAGTTGATTAGAAGTATATAAAAGATACAAAACTTCGTTTTTTGCTGTTGCGTAAGTGGAATTAAAGGACAAAGCTGAGAATGAAGCTGAGGATTTTTCAGATTCAGTCATTTGAAAAATAAATACTACAAATCAATCTGCAAAAATAAGGTTAGAGACGAGGCTTGTGGAAGCAGAAAACTCAATTGTTCAGGGTATGTTAAACTGTTTAAGCATTATTTAAGGACTAATAGGTTTACAAAATGGGCTGGATTTTGCTGTAAGTGGACATGACTGCTGAGATTTATGGAGAAACATTGATTTATGCTGAGCAAAACCTCTTACGTATATTGCTTTAAAGACATTTTGAGTGCAACAATTAACATGATATATGAGAAAGAACAACTAGAAATTATTTTGCTTGTAAAATATTACTAGAATATAACCCCCTGCAAACAACATTGCATTCTCGTTGTATTGGACATCTGGCTAGAATGGTGAGATTTGGCACACTTTTTAGATCTATGTGGTTTTTACTGCTTGGCTTTACATCTTTTTTTTTAATGTTTAATTTATGGAATTAAGATAGCAAGTGCACTTACCTGATCTGCAAATCCATTTACAAGGGACAGATAAGGAGCTGGATATGTTGCAAAGATTTGTGCTGTTGCATTTGGTCCTGTGACTTCAAGTTTTCCGTCACTATACTCCATAAAGGCATCTGTAGAAAAAAAGCCAGCAACTGCTTGCACTTCTCCATAAACTTTTCTAGGTTTTCTAGGGCTGGAATATATATGATGGGTCTGTGCACTTCACATTCTCAATGGAAACTGATCTCTATGGTCCCTTCCAATCCAAACCATTTGGTGGTTCTCTGATTTTCTTTTCCTAGGAGCCCTATTATTGGATTTGAGGTTATGTATTCCTCATGCCCTTCTGTCTCCTTTTTTCTCCTGTGCCTTGAAGTACTCACTTTATGTACCACAGCTTTCCCTGGTTTTCCCCTGGTCATAGCTCCAAACTCAGTGCCAAGAAGCATTTTCTGATTCTGAATACAGATGTGTTATTCTACAAGAGGTGCTACATTTGTCGTGATGACCCAAGAAATGCACAGCATCCTCATTCTGAGTTGTGGATTCCCAGCCACCAGGAATTACTGCCATTCCATTTGACAATTGTACAGTTTTAGAAATAGGAAGATATTAAATGGGGTACTCAAATCTTCATAGACAGACATGAGTAATCTAATCTCTACTCCATTATTTTATTAGTGGATCTGGTGATGAGATGATACTTGTGAATAAAGAAATAGCTCCCCATCTCCCATAGAAATCATGATGAGGGTAATAAGCTCCTCCTGAACCCAGCAGACAAATCTGTTTCTCCTTGTTTCTGTTTTTGATAGCTTTGCTTAAAGTCACAACATGAGTGCAGAGAGCTTACTTAGATCAGGCTCTCATTTGAAGTGTCAGATAATTCTGTGGCATTTAGCTGTTACAGGGTGGGAAAGGGGATGATCTCCTGTGTATCTTTTTCTACCAGTGATTACTTTCACGTATTCTTTGAGGTCCACTGAAAAGTCCTACCAGTTTCAGGAAGTAAAAACTACAGAAGATGTTTGGAAATTAATTAGAGCAAGAGGAGGACTTGAGCAGCAAGCGATAGGGATATGAGAAAGTCCTGCACTCCTGAATACAAGGAAGATATCCCTAACTTAGACCTAAGCTTCCTACTTTGGGTTCCTACCCTACTGCTGCCCTTTTGGCAGAATACAGTGGCTTCCCCTGTCAACCCTATGTACATGTTGACACACTGCTGCATCCTGGCCACAGCCCTAATTCTCACTGTCAGGCTTGAGGAGGACTTAGATTCAGATGGAAATTCTGTTTCAGAATTCCAGTATCCAAATTCTATCACTAACCTTAAAAAAAGTAAACAACTCTTCCCAAAACATTTCTCATGGTTCCTAAAGATTTTTGGTTTTGGGATTACTGTAGGTACTGAGCACTGAGCTGATATATGAGGGGCATTTCAATTTTTGTTCTTCCTCTGCTGCACCTAGACCCAGCACAGTCTGCAGACATAATGCCCAAAGGAGAGAGATGTTGGAGGAGATGGGCTGGGCCAGTGGAAGCAGAGTTTTGGGGTAGGGGGTTGAAGCAAGTGATCCAACTGAGTGGATTCAGTCAGTCAGTTACTGGTTTTTCCTTTTCTGGCACCCTGTGTAAAAAAACCTATGCTTCAAGGATAGGTGGATTTTTTTTCTTTTTCCCTGTCAAATATGTGACCTGTTTATCACTGTACCTGGAGTTCATTGCCTTGGAGAGTCACCTCTCAAGGGTGGTCTGATTTTTGGTCAGGAGGGACCTGATCTCATATCCTGTACCCTCAATGAACGATGTTGGTGATTCTTGCCTACAGGCACTTGTAGCAGGTCTTTAATGTTTCTAATTTGCCTGCAAGATGGATAGCCCTATATCCTGGCTATTAAGTAATTTAAAATCCTTACTGAGAAATACATGATCTCAGAGTATCTGATTTCCCATGAATAATTTTTCTAAATATCAGAACATTTCCTGGAGTATTAAGTGTTTCAGTAAATTTGTAGGGCACCTGGAATGTTCAAGCCATTGTTTTTCCCGTCAAACTCCTTATGCTCCTTCCTTTCTTCTTTTGTTGCTTTAGCTTCATTCCTGCCATTAGCCCTGTGTGAACAAGAGTCCTCTGCCTGCCTGACATTCATTGAAAAATTGGGGCCTTAGAGACTGCCTGACCTCCAGTTTGTCCTGTGAACATGTCTAAGGTGTACTCACTGTAATAAATCCCAAAGACAGCCGCTGCTCCAATGAATGCTCCCAGGAATTGTGCTAATATGTAAATTGGTAATTTGGTCCATTTTAATCTTCCAGTCACGCACATGGCTAATGAAACAGCTGGGTTTATGTGACCACCTGAAAAATAAATCAAAAATTGAGTCATATGGGTGACTCAGATACATGAGAATAGTTGAAGGATTTGTAAAAATGTGGGCACTTCTGAACACCAGAACAGTACATGGTTTTCCAGATGCTATTTTGCAGTTCAATGCTGACTGCAATTAGACTGAAACAAGTTAGATGAAATCAGAGGAGGGAGGACAAAAGCCACTAAGATTCATCTTTACTCTTGATGCTTGTGGACTGTGCTCTTTATCAGACTTCTGTCCTGCAGTATGTAACTTATAGACAACTTTTCTAGAAAAATAGTAACCTGACCCATTGGTTGTGATGGGAGGGTCTCTTATTCTGCACATATTCCCTCTCCTCAAGGCCTTTGGCCTTTTATTTTTAGGAGAGAACTGGGGCAGAAATACCTTCCTTTAGTCTCCCAAACACTTATTAGTATTAAGGACTGTTACTGGTTTGAGCATATCTCTTGAGACAGTTCTGGAGTGACCTGGATTTAAGTCATGTTTGTGTCCCTGTCTTCAGCCTGGGGTTACTTAGGAACTCAGTTCTCATGGAGACAAAATCAAATAATGTTAGGGCTCTCCATTTTCATGTTGGCTGTTGGTGAACTGTGCCTAGATGGGATCTTGGGGCAGCAGTGCATAGTCCTTCACCATGTTTTTATCTGGTTCTTGTGCTTTCTGGAAAGGTCCATAATAAGGAAACTGATAAAGTAGCTGTGCTGAAACAAAGTTCAGTTTCCTGTGAAACTTCCTTCCTTTTTTTATTCAGGAGTAGCTACATCTGAACTCATGCATGAAAAAGATTTCAGTAACACTGGAATTCTTCATGACAATTTTAGTTTCTAAAATACATTTATTATTTCATATGATCTCTTCCCTCAACATCTTTTGTCAACAAAAAAGGTATTGTATGCTCTTGGAAACTGTCATTGTTTACAGATACATGGTTGCTACTTAAGAAATACAAATATACAAATAAATGAACAGATACTTCTTTGTAATAAATACTGAATAATAAAACTCCCAAGTTTTGCAAGGACATAGGATCCTTTGCTTATTTTCCAGATAAGGTCTCATTTCAGTCTGTATGAATATCAGGAAAAAATGGCCTTTGTCTTTGGTAAAATAACTGAAAGAATATGTCCTCTATCTGTCAAAGGTTAGTGATGGAGAAAGGGCCTCTATGTACAGTTTCTGTGTTTGTTTGCACTTCAGGTCAGTGAGTCATTATCTTATGAAATCCAGGCACCTTTGATACATAATGAACTGACAAACACAGATAACAAGCTGGATAAAACCTTCTTTGTAGTATTTCCAAATGCTGACCTAGTAATACCAGTCTTGAATTAAAAGTTGAATTCCTCACAGTGTTTCAAATTCTTCAGCACAGAGCAAATAGATAGATGGCACCTAATTTAACAGCCCTTCATGTGAATTTTGATTAGTTGTTGTCTTGTCTTTTGTTCCTTACTCTGGCTGGAATTAATAATTTTCTTTTCTTTCAACACCTGATTTTATTCCCCACCTGTGTATAATACAGGGTGACTATGATGACCAGGACAAGTCATAACAGAGGGCTGATTAACATTAAATATGGAAAGGAAAAGTCTAAGTGAAGGATCTCATGCTAACATAGGGGAGTCACAAGATCTTGGTTCCTGTGCCACTGGTTTAAAAAAAAAGTTCACTTTGGACAGTATGTTCCTCCTTCTTTTGTAGTTGCAGTGATCACAGTCATGGCTTTGAAATGCTAAGTTGGATAAAATAGTGGGAAATTATCTAGATATTCAGGAAAAGTGGGTGGAGGAAAATCAAAAAGGGGAATTTTCCTAATTAAAAAAGCTCAAATTCACCAAGCATGCAGACTATATATTTTTTAGTATTAATTTAGGATTACATAAAGAACTGAAAAATATTTTTGCAGTACTTAAACATGAAACTTTGACCCAAGACCACAGGAATTGTTAAAAAATTCTACATAGGAACTTGTATTCTGAAGTGTCCACTAATAATCATGTCCTGGATAATAACAGCCTGTTGAAATATCTGTTCCTATTTTTTCACAGAGAAAATGCACTGCGTGCAGAATCCTTTGTCATGGGAAAAACACAGGAAGCACAATACTGCAACATCTGCAACTGCTCTGCCCTGCTGGGATTGAACTCTAATTTTCTACATAATGATGGAGATGAATATCCCTTAAAGGTGCAAATGTAGGACAGGTCTTCACAGGTTTGTTTTCGTGATAGTGCATTAGAAGAGTTTAGCTGCCTCCATGTAAATCAAGAGCTGTAGTTAAAAGTTGTTCAGCTAATAGGAATGTGCTGCTGAATTAATTTTGTGTGATATTAAGGAGCAGTTCTGGTTTGTGTCAATAACAGTGACAAGACTGCCTGTTTTTGTAGAACCTGGAGCACTTTCTAATGTGAGAGTTTCTAATGGAAACCTTCTGCATGGTGCCTCTGTAAAAGAATTTGTAAAGAGAAGAGAAATGGCCACAGTAATTTCTGTTACAGCAACTATTTCTAATGCCCTAATTATACCTCAAGAAATTTGTCCAGACCAACTTTACCCTCTTATGAAGGGTAAGAAATGCCTCTATGAGACCTGGAGTACAAGGACACCATGTGCTTTAAATGCCAGTATAAACTCTGCATATAACACAAAGTATTGTGTATTTTCATGGACAGCATTGTTGTTACAAGCCATCATTTTCTGTTTTAAAGGAAGACTTTAATTATTAAAAGCAGTTATGCTAATATTTCTGATATTAGTCTGACCAAATTGAATGGTGGAACTAGGAGACAAGGCAGCATCCAATACAACATTTGTGGACGCTGGTTAGTTAGCCCAGCTAACTTAGCCCCAACTAAATATCAACTAAATCAGGAATCAGCTAAAGAGAGATTCCTGACCAATACATGTTGAGCAAGTGTTAAAGGAGAAATAAGGGGGAAAGGACAGTACAGGGAGGGTGTGTCATTGAAAGTATCTCCGGTACCGAATCTTTATGCTGTTTCTGCTTTCTATGATCTGCTGCTTCTGTGAATAATTGGGCAGGAGCAGACTTGCTACTGCCTGTCATAGGACATGAAGAAATAAATTGCAGTTTGTAAGGTGAATCCTGTTTATTATACCCATTAGTGGGTCATTCTGCTTTCTGTGTAGCTGGCCACCATTTTATCTGGTGACTGCTGGATTGCTCTTTGTGGTTATTTCTTTAAACACAGTGCCTGTCCTGCGCAGGATTGTCTCTGCTGACAGAATATTGAAAGCAACACCAAGTAGATTTCTGGTTTGCATAGAACACTTCCCATAAAACCCAGAGGTCTGTCAAGGTTTTCACACTGTAGTTGAGATCAGAATTTGGTGAGACATCTTGTCAAACATGAAGAATAGAAGGAAATAAGAACACACAAGATTTACTCACAAAACTCCGGTGTGGACTCTGCTGTAATGGTGCTTACTATTGCTAATTCATGATTGGTTATACCATGAAGTGGAAGCCCTTTAACAAGGGAGCCTTAACACTGTAGCAATAAATGCTATATAAGAAAAAAAGTCACTTACCAGAAACCCCCCCAGACACGTACACTGCTATGGTGACTGCCATGGCAAAGCCCACCGCCACCGTCATGGGCCCTCCATGCGCTCCGCGGCTCAGCACGACCTGTCCCACACACCCGCAGCCAAGAGCCTGCATTTGGAAAGAAAAGTGTAAAATCGTGGTGTGTCTGCCAGGTGTCATTGCTTGTGACTTCTGCTGCCCTGGTATAGCTGCAAATGCTGTTCAATACTGAAACGGTGCTAGAATTTGCCATATGTGCCTTTGCTGCAATGCACCTTTGCTCCTTTGTGCTTTATTTTCCTTGTCTCTGTCATGAGGAAGAATGTCTGCTAATGAGGACCTCTCTCCACACAGAAAACTGTTCTCGGGCACAGTAAGGGGATACTGATCAGAACTTGGAGCCGAGCAAGATTGTACTGCCTCTGCAACAAAACCCTGCATCTGAAAGTGAAATTAATTCTGTGAGGTAAGTTCTTAGTTCCAGATTGATGTGATAAGTGATGAAAAATTTACTGTAAAAATTATGAAAGTAGTTCAAAAAGCTTTTAATGTTTAGTGCTGAAACTATGGATTGAGACAACTTTCTGGTATTTACATTGTGTGTTATTATTATGCTGACTTTATATCATATATTGCTCTAGCAAAATATTTCACTGGCTCTGCAGCTTGAACAATTAACTGAAGTGGAGATATCTAAATAATTCACATTGAAGAATTCTAAAGGGATTTAAACTTGTTTTGGATTTTTGTTGGTTCTCCTCAGAATAAAGTTCAATAACAGGTTTAAATATTTGCTTGAGATGTTTGTTCAGTTCTAAAGCCTCTGCTTACCTTCAAGCATATGTTTAGAGCCTATTAAAGATGACAGGGAAGATATTCAAAGAGACAAAAACTTTTTCATTTGAGATAGACTAGGTGATCCATTTCTGTGCCTTTGAAAATCTGCTTTTAAAATATATGCCTATGTGCTCTGCTGGACAGGGAGTTAATACTCTATGGAAGCTCTCAAATAATTTCTATAGTCTGAAAGCTTTTGTTTCTCTGCAGCTGTAAGTGATGTTAATCATACAGTTTCTGGGATGTGACTAGATAAATGTTGAGCAACCTTAATTGCTTATTTTCAGTTGCAAGGCAGTTGAATTCAGAAACTGCAAAGTAATGGGAAAATCTCTCTTGCCTGTACCAAAATGATTTGGTGATAGAGATTTAACAAGCAAGTCCTGCTAGAATAGATGCATTTGAAACAGGAAAATCATACTCTTGTTTCCATTATTTCCCCAAGGTTTTAGCTAATACCAAAATGTGACAGAAAAGCTCTCAATAAAATTACACTCTTAACCAGCTTTTTAATGCAGACGGTGTTTCTAAGTGCCCCAAGACTGTGTCATATGCCCAGGTGCAGTTCTTGCCTTGGGGTCATAATCATGTAAGCAAACAAAACACTGACTGGTGCCAGAGAGTTGCAGCTCTGGTTATGTAAGGGTAGGGTGGTGTTAGATAGCTACAGTTTATTGGACTGTATAATTAAAAGCTCCAGGGCACAATGCAAGCTCCAGTCAGCTGCTGTGCAACAGATGACCCATGCTTGCATTAGCCATGCTCTCACCTAGCAGTGCATGTAGTAAGCACAAATGCATATATAGAAAACCAAAGTAAAACACATTGGTGTTGTTTACAGCTGAAATTACATCTTTTTTTTAAACTTCATATGAAACAATTCATAATGTGTTCATATGATTAATATGGAAAGAATGGGTATGCTGGAATTCATAAGAATCTAGAGGAGGTGGACTTAACATACTCCAGTCATCACTTTCCAGATTTCTCAAAGGAAGTATTCCTGAAACTGCACCAAGCAAGATTTTTGGGACAGGTATGGCTCAGATGAAGAACAAGTTCAGTAGGCTGCTCTGGGCCCCTGCACATACTGGGGTGCAGGTTCAATTCAGGCAACCAGCTCAATCTACAAGTATAGTGTGCACTTGTGTTCTGAAATGGCACAGGCAAAGTTTTTCAGATTCAAAGGCCATTCTTTTGAAAACATTACATCTTTCTGTAAGATGATGAAAAAACAGAGCAAGGGTAGAGGAGATAGTTATAGAAAAGGATAGGGGATAGCAACGTCTGTGTATCAACTACATTTGTAGATCAACTAAAAATTCACAAGAGAAGGGAAGGAAATAATGGAGGGAGGCTGTGGCCTCCCTACCTTTATTACCAGAATGGAGGAGAGTCATACAGAACAGCTGTGTAGTCCTCTTGCATTGTAGCTGCTGCTCTGCAGGTCTTAGGGAAATACATAACTGCATATGTTCCATTTCTGTGCTAACCAGTCTCTCTTCTACAGAGAAGACACGTGAGCCAGCTGGAACACAGCTGCACTCGTGGACCTGCTCATGTACAATGACTAAATGCTACTGCAGGCACAGTCAGTGTGTGCCCATCCGGGGATGGGAAAACTGGGAGCTGAGCCTGCAGGTCTGAGCTGTGTCACTGTAATACTTTCTCCATTTGCTGACCTTTTAAGAAGGAGAGAAAAAAGTTGCCTAATACCTACTGTAGCTATGTTGGTGCAACTGGAAATTATCACCTAATCATGTAATTACACAAACAGCAATTTAATACCTTGTAAGTCTTTGCTTGACTGAGTTAAGACCAACTAGATCATTGAGTTGTAATTAAGTATTCTAAGATTTTAGGCCAAGTTCAGCCATCAGCTGTGCCCAGAAAATGCATTGATTGGAGCACATGGAGTAAATGGGAGTTTAATTTATGTAGGATATAGCCAGATCTCTTTATCTTATCTTATCTTGTCTATCTTATGTTGCCAGGTTTTCCTCTTAGCAGCTGTCTATAGACTGATCTGCTTAAAATTACTGGAGTACTTTCAGCACTTTTTTTTTTGTTGTTGTTCATAAAGTCATTAGATTATTGCCCTGAACAACATGCTTGGGTGTGGAATAGCTGTCTAAACCTCTACCAAAAAAACTTGCTTCATAGCCCATTAGATCTTTCTCTTTGTCTTGGACAACAAAGCTAATGTTAGGAAAGAAAAACAACTGGCCTTCAATGAGTGTAAGGTCCTTTTACTGTCTGGAAACCTACAGGACTTTCTGTATCCCACTCATCAGAGAGACTAAAGATAATTTTGCCTCCATCTTACTATTTCCAGGATTTTTCCAAATGCTTGTAATAGCATTTTTCAGTGTAAATAGGATTTCTGCAAGATCTGAAACCACAATTTTAGGGTATCTATTTTTCTACGTGGCCAGTAAAGTTTTAGATATCTTAAAGAATGCTTATACAAAAAAGCCCCCTTCTTACCACACAGTCCTAGAAGTGGTGTATATTTATAGGCAGACCCTCTGGCTGTCACATTAAAGAGGCAGACAAGCTTTTTAGTAATGTGGAGGCAATGAGCTGTGCTGTGCTGGACTCTCTACTTCCCAGCTCCAGCTGTGGTGAGACACACACCTGCAGTGGGCTCCACAGGTGTCCCTGCAGGCAGAGTGTGGTCTCAGTGGCTGCACAGCTGATGATGCTGTGCATGAGTAGAGGAACTCAGTGTGTTCTAAGGAATACAGTCAGCAGGTGCAAAAAAAAAAAAAATCTGTATTTAATCATAAACTGCTCACTTCAGTCATGAAATCCTAGAAAAATAGTGGCTGCATTTGCTCTTCTGTGCAGGTAGGGATCTGTGCCTATGAAAACTTTACTGTGTTCTTCGTGGTGTACTGTAGTCTTGTGCAGTTCCCAACATTAATATTTCCAAATAGGATTAGCTACTTACAAAAGTAGTAAATAATCTTTTCAGTTTGAGGTGTGGTAAATTGGTGTTGTCTTCCTAAGGGAGTGTGTTTTAGAACTCGCTTTATCTCAACCCCCTTCATTTATAAAGCAAGTCTGCTTAAGAATTTACCTATCGTACTTCATAATAAGATGTTTTATAATACTGGAAACTTTCCACACAGAGATGTATTTTTGCTGTGTATTACATAGGATCTTAATTCAGACAGGGTTCCTAAGCATTCTTTCAACAGGAACAGTAATGCTAAAAGCAACAAAAACATGTTAGATCTTCTAAATTTCATGGCTTTAGCTATGCAAGAACTCAGGTTACAGGAAAACCCTTTCAGGCAAGACCAGTCCTCATCCAATTTAATGTTTAATATTTGCTATATTTTGTTAAATCAGACAGTACTTAAACTTTTAAAGGTGAGATAAAAAATACAGCTTGCCAGTCAAGCTTGCCAGTCACAGCTCTTATTTTATTATTAATTAAATGTTTTGGTGGGGTGGGAAGGATTTCTGTATGTTATGATTTAATCAAGCTTAGAGCAGTAAAAAGTCACTATATCTGTTTTCCTGATGTTCTTCTGGGAAACAACCAATATCCTCTTGGGTTCAGATGGATTTTAATTTTTTTCAGATTTGCTATCTCATAAATAAGGGGTGCAAAAACCCCCAAGCCCTTACATTTAGTTAATTAAATAGTATAGACATAAGCCTTAAAATTATTGCCATTTTGAAACCATTTTCTAGTGACAGAAAGAGACATTGCTACTTGGAGACATGATTGTAAATTTAATAAAATTTTGGATGATTTGTGTACATAAAGCTTTAAAAACACATAAATATCAGGTTCAAATTGCTTTCTGGGGAAAAAAATAGTGAAAATATTGAGGGACAGACTATGCTGTATTATATAACCTGATGCTTTTAAATTTTATGATTGCTTTTGCATATGCAATAGGAGACAAATAAAAGTTTGAAATCAGCTAGAGAGAATGCAAAAGTCCACATTTTCTCATTTTGTTATGATTAATATTGCACACTACATCCTGAAATGCTAAATTTTTCTTTCCTGAATTATAGAGGGCAACTAATTTGAGTCAGTTTCTTTGATAAAGACTGTTTTTATTTTCTTACTAATTTTTACAAATTCGAGAAAGAAAATGAAATGTAATATTCAGACACAAACTTTCAAGAGTGAAACATTGCCTGTTGTATCAGAGCTAGAAAGAAAAGGGAGGGCAAAGGAACAAAATCTTACCTAGCAGCTTTGAAGAGAAAAAGAACCTATTCCGACACTGCTTCCCTCCCACTTTACTAATTTGTTCTTGAGCTATGATCATTTGCTTCCTACCCCAACTGAAAAGCTTTAAATCTTTCTAAACTCCTAAAATATGTTTAGTGTCTGCACCAACTCTCAGGGATTTGTAGCATTGAGAAAGTGTGCAAGAGTGGGCATTGCAGACTCTGAGAAAGGAGGTTTTCTGTCCTGTCTTTGGAGTATAAGGTTGCCTGTTCCTGCTCTTTTACTCCTTCCTTTGGGTGCAGAAACAGGCGGGGCTGGATCTCTGCTGTGCCCTCATGGTTAGAGGTACATGGTTAGGAGTAATTAAAACCTAAGCTGTTTGCTGCTGAAAAAAAAAAAAAAAAGAAAAAAGAAAGCTGAATGCTTTTAATAGTAAAGAAACGTGTGAGGAATGGGTAAGAGGAACTGAGCCACATTTGCCTTTAAACTGGACCGTGGACTGGAGAGCTCCCTAGAATTCACTTTCAGGCAGAATGGTTTATTGAACTGTTGAGATTGCAAAGATATAAACTCACTGCATAGCACAAACTACATTTATTGTCTTTTATTCTGTTCTCCAACTGTTTATGACAGCTTTAAAAAGTTACTACTTTTATAACCTTTCTTTTATTTGGTGAAACTTTTGAAAAAACACCTTGTAAATTTGTGTCTGTAAAACATTAATTCAAGTTTTGCACTCACAGTTGAATGTTAGAAAGATGCAAATCTTCTGTAAGTCTCAGGGAGAAGTGCCTATGCTGCAGTCCTATAGATGCAAACTTTCTGGGGAGAAGGGTATCCACAGAAAAAGGTTTTGGGGAATTAGGTTCAACTTACTGAAAACTCTTGGTTAAACAATGAATGTTGAGTTATGTGCTGGGGCTGACATTGCAGAAATGAAGATAATTTTCTTCATAGCTTTCATGTAACACAACATCTGAGTCACCTAAAAGTTTGAAATGTCATATACTGGGAAACCTAAGTTTGGATGGAAAACAAAAGATTCCCATGATTATTCAGAATTTTTTGCTGCCATAAATATTTTGGGCTAAAAGAACGATTAGCTAACCTTCCTTTCAAATTTTTCACACTGCTTAATATTCAGCTGAACTAAAGAATTACTTCTAAAACAGAAGGGCTGTCTAGAAAAAACCTGATTCTGATAATAAGATTATAAAAATAATAGTATGCAAGAACACCTCCTTAACCACTTTGTCTTCTGTTTGCAATGCTGATTTCATACCATTTGAAAAAAAAGACTTTGTATGTCTTCACCAGAATCATTAGTAAAATGTAATGCCATCAAAATATATGCAGCTAGATAACATTAGATGAATGAGTGGCATGTATTATTTATTGGTTGTACTATATTTTTGCTGCTAGAGACATTTGGGTCTCTAGCAACAAAAATATAGTACATCTGACATAAGAGCTGGTTTTCAAAGTGCAAACATTGCTAAGGCTTATGGTATTTGTAACATTATGTAATATTTTAAAAGCTGAGAGACAGATCAAAATACCAATTATAAATAAATTTTAATACCCTCTTATCTAGCTTTGACAAACTTAAGCTCACTAAGAGGTAATTATACAAGATTCTGTAGTCTAGGAAATTCATTGCTGATGGCAAACAAGGCAGCTGTTCGAAGATGCTGATATTTGATTTTTTACCTTAGAAAAAACTTTCTGTAATTTCATCCTATACAAAAAAAGTCTCCCTTTCACAAAAATTTAGGACTTTGAATTTATCTTTGTTTAAAATTTCTAAGTAGTGGTTTTGTGTTAAATGTTAAACACTTATTTAAGGAGCAAAGGATCAAAAGCTATGTTTGCTTTCATATAATATCATGTAATGAGAATTCTAATGCATGTTTAGAATAGGGGATATATGTTACCCTGCAGTATTGTAATTAACGTGCACTGGAATGTAGGGCCACAAAAAGTAGATATAGAAAAATTGTTTAGCAAATGCTAATCTAGAAGATTCTTTTGTAGAAACTCAACTCTGCAACAGAGCAGGAGTGATAACTTGCATAATGAAGTGGTCAGAATATAAAAACAAGACTAAAATCTTTTGATGAAAAATAGCCTTCCTCATTAGCTGAAATATTTCAGGGCTGTCATGTATTCAGTTCATGCTTGTGCTTTGAATCCTCTAAGTACACACAAATATTTGCTTCAATGAGAGTTGCAAGAGGCTCCCTATCTCCAGTTAGAGACCAGGCTTATAGGAATATGAACATATATATATATGTATATATTAGGAGCATATATACTCCCCACTTGTATTTATATGCTAAATGGAGGCCTGTGTTTTGTCTCAGCAAGGAAGTGAATGCTGCTCTGGCCTCTGGAGATCCTGGCTCCTGTGCAGCTCCTTTCTGGGAAACTCTGTTCAGTAAGATGCTCTTGAGAGTGAAAATGAAATAGAAACTGTGTTAGGTGAGCAGTAGCTGTTAAAGGAAGCCACATGGCCTATTTGGCATGTCCTTTTGGAACTGTTTCAATTCAGATATACTTAATGGCGTAAGTCAGAGTAAATCCCATCTTGGTTGAGAGCAGTGCAGTCAAGTTCCAAAGAGGAAATCTGGAGAGGAGCATGATTAAAAGCAGAGAGGCAGTTGGATAGGTGAATTCCAGCCAGACTCACTAAAAAGCCACATAAACTATCTGTCTGATGCAGCATGGCTTCCTGACTCTTTTGTGCTAGCACACAGGTGTTGTCCCCCAGATAACTCACAAATGTCCCAAGAGGAAATGTACTGAACCAGGAAACATGATGGAGAACTAAAATCTCCCTAGAGAGCTCTTCCTCAAGGGAGACCTTGGGGCCAGTCCCAGCTGCAGAAGGCTGAGACTTTCTGAGGCTGGGCTCCCAGCCACCATGGTGCAAACAGGTAGGTGTTCTCCCACCTCAGGATGCTTCCAGGCTCCTGCAGTTTCATGTTTCTTACTGAAATTGGGTGCTTTGCTAAGCAGAGAGCATGGCTCATGTGGGCTGTGCCTGTATTATCAAACTGTGTAATGTAAGCACCTGAGAACCTGTGGGTCTCTCAGGAGGGATTACTTATTTGGAGCATCTTCAGTCTGATTCACTGGATTGAGCATCCATTAATGGTCAGGACATTTCCTATGATTCTGGAGCTCACCTTCTGCTTTATTTTCACCTGGAAAGAATTTTGTCTACGTGCTCCGAGTCCATGCTGCAAGGCAAACTGCAGCATGCTAAGTAGGGCTGACCAGGAGATTTTATCCAAACTGTGTGCCCAGTGCCTTTCTCAAGGCTTGTTGTGTCAAATCTGTCCGACATTGCAGGCCACACCCTGAGGTGAAGGCTGGGTTTTAGTCTGATGAGTGATTCCACTTTCTAGATTTCCTGTTTGGAAAATAATGTTGCAAGACTAAGAGTTACCAAAGATGTAGTTAAGGCTCCTATTAGTATGTGGCCTCTGAAGTTATTCTCCAGAAAAATTAGAAATAGGTGATTTGGAGGGACAGAATTTCACCCGGCTAACTCCCAGCAGTGGGTCCCAGATTTACGTGTGGTCAGTTAGCATTGGCTTCCAGACAGAGCCTGTGGCTAACAGAAATGCTGTCTCAGCCTCCCTCCCTGGCACAGGTGCTCTCCACGGTCTCTAAACCCCATCACAGCAACCTCAAATGGCTTTCAGCAAAGACATGAATCAGCTGTGCTGTAGGCTGTGAACTCTCCTCTCCATTTGTAACAGCTTTAACACATACACTATCCTATTACTGTAACTCCTTTTGAATACATGCTGTTTTTCAAAGATTTCTGTCCTCTGACTAACCAGGGTGCCTCTTTCATTAGCTCCAATTTAAATTAAGGGTTTCATATTTATCTGTGCTTTAAGTGCTTATTAGCTGACAAAGTTTAAAAGCAACAGCAATAAACAGAGTCACAAAATCATAGAACAAACTAGATTGGAAAAGACCTTTGAGATCAAGTCCAACCTCTCACCTAAGAACACCTCAACAACTAAACCATGGCACTTTAGAGACCTTCAGGGACCACCTCCCTGGGCAGGTGATTCTAGTGCCCAATCACGCTTTCAGTGAAGAATTTCTTCCTGACATGTAACCTAAACTTCCCCTGTGCAGCTTATGACAACAGCAGAAAAGGCAGTTTCTTCACAATAAACACTTGCTACTGCTGCTAACATGTGCAGCCTAAACACAAGCTGAGGTATCCAACCACTGAGAAAGCTGCAGTTTAATCCAGGTGAGGCTCCTTCTGCTTTAAACCAAGACTGAAACTAGAAAGGGTAAGAGAAATTAAAAACTCAGATTGTCAACAACAATTTTGTAGCTTAATTTTCTACTGCACTCATATGGTGAATAGAAGACAGGATCTGTGTTTGCATTTCCTTTCTAGCCTTGTGCAGCATAATATTAAATAATAGCATTTGCTAGTCTAATCTGCACTTTAATATGTTTTCTTCTGCACTTTAATATGTTTGCTTAATTTTATTAATGGAAAGAGGGGGAGGATCTTGTGATGAGGACAGAGTACTGGAAGTCAGGTGATGTGGGTTATATTCAGAGTTCTGCCACAGGCTTCCTGTGCAGGCTCCTGTAATCAGGTTTGCTAATATACAAAATGAAGATAATGACATTTCCCCTCCTTACCAGGGTGTTGTGACATTTAATTCATTAATGTTTGTAAAGTGCTCTGTGCTCCTTGCTTCTAAATGTGCTCCTTACTGTAATAACGTCTTATGGATGGTATTAAATTTGAGAATAATGTTATTTTAGTACTGGTGCACTTCAGTTGGCTGAACTGTAGTAAAGACCACAATTTCCAGTATTTTATGAGCTACTGGAATTTTTAGATGACTTACTTGAAATTTAGCTAATATAGTCAAAGTCATAAAACCTATGTCAGTACTGTGCCTGCTGCTATTTTTTTGCCTTTTCACTATGATGAAATATTTAGCAATAAGCAAGACTGCATTGTCCAGACTAAAAGGGGAAAGAAAGAAAGTTTGGCATAAACAGTCTATGCTTGACATCTTGCTCTGCTACACAGCCTGCTCTGTCCCCTGGTGAGTCACAGTCCCACTGCAAAATGCACAGAAAAACTGAACAAGAAATTATGTTAAAAAAAAAAATCTGGGGTTATAAAAATGGGAAATTTACCTATTTATCTAAGTTTTAGCAGTACTACAGGACCAAGCAATATATATAATTTATGCAGTACAGTTAAAAACAAAATAAAAAATTTTTAATTAAAAAAATCTCCAAAGGTTTGGCAATGCAATTCCCAATAAATTCACTACAAATGACAAAGCTAAATTCTTATACAGCACAGGAAAACAACTGAACTAAAATTTGCTAAACATGCAGTACAATATGTTTGTTAATGTAAACACACTTGTGCATAAAATGAACTGCTGAGTTTTCTAAAAAAACAGGAGAGTATTAACAACATTCATTGTGCATATCTGTATTGTTTAGAACATG
Source organism: Chloebia gouldiae (assembly GCA_003676055.1). Lineage (NCBI taxonomy): Eukaryota > Metazoa > Chordata > Aves > Passeriformes > Passeridae > Chloebia > Chloebia gouldiae. The sequence continues at coordinate 4,452,433 of QUSF01000015.1, forward strand.
CTCCTTCACTGAAATTCCACTCCTAGATGAAATCTAATGCAAATCAGACAATTGTAATATATAAAACAATCTGGTTTTATAGGCAGTGATAATTACATGGGGTGAAGAAAGGAATTACAAACTTACCGTCATAGGAGCAATTCATTCAGGCTGTGCATGGTCAGGCTGTAACCTCGCTGCTGGCACAGTACAAGACAAGGATACCTGTCCCCTTACAACCACTGTCCAACATTAGATTAGTAGGAAGAAAGGAAAGCAGCTGACACTTACTATCAGTATAAAAGTTCCCAGGAACTCTGAGAGGGCTTCTTTAACCAGGCTGTTCTTCAAGGAAAATTTCTCCTTTAAACTCCTTTTGTTTTTCCGGCTCATTTTGGCTTCCTCTATTGCTCTGGTGCCCTAGTTACAAATACACACAAAATTTGTTCTGCATTCGTCCCTGCTCCAGCTGAACTTTGACACTTTTACTTAAACGTTGAAATATGAGATTTCGTCTTGTACAGCCAGTGAAATCATCTGACTGCAGGCATTGACAGAACCAACTCAACATGCCCTAACAATTCATCATGGGCTTGTCATTCTATGCTTTCTCTGAGTGCACTTCTATTTATACTGGTTAGATAATACCAGCGAGTTCACAATCAGATTTCTTCCTTTCTCTTACAGAATGGATTAATTATTACCTTTCCTGTGTTACTTTTTTTTTTTTTAATCTTAGTAAGAATGAATAAAATGTTGTTTCTATCATTCTGATCAAAAAGAAAGTCAAAAAGATAAACCACAAAGTAAGGAACCAATATATAGTTGCAAATTTCTCTCTGACCTAGATTGGGATTTAAACCGTGACAACCATTGGTTGTGAAAGAATTTTTCAAGGGGAAGTTGTAAAGAGAGCGAATGCTTGGGAGAATGCTGTGCTGTACCCTGCACACAAAAGCCCTTAACTTCTGAGACACTTCAGTGGCTAACGAGGAATCTTACCTTGGTGGTGTTTGTTAAATTTGCATATTCACTCACAATACTCCTTTTGGACTAAATGCCTTGCTCTCAAGTGAACTTCCCTGTTTACAAAAGAGCAATGAGGCAGAATAAATTAGGAACATTTAATGAAATCTGCTTTGGTCTAGTGGCTCCCTACAAGGCAGAACAAGGAAGTGAAGCACTGAGTTACTATATATTTCCTGTATGTTTAGCTTAAAAGTGTATGGGTGCTATAATATAGACCATTATAATGTTCTTTCCATGGTCTTAAGACTGGAAGTTGCCAAATATCTCAAAGAACTGTGCCTCCTAGAGAAAAATAATACACCTTTATTTCTTCAGCATCATCATTGAACAGTTTTATCAGATGTGATACAGACTTGACACTGTCTGCTTGATTTACATTTTCTGCTGTTTGACTTGAACCAGAACCTCAGCCCAGTTCTGGTAGATTATTTTGGCATGTATTGTAGCTGCTCAGTGCAGCTGAGGTTTGTATCTATCCTAAACAGGGCAGAGCCTTGCAGGGTTAGGGAAATGTGCCACTTCTGTTATCCCATCGGTGTTCCTCCTAGCCTCCAGCTAGATCCTGATGTGTTCCCTGCAGCACTAGTCCCCTTACCACCACCAGCTTCATCCTTTAACCATCCAGTTCTCCCCCACCACCCAATTTTAATCCTTAACCGCTTTTCTGTGTTCTTTTACTCACCTTTCTCTACCTCTGCATCCAAAGACCACTGTGTCCTCAGGTGGTTCCAAAAACGCTGGTCTGTGGAGCCGCAGGGAGCTGATGCAGCAGCAGATGGCAGCATCTGTGCTGGTGCTGCCTGAGCCGGGGACACCCGGGCAGAGGCCGTGACACTGCGGCGGGACAGCTCCGGGTCCTGCTCTGCAGGTCCTGCCTGTGCCACAGGCAGCTGGGCCCGCCTCTGGGGAGCCCCTGAAAATAGCCCGTGTATGGCAGCTTGAAAACCTGTTCCCCACACCACTGAGAAACAAACATATTAATTATCACAGCATGCTAGAGTGTATGCTTGTTATGTCTGTGAGAGAATTCCTCCAGAATAATGTATACGTTAGAACTGAGGGAGGATGCTTGGGAGGACATTCATTACAGCAGGAATGAGATAAACCACTTCCTCTCTTTCAGGACAGTGATAAATAAATAAACAGGTTTTGCTCACCTAGTAGTATGTAGATACCTCTGAGTTTGATCTCATAGCAGATATGAAGACATTAATGCTGTTTTTCAACTAATGGGGTAATAACATGTCAGAGACAGAAATTCATACTTTGTTCAGATCATGTTGTCTTCCTTGTATGAATTTTCTGTCCTTGTAGGGTGGAGAACTGGCACAAAGGCAACTATTTCACATTTGATCCTATCATATTTTCTTCAATACTTTATAAAAATCATATGATTTAACTCCATTAATAAGAAATGGGATACTAAGTTAGACCTAAGGTTCTCCTCAGTTCTGTAATGAGATTCAAGCAGGTGCTCTACAAAGCGCCTGTATTGAAGAACAGAAAGTATTGAAGAACAGAGTACAGAGGGGATGACTGCTCCCTTTGTAAATCCTTCCAGGTTTTGACACGTGGCAATTTAAAGGCACTGCCACACTTTCCAAAGAGAAAAGGGGGCAGCTTAGAACATTTGAATTAAGTTTCTCATTTTCTTATATTTAGAAAGAGATTCTAAGATATTTGCCAAATCTAACAAATATGTATGTAGAATTTTAAGAAAGACAAGTAAAGTGTAAATATAAACACCATGAAAGCTTTGACTTTAATTGCTATCTATTTGATTAATCCTGTTTTACTGCCTTTTAGTTGTGTGCAATGGAACATCTGGTTGTAGAAAGGAAAGAAAATGCATTGTGATTACTGTTTTCTACTGCTTCCTCACCTGGGCCCTGCTCCCAGAATCAGAATGATAAGGGTACTGGCAGTGCCACTCATAAATATTGAAACTGTGTCATCTGAGGGAAGAAAATGAAGACATCTTCCAAAAATGGAAGTTATGTAAGTAAGGAGCATACATATTAAATGTAGAACCACAAGAAAGGTTACCAAAAAGATTTTAAGATTTTGCCAAGAATGTGAGAGTAACAGTCTAAATGTTTGCAAATTCCATTACCAGAGGAGTCCTGTGAGACTGTAAGTAAAGTTATGGAGGATGGAAGCACAGAAGAAGCATTCAATGTGCTATGTCCACAGCTAAACAATTATTTGCCTTGCTAGATTTGGTGGGCTGTGAGCAACCGTTCTAAAATAAATTGTCATCAGGAAACACTTCAAGAGAAACTGATAAATTAACCAGTAGCCAATTGCTGGAGCTGTGCAGCATTTCCACCAAGGCATTAAAATGCACAGCTTCTCAAGTGCTAGTGCCAATGGGTTGGTTTTTTGCTGATCCTGATCGTAATGTCAGCAAAACAGAACATAGGAGTTATACCAGTGACCTGCTGGTGCTTCAGGAGAGTCCTTCAAAGGTGATCGTAGGAACTACAAAACTGTCAGTGTGACTTCTGTGGCAGGAAAATTAGATGAACTGCTGTAAAAAGTAAAATCAATAGACACACAGATAAAGCTGGTGCTCTGTAGAAGCATCAAATGGATTCTGTTAAGGGAGGTTATGCCTCACAAATCTGCTGGCATCCTTTAAAGACATCAAAAAGCACATTGATATTATTTTCACGCTTGAATGTGGAATCGGTGTAACCTTAGATTGCAAGACTAAGACTCTGGGGACCCTTACCCCCGAGGCAGTCTGGACTGAGCTATTTCTTCTCTTCACCTGGATTCAAGCAGAGCAGGAATTCACATGATGTATATAACCTAACCATTTTTATAGTAATCTTCACTCCTATAGAAATAGCAAAGTAGAGAATAATGCACATAGCTCCCACAGTTTAAATCCCATGGGTAACAATATATAGTGTACTGAATTTTTAATAGCACATTATTCAGAGTATCACATAAATTGTTATTACTGATGTAATAAAACTTAAACCAACACAGCTGGAGAGACCAAGGTTGTAAATACACCATATATTTTTTGTATTGTAATACTATGGGCCAAATTATTTTAAAGTCTGCTGATTTTTGTTGAATTAGACTAACTCTGACTGTGTACCTCTAATTCAGGTCCCTGGTTAAATGCCTTTGCCTAATTTATATCTCAATTTTCATACAGAAATTGAAGCATGGTACATAAGTGGCATTCTCTGTTTTATGGATTGGTTCTCTGGCTGGGGAAGTCAAAGAAAAAAAATCAGTGAGGAAAATCTGAACACACTGTAATTCAGCATTCTAAGTCTTTTAGTACATAAACCCTCTATTTCTGTATTTATTTCCTGATCACCCCTCTGTCTCTGCTGTAGCCCCTGGTGAAAAAGTGCTCAAGGTGAGAAATATTTGCAGTGTACAGCTCAGGTTTAGCTAATCCCACCTTGGAAGAGGGGCATGGCATACAAGGGGACTCCTTAATAATTTGTTCCTTCTTCTCTGTGATCTCAATGTCCAGATAAAACATTTCTGTCTGTATCATGAATATGAGATCAAACACTTACCACATATGTGTACTTCAGGCTTTTTGCTTGTAGTCTTTAAGGCCATATATAACTCATAAGTCATAAACATATAAATCAGATATAAGTCGCATATATTTCTGCTGTTGCTGACACTGATTTCAGGGAGAACTAAACTGGACTTTCTCTAAAGTAGCACCCAGGCTTTTGCTGTTCTTGACTGCCTAGGCACACCATTAGGCCTCACTAGAAGTGGAAGGAGTTGCAGGTTTTGTGAGAATCATTCAATTTCTAAGTAAGTAAATTAAGACAGGATGAACTAAAGAAATATGAGTTTGGTTTGATGTCATTGAAATAGAAAGAAACCATGCTTATTGCTCTCTGTTCTTGCCTGTTTTCCTTGCATATTTCAGTTAACTGATGGTACTACACACATATATATGTATAGTTGTATAAAAGATGATAGTAAATTTCAAACCTTGTTGTGTGTGTAGCACAGGTCCTGCCTGAGAGTTTCTGAGCCAGTTTAATCTCTCAACAGCCGTGCTGGCACAGAGGGGCACAGATAACATTCCACTGCAGAGGGCCACTGACAGGGCTGTGAGTGCTGGCACCACATGGAAGTGTCAGGGCAATGCTGGACAGATGCTTACGTGCACCACTGTTATCAGCTGCACTGGGCTGTGCTGCCTTCTCAGCTCTAGGAGGAGCTTAATTGGCAGGTTGTGGTATGGGCAAGTCTTACTTTCTGAATGCATCCAGAGAAAGACTGTTTCAGTATAAAAAGAATTTTGCTTTTAAAGCATAGGTTAATTTAGTATAGAAGAATGCCTTGTTTTAGCCAATTCCCTGTTCATTTTTTCCTGCATATTCCCTTTTCTCAAATAGCTTTGCTATTAAAAACAAAAAGCATCTTGCTAAATATATCAGTGCAGCATGAAGAAACCCTCAAGGTATATCCAGTGGTCTTTGCAGGGATCTAAATCCTGTGTTTTCCTAACTGGAATGGGATACTTTATCAAAACCTTTCATAATTGTACAGGGCACAGGTTCCCTGTAGCAGCCCTGAGACTTACTAAGACTATTCATAGGGTTATGAAGAGAAGGAGATCTGAGCCTACCTAACTGATAAAAGGAATGTAACATGAAAGCCAAAGATAATGACAGATTTGACCCTACTGACACACAAAAGCAAAGTTGTGCATTTGGCAAATAGAGGGAGCTAACTAGGACAGTTGGTTCATGGTTCTAAAACATAATTTCCACTGGGAGTGTGACAGCATTTCCTGTACCTGACTCACCAACCCACCTACTTTCACCTGTCTCCCACTCTACTTGGCCCTCCAAGGAAGCCATCCAGCCACAATCTGACCCTCTGCTGGAGAAGAATATTCTGTAAGAGCTGCTGCTCCCAGTGCTTTGTCCCCTCTCTCCCACAGCAAGAGCATTTGTTTGTTTTGCCTCCATGTTCCACTCATCCCTCATCCTTTAGTTGTCAGTCTGCTTGGTTTTCATTCTTTTAATGCCCTTTCATTCAGAATTATCCACATTTGATTGTTTAAATCCTATGTATTTCCAGATACAAGTTTTGCTTCTTGGATTCCTTTTATGTGTTAAATATCTAGGACATAGATGATACATTTATCTCAGAATAAGAATATTAGATTGCCAGGCCCAATTCTTTTGAAATTCCACAATCAACACCTCTTAATAAAAAAAAAAAAAAAAAAAGTGTTCTGAGGTTCACAGCTGACCCTTTATAGGGTGTACTTGGGAGCAGACCCAGCAGCAATCTTTTGTTACTTCTGCATGGTATCTCTGTTCATTAACGTAATGAAGCTATTAATTGAATATGTAAGTTCAGGTAATTAAATACAAGACTTATTTCTTTAGTTTAAAGGGTAATAATAAAAAATTTAAACTTGCAAACTAGATCACACATTTAGTGATGATGAATGTGAGCTGGAAAGTGCAATATTCCAGTATGAATTAGTTAATTGCATCCATTCATTAGGTGATATACATTAGCAGAAGGTCAATCCATTTGAGGCTCAATATGTTTTGCAAATAAATTTCAACAGGTAAATTGAAGAGAAATTCAAAACAAAGTTTTTAAAATATATTTAAATTCAGAATAAAATCCCTACATCCAAGAACCTGTTCTCTATAAGTTCACAGTTACCAGCACATACTATTTGCAGCACTGCTGGGGTCACTCAGGCCAGTGAGGGACAGGTGATATTTCAGCTGCTGGCTTAAACTAAAATACTAATTTTGAAAATTGTTTGACTTATTAAAATGCTTATTTTTAAAATTGCTTGACTCACTTATAAAATGAGTCAAACATTGAACTTTTTCAAGTATTTTCTGCTTTATCACTCTCACTGAATTATTTGAAGCTTGCTTAAATCCTTAAATTTGCATTTCAGTTTTTACCAAAAAATTACCAACAACTGCTAAATTTACCAACTGTATCTAGATCCCTGTTGCTTGAACAAGTTATTTTGCCCTTTAGACCTCTTCCTTTTGCAAGTTTTATAAATTTACCTATTGTTAATTTTGCCAGCATTTAACAGTTCTACTGTATATATAATGGCCAATATGGCAGGTTAAAAAGCTGATCTGTTTGACTTATTTTACTAAAAATTATCCATTTGACTAAGTTTTAGTAAGAAAAGTGTTAAGTAAAGTTTTCTTCATTAGACATTTGTAAATATTCAGTAATAAAATTGTTGTTCTTGATATCAGCATTTTTTTTCTGGTGTTAAGGGTAATGTAGAAATAAGGGAAGTAAAAGTAGATTTTGTTCTCTTTATTTATGACTTAAGATACATCCAGACTCAATTATTAATAAGATTTATAATTTTAAAACAATTGATTCACTGAGATACATGAAAAATTCTGAAATAATATTTAGAGGTTACTCACAGCATTGTGGGTATTGCTTCACAGGTCATATTGCTTAGGTATAACAATACCTTTTAACTTTCTAATGTAGCTTTGTCTGGAGCAAGGACTGCTCCCATCCTGCACACAGCTCAAGGGCCATAATTCTTAAAGAGATTTCAACCAGTGAGCCTTTTGCAGTGGTCAGGCATAGAGACATTTAGAGAATTGATTCAATTAACCTAGAGGAAAAAAGTGCTATAATGTGTGATTTATGTTTGCAGATAAATTAAAATACAAGTATCTCCTGAAGAGCATTTTCTGCCCTTATGGTTGGTAATGAAAATAGCAGGCAATTAAAATAGAACACCTGAGGTTGAAGCTTTAATGTATATATCAGAAAATGAAGTTCAGATTTCCTAAGTGGAAGTCTGAGCTGAAAAATAACTTAGGGGAAGTTTTTATTTAATCTCTACTTTTCTTCCAAAAGCAATTTATAAAGCACATGAGAAATAGGAAGACACATTTACTGAATCAGGAGGCAAAGGGTACAGAGGAGTGGGATCTCTCAATCAATACTGAATTTGTATGAGGAACCAGGAATATCCTTGCTAAATGGTAGTGGAACAGCTGAGAGAAAAAGTTATATATAAAAGAACTTATGGGTCATATTGAAATAATTTTGGGGTAGATTTTGCAGTTGATTTTGAGAGGAATCATTGGAAGTGTCTGATAGAGTGATGTGACTCAGTTCCTGTGTGTGACAGTGCTTTCTGGAGCTCACTGAGGAGCATGAGAATGTTCATGGATTAGAAGTAGCGAGAATGAAGAGCTCTTGCTTGGAGCGTTGTTGGAGTTGCTGCACCCACTGCCCATTTCAGTGGTGTATCCATATGTGCTTTGGCACAGCTGATCTGCCCAAAAGATGTTTTGAGATACAAAGTTTCACCTCATCCTCTAGTTTTATAATTTCCTTTAGACAATGGGTAACACAGAGCAGAAAAGTACCAGTACTCTGACTGAGAAATCCAGGAACGCCTTAATTACATCCATCATTGCAGCTTTGTCTTTTGCACCCTGTCTGGCTACCCCAGGTCCTGTTCCCATCAGATAATGTTTGTATAAGCCAGGTCTATATCCTTATCTATAAATAATACCAGCTGCTGGGGATGGGTAGAGAAATTGAGGCTTTTAAATGTAACAAATATAAAAACCAAAACTCTCCTGGAACAATTTTGATGTTGGCTGTATACTAGCTTAAATTCTAAGACTGACACAAAAAAACAGAGTCACTTGAGTCTTCATTTTATTGACAACCATTTCATTACAAAGTGTGAAGACTTTGTCATTGCTATCTGAAAGTGAACATATTTGTTTCCTGATTTGCTGTCTAAGTAAAATTTTAATTAAAATCCAATCACGTGAGAGAAAATAAGACAGTCTGACTTGACAGTTGTTTAAGTTTTGCAAATTTACCAAAAAAAACCAAACCCACCCCCCCCAAAAAAAAAAAACAAACCAACCCAACAAATCACCAAAAAAACAAACCAGAAACTAAAGCACTGCAATAAGTGGTTTTCTGTTGTATGGAGGTGTTTAGGGACCATTGGACTGAATCCTGAGTATTGTTTCTGGTCTTTCTTTTTTTTTTATTCATTTTTTCTTTCATAAATTAATTCATTTCCTTCCGTATTCATTGTTTTTACTGAGTTATTGTCCTAATGCCCAAGGCAATCCCTTCCACAGTAAATTATTTATTAAATGTTAAACATTTGTTTGCATGTTTTGAAGCCATGACTCGATTTGCTGTCATAAAGTGTGGTGCTGACTCTGGAAGCAGCTCCCCAGGCTGGGTCTGTCAGTGTCTCCAAAATCTCTAAGACCTCATTCCTCACTCTGCTTGGCAGAGCTGCTCTTGTCCTTGGTGAGAGCCCATCTTGGCCTGGGCACCAAGGGCTGAGGCATTGGTGTCTTCCCAGGTGGTGGAAGAACAACTCCAGTCAGTCCCTTGCCGTGTGGAAGAGCAGCAGGAGTTGTGTGCCACGTCTTCTGGGAAGCCCTCCGAGGTGGCCATGCACCAGAGCCTGTGGAATGGAATGGAATGGAATGGAATGGAATGGTAAGTGCAGTCCCATTCTCCATCTGGGTATGCCAACAAACCCTTGGGCTAAAGGTTTCTGAGGGCTTTTGCAAACTGTGTTGCTTTGAGATGTAAGAGGAATGTGGTCTTTACAGCATAAAGTGGATGAAGGTCACTTAAGCAGCTCCAGATTATGTGGGTTTGAGCTGTGTCTCCACACACACTGGAATCCCTTCTCACCAAAATCTCCTCAATTTTATTGATCTAATAATGAAACTGTCATACAGTTTCCTCATTCCTGAAACTTGTTTAAATGCATTCTTTTTTCGAAGGAGCACATCCCCACTCTGATTTATTTTAAAATGGCTTTTAGAAGGTGTCATCCTTGTGATGAAGTGTTAGGTCTGTGTTGCCAGTGTGCCATTAAAAATTGAATTTCTGACGTTTAAATGTCTCACTCATCCCAAGTGTCACAGTTTGACAGCTCTGCATATCACATTACAGCAGAATATTATGAATCCATTTCCTCTGTCAGGTCAAAAAAAAAAAAAGACTGAAAATGAGAGAAAGCAAAATCTGCAGTCTTCATTAGTGAGATGGAAATTTACAGAAATATACATGTTAACCCTGAAATTACTTAACTGGCACTCTTTACCTTATGCTGCCTGTCTATGCCCAAGCAATCTTCGTCCCATGCTCCTGTACAAACACTAAGAGAATGCTGGGACAGTCTTTTCAATTGTCTGTGAACTTGTCAAACATAGCATGAGGAATATAAGGGGCATCAACAAACAAATACTGTTACAAAATCAAAATGTGGGCCAGATCCCATTGTTTATTCTTGACTACATCAATGACAAGGTCGTGTGGTGTATTTCTTGTTGCTTTGTTTTGCCAACTTTAGACAGCTGTAGCTTTGGTGTCCTTTTTTTGTTCATCTGTCTGGTATGTGATGACTTCAAAACATGACATCTGATAAGGTTCAAAACATTGGGAGTGTTTGCATCAGTAAGCAGAACTTCACTGATTTTGCCTAAAGTAATGAAAAGGGCCTGAGCTTTCTATGTTTTCTACCTACAAGGTTTGACCAGGGAACGTGCAGGGCTTTGAAATAAATTTCTGATGCCCGTCAGCTCCTGGATGTGGCTCCATTGGGCCGCTGCCTTCCCAGTAACCGCTGCATGGCACTGCCCAGCCTCTTCTCTTGCACGACGTGGCCTCCCGCTAAGAGGGCCCCCAAAACTACCAGCTGGCACCAGGAGGCTGTCGCTTGAACAAATTGTTCTGCCCTTTAAGCCTCTTCCTTTTGCAGAGCCCTTCCAGGAAAAGCGCGGCCGCGGCGGGCCCGCGCTGCCCGTGAGGCGCTGCCCCCGCGCGCTCTGCGTCGGCCGGCAGGGGGCAGCAGGCGGCCGGCGATGGCGCGGAGGGAGCGGCAGGTGGGGCCCGCGCGGGGCCGCTCGGCACCGGGGCACGGCGGGGCGGCAGCGCCCGGGCTCGGGGCGCAGCCGCTCCGCCGGCAGCGCCGCCAGAGGAAAGGAGGGCCGGCCCGGGGAGCAGCGGCCGCGCTGCGGGCACGGCTGGCGGGGACTCTCGGGGCAGGGCGGGCGGCGGCCGCCAGGTGAGGCGCGGAGCCCCCGGCCGGCAGGGCGGGCAGCGCGGGGCAGCAGCGGGCGGCGGTGGCCGGCCGGGGAGCGGGCGCGGACGCGCCGCCGCTCAGGCTGCGCCCCGTCCGTGCCTTCTCCGCGCCCCGGCCTGCGTCCCGTGAGGGCTCGCCCGCCCTGCCCCGTCGGCTCCTCGCCCGAGCGCGGCCGCCGGGCCGGGGCAGCACCGCGCCCCCGTCTCCTCGGCCCGACGGGGCTTCCCCGGCGCAGCCCGGTCTGTCCCCCCCGCGGCCGGGGATCCCCAGCCGGTGTCGAGCTGGGGCTGCCCGGGCCGCGGCGCCTCCCGCCCGGCCCCGGGGAGCCGAGGGGGCACACGACGGTCCCGGTGACCGCGCTCCCCGCGGCCGTTCCCCGGTTCCGCTCCTCGGGCGGCGGGCGGCGAGCCGCGCCCGGGAGCGCCGCGCTCCCACGGGGCGCCGGGAATCCCCGGTCGGGACGGGCCGGGGGACGGGGAGGCTGCGCCGCAGTGAGCGGGGCTGTGCCGCTCTCGCCCTAGGTAGGATGGACCTGCCCCCCTGCCTCTGCCCCCATGTCCAATAAGAAGAGACCCGGCTTGACACCTGCCTATATACAGAGGAGGAGAGCAACATCTTCAGCGCTGGGCTTTGGAGGGGGGGGGACCAACCCAAAACACAACACAGCATCAGGGCAGAGCGGGGGGCTCGGTGGTATTATAAAACCCCCCCAAGACTATGACTTCCAGTAAAATTGAGATGCCAGGGGAGGTGAAGGCAGATCCTGCAGCTCTGATGGCATCTCTGCATCTGCTGCCTTCTCCCACTCTCAACCTTGAAATCAAATACACCAAGGTAAGTTGTGTTCGTTTGTTCTGGCAGAGAAATTCATGGCTTTCTCTCCAAAGGAGGGATTTTGCTTAAAATCAGTTTCATTCTGCCCTACCCAACGTGAGTGTAGAGATAAAAACAACTGCTAAAAGACTGCCTTGAATCTGTAATAAAAAGATTTTTAGCCCTGTAATCATCTGAAAAACCACAGGATAATAGAAAGCAAATTGGATCTGCTGAGACTGGCTTTGCCACTTCTCTGTAAATGTACTGTTTTCTACAGAGCTGTTGGGGTTTATTTTCAGAGCAAAATCAGTAGTTCTTGGGTATGTTTTGGTTGTTTTTGATGTACTCCAGAGGACATTACTATACATACCTGAGTATCACTATCAGAAAATAAAAACGTTTTCTTTCTTGAATTACCCTGTGTGCCCAAGGGACTCTTTTACATTTCCTGGAGGACTCTTAATACTACCAGGTTGTTACAGCACTGGAACAGGTCTCCAAGAACTTCCGTGATTCTTGAATACACCCTTGAACAATATTGCAAGAGGGCATGTTTTTCCTACAAACCTTTAAGAGTGATTTTCATAAAGAGAGGGTTAAGAACAAATCCAGTGTAGAAATGTAGAGAAATCTGCAGAGTTTCTGTGGTGTCTTATGAGACTAAATTGGTTTTGTTGATTAAAATGGGCTTTAAAAACAGTCATTTGTTTGTAATGCATTTTGGATTTTAAAATTTGTTTATATATTTTTAATCGTTGCATCTTCAGTATCTTTAAAGAATGTTTTATTTTCTGTTGGAGAGGTTTCAGATCTAATGTATAAATAGATTACAATGTGTCAGACTTTGTTTCTAATTACCAAGTAACTTAATAGGAAAATAAGCACATCAGCACTGGAAAAAGGTGATAACATTTTTATCTACTGGAAATACAACTTCAGGAGTTTTAATGCTGATAGGAGACTCATTTTGGCCGATGCAGTGTAATTTTTTTCTTCCATATCATCACTTTAAAAGCTTTTCATCTTTTCTCTTTTTTTTAGTGCGTGCCAAAATTAATTTGTCTTCTAATTTGTTACAGCAATTCCTCGTTCTAGAAGAATGTTTCAGAGGAAAGTCAACTATTTTATATTTCATTACATTTTAATGCAAACTGCAATATGCAAATCTAAAAATGCATATGGTTTCTTGCTCATAATTTCTTTTTAAATAGTTAAATAAGTAAGGAATGCAGTTATTGATGCTGTGTAGTGCTACACCTCGGGAGCAATCATACTGTGTAAAGAGTATTTGGCACGAATTTTGTTCATTGCTGCTTTCAGTGTGAACTGTGCTTCAGGAGGGTTTCGTGGGAAATACTTGAGAGAAGTATCACAACCAGTTTGCATCATAAATGTACTTGCATTTCTCTGTTCTAAAACTGGAGAACTGTTTCTGAAAACCTTTGAAAAGTACAGCAGTCATCAACAATCATAGCATTCTTTCTGTGAGAATCCACAGTGACCTTTAATAAATCAATACATAATTCCTTCATCTCAGATCTAAAATGTTACACATTTTATACTAATGGAACAATTAAAAGAAAGTTGTTTAATTTCAATATTAAGCCAAAAATAACAGCAACGTATTTCTTTTAAGCTTGGGTTTGAGATATCAGGTAACTCCTGGATGCTTTTGAGAAAATTTTGGTTTAGGACAGGTATCAAATGTTTCACTTGGCATATCCTCTGTCTCTGTTTTTCTGTCTGTCTCGCTCTTTCCTCCTTTTTCTCTTTCTCTGCAGGAAATTCAAGTGATTTATAGATAATTGGAGTCTTCAGCTTGGAGTTTTGTCTTGGGCAGGACTTTTATCCTGGATCCACTTTCCCACCTATTACAAAGAAAAACAATCAAAAAATGAAATAATGGATTGTAACTTGATTCTTTCTTTTGAGGGAGTGGTCACTTCATGTCCTAAATGACAAACAACTTCCATAAACAATAAATAACATTCGACTAAAGCACATTAGCAAGAAAAAAAAAAAAAAAAGAAAACAACAACCCCAGACCTTGTAAAATCAGACATCTGTAAGCATTCCTAGCAGTCTCTCTCCTGCTTGTTAGCTGGGAGTTTTAAATACACAACCAGGACACAGAATTCTTGAACTCTTTCTTACAGGTGTCTATGAATGTAAAAATATAACCATTTTGGAGTTAATTCTTTACGAAAAATAGAAGTATCTATGAACATTTAAATTTAGAGAAAAAATTTTAAATCTATTTTACCAATTAAATTCTATTTCTGTAAGTCTAAAGTTGGTAAATAGACAGGCTCTTTAGGGTAGAACATGTTAAAATTCCAGGATTCCCTAAGTGAATTTTGTTAAAGATTTGTAATATGTACTGGAAAAAAGAAAATTATTAATGAATCTTTTAATAATTGCATTACCCTTGGAGTTGCTATGAAAATGCCTTCCAACTACATAGATGAAACAAATATCACCCATGTAATTCTCATTTATTCAATTACTTAGCAGAATTATTGAAACTTGTGAAATACTGGTAAGTTTACTGAAATAAGCAGAAAACTGTATGTGAAGTCCTTCTGATCCATACACCTGACAGAGCACCCAGAGGCAATGTGTGTTTGCATAGGTCAGAATATAATTTAGTGATGAAAATTACCTGATGCCATGGTTTTATGTAAGATTTGCAGCAGTAGCTGTTGAGACTTCAGTATTGGCAGTCAGCCTATGCTGTTTTAAACACAACAGTCATTAGAAATATTTTTCCCAGTTTTTTAATACCTTGGCACAGTCTGTGAGAAATAAAGTGTTGTAGATATGTGTAATAAGAACTGGTGAGCAGGATGTGAACCAGACGTGCAGGTGAGTGTTCAAGCACACAGGGTTAAATTTTGTGTGGCTGGCAAGTACTAGAATTTGGGTTTATCTCTCTTTTCACTGTGATGATTCTGTAAAACTTTACTTTTTAACATTAGCACTTGGGGAGAGATTGTGTCTGCAGAATAGGGCATCTTGGAGTATTGCACGGAATTAGGTTGCTCCACAGCCCTGTGGCACAACAAGCCCTCCTCAGGCTTGTCAGGAGCATGCTGGCAGTGCTGTGCTCCATATGTAAGGGGGCTCATAGGTAGGAAGCAGATCCAGCCCTCCCCCTGGGAATAAGTCACGCTTCTACAAAAGTCAGCTTTGTGTCAGAAACTCTCCCAGAATGGCTGTTCCAGAAATATCAGATGTGTGAGAGAAGCAGCAGCGTAATGTCTGCTAAGGACATGTCATTGGCATGTTTGGTATAGGGAGCACAGCCCAGAGAACCTGACAGCTTCTGAGGGTGGTCAGAGAGTGTGCACTGTTACACTGAGGCCTCTCTCTTTTAAACTTTTAGGAAACTCCATTTTCCCTCCCGAGACTGTCTCCCATGTATCTTACAGTAGATATGGAATCAGCCCAGTGGATTGACCCCTTTGCAGCATTTCCCTCCTGCTGTCTCCATTTGAGGAGCTAAAGGTGTTTCTGCAGGATGTGGCTGTCCTTTCTTTGTTATAATCATGCTACAATAGCATAATCATATCTGCTTTACAAAATATTTTCATTGGGCTTTCAATAAGTTATGTTGACTCTTTCAAGGACAGCCTGGTCTAGAATGAGGACCCCAGGGCTCTGTCCTGTCACAGCTCTGTCACTATGTCAGGTAGCTGAGAGAATAAATATTCTCAGTTTGCATCATGTTGAGCACACTAATCCAGATGGATGTTTTAAGTTTTGTTTCTTGCTTGCCAACTGATTTAAGTCTGAGCAAGAGCTGAACAACTTTAGCATAAGGAAAAGCTGAAGAATTGTGGTTTTGAAAGCTTTTTAGAGAGAGGTGCCCTAAAGGGATGGAGTTACAGCGCACTGGCAGTGAGGAGGTACATGAAACATTTCTCTATTAACAGCCTATGATTTAGCTGACAACCATATCTTCTTTGTCCTGTCTAAGTGGGTTTGCCTCTACCCTTAGACGACAGGCTAAAATCTGTTCAGTTGCTACACACAGGCCAGCTAAACTACCCAGCACTGCAACAGAAAGCTGTAGAGAGGAGTTCATATGAAGTATAGGCAGGCTGCTTCTGGGTAGACAAAAGATAACAAACACAGATTTTCATATGATAAGCATCTGGGTTTGAAGTATTTTATTGCTGGGTTTCAGTATATTTATTCCCATTGCACTTCCTTGGCATTACCCTTTCCATTAAAATTTCCAGCACGTTTTCCAGATAAAATTCTAGACTGACATTACTATAGAAGGCAGGAAATCTATTTTATTTAGGTTAATGTGCAGAATCTTTGTTATTTTTTGAATAGAAGACAAGCTTTGGCAAAACTCAGGTAAGTGAGGAATACGTGCGTTTTCCTATATGTCTTTCTTTGAATGAGATACTTTTGGTGCCTTTTGAAGTCAGATCCACTGAGCCACGCCTGAAAAAACCAGCTTGGCTTTTGGGTCACCTAGGTGAGCACAGTTCTTTTACAAAAGATGAGGCACAGAAAATTAGAGAAGTTTACATGAAGAGTAGGCAAATAAAACAGCTACTTTACCCCTTTGTGGAACACTTCAGCATCTGGGGCAGACACCAGGGATGCCGCTCTGTATCCTCACATATGATGTTTCAGTGTCTATTCTGTATGTACAAATTTACTGTTGTTTAAATCTCCAGTTTGAATTCTCTTCCAGTGTATTGTATTCATACTTTGTTTTTAGTATTACAATCCATCAACTTAGATAGTGATCAGAAAATATGTATGTAATTCCTTCCAATTAGTAACCTGAATATGGGATTCTTTCCTCCCAAATCTTTATGGTCTTCTGCACAAACCTAATTTACCCAAGTTTTGCGTGAGGACACAAGAAACAAGTATAGCCTTATGTTTATCCAGCCCCTGCCTTTGCTTATTCCAGTACAGCCACAACAGCCATGAGCCTTAAAAACGCAGAAAGCACAGGGCTGAACTGGCCCCAGCTAGAGAGCTGTGGCAGACTGCTGTGTTACTGAGAGGTAACTATGGCAGCAGTGACCTCTTACTGTGCTGAATCTGCTAGATCTTTAGGGAAAATGCACCCTGGTTTAATGCATCAAGCTGTACAATAATATATTGCTGACTCTGTCTGGTTGGTAGGGTCAGATGATGCACTGAAAGACTTTCTCATTGATTTTCTCATTGCAAAAAGTGTTTAACACTTCTTCAGGTATTCAAATGCAAAAGATCCATGTATTTATTTGCATACCAAAACCAGAGGGCCAGGGTACGAATTTGTCTGCCTTTCAACTCAGACCACTTGCCTGAGTTGAAAGGCAGACAAATTCATACCCCTGCTCTGAAGCAAGCAGAGCAGAAACCTGAATATGGATCCCTAATTTCTCATGGGGAATAGGTCCAAATTTTGCCAACTGTCTGTATTTGGGAAGAATTTCACATTATCTGCTGTTGGATAATTCACTTCTAAGTATTTATGAGGTCTCAGACATCAGCTTGATAGCCTAGTAGGCAGGACACTAATGAAGGAAAATTGGATCCAAGTCTTTGCTTCAAGAATAATCATGATGTTGGACAAGAGCAAGGAATAACACACACATTCTCACACTCTTACTCTTTCATTCTGACCAAAAAAAAAAATCCCTCATAAATTCTCTGTTTAATTTTGTCCTTCAGAAACAATTCCCACAGAAGTTGACTGAGTCTGGTGCATTTCCATATTACATTTTTATCTTGTAGATCTGCATTTTCTGATAAATCCCACTATCCAAAAATTCTTGATGCAGCTTGTCCATCTCCCTGTGGAGATGCAAAATTGTTCCCAGCAGATCTTAATGGGCTCTGCCAGTTTGAAGTTATTCACTGCCATAAACTGCCTGGGAGGACCACACCATGGAACCACCAGATCCACTTGTTCTCTTTTCTTTACAATGCATGTGAACAGTTCCCTTCAGTGAGCTGTTCATTGACATTGCAAATCATGGCACAGATCAGCATCCAGAAGTTGTCTGAATCCTTCCTTCAAAGAGGCTTGGCATTTCCTGCCTTTGGCAGATTTCATCTCCCTTGAGTTGCCCAAATGTCATTTAACTTCAACCCCAGTAATATTTTCTACAATACTCTGATTAGCCTGAACATTTTTATCTACAAACTCTGTACCTTACTATTAATGATCTGCAAAGGCAGGTGAGCCAAGATATTGATTGCCAGTCACAGTAATGAAGGGGCACCTTGCTATTAACCTCTTTCCAGGGAGAATTATCCGTTTATTTCCAGTCTTTTTATCTTATCTCTTAACCACTTTTTAATCCATGGCAGGACTTTATCTTTCACCATATGGTTACTAACTTTCCTTAATAGCCTCTTGCTAAGGACTTTATCATCAAAAGCCTTTTTAAAGTCTAAATAAATTGTATCCACTGATTCATCTCAGCTCCTCATTTGACTAACTATCTTCCAAGAAATCTCACACATTTACAGAGATAAATGACAGAAGATGAGTTCAGTGGTCCATATAATAAATTCTTTATCAGGTCATGCATAAAGTCTTTTACAGTTTTGCATCTATCTTTTGTAAGGCTGGACTGTGGCATTTCTCTATTTATTTTTTGAAAATTGTTTTATTCTCCCCAGTTATAAAAACCCCAAAGCTTTTTATCTGTTTGGGGTTTTTTAGGACTAGAACTCATTCCTTGAAACAAGTAACCAATATATCAAATCTAGTTCAGCTGAAAGAAACAACAGACAAAAAAAAATGCAATTAAATAAAGACAAGATCATAAGGAAGCTATGTCAATGTAATATAAGCACAGATTTATAGAGGTTTAAAAACTCTTCAGAAAGCTGCAGTTCTATGCAGTTCTTTAGTGAGGAATCCTCAGACGAGTGACAAGACATCCCTACTTAAAGCACAGTAAATGCATGGAGCTGTGTGAAGATTTACCATCAAGTTTTATGCAGAGAATGATGAAGTCTAAACATGTATTGCCATCCACAGGCTCAATCATTCATTACTGTTACATTTAGCAAATGAATTGCTGTTCAAACTGTGTATTCCTATCTGGTTTTCTCCAAAACTCAAGTTCCCTATTACAGAATTTGTTCAAAACCATATTTCTATTCATCAGTCTTTTCTGTAAATAGCAATATACCTTTGTGACATGAATACAGCACATCAATGCTAAGTCACACAGTGAACTAAGGTTTAGGAGAACTTCATCACTGAAAGTGTGATATGTGAAGCCACATCAAAGTGTTGCTGCAATGGCATTGCTGCAATAGTCTCCCAAATGAAAAAAAGAAAAAAATAACCTAATCCTTGATTACTTGGAGTCAGTGCCTTTCATAGAGAGCCTAGTGAATGATATGAATTACTTGAAACATAATGCATTCCATCTTGTTGGACTGAAGTGGGAAAATACTGCAGAGAACCAACCACATCATCTTCTGTGATCCAGGTGAAAATGTTTAAGGTCAGCTCAGTCTCAATTGGCCTCATCTGGAGGCTAAAACACTGGGACCACGCTGACCACTAGAGTATATAAACCTTAATCTGTGAGGGATTCGTAGGTAATGAAGACTTTGAATTGAACTCAAAATCCAAGGGGATGCTGTGGGACAGCTGTGAGGGGCTTACAGCAGGTGTATGGTTACAGAAAGGATATATTTGCTAATTTCCATGTGGATTTGTAGTATGCTCTAATTTAAAATAAGTGAGTTACAAAAAAAATCCGTTTGGAAAGTCACAAAAATACCGGAAGTGTTGCATGGTAAAACAGGCTGCAGCACTTTGCTGAACTTGGAAAGAGGATGCCAGGGGGACACTGTCCTCTTACCATGCTCTGGTCCTGTGGCAGTGATTACACTAAATCCCTTGGGTTTTACTCAGAAACTCAGAAAGTGCCTTTTGAGACAGAAATTCCAAAGATATGTATTTCCACAGGTAAAGTCTTATCTCTATATGAGACTGATTTCTTTCCAAAGCACAGCTATTTACAATTCTGTGTAAATATGGGTGTTTCTATACTGTCTTATAAAGACTGATCTCAGCCTCCTGTGAGTAGGTCAGCATGCCTTAAATTTAGCCCCAAATGACTAGAGCTGGTTCGAATGTCAGGTGTACATTTCATCAGAAATAAATCTCTCCAACTGGAAGATCCTTCCAGGTCTGTGCTGTGACATTGTTTTCTCATGCTTCATGGGAGAAACATCACTTAATGCATCATCCTCCTCATCACCACCACCACCATCACCCTGATACACTCTAAGTGGCTTTTATACAATTCCTGACCCAATGCCTTCCGAAAACTGGAAGAACTGATGCAGTAGATTTCAGGATGCATTAGCATTCAGGATTTCTTTTTATTTCAGGAGCTTTATTTCAACTCCTTGCAGCACAATTGGGAGTGAAGCACTGGGCCTCTTCTGGACTCGGCCCCTAAATGATTTTTGGTGCACTGCTGGTGTTAGATTTTTAGTAAAGATGATTCCCTGGAACAAATTTTTTTACCTGTCATTTTCCAGTCTTCTAACTAGTGGCTCTGATTTTCTAATTTTTGAACAGAAATATAATATACTTTGGGATAGCCAAATAAGGATCTCCCCAAAATAAGCAGCCACCTCTGGAAATATCTTCAGTCTCCCTTCCATAGCTAGGCTGTTTTCAGAATCCAGTGACCTCCCACAGACCATATCTGTTTATTTATTTAATTTAGGTTTCTCTTGGCTGTTTTGTCTTACCTTTCCAGTCATTTTCTTCAGAATATTTAGTATGTTTAGTAGTCATTTTTATTTTTTGTGTTTGCAGTCTTTGCGTTTTCCATCCTACTTTTCCTCTCATATCTTCCTTCTTTGCCGTCCCATTTATTTTCCTGCTTGTGCTTCCCATTTTTGACCTTGGGAATGCAAATCTTTTTTGACTCTTTCACATTCTTAAGCCTCCATGCTGATTCTTTGGATTTTAATTTCCGAGCTTCAAGCAGGGAGTTTCTAAGTTACTTCCTCTTTAAAAAAAAATCTGCTTCTTGAAGTTTAGTATCCCAGAGAGTATGGCTTCTTCATGTGTTTCTCTCCTGCAATGAAGCTGGAATTATTTACATGGTAACCATTTCTCAGGGGTTCAGATACAATTTTTAGTCCTTGACAGGACTATGTCAAATGTTGTTTACATTAGGATACAGAAAATTCTGTTCTCTACACACTATTTCAGTGCAGCTTTCACTGAACTAATATGGAATTATTTTGGCTCCAGCTTTACTGCCTTCATACTCTTTTTCCTCTTCAGTACCCCTTCAATGTCATTTCAGTTGTTCTTATTTTGAAGTCAGTACCTCACTCCAGCTATTATCCTTCACGATCTACACTGCTTCCATATCCGTGGGTCCGCATTTTGTGTTATTTCTTCCCTCCAAGCAGTGCCCACGCAAAGCCTTGCACACAGAGCTGCTCCCCCCTCTGCAGCCTGACTTGTCCTCCCTACACAGCTTACACGTAAAAAGTGTGGTATGCCTCTGATAATTCTCATTCCCTTATGCTCAAAAACCGCTGTTTTTCCTCTCTGTGATACAGTCCAGATCACCCATTTTCACACTCGGCTTTCTTAAGCTGGTTTATAGGCACTTGAGCTTTTATTTCCCAGCTATAAGATGACCTAGTTGAAAATTGTGATCTAGTTAGTTGAAAAGCCCTGTAAAGTCTTTTCAGCTCAATCGTAAAAGCACTTCCCATGACATTGCACCTTTTATTTACCATTCTGCTAGTGTAAAATGTCCTTAAAATATAATTTAATTTTAAATTTGGTTTCATTCTTCTTTATATTGTCAAACTGATTTGAGAAGGCATTTATGTAACTGACAGGTGGATACATAGATTTCTTTTTTTAAAGAAACCGCTTCATTTTGTTGTCTGAAACATATTTGGAGTATTTTAAACATTCTTTGCACCCAGACATAAAAGTACTGTCCTGATTCTACTGGATATTTTCAAAGCTTACCATAACATACACATTTTACATTTGCTTATGTTTTTTTTCAGCTGTAACAGAAATTGTTTATTCTTGAGTTTATCAAAACTAGCAAGAAATTACCACCTACCTTCCAAGTCAGGGAACTTCTGTTTTTTTCCAGTTGCTTCAGTTGTGACACACTGTTACACAGCAGTCCTGTACTAGAACGGCCTGCATGGACCTTGAGAAACAAGCACAGTTGTTTTTCAGGATATCTGGCTAAGCCTTTACGCCCTTTTCCATCAATGCCTGACATTTTGTTGGTCTTCCTCTTTTTGTCCTTATCACACTTTCTTTACCATGGCTACTTAATGGCCTCTTCTCTTTTGTGATGTCTGTTGGATGCTGTTTTCCTGAGAAGTGAAAATCAAGCTCTTCTTTTTTCACTATTAATTTGAAGTAGTGATATAAGATTAACACTAAATGTGCTATAGCTATGCTGATGATGGCCTGGGAGTCTTGGTGGTCCAACTCTTTGATAGTGGTTTATAAATCCATTTGTTACATTA
The DNA here is from genome assembly GCA_003676055.1 of Chloebia gouldiae. Classification (NCBI taxonomy): domain Eukaryota; kingdom Metazoa; phylum Chordata; class Aves; order Passeriformes; family Passeridae; genus Chloebia; species Chloebia gouldiae. The sequence continues at coordinate 4,474,892 of QUSF01000015.1, forward strand.
CTTAAGATGTTTTTAGCTAGTATCACTCAACTGCAAGTGTTAATATTCTGCTCCATCACATCTTTCAGAAGGCATTAATTGATTCAGCCTCACTGTAAAACTGTGACAAGGTTCCTTCACAGATGGGGGAGTTTAAATTTGTGGGAGTGTAACCATGACTAACTCAGACAGTAGGTCAGTGTCAAAGGCAGGATCTCTTGCTAAACCAGCCAGACTACAAGAAGATCAAACCGCTATTTTTGTACATGGTATTCTGGGAAATGGCAATACAGATGAATGTTGGAGCTGGTGTTTACCTGTGGATGCATGTCTACATTTCTGTATGTTATTAATTCCACAGCACACACTTCTCTGTGTGCTCACTATACACACACGCACAGTATAGATAAAAAGACCCCTTTGTGCTCTTTGCTCTCTTTCATCAGGAGTTGTCCCTGTTGCTGTTCCTCTGAGTGTTGTCAGGGAGGCAGTGCCCTCCTTGCTGCAAGATCTTCATAATGAGTTCAGATGAAGCTGATGCTGGTGATATTGTTCCCCTCTGTACTTCTCTTTAGGAGGAGGAATATTCCGTCCCTGCAAAGCGGTGACAGTACTGGAACTCCAGTTCTGGTATTGCTTCTATTCATGTCTCAAAGGTTTTGCTTTAGTAAGGCACTCCAGCATGAAGGGAGAATGAAAGCCCTCCTATTTAGATGGCAAGCAGGAGCCCAGTGCAGAACATGCCCACTGACCTATGCAGCACAGCTCTTCCTCCCAATTCCCAAAATATAATTGCTTTGAATGTCTGGATTCTGCATGCAACACCAATGTGTTCATGCTCTTGCTCTCTGTCTCTGTTAATTTCTTTTCTTGAGGGAGCACAGGACAAATCCTTTGATAACTTGTTTCCTGGTTAGAAGCTTTTACCTGCTTTCCCAGAGTTGTTTCCTGTGGCTGGGAACCCTTGTAGTCAGCTCTTCCAGCTGTTTGCCTAAATGGTCTTTAGGGAGACTAAAAGCAATGACCCAGGAATAGCAACATTTGACTTCAGCCAGGTCCCATGGGAATTTAATTATTACTGCATTGGATTGGCAACATACCTTATACCTTATACCAGGTACCTGCCAAAGGCTGCATGCCACGAACCTTCACAAACAGCTGACACTGGTGTGCTCCTTGCAGAAGTGGGGCACTGGGGATGTTTGCTCGAATTAATATACTGGGCTCCATACCTTTACATACCAGTAGTACTTGCAATGTCTGGGTGAAAAATTTCTCAGATTTAATAGTGATTTTAGCCATTTAGTGATCATGTGTCATTGTGTTCACTACAAGCATAAATCCTGTCTTGTAGAGAGCAGGGAAACTAATGAGGTTTCTCCCATCATTACAATGGGTTCCAGCAGAATAAAATGGAGTTTGGTTAAAAAGAGGAAGAGAAACATGAATTTTAAAGGAAATGGAGAGAGTGGATCTCAGGACTGCCTTTATGAGTATTCAAGTTTTTTAAAGGCTCTTTATTGACAAGACTTATAGCACAGTTTGCTCTTTTAAGGAAAGGTCAGTATAACCAGGTATTGGGTTTGCCCTAATCCACTTTTTAAATACTGCATGTTTGGCAAAAGTTTAGGGTCATGTTTTTCATTTACATACGCAAAGTCATTAGTCTGTTTCTATTTAAAGTTAAATATAAGAGTTCATTTTTCATGCAGACCTTCATCTCTATGCAGAAAAACTTGCTGGCCACATACAAAATGTTAAACATTGCTATCAAACATTGGCATTATTTTGCTGTATCCTCAGGTGTTCTATTTGACTGAGACTGTAATCAGCTCTTGGAAGAACACTCCGCATCCAGTTTTAGTCTTAGCACCACAAGGTACTTTGAGGTGTAAATCTGTCAGGTATCCAAGCACAGCAGGATACTTTGACAGTTTAAACCCAGTTCTCCCCAGTCAGCCTTATGAATAATAAAAAGCAGAATGGCCTATTCCAGTTTTGTACATCTAAAATGCAATGACTTAATCAACAGAAAGAACTGGAGGAGAAATTGGAACCGAATTGGTACTCTGAGGAAAGGTAGTCTAACGGTTTATTCTCTCCAGAAGAATATTCTAAAGCAAATAAATTAGTATTTTCAAGACTTTTTACTGAAAAGAATGTCTAGCCTTAGAGATTTCATTGCAGCACTGAATGAGATGTGTTGGGTTCCTTTGCATCTTCTTGAAGAGCAAAAAGAATTTATAAACCAGACTTCTGCAAATTGTTATCTCACAGCTTCTTCTAACAAACACAACAATTTGTTTTAAAGGCTTTCACCAAAGATGTCATAAGTGGTAATCCCTATGTTGTAAGTGGGTACTTAATGTGATTTAACTTAATGCTGATGATGCAAAGCTATTCTCCCCAAAGCCCATTAAGAACATCCAATTTTCTGGTAGACTAACACTCCTGCTTACTATCGTAGAGATAAGTGACTGTTTAACCAGGACAATAAGTAATACTTTCAAACCAAGGCTGCAAAACTGCGTGGCCACAAAACTGTTCTTTGTGAAAGTTCAGACTTTGAATATAAATGTTACAAGCTGAGTTTTTTCTTTTTATGCGTAGTTTGAATTTCTGTATGTACAGACATGTACACACAGGCAATTTGCAGCATCTTAATGGGTGTACTGGTGACTATCATTATTTATGATATCAGTAGGCATGGTCTAGTAAGAAAAAGGCCAGTGCAAGCCATTTGTGTAAATTAAGTAAAGAAACCAATAAATAATGAGGTTTATTTCATGTCTCTCTGAAGTGCAGATAATTCTAACAGTTTATCCAAGATAATGCTTCTCACACCACATGCTTTTAGTGGATTCTGTGCATGCAGAATGGCACAAAAGGAAATGTCTCTGGCATAATTAACAAAATATGCTAAGAGTAATATTTGAAAAGCTTCAGGATGCAAAGTAGAAGCGAAGGCAAACTTTTCAGGAGCTTAAGGCTGCTCACTTGGGTCTAATATAGACTTAGCACTTTGCAGGTCAGTGGCTCTGCTATTTGTCTCTGACCTAACAGATCTGGAGTTCTTCACATCAAAACCAAGTCTTGCTGAGCTGAGATCAAACGTGTTAAGGTAAGGATCTTGCCAGTGATTTATCGTGCCAGGGAGGGTGATCAGGCCATAAGGGGCCACTGCAAATGAAGCTGACATTCCAGCAATTTCTCATGTGTAGTTATAAGGTAATTTTCTCAGGCAGAGCTCTAAGTCAAAATAAATTTGCCTATTGTATTTTTCTCTGTTGTCTATAATGTCTGAAATCCTAGGAGGAATATTTATTTATGCAGCACAGCTAATTTCTAAGTAAGAACTTGTTCCTGGTGATGAACATTTAAAATGGCAGTTATGTACAAGGGAGATTAAATTCTTCCAAATGGCAGAACATATTTCCCATGTACAGATTAATAGCTCACACTGTTTTCTGTCACACATAAGGAGCACACAAGACTTGCAATGCACAAACAGTGCAAAACACAGGAGAACTACACAGAGTAATACGAGTCTTGTTTGTACAAACCCCTCCTCGTTCCCACCATTTCAAATGAGCGCTTGTGAAGGGTTTCCAGGATCAAGTTCTGAATAGCCACAACTTCATTAAAACCCAGTGACAGCCCAATAATTGATTGTGTAAACAAATACTCCTCCTCTTCTCTCTTGATTTAGTGGATTTTTAAAAATCTTTCATTATTTCACTTTTTAAGGTGCAATAAGTGACTTCAAGGATCATACTCCATAAAAACTATTGCCATCCTTACCTAATTCATCCAGTGATGGCTTGTCTTTGTAATTAGTGAAAATTGAAAGCACAGTTAATATTTTAGTCATCCTGGTTTCACAGGCAAAGTTTTCTGATGCAGTTAAAGAGAGTAAATGTTCTTCTCCAGAAATTAAAGAGTCCTGCTGATGAAAGGATAAGTAAAGCTTGGGAGCTTAGTTTCTTAGGAATACATGAAATATTACCTGAGTTGTGCTATTGCTCCTGTATTGTTTGACTAACTGCAGACAAATTCTTCATTAACTGAAAAAAGTAAAAATTACTTTGAGGGAAGCCTTTATGTGCTGCAACAAAAGTTTCTTCCCACAGGTTTAATAAGGCAGCCAAAAGGAGTAAAATGTTTGTGGTGGGTATAGTTCAATAGACAATACAATCTGAAGTTTCTTATCTTTAGATTAATTTTCTTGAACAACCAGGCACAAAATAATCCCTTTAATGAGACTGAATTGAAGTAACGGATGCTGTATCAGCATGTGGCACAGTGAGAAACTAAAATAGAAAAGGGTATCATCACAGTTTGGCAGCCTGGGTTTTGTGCAGGAAATACTTGGAGAGGGGGAGGAAAGTAAGCACGCTACTGCATGTTGCTAAGACTTATTTAATCTTCTTAACTAATTACTCACACTTCCTAATTCAAAATCATACAAACAAAAATGTTTAGATAAGCTGGGAGTTTTTTCAAATGGGTACCCCCTACAGCTTAGAAAACAAACATGACAGGTTTCCCCTGTCTGATGTGCTGCCATTTGCAGAAGAACAGACCCAACTCCCAGAAAGACAGAAGACTAATTAAGACAGGAAGACAGGCAGGTCAAACATTTGGTGTGAGGGATGAGGGACATAGGGGAGAAAAAATCATGTTACATTCCACTTTCACAGCAGACTGACGGGGGACTTCAAGCCTTTCTCTGATTCCATTTGCTGCTCAGAGACTCTGGATTCCTCCAGTTTCTCCTCCCATCACACCCCTTTCGTAACATACCATTCCCTAGACCTCCTCTGTCTGTGAGCTGGCTCAGTGGGGGACTTGCCCTTTCTGCCTTTAAGCACCTGAACATCCAGGTGAGCAGAACAGGGCAGCAGCCCCTGCAGAGAGGGCCTGCGTTGCCCTCTCCTCCCACCTCTCTGGGACTGAAAAGAGACCGAGCTCCTGCCACCATTAGGGCTCAATCATGGGAATCCTCCTCCAGCTCATGTTGGCCACACTGTGGCCTGACTTAATTTACACAGGCTGAAATGCACCGAACCTTGATGTATTCACCTCTTTCAAACACTTAGATTCTGATCAAAAGTCCACTGGTATGAAGCACTGGCCTTAATTTTGGTAGAGTTGACTCAGGCCTTGCTACTTGGGATTTACACCCAGAGAAGGCAAACACCCTGTTCCTCTCATCAGACACCTACCCTTGGCACAGGACTTGCACGAACAAAATTGTACCAGAGCTGGCTGCACTGCTGCACTGACAAACCACTCACTTCTTGGGCATTTTATTTCCGATTCCACTTTTTTGATCCTCCTGCTGTACTATGTTTGTAAAGGTTTAAAATTCTCCAACTCTCTCAGTACATTCACAAGTTTGCCCTCTAGATTTCTTGAGTGCAATTTCAAGTTTGAATTCATGAAGGAAAGCTGCATTTATGGTACACCATGTCCAAAAGCTATGACATTATTCAATCAGGCTCTGAGGTCCAAATGAGAGTTTAAAAAAGATGAATCAATGCACAGCACACAGAGCTTTAGAACAGAGCTCTTTTTCCTTTTATTTTATTTTCTTTTTTTTTCTTTCTTTTTCTATTTTTACTGGGGGATGTGAGTAAGGAGAGAGAAGGAAAACCCAGCAGCCAAAGTGGAAAAAGAAAAATCAACATGTTCTGGTTTTGTTTGGCCTTTCAGACCTCACAGGCTCTAGAGCATGTGTCAAGTTTTCAGTGGAACAGCTTTGTTTCCCAGTACAAACATCCCTCTGGAGGCTGTTGCCACTGATTCCTTTTCCTCAACTGGGGCTTGATTCAGCTCCCACTGAAACCGGCTGGATTTTTTCCTTTTGTTTTACCCTGGACCTCTTGGACCTTTTGCAGCTGAAAACCAGCTATGCCCATGGGAGTTTGCTTGCCCGAATTAAATTTGGTGCAAAGTTGTTCCTCTGCAGTTCACTGTTAATCTCATACAAATTGCAGTTCCCCCACAGCTGAAAGGCATCTCACTAAAGAGCCCAAATCTGGGTAACTTCTGAGGATTCTGCTCTGGGGTAATGAATGACATGAGAACCATCTGTGCTGAGGTGTTGGGCCAGCCAGGCTGCCTTGGCTTGTGCAGGGCTGTCCTCTGAAAGCAGCACAGCCACTGGCACTGCCAAGACAAGCTCATTCATGGTTCAGAAGCAGGATGATGCACTCACAGTGCTTGGGGAGGTTGGCCTTGAAGCCCATTACTCACCTTTTGTGAACTGCCAACAAGAAGCTGTGACTCTTGCTGGTCACTTGAACAACCCTCTTAAAAATAAAATTAAATGGCACTTCTGATCCATTGCTGGTCATTCAGCCAGCAGACTGCTGGAATTGGCTTTTGCTTTCCTAAACCAGGTTTTTGCTGATTCCATAGCCAGCTGTTGGTTTCCAGTCACTCCCAGGAGTGCCTCACAACACACTCTAGAATGTGAGAGATTTGCTGTATCAAGACAGCCATAAAAGTGAAGGAAAACAAGGCCTGTGAAAATAAACAAGCTGCACCTCTGATTGGCAATCCCACCTAGTTCATTCCCTTACAATTGTACTAATCATTAGTACTCTTGCAATGTTTCCCAAGGAGAGGAAATGAAGTTGCTGAGATGGGAAAGGATATGAAATTTCCTGACCAGACTGAGGCACAGGTGCCCGGTATCTGGAATGTTATGCAGTATTTACCAAGGGAAATGCTGCTGCTGGATTTTTTGCATACCTCTAAAATTGTTGTCCATCCCCCCTAAAAAAGAAGTGCCTTCCTAGTGCCTCCAGCTCTGAGAGGATGCTGAGGGCCAAGCAGCTGTGATTTTCTTATAAAGTACTTTGGCATCTGATGCCCCCTCCCCCATCCCAGCAGATTTAATGCCAAAAGCTCTCTAAGGAAAAAGACCACATATGAAAAAAAGATCTTTGATGGAATGAAACTATAACCAGCTACTAAATCAATTGAGTTAGGAAATTCCCATTCCTTCCTCCATTCATCCAGAACCAAATCTCCTGTGGGAAGCCATTATTATTTGGATGTTAAAATCCTCTTCCTGTACCAGAAAACATTTCTAGGAGCTGCAACAGCACAAAAACCTTGTTTATTAAATCCATGGGAAAATAATTCCACCTCCAAAGAGCTGAATGCTGGGCCACTGTCTGTGGACTGCCTGAAGTTCTGAGTTAAACAGCTGGGGAGCCTGAAGAAAATGTCTCATGACATCATCACTAAGCAATATAGAATTAAGAATGTAGATCATCATTTCGCTCACACATCATTTGAGAACATTTTCAAGAAAGGAAATGAAAAGTTACATTGTTGCCACCTGTGTTGATTACTCTTATGAATTTAGAGAGCCCAAAATATTTTCCCCTGTATGTTTTAAGGAAAGGTGATACAAAAAAAGAGAGGCAGTGAGCATGCAGGAGTCCCCAGTGAATGTAAAAATCAGTTCCATTTCCCAAATCCAGGGCTAGCCCCTGGCTCAACAGCAGAGGGAATTTGAAGTGCCATGAAACTAAGGCTCCTTCAACAATGAGCTACAAAGGAGATCTTACTTCTGTGCTTAATTAATTATATTTATACACACATTCATAAAGATAGTTGTTTAGTACTTCTCTGCTGGTAAATAATGACGAAAACACAAAATATGTTTTCTCCCTGCTCTAAATTTTGCTATTGCTGCACTGCAGATCAGAATGTACAGCCTGGGTTTCTACACATCCCTTCCTCTTTGAATAGTTATCACTCCAATTACCTGCGTGGTTTAAAATGAACCATTTTAAGTTGCTAGTTATTACTGAGCCAGCTGGTATGGATGGCTACTGAAACAAGAGATTGTAGTTGTTTATTTGCAAAGCTAAATTTGCTTTGTGTTATGCTAAAAACATTTATTCTTGGCTTGATTCCAAATCTGATGAGCATCCAAAAGGCTATTGAACTCAGCGTGTAAGGCTTGTGAAATGCAAGTCTTGTGCAAAATGCAATGTATGATTTTCTTCCACCTACATGTCAGCAATTTCAAAGTAACTTGGAATTTTTACATGGTAACTTTGGGTTTACTTTTCCTTTGTATACTTTTTGGTATGATGAGGTATTTCCAAGGCTCTGAACAGTCACTTGACCTGAAGGATGAGTCAGATTGCTTTCTTGATCAGCCCTGTGGAACTCTGTCAACAGAGGTCATATATAATTAGCCACAGGCAGGATTTGAACCTAGTGAATACATGGTGGGACCATTATCTTGCAAAGTTCTAGTAAAAGATCTGTGAGAACATGTGTGTATGAGCAAGAGGTTATTGTCAGTACCAGTAGGGATGTGACTGTTCTCCTTAGGAAAATCCTTGCCCTTTCCATCTTTCATTTGGAAAGGAAAAGAAATTGCCCAGAGATCTGTGTGATGAGATCTCGTGAGAATGATGACCCCAAGGGGCATCTTGTTCACAGGGGCACCTGGGAGCTTCCACCCAGGCCTGTCACACTGCACTATTTGGAACAGCCCCTCCCACCCCCCAACCTCACACACCCCAGCACCTGCATCCCCAGCTCCCTTGCTCTGCTGGTCCCTCTGGCATCACTGGGGAACAAATGTATTTGGTTTCCTGCTTCACCCACTGCACACCAGCCAGAGCCAGACTCCACTTACAGGAGGCCTTGGCTGCTTTGGCAGCTGGGTTTGTTCTTGGCCAAATCACTGCACTGACAGGGACACCTCAGTACAGCAGCAAAGTTGGCCTTTCATCTTCTTGCTCTGACATTACTGCCATTACTGCCTCTACTGAAAGTAAATGGCAAACAAAATGTTTGTGTATTCCAAGATTTTTCAAGTGCTCCCTTCTTCCCTTTGCCTTTTGGCACAATGCTATTGATAGCACCCAACAGGCCAGGTTATTTAACTACCACAATACCACATAGCAAATGCATGACACACTATAGACTTTTTCTCTCCCTACTGCATGTCACAAAAGGTAACACTAGGACTCAAACAAAAACAAATTACCTCAGTAACTCCTGGAAAACTCAAGTGGTTAATCAGTTACCTTTTATTTACATATATATGCTTAATGCTGAATTAAGTTGTAAAAACCAAAGGCTGATTTATAGCCCCAGTCAGCCTTAATTAACATTGATTCCAGGGGAATAGTAAATGTGAATAGCCTTCATAATTGAGGTTGAACAATGAACTCACTGGGTGTTGTCCAATTTGTAGCATGATTTACATGGAAGCAAGCCCTTCTTTTTCTAAGGTTACCCCTTTTTTATCTGGTGTTTAGGATGGGTTATATATAATCCATAGATAGGAACATTTGCTGTCAAATATTCTCCCTGATTTAGAGTTAGCCTTTACCATGATCACTATAAATAAGGGAGAAAAAAAACCCAATTTGAGGCTTTGCAGGGATTCCTTTTTCTTGCAATGTGTCATCGCTTCTCCATTTCATGGCATTTTTACGAAGTGGCCATAATGAAAGTCAGATTAAATGTACAGGATATATACATTTAATCAACAGCCATTGGAGTCAGTAGTGCTGGAAGAGTTATAAAAGCCCCTGTGAATGCAAATTTATTGCAAAAGAATCTGCGTCTCGGTGGTAGGAATATCTGCTGAATGGTACTACCTGACACAGAACACCTAAAACTTTCAAAAGTGAATTATTTAAGTGTAAGGCTTTGCTTGTAAAGCCGCCAGCTGCTGGATTTCAAGACTTGAAACTGTTCCAAAACATGGGACTAGGTACTTTATTTGTGCACTAGAGTAAATACTCTGATTTTACTGCCAATTTAAATGTGCTCAGTTTACAGTAATGAGCTTGTATAGGCAATACCTTGTTTATAGAAAGTGGAACAGGAAGAAACTAACATTAACCATTAACAGTAGCAATTTCTCTTGCTTTCAGCTCTAACTTTATGCCAAATAGATCCTTCCCATGTCCTATCTGAAATATTTACTATTACTGTTCTTTTTCTAAGTCATTGGGATAAATGGAGCATTCAGTAAAATCATACAGCTTTTCCTTCCAGTCAGCTTGAATTGCAGCACTCTTTTGTAATTCCACGTCACTATTTCTCATTCATGTGGTGAAATGTATTTCAAGAACAAATACATGTCCCAAGTACTAGCAAGTCTGATGAGGTGTTAATGCCGGAAGCATGGAGTTAATTTTTTTAAATCTATTTAAAAAAGAACAGACCACTTCTCTAAGGGAAGTGTGCTGAATTGTCACTGCCACAATTTCTCAAGTTCTTATACTCAACCAAACTGCTTTATTCTTTCAATGCAGCTCACACAAAAAGCTTATATGTTTATGTACATCCTGTCACCTTAAACAAACATGCTTACATCTTCTCTGGCCATCTGCTCCTGAAGCTGGAAGCTTTTCTCCCTTTCCCTCCCTCCTCAGCACCCCCCGACACACTCACTGGCTGCAGAGTTAACTGAGAAAACTCAGTGGAAAGCACAGAGTAAATTCCTTCTTCCACACAGGTCACAGATCTCAGTGTTTCTTTGCTTCATTTATAGTCCAAAAGTAACAAGGATACACCAGAGGATTTCAGCTTATAGCATTGGTCAATATAGATTGTACTGGTGATTCTTTCACTATCTCATTTTGGGTTAGCTCCAGAATGTCCTAACAGGGAGCAGTACTTGGGTTTGCTGAACACTGTCATCACTGAGCAGGAAGACACCAGCACAGAGACACACACAGTCCAAGCACACCAACAGGCTCAGGATAAATAGGGCATGCAAGGAAAGCAATGCTGGTGCTGTGGTAGGTCCTGTTCAGCAACCTTTCAAAACCTAAACAGAAGGGGCAAGGAGGAGTAAAGAAAGGACAGGCTCTGGAATGGATGGAGGGGCACCCAGCAAAGAGGTTGAAGTTTGAGGTGTAGGGAAGATGAGGAAGCACAACAGGAACACATCCATATTAGCAAAGCACATGGAATTGTTGGTTCCTGTGTACAATTCTGTCAGCAGGGCCTTCTCCAGGTTCCTCCCACATATGGCCACAGTGAACTGGACACGAGTGAGCTCTGGAGCAGCAGCTGTGACACTGCAGCTACTGTGGCACCGAGCCTGAGCTAACAAGTCCTGCTGAGAGGAACACAGCAACAGGACTTCTATTTGGCTTGGAGAATAGGATTGAGCAAGCTCATGTCTAGTAACTTGAAAACTCTACAGATGTATTTTTGCCTTCATCTGTATAAAGATGGGCCAGTTTCTTTCACCTGTGTATGTCTGATTGGAACTGAGGCTCCTCAAGCTTTCAAAGGTCCCTATCTTTATAAACACAGCCCTGTATGCAAAAAAAAAACCAAACCAGGTGGTGAACATTCCTTCTCTCTACGTGTGAACTCCTTCTTTCAGTGGAGTCAGGGGGAAAATTCCTGTGTATTTCAATGAGGCCAGGACATCATCTTACACATTTAAAGTTGTATTTCATGGAATCCAATAAAAATACATTGATATCTGGACTCCAAGGAACCCAAATCTTGCCAAATCTTGGATTTTTTTAACACTTTCATTCTTAGAAAGATCTAAGAGACAGGTCTGAATACCTAGGAAACATTTCACTCAGTCATTTTATTTTCATGCAGTGACTTCTTTAATACTTGTTAATAAATAATTGCATCCTGTTCTTAAAAGTCACTCAGCAGAAAATAACGGACATGTATGCAGCTACCAGAAAAAATCTACTTTAAATAAACTCATTTGTCATTACCTTTCTCAAGACAGCTATTGTCAGCACCATTACCATTTAAATTTGTTTTGCCCCTGACAATTAAAATATCAACACTGAGAGAATGTAACAATTTCCATTGTTCTTAGCAGATAAGCAAGTTAGTTTTGTGCTGTAAGCCGTCACTGTAGCCATAATTAACTGACTGTGTATTGAAGAACTGTGATGTTTGAGATTATTCAGCCTTGACTGGGATGTATCAGTGACTAAATGTTTACTTACTGAACTGAGTGATTACTCCAAATCCTTGTCTTGTCTCCAGCAGTTTCAAGGCTTTTTCTCTGATACAGCTATTTCTTTTTTTCGTTTATTTGTTACAGTTTTTGAACCAAATTTGAACATCAACCAATGTTTAGACTTTGATATTGCTTCTATAATGACACTGCTATAGAATACAGAAAGACATCAGGGGCTGACCTCAGTCTGAACTCTTGAAAACAGTAATTTTCATGCACAAAAATAAGTTTCAGTTCTTTTGTATTAGAATCTGCACCTTTTCTCATGAGTTTGTTGTTATATACGTTACTGTTTGTTCATGCAAGAGACCTGATGACTTTTCTTCCTTTTCTAGATTTTCATCAATAATGAGTGGCAGAATTCTGAAAGTGGAAGAATATTCCCAGTATATAATCCAGCAACAGGAGAACAAATCTGTGACATCCAGGAAGCTGACAAGGTAATGTATCCCATGAATGGCTATAGTTAAATATATAAATTGAATTAATACAAATGTATAAATAGATCAAAGCAACCAGTCCAGAATAGCACTATTGGACAGTTCTTTTATAAATTATAGTTCCAAAACTCATCACATGTGTCTATGGTTGTATAACAGCAAATTCCATAAGCCTGCTTGTGTTACTTACCTTGTGTCTTCAATTTTCTTCTTCCTTCTTCCCAGGTTGATACGGACAAGGCAGTGAGGGCAGCTCGGCTGGCTTTTTCCCTTGGTTCTGTTTGGAGGAGAATGGATGCCTCAGAAAGAGGCCATCTTTTGGATAAGTTAGCTGACTTGGTGGAAAGGGACAGGGCAATTCTTGCTGTAAGTGAAACATAAAAATCAGTAGTCAAATCAGTAGTCAGTTTTACATTCTGAGAGTCAATTCATTAATGAATGAGTTGGTATGAATTGTATGTGAAAACCATAAGCAGCTCCCTGGCTGAAATGGCTCTGTCCACTTACAACGTGGTGCAAAATCCATAAAAGCCAACAAGAGGCTTCCAGCGGGCTCAGATCAGCTTTAAACTGGACATTGCACAACAGCAGGGGTGTGCACACGTGCGTGCCTGCCAGGCACACCTGTGACTCTTCTAGAATAAGAAATGCAGGTTGGGATGACCTGTGCAGGCAGGAAGGGAAGGGTAAGTGAGGTGCTTAGGGACACTCAGCTGGTGACAGGAGCTCCGAGCGCGGCTCCGTTCCGCTCTCGGATGAAGCCATCGGAACGGTGGCATTGTTAATGTTGTTTTCCGCATGTCAAGTGCTTTGAACTAAGCCCGTGAACATCTTAATTCCAGCTTTGTCAACACTTAAATCATCTTACCGCCGGCAGATACTGTAAAATCGCCATGGGGAGAAGGAAGTGCACAGCAAATCAAGTTTATTCTGCCTGTCATTTAATTTTTATTTCTGGAGCCAAGTTCTTTACTGAGCTGCACTGCAGGCAGTGCCATTAATTGCTCTTGGGGATATAAGTCAGTGCAGAATTAGGTCTCCATTCTTCTCTATAGAAACTCATTTGATGGTTGGTGTGTTACACAGGGGCGTCCTTTGCCCGTTCTTAATGATTTCTAATAGACAGCTATTGAGAATGAGTTAAGCTACTCAACATCTTAGGATATTTTATTCGATTTTTTTTTTTTGCTAAATTATCTTAGGAACCCTTAAGAGGATAGCTTATAAGATACGTTTAAAAATAGGAATATTAACTAAAAAATAAAGATAGCTTGTTAATTTATGAGCTTCCCTAGAGGAAAGTTTGTTTATTTGATGGCAATAAATAAACTGGCTGTACAGTATAGATATCTCAGACCTCAGCAGGAGTCTTGGCAACCATATAGAGAAATTTTTATATTCACATCAATTATATAAAGAGGGATGTGTCCATTCTTCTCTTTATGGATTCAGATCATTAATACAGGGTTACAAGGAGCCCCTTCTCAGCTGTTATCATTAACATAACAGAACCCAGTTTGACAGGCATTTTTATCTTGGCTGCTGATTAAAGCAATTCAGCATTTATAGATCTGGACCAAACACAGTGGCTATTAGATTCAAAGTACACAAAGGCACATGTACATACATATGGATACACACATAAATCCACAAGACAGACAGACAAACACACATAAACATACACATATATTCTTAAAATCATAGCCATTCCAGAATACTCCAGAAGAAACCAGTTTGGGTTTTCACATTTGTGAAAAGAAGTAACAAAGGGGATCAGATAATTGTTCTGAACTTTCTGGGTTAAAATTACACCAAGGTGCAACTGATTGGTCTTCTTTCAAATCTTTGTCATGGTTCAAGAGTGGTTAATATGGTGAATACTTAGGTACAATAGTCCAAAGATGTTACAATACTTACATCTCTTAACTTTTTCTTGTCCTGCAGACTATGGAATCACTGAACAGCGGCAAACCGTTTTTGCAAGCTTTCTATGTAGATCTCCAGGGAGTCATAAAAACCCTGAGGTATTATGCTGGTTGGGCAGACAAAATCCATGGAATGACCATTCCTGTAGGTAAGGGGAATTAAAGCACAGTTATGCACCTAAACCTTCTTATGGCCAGAGTAAAGCTTAGTAGCTCACAGCTTTGTGGAAGGCAGAGGAGGAGCCTGGGCTGCTCCTACAGTGTGTAATGTGTTGCTGAAGCAGATGTTGGACAGTCAGCAAGGGCAGGACTGGGTGCCCTGCTCTTGGTCTGCCTCACATGCACATATGGGGAGGGCTTGGTTTCTTTTGCATGCATCCCTCTGAGAAGGAGATAGCTCAATACCTGCATATAAATATTGATACATGTATAAAAATGGATGAGGTATAAGCCCGAAAAATACCTTGGAACTCATGGAAATAGTGTTGGTCCTGCTTAAGAAACAGTATCATTATGTATAGATCTTGTTTGTATATGATGCAAATAATTTTACCTTGGACTAACACTGGATCTAACTTAATTTATACTTTGAGAGCATTCTTAATGTTACTATAGAGAACTACATACATATGAGATTTATTTTCTTATAGATGCTTTTTCAAATTACTCAGTGGGATGAGTTTTATATTGTATATATCAGATAAACTTTGCATGCTAGGAAATTATTATGTTCTTATTCTTTTCCTAAAGAGATGTGAAAAAATAGCTATCATTATTTTTATTTAACAAGTCTCTTCCTCCTGCCCCTCCCTTCCAGCTGTTGAACAAATACAGGCTGCATTGTCTGATGCAAACAAATTCATTTGCAGTCTGGACTAGATGTACCAAGTGCTATAATTACCCAACATGGCAAAATAAAAGAAAATTATTTTAAGTAGGTGCAGTCATAAAGATAAGTGTACTCATCTTTCACCTGCATAAAGTAAATCTCTGGAAAAACATGAAGGAAAATGAACATTCATTATGTGGATTCCTTTTGGATTCATGGCACACATGTTCATTGCACATGCATGTTTATTCCACTTTACCCAGTAAGGCCAGGAGGGCACTCAGGGGTAAATGCTGGTTGCTGTTGCCCAGCTATTTCCCTGGTGTTTCACTGTGGGACACAGTATTTGTAATGCCTCTCTATAGCAAAGCACCAAACTACCCAAGTGAGGAAACCAGATAAATTGAAAATGTCCCTCTAAAATTTTCAGGAGGGAAACATCATGTAACTCTGTTTGCAGTTTTACTCATTTTTGTATTTCATCTTATTAAAATTGCAGCATGCACTGACTGATGTTTATCTTCACTATTTTATTTTCACCAAAGGAATGACAATAATAATATTTCAGGTGTAGACATTCCTGCAAGGAGTCAAAGTTTTCCACAGTTATTTAGGCTGAGATTCTTAAATCCCAGTTTTGCTGCTTGCACTTCACATTTAATCATACAAAAGTGCAGACAACACCATAAATTCATGTATTCAGCAAATTTCCTGTTCCCTAATCTCTTTCTCGCTGGTCAGTGAATGCCTCCTTCTCACTCTTTAGCCCCACAGGTACACAGAAATTAGGTCAGCCACCAAACGGCACTGCCAGATTAAGGAGAATAAATATTCTCTGCTTATTCTTGGTTTCAAGTACCTTATAGAATAAAACCTGATTTTTTTTTCAGTAAGGTGGATATGCTGGGTGAAAGGAAGGCACATTTTCAGCATGCCCTCCTCAGTGCAAACTTTGTGCTAACACAGTTTTCAGTAGTCTAGAATCATTAAGTCCAGTCACACATTTTCAGGGGATTAATTATTCTTCATTTAACTCTTCTCTTTATTCCTCTGCTTTTACATCATAAATTTGTCATTCTCATGAAGCTATTTTAGAGCAAAGCCAGTGTTAAACAGCAGTGCTCTTTACATTCACTTACCATCAGCTGGCCAAAGATAAGCAAGACAACAAAACCCCACTATTAAGTCTTGTCTATTCAGTGTGCTAATAAATCTGAAACCTCCCAATCTTTTGTTGATGTTTTTGTTGAAGTTTTCTTTTCCTTTGAAATAAAAATAGGCAATTGATAGACAAGTAGAAGAAGAAGTGTGTTTTACAGTCACATTCCTTTTGGCCCCAGAGCTACAAAACCTTCAGACTGCCCTTTGCTTGCTCCCAAGTGTAAAGCCTTGATGATTTAAATTAAAACAGAATGAGGCTAGACCAGAAACTGTTAAACTAATAAACTGAATGCAAGCAGAAATGTATCTTTAAATCACTATATGCTATGATATAGTTTAAAGAACCAATTCAGCTCTCCTCACCCACTTGTTGCTGTGTCCTGCTATATGAGGCATGGGACTGTGTTATGGTTGTTATGCAAATAAAATATCCGTGCTGGAGACTCCTGATGGAAATCTAAGCAAACACATCTGTGGAAGATATTGCTGTCCCAGAGTGAGATCCCTGGATAAATGGGACTTGCTTTCTGATTAAAAAATGAAAGTCTTTGGGCCAGGTGCTAAGCAGCTGCAAATTGATCTTGCTCTATTAATATCAGTGAGAACTGAAGAATGTCGGTTTACTTCAGCTGCGTATATTAAAAATACTCTTTTTGCACAAAATTTTAGATTGGATGTGGGATCAGTGTCAGGTCCCTCTCAGGCAATGTTCTTCTGGCATCCAGCTAGTAAAGGACAAGAGTAACAATCATCAGCCACAGTATCTTAGAATAAGGGTCATTAGAATGACTTAAAACTCTCAAACATTTAAAAAGTCTCCTGTATAACTTCTAAGCACAAGGGATGTTTCTATGCTCACTGTTTAGAATAATGGAATTAAGCTCATTTAATTATTGAGCTATTTTGTCATGGTAACAGCTTGTTCTACGTTATGGAGAGGGTGGCTCTTAGATCATCCTTTGGCCTGTCCGGAGACATCCAAGGCTTTTGAATAACTTCAAGCCACATATGTTCCCAAAGATATTGTTAGAAAGCAACCTCAAAAATCCATACTTGACAGAAAATCTGTGGAGGATGAACTTTGGAAGTAGGTGTCAAAAAGGGCAGCTGTCTAGAGTCTAGTGGGAGACAGCAGGGAGAGCAGTTCTGCATGGGAGGCACCGCTCTGCGGAAAGAACGTTCTGCCTACGCTGGGCAGAATTAACCACCATTTGTCTGCCTTGGCAAGAGGTTCAGGTTATCTATAACTCTGTGTGATGAAGCACGCAGACATGTGGCAGTGATTATGCGGTGACAATTTAAAGTCAGACACTGCTAATGTAACTGTGTTACTGTTATGTTGCCACCATCCTTCTGGCTGAGAACCCACCTCTCACAGTACTACCCAGTACAAGCTGATATTTTTAGCTGACTCCTCTATGTTCCCTTGAGCACTTAGTTTTGCTTGTATGTACTTCTCTGTATTTTGACTTCTACTTCGCTTCTGTCAGATCTGATGAATCTTCCTATGGTCTGTGAACGACTGCTAGCATCTGTGAAAGAAAACCTGGAAAATCAAACTGATCATCTTTGTGACACAAATATTCTCATCTCCACTGTGGAGTTGTCAGACATCTGGAGATCAAAACATTACAATGATGTTTTATCAATGCAGCGCAAACTAACTGATAAACTATTTTCTTCTGACTTTTCCTGAATCTCTTTTCTCTTATTCCCTCCCTCCTTTATTTTCTCTGTTCTGTCCCTGTCTTGGTTGCAGACT
This sequence comes from Chloebia gouldiae, assembly GCA_003676055.1. NCBI lineage: Eukaryota > Metazoa > Chordata > Aves > Passeriformes > Passeridae > Chloebia > Chloebia gouldiae. The sequence goes on from QUSF01000015.1 coordinate 4,492,992, forward strand.
ATTATTACCTTTCTCATAATTATTCTGTACCTGGCCCCCAGCTGACATATTAGCTACTTTAGCTCAGGTTTCTACTAAGCAAATCCTGTAAAGTAGGTGGATAGAAATAAGCAGACCTGACAATAAGTTATTTCTAATCAAATTCAAGTTGAAGTCTTTCCTTAAGCCCAAGAAACTTTAAGGATTAACCTGTTTATTGTTACCAGATATATCTTAGAGGATATTGCAGCAGGTTCCCAAAACACACTGTCCATTGTGAAGTCAAACCCTTCCCCAGTATTGCACAAGTGTGGCTCCAGCTCTGGACTGAATGGGGGAGAGCCTGGGGCAGCCACTTCCCAGCCCAGACTGGGAGGGAAAGCACAAACCCTATGCCAGACAGAACAATGGGAGCAAAAGCCCTGCAATCTCTCCTCCTCCTCCTCTTACTCTTTTCTGCTGTCTAACCTTTTCTTATCCTGGTAAATCATCTCCTGCCATTAAACCTAGGTAACCTCATCATTCTCACACACTTAGCTGAAATTATTTTCCCAAGTTAAGAGATTTGCGTTCTTCTAGATGACCAGCACTACAGGCCAAAGGGCACATTCAGCTCATACCTTTAGCATAGCTTTTCCCTCAGCTGTACCCTCACTGAAAAGCTTCTGACCTAAATTCAGAGATAGTTTGAGTCTGGGCTAGTTTATACAGCTATGAGACTCAGTTGAGGTACAGAGGCGCAGTAAATCTACTTTGCACAGATGCAGACTGAGCACACTAACAAAGCTATTGGTTAGACAGTACCTTAACTGATCCTTTAACTGGTCCCCACACAGCAGGTCCCTTTCTGGCTCCTGGTTAACTGGGAAGAAACCTGCATGTGTAACCTCAGCATGTGCTCCCAGACCACAGGAAGTAAATGATGCTCAGTGACACAAGTCAAAAACTTTCCCTCTTCGTTCCACATCTAGAGAAGGCAGTACATCATTCCATCACTTCATACTGCCGGTGTCCTCAATGGCAGATGAGTCAGCTGAATGTTACTCTATTACCCCACACTTGGGTTGTAGATACACCTTTATATTGCTGTGCTCCACTCATTCCTTTCAGGAAACTGTGACTCTTCCCTTCTCTTACCCTTAAATCAGCTGAGACCAGTAAGTGCTTCCATGCTACTGCAATTTTATGTGCAGTACAGCTCTTTGCCAAGGAACAAAGCAGGTTACTTTCTGATGGGAAGCCTGCTTCCTTTGTTCCACAGAAAGAACAATTAGGTTGCTCCTGAACCTAGGTTTCCCATGCTGGCTCACAAAAAAACACTTCCATGACTTCTTTATTTCTTTTACTGCCATCAAAGGCTGATCCTTAGAGTTTTTCCCTCCCTCTATTTTAATTTTTTTTTTGTTCTGCCAAGTCAAACTGCACTTGAGAGTAAGCATGCTCATCTGTTTCAGATGGAGATTATTTTACGTTTACAAGACATGAACCCATTGGAGTGTGTGGACAGATCATCCCTGTGAGTATCTCTACTAGTGCTTTCTATTTATTTTCATTTGAACCAGCTCTCTTTAAAGACACATAAAACATGGTCTTCAGCTATGTGTGTTTTCCATTACGAAAAAAGCTGAGCTCATATTGTTGACATATCTTTAACAGCCTCCCTGCAAATGCTTATTTGAACATGCTAATAGGGTTTAGGCTCTGTTATTAGGAGTTAAGTTCTCAAGTCATAGAATTCACATGATTAAAACAAGCAAAGCAAAACACAGTGTTAATATGCTGTCAGTGGTTATGGATGTTCACACAACTTATGGAAAATTGATGCTTTGCTGTGGTAGTCTCTTTATTTATTTAGTTTTTACTGTGATTTAACAGGCTCCTCAGTTCCTGGGAGAATGTGATGTATTTTAATTCCATTCTTTCCTGCTATTTCTTTTACAAGGCTGGAGGAGAAAAGGAAACTCCAGGAGACATATCATTACAATTAACATTGTGTAGCTAATAGAAGACATGAAATGTTTGTTTTATTTGTTGGGAGAGAGAAACACATCATTTCATCAAATCCAATACTCCCCCTACACCCCAGCAGACACCCTCATAATAAAATTTTGCTGAACACGGCATGGGAATTGCACTGAGAGGGTAACTTTTTCAGAAGACCCAGTTAACCAGCTTTGGCAGAAATTTCAATGGGAGGCTCACATACAGCTATTAAAATATTGCATGGAAGCTTTTTTGCTTGACAAAGCACTGAGGGACTAATCAGGCCATTCTCTGACTTTTTTTTGTGGATGTTGATTTTTTATTTTGTTCGCATTACGACAAAGCCACTAAACAGAAACATGGAGCAATTCCATTACAAGAGGAGCAGCCAGAAAAGATTACTTTATCAATGTTAAGCCCTTTTTTCCTATTTATATTTGTGGCTGTTTCATTTCTTTGTTAAGGGGTGGCTTTTGTGTTTGGCACTCAGCAGAAACCCGGAGAAATGTGCAATGACTCAGAGAGTCTGTGGCTACAGCCATCCTGCAAATACCTACATGCTCTCCTGACTTGGTCGTTATGAATGAGAGATTCCACAGCTCTGTTCCTCAGCCAGGCACATGGATAAGCATTTACTAAATGACAGCCCCAATATCTAAGCCCTGTCTTGCTGGACATCTCTTATGCTTGTTTCACTGAGCTTAACTGACAGACCTGCTAAAGGAACTTGGCCATAGGCTGAGAAACATGCTAAAAGCAGGATTTATTTAGTTTAGATATGTAAACCTTTGTTCAGGGTACCTAGCCATCTACCATACATGTTTGTTCTTCCCTCAGTTTTGTCCTCCAAAGGCTGAAGATGGCTGTCATATCCATCTATTCTAACACCACTGCTGATCTGTTCTGTATTTCCTCCACGCTACCAGTCCCAGGGAACAGCCCAGGCTGCTGCATGTACTTGGCCACTGCCTGAGCAAATACATTATTCAAAAATAAAATTAAACAGCAAGTCTAACACTGAACTCCTCATCCTCTTTCACATCCCAGCTTCCATCAAAACGTGCTCTTTGGCAGTGCTGTAGCATAAACAGGGCTATATAGTGCCCTATAAAACTGCTGTGAGCTCTCCTTGCAATGCCATTAGAAGTGCAGGCTGTTAGCACACTGCTGGCCCGACAGCTCCCCTCCCAGGTTTATGTACTGGAGATGGAATTAAAACATCACTTTGTCTCCGGAGTTTATAAACAACAGAGGGAGTAAAATATTGGGTGTTCTGTGAAGGAAAGACAGTTGTGTATTTTTTCAAGCTAGCCAGGGGCTAGAGAGATGTCTGAGAGTGGCAGCTGATATGCATCAGGCAGCAACACGTTCTGGCCAGTGGCTGACTCTGTGACTGCTATTTTCTATTCTCCTTCTAAAAGAGACTGTTGTATGCATTTGTAAGAGTGATTGTGAAAACACAGTTATTTTATTACTCTGACATTTTCACTAAAATCAGCAGGACTATCCACTTAACCTGCTAGGATCAGGCCTTGGTGCAAAAGGCTTGTTACTTTTATCTTTATCCAAGGCATGTTTGTGCATTGAACTAATATAATTCACTACATCATCTGCTGCAGTTCAATGAATGACAATTCAAAAATTTATAGCAGCAAAGAGTTTCTCAACTTGTTTTTTACTGTCCTTTTAACATCTTCCATATAGATTACTCAGTAAGAACTCTTCAACAAAATGAAATGCTTTGATTGAACATTGACATTTATAGACTTTTTATTGCAATGCCATCAATTAAGGATTATATAATTTTGAGTATAAATTTTATATCTTAAGATGGGATATTAAATTTACATCCAAAACTGTTTCAACATGAACAAACAGTTCTTTCCAAATGTATCAGAAGCCAGACTTATCTTATTTTCATGGGGGAATTAAAAGTGCCAATAGCAAAACAGTAAATGCAATAAAAAGTTGTGACTTGAAAATTTAACAGATAACAGAACTTTTTCAATGGAAATTGCAGGTGGGGGGTAGTATTTCTTTGAACAGGAGAGAAAGAACTAAGAAGTCACTGTTGTTGCTTTCTTAATGGCAGTTATTTAAAAAAAAGTCCTTGCTTTGTGCTGGGAAAGATTTATGTTGAGGATCAGCCTGAGAAATAAGTGAGGTATCAGCTTGACATCTTGAAAACAAAACACCACGGCAATATTTTTCCATCTATCAACTTCTTTTTTTCCTACAGTGGAACTTCCCCCTGCTGATGTTTGCATGGAAGATTGCTCCAGCTCTGTGCTGTGGCAATACAGTAGTTATTAAACCAGCAGAACAAACACCACTCAGTGCTCTCTATATGGGTGCCCTCATCAAGGAGGTAAGAATAATTGAGGGGAGTGATGTCTGTCTCTCCTTGTGGGGAGGGAACCACCAGCACATGCCTGCTTTAACATGCTCTAACAGTTCTCATAAGTCATGCTTACCTTCATTCATTCCTATTTTGACAGGCTGGCTTTCCCCCAGGAGTTGTCAATATTTTGCCAGGATTTGGTCCAATTGTTGGTGCAGCCATAGCCTCTCATGTTGGCATTGATAAAATTGCTTTCACTGGATCCACTGAGGTAAGAGGATTCACACATTACTGTAAAACATGAATAAATACTTCAGTCCTTGTGCTATATTTCTTACTGCCGCTAGGTAAAAGAGCTACATCTAAATTACAGTGGTCTGTGCTTCCCAGCTAAACTTATGTACCACGGGACTTCCCAAGCACAAGCAGCTCCTTTCCTCCAGCCCCTGCTGTGCTCAGCACCTCAGCACAGGAGATATGCCTGGAAAAATATTGCTGGGATTTCCTGTGGGCTTATGAGGATGTGAATCACATGCAAGTAGGCAGAACATCCCTTGTATATCACAGCACACATAAGTGCTGCTTTAACATCCATAATTTGTGTAGCCTGCTGTACTTGGGGAAAAGGGAGAGGAAGGGAGCAAATTGTGCAAATGTACTTCAACTTTGATGCTGCATACAAGTATATTAAGGTTGAGGAGGAGGCCTAAAAAGGAAGGAGTGCAGGGAGAAAAGGAGATTATCCTAGGTTTCAGTTCCCAAAATGATGGAAAGAAGCTGGCCAGAGGATGAAGGGAGACAGTTGTCTCCTGGATGCCAAAATGCCTTGCTAGGAGTCTATGCTGCAGATGTTAGAGAGGAGGCTCACTCTGAAGAGGAAGGCTGCAATCTACGGGAAGACTAATCCCCAAAACTCTCATCACATCTTGCTCTCAAATATGTGCCAAGCTGGCTGTTATCAGGGTTGGGGTGGGGATGACAGAGGTACTCCAGACTGAAGTCACAGGAGAAGGGGGCCTTATCTCATCGTCTGAAGGCAGACAGAAAGGAATCTCTGTGGGAGTTTCAGGGCTGGTTATATTTAGAGAGTGCTAAACCCAGCCCTTTTCAATTCAGAATCTGACAAACTATTGTATGGAGGGAGCTAAACCCCAGGGATCCAGTCTCCCTTTGATATGTTTGACTCCCACTCGTGGCAGTGGAAGGCTTTATGCTTTATCCCAGAGATACTGCTCTTCACAGTGAGGCAATTTGTTTTTGATTTGTGTTGATAAATTCACTGACCATGCCGCCCTGCTAGATATGTGTGGGTTTCTCCCTGGTGGGCCCAAGGATTGCAGAGACCAGCTCAATTATTTCAAATAAATTATTCTGGTGGAAGTATTCTGTAATTGAGTTTGCAAGTCACACACAAGCCTAAATTACCAGGAAAATGTAGCTGCAGTTGTATGCCTTATTTGCATACATAGGTGCTTTGCAATTACTATATGCCTGTACATGATTTTTTAATGACAACTTCAGATTCTAATATACACAGGTTACATTCTAAGTCAATGGCTACATCAGATTTCAGATTATTCTATGGAATTACTCTAGTCCTTACATCTCCTGTATCCAATTAAGATTAGCATCCTGGAATACTGAAAATTTTAATATGAGCTGATTACCCCCCATAAATTAAGTTGAAACAATTGTTTTCATAAAGATATGTGGTCTCTGTTTAAGATAAATACTCTATTATACAGGATGTTGCACTGTTTGGAAGAGGAAAAATACAGATGGGTTAGGTTTCAAAGTTGTCTCTTGTAGCCAAAATAAATTTTTATTGTAGTTCCAGACAGCTTTAGTTTTAATAGGCGTTTAAACTCAAAAGCTGTGGGTTTTATACTAACTCAGTGTCTACCTTTAAAAGCCTTACTAATAGGAAGTGAAAAGCATTACAGAGATGAAAAAGCAATTCTCTAAGAACCTAAAGCAAGAACAGATGGATCGTTTTAATGCAGAGTTAGTGTAAACTATTCCATATTGTTTCTGATTTCCTGTAACACTGAATTTTTGTAACAGCAAGTCAACATTGTAACATTTTAAACACCATGTTCTGATACAAGCTGGACTAGAGTCTCTGACTCCTCCAAAGCAGATTTCAAGTTCTAGTGAAATAATAATGGAAATATTTTGTCTCTCTGGTTCTTGTCTGAAGCATGTCAACTGTACACTCCAGTGATGGGGATTTTCAATAGTAGGTGTATAAAAACACCACCTATTAACTCCATTCCTCCATTCCATCCATGTGCTAGTTAAGGCAATTCATGATGGGCAAGTTAATGATAAAACCTATCAGTACAAATGCAAAGATTTTCAAATTGAGATTCTGAAGGACAGGTTTTTCTCAAGTTTTCACCATGAGGTTCTTTTATATAAGTTCTTTACCTTTAAAGTATACATATGGCTAATGAAAACTCTCCATTTGCCTGTAAAAAATCACAAAAAAAATGGGCTATTATGATTTTTTTTCTGTAGTGTTCTTGAAAAGCAGAAAATGGGCTGCTCCTCCTTAAAAAAAAAAAAAAAGGAAAAAGAAAAAAAAAAGAGAAAAAAAGAATGCTAATGTGTTCCAATATTTATAGAACTCAATCCATAGAAATATGAGCCAAAAGGCCAAGTTCACAACCTTACCTCAATAAAGCCTGACACAGCCACACCATAGAGCCTCCAGCCTCACACCTTATCTTGCAACAGGACCAGTACCAGAGGCTCACAGAAGAAGAGAGTAATCCATGTGTAGAGTGATCCTTTCCTTGCTGCAGCCTCACAGCTTCTGACAATCAGGGACCAACACACTTCCTGAGCCCAGAGGGGCATGTGGACACTTGTATTCCATGTGCCAATGGCCTTGGCACCCGTGTGTTGGTCCAGTACCTCTTGACACTCCTGATGACTGGGAGGCCTCAAGCCCGTGCCCATGCAATGACAACACAGAAATAACTTTCAACTTCTGCTTCTGATTTCTAGTTTAGAGCTATCCAGTGTGCACTCTCTTCTCTGGGTTTTAGATTCTCAGGTGCTCTGAATTTTTTTAAATACTGCTATTTACTCATCCCCCCACACCAAATAATGCAGGAAAAAGCAGAAAGAACTCTTTTTCTCTCGTGCCATTACTGTTTGATTTCACTTCTCTCCATCTTTCCTGCTGCCCCTCCTTTTATGGGTTAGCTTGCACACACTAAAAGAACAGTCTGCCAACTCTTTCATCCCTCAGCCTATCTGCTTCTTATGAAACACTCTCCCATGGATCATCTTCCTCTCCCAGTCCCCTAGTACATGGATCTCAAAGCTCTTCCCTCCACAGCTCACTTGGAAGGGGAGGTGTTCTGCAAACACCTGGCAGGCTATGGTTTTCACTCTGACAACTGTTACACTGAAAGAAATAAAATCACACTGAGTATGAAAGCCCACCTAAAATACTGTGCTGCTTTAGATTCCAGTAGCTTTCTTGGCATCTCTGCCTGCTTCAGTTCACTCTTCAGCAGCCTGTTTGGTACAGGCATTCTAACCAAAATGTTTATTCTTACTGTGCTGGTTTTAGTGAACCAGGGCTAATCCATGATTCTCCTTAATTACAGCAATCTCCTCTCAGGCTTCACTGACACATTTTTTCTCATCTTCCACAATCAGAAGAAATTTAAACTGCCATAACCAAACTTTCTTCCAGCCAATATGACCATGTTAACAGTTGCTTCTATCCTTTTCCTACCTTTCCTTGAAAGCCCATAATCAATGTACATATCTCATTACATCTTACTGAATTTCTCCTTGCTTCTTCTGGTTCTAAGCTGCAGAGTGAAACTCCCACTCACTGGGAACATGGGAGAGGTACTGTAAAGCTCAGCTGTGTCCCACTATCCCCACTGTTTACTGTACATCCCTTTCCTTTTGCCCCTCTCTGCCTCAGCTTCTTCACAGATCCACATATTCTTGTCTGAATTCCTTTAAAAACATATTAGCAACAATTTAATTAAAACTAGTAATTTACAATTTCTGAGTTTAAGAACAGGTCCAAACTCAGGATGTCTGGCATTCCCATGTGTCTGCTGTTAGGCTGCAGTGCTCAGAAGTACAGATGTTCTACAAGTCTCCTGCCCAGTGAAGTAACAGTGGGCTTTATGTATTTCCAAGACAAATGCTGATGAGGGGACAATTTTACACACACCAGAAATGCAAAGAGTTTCTTTATATTTTCTTATTCCCTGAAAGAACTTTTGCTATGCAAAAAAGATGAAAGGCCTTCAAATATCAGGAAAAAGCAGCCATCAGAAGCCAGTTTACTCTTAATTTGCCTTTATTTCCATTCAGATCTGTGAGCTTAGTTAAGGCTTTGCAATTACAGCCATTTTCCTGCTGTGAGCTGTCTGCCCAAGTCACTACCTGTGTGCTCCATCTGGACTGGAACTGGTGTAGGGATGGTGTACCTATAAGCTCCTGGTACACAGGGAATAGTTGAGGGCAGTATGTTCTGGGTTTAAAATTAGAGATGATTATGGAGAGTAAGAAGTTATAAATATTTTAGAATGCAGATTTAAAGCTCTGCCTGGGATAAAAATTGTATTTTGATTGTTGCAAAAGTTTAATGAGTTCTAATAACTCCTGTTTAAAACCAAATGTGTAACCTCCAAATCAGACTGGCTTACAACTCCCTCCAGTTGTTAAATGCTCTCAAGATGAGAATTATAGATAGCACACAAAACATTTGAAGTTCTGGCCAACAAGAAATGTATCCTAAGTGGCTGGTTTCCACTTTGTTCAAACTACAACCCATTAAAATGCAGACAGATTTAAGATAGGATTCAGGTCTCTGTTCAGGCAGATCTGTAGAGTAACCCAAATAAATATCCAACAAATTGGTTTGGATGCCTGTGTAAACAAAAGGTCTATAAACAACTGCAATAAACCCCAGCAAAAGAGTCTGCATTTTGCTTGGCAGAATGTTTTCTTTATGCACTTAGATTAACAAACCATGATCTCATCATTAGTCAACAAGATACTAGAGAGACCATCAAAGCAAACTACAGGAGAGTTGAGATTGATTCATGCAAACAAATGTTTGTAGCTAACAGCTGTATTACCACTGATTCTAATTTACTCAGCAGGATTCTCCTTTCATTTCCAAAGTGAGATGAATGTCCCAATGCATGATGTAGACAGAATGTCTTCCTACTGCACAGGCAATGGGTTGTGTGAGCTCTTGTGGATCACACAATCTCTTGCTGGTTTTCGGCTTCATGAAGAATTGCAACCTGGCATTTTCTACTTTAGAAATAAGAATCCTTAAGGTGATCTGACCTGTTCTGAGAAGTCTGTGAACTTATGGTGCTACACACATGCCCTGTGTAAGGATTTAGGGAGGCTGCATTAACATTCATTCCTACTCCTGTGGAATCTTTTGGATCCTGTATTGGACAGCTTGTACCTCCTGAATATGTTTCCCTTCTCCTTCGTGTTTTTGTTAGCATTTAGGAAACTGTTCCTGGGCAACTGTTGTGCCTCTTTGCCTACAAAAGATGCATGTCAAAAGGAATCACCTTCTAAAATCCAATACAAACAGGATGGTGTATCAGTCCTATCAACATTATCAGGAGTTTAGCCACAGACTTCCATGGGGCCAGGATTTAACAAATAAGCCATTTATAGCTTAGGATTCTCTCCAGGAATTTGTGTTTAGGATTGCCTTTGCACTTATGCAATTCAGTATTCTCTTTTCAGGGCTGCTCCTCACACAGGGCATTGCACAGTAAAATAAAGCTGCTCTTCTTTGTGCCAGTATTCCAAAGTCGCTTGTCATTGCAGGAGACACACCCTGAACATGCCAGGAGGCTCTTAAATGCTTGTCAGAAAGATTTTGCATATAATCTGGAATTCATAAAAAATAAAGCAGACTGAGTGAGCAGCAGCATGGGTTTGAGGGCTTTGCCAAAACAACGGCATCCAGTGTCAATAGCTGGAGAGAGAAAATTGTACTTCCAGAAAACATTGAAAATTTCTGTCTGGCCACATCATCTCCACAAAACTTAATCAATCTCTTGTAACTTGAACTACCTACTGTCCTACAGATATTCTTTCAATATCCCAAGAAAGGTATAGAGGATATTATTTAAAACACATAACTAACAGATGATGTCTATCTCCTCTGTCATATTTTGCACTGTTCATGGAATATTCTAACCCATACATCTCCCTGTGCAGTTCTTTCCTTCACTGTCTTGTCTGTGGCAGTGTCAGGAAAATGACCTGCTGTTCAGCCAGACTGCAGCTCCCCTATATTCAAGTGTTCCCAGATGATTTACTGTTTATCTGTGAGCAAAGGAGGGTTCAGAGCAGAGGAGAACCCAGACATTTGGAATGACAGAGCTGAAGAGGAAGTAGCGCAAACCTTGGAGGTTTGCTTTTGACTCATGACACTTTGAGTGCTCTAACAGTAACAGGCAAACACACCTGTAGCCTTTAGAAATGCAGATTTCTGTCTGGAAACATAAAATTAAGAGAACATGAAAGGCAACAAACAGTTTTAAATTTCTGCTCAAAGTATTTAAAATGCGACTGCTTAAAGCCCCCTCTTGAAAGAGACATTAAACTTCCATATAGAGAAGGCATAAATAAACAACAATCAAATGTTTTAGATCATGATACATTCTCACTTCCCAGTGTCACACCATTGACAGACCAGAAACAGACCCTTCCAGGACTATCCTTCAAATAGCTCTGTTGCACAGGAGTGCCTCAAACTACTTTTTTAATCTTTTTGTTGGTCTCCATAACAAATTGTTTTCTTTGAGATGGACCAAATTACATCTGCCTCACCCTCCATGCAGCTTACAAGGTTATGGTACTTCACAAGCTATCCGGGGATACTCCTGATATCAATCTTGAAGCCTATTCAAAACAAGGTAGGGGAGTCAGGGCTTTCTCTGCCAACATTCCTGCTGAATAATCACACAGCTCCATTATCTGTGGGGGAGTCCTCTCTTCCAGCGTTCCCTCTCCGGGCTGTGCTGCCTATTGGGAGCTCAGGGATCGAGCTGAGAGACACCGCGGGAAGCGTGTCCTGAAAGCCCAGGCAGATTGCAACACTATCACTTATCCCTTTCATGCTGTCTTTCTCCATAAAGAGAGGCTCGGGCACAAAAGGCCGCCTTTGTCACTAAATAACCACGGTGTTGGTGCCTTCCCCGAGACTTTTCTCAACTTGTAGGCGCACAGGGCACAACGGGAGCACAGTGAACAAAAATGCTGAGCAGCATGAGCCCCACCATCCTGATGTCTACACTGATCTCTAACAGGAAAGACACAGCGAAGCCTTCTATTAAGTCTTTACTGGGAAACTTGACAACTTCTCTGTATTAAAAATACCTCAGACTACACTTTTCCAAATTAACACCACTATCTCAAAGCCCTTTGGACTTGAATATTTACCATATACGCTACTTGGACTTGCATACTTGTCAATTACTTATTTGCATGGAAGCCTTTCAAAATCTTTACTTACATTACAGAAGTGTTTTGACATTAAAGTAGAATGGAAAGCAGAGAGATGAGGGCTGGACACATTGCTCTGACTTTCTTGGTCTGTCCTGCTCTTTGTGAATTTTTGAGGGGAAATACCTGCTGTTCTTTGAGAGGGAGGTTCAAGGCAGTGAGGGTGTGAATGGCATTGGCTGGCACGAGCTATAAACAGAACTCTGGTTTCCAGTGTGCATTTTCAGCACAGTTTGAGAGGATGGAATTTCCAGATGACGTGCTCGATATATGTGGTGGGGGTGGAAGGCAAAAAGGATCCTTTTTTTTCAGGTTCACTTCTGGCTGTCAGTCAAATATAGCAATAAAATCAGCTCCAATTAAGGGGATATGCAAGGAATTTCATGATAATGTCAACACTCCATTCCATCAATACAGGGGCAAAGAAAAAAAGCTTTTCCTTTTTTTTTTTTTAAAGAAAAAATCTCAGTCACACTCAACTGTGGTATCACCAGATAAACAGTTAATCACAAAAGTTACTTTGTGTTTTTCAGGGGTTTTTTTTTATTCTGTGGGGTTTTTTTTTTTTTTTTTTTTTCCTTTGGGGGCCCTGGTTTCTGTTTCATTTGCTTTCTGATTACTCCAGTGCTGACATAACTTTCTCTAGCAGACTGCCTTCAATTTTCTAAGAGGTTCAGCTTCTCATCCATTAACCCCTTGCTGCAGGGAATTTCACTCACATAACCTTAGAAATAGAAAAAAGAGAGACCACAGTACTACATGCAGAAAAAAGCCCGGCTCTGGACTCATTCCCATTTCACTTCACCTCTAATTTTCTGTGTGACATTAAAACATGTCCCAGTTAAAATAAAGCACTTACCAAAGTTCTTAGGCCTCTCAATATTCAACAGGTACTTTTAGTCCTGTGTTTTACCATGTAGGAGCCTAAATGTATCAGTGGTTACTTCCTTAGCTGCAAAATGGTCACAGTTACAATACAACCGTACAAAAGCTGATCTATTTCGGATTTGTTGATCAAGGGAAAGGAGAATTTCCAGGGAGCACAGCTTCCCCTCCAGCTGTACTGATGTGGAAGCACATCAAATCTGTAGCTGTCAGACTGCTACTCCTTTTAATTTGTGCACATGTTCATTGGTGAGATCTGCAACTCGTGGCTGCTCCAGCTGACCCCACAATCTACAAAGACATTTTGGAGGTGATTTTGACCTCCTCAACCCATATTAAGATTATCTCTGGTACAGCTGTAGGTCAGGTCTGGGATGGTGCTTTTGAAACTTCTTGCCTACTTGGTATTCTGTACTGTGTACTGTGCTCTGTACTGTGCTGTAAATCCTGCAGAAGAGGAATTCAGAATTTGATGTGTTAAGCCTTGTGAACATATCAGTGGTTTGGATGGAAGCAATTGTAGTCAAATCCATTTCAAATTTCTAATTCAGCCCTCCTAAAATACCCTAAAAGAAAGCCATTTTAGCATAGCTATACAGGGGTAAATGGTACACAAACTTAGTGCTGTGTCTTATCCCTTCTCAATTTTTAGGAAAAAAAAAAAAAAAAAAGTTGTCCACGACTGATGAGAATGTTTGGAACAAAGGACCTGTTGGATTATTTAAAGCTCTGCTCTACTGATAGCCAACCCTGGCTGTTAAAATTAACTGTATGACTACATTCCCTGTAAAATGTGTCTCCATTTCCTTTCAGGTTGGGAAGCTGATCCAAGAAGCAGCTGGAAGGAGTAATTTGAAGAGAGTTACACTGGAGCTGGGTGGGAAAAGCCCAAACATTATTTTCGCAGATGCTGATTGTAAGTCAGCACTTCCATATTTTTGGTAAAAATATGATTGCATGATGGTTTTTTCCAGTTTTTTATAAACTATTTTTAGGGGACATCTTTCATATAAAGTGAAGTGAAGCAATACAGCTGTATCTAATGGTAATTTTTCAGTCTTATAGAAGCAATCTAAGGTGTGCTATCTTTTATAAAATACAGTTTTTGAACCCACAGATTCATAGTCAACAAAAGAGCAGAAAAGAGGTTACCAAGCATATAGCCATGATGTTTTTCCAGTTACTCCCACATACGTTTGCCATCCTATGCATTGCAGCAAGGTGATTTAGTGGTTTAAATCTGGAAAAGCTGTGATTTTTTTTAGTTCAAAGGAATTATAAAAAGGGACAACTTTTATGTACACTTGACTTGTTAATCTAGTCAGTGCAGTATCCTTTGTTAAGTAGCTGTAAAGGGAGATTATTCCATTTTTAAAATCTTCACAACTAAAGAATTGTGTCTTGAAATATCCTCACTGCCACTGTCTGCAGGGAGCTGAAAATTTTGGCAAATGTATGATGTTGTGCAGCTGAGATTTCTGGCACCTGAGAAGGTACAGGACAGCTGTTTAGGATAGGATTTAAGCACAAACTGGAAGTTTCTGCTTAAATGATCAGCAACAAAATACTTATAATGTTGCTATCTAAATTAGGAGGTTTTGAAGCTAACACCAGTTAAGATGAATGAGATGGTTCACACATTGCTCTGAGTTCTTGTTTCAGGCTGGGTGCAGGCACAATGTACTCAATGCCCTTTCTGAGAACTTTGCAACCCCAATAAATAGACACATAAGGATTTGGTCTTCTCATTTAAAAGAGGGAAGTGAATAGAATGATTTTGAATAGCAGCAATTACAAGAGATGTTTACAATCCTGTATCCATTTTCAAAATGTATCAATATCTGAAAAACTAGGGAAAGCTTGACAACTTCCAGCAGCTTTTCTACAAAGAAGTGCTTTACCAAGTCAAGGATTGAAATTTCAGCCAGTCATCCTGGTAAGCTGAAAAGGCTCTTGTCAGCTGGAGCCAGACATGGCTATTGCAGCCTTCTACCCCCGTTACTCATCTCCACCTCCCACCAGATATCACCACACCTCAAATGTCCCTCACCTGCTAACTCACACTTGAGCACCTAAACATTTCTAGTAGCGTGACATGTGCCAGGGGCAGGTCTGTGTTTTGACATTCCATGGGGGAAGGACAACTGCTCTCTGGTCTTCCCACAATTACAACCTCCAGTACTTGCCCTAAGATTTAAACTTCAAGGCTCTGATTATTTAAAAACAGCAACTGGCTCACCATTCCAAAGGAGTTCTTTGTTCTGTTTGAGGAACACTGTGTGCCAAAAGTTAGCAGAAAGCATGATAAAGCTGTTGAAGGTTTAGTGCACCAAAAAACCAGAGAAGAATGGTTAGAGCCCCTCATGGTGAAAAACTGTTAACAATAGAGAAGAAACATTAGTTAATCACAGCTATCCACTAGTGCTTTCAATCTCCATGGAGCTTCCAGGGAAAATTTAAATGTGGTCCAGGGAACAGCCCGTATAATTTTTCTTAAGACCACACTGAGGGCATAAAAAGACATTTCTGTTAGACAGAGTTGTCTAGAATGTGATGAAAGTAAAGCACTGTTGCTTTGTTTAGTCCATAAAAAATTATACTTTAAGCAATGTTCCAAAGTGCTACAACTGGTAACAGAGGTATTAAAGTGCTGTAGGGCATCACTGTTTAGGGATTAATTCATTATTCTTGTGTAGAGAGTTATTACATCCAAAGTAAGAATGTGGCCTTGAATGTCTAAATATGACCAAATCCTCTGTCCTGCTTGGACAGCATGTGTTAGTTGTACCTCCAAGGAAGTTAGAGTAGAAATTGAGGGTTGATTTTTCTGTTACACACCTATAATTTTAATGCCCTACCAGTCATCTGCATGGGCCAAGAGGAAATTTCTATGTTGCAGAAAAAGAATCTGGCTTTTTGGGAAGGACAGGACTTGCCATTATCAAAGCCAAATTCTCCCATGTATTTGGTTTGCTGTAATTCTCACACAGGAAGTATTAACAACCCAGTGCAAACCTGGGATCACAGACAAATTTTCTTCTCCTATAGTGACCCAGTCAGATGTATTCATGTGGGCCACATTCTGCTTTTGAGGTTCCCTTAAGGGTTTTACTTGGTAAATGACATGTTGCTGGATATAAGACATTGGTGAAGTTGTTCTTGCATACCTTACTCCTATTGACTTCTAAGGCACTGTCTTAGCTTTTCCAGTGGGAATCTTCCTCGTTTCTGACCTGATACAACTACACATCTTGATTTAGTTTTATTTAACTAAATGCTACTACTGAAGTTTCAGGAATGTGACACTGTGTAACACACACAGCACTGGTGCAGATTTGCCCACAGTGTTCCAGTGCAACATGTGCTGTCTTGTTTTTCAGTGGACTACGCTGTGGAACAAGCTCACCAAGGAGTCTTCTTCAATCAAGGTCAATGCTGCACTGCAGGCTCACGGATTTACGTGGAGGAATCAATCTATGAAGAGTTTGTTAGGAGAAGTGTAGAACGTGCAAAGAGGAGAGTTGTGGGGAGTCCTTTTGACCCAACTACAGAACAAGGTCCACAGGTAAAGGAGTAGAGCACTGCCTCTACAGCTCAGGAGGTGCCTGGAAGTATTTAAACTTCACCAAGGCAGAGATCAGTCAGTGAACACTCACTCACAAGGTCCAGGGTAGCTGTCACGATACATGCTTTCAAGATTAAAATTCTAAAGGAGTAAATAAGCTGTGCATCTCTGAGGTGTTTCTTGTTAAATAAAAAAAATCTCAGTTTAAATATCAATATTTGCCTCCCAGTTTTAAGAGCAAGATTTGGATCTTCAGCCCTCAAAATACAGCTGTAAACTGTGAGAAGCTCTTAAAAGTCTCTGTGAGCACTTAACTGTCAAGAACTGTCTACAACCATAACTGTGCTTGGATATCCAGAAATTCAAACCAGAAAATGGGAATAATCAGAAATAAGTCTTTAGAAGATGTTTCTGCCACTAATAAACAGCTGGGCTCATATAATTTTTAGGAAGTTAATCTGGGACAAAACCTAATGATCTGCTTTTTTTTTGCTTGTAAACTAGATTGTTTAGCAAGAGTGTGGGTTAAGCCACAAACATAAGGTGAGACATCTTAAGAAGTCTAAGCCCGAGGTCACAGTCAGCATCTGCTTGTAGATTTTGGCATCTGCAGCTCAAAGAGCAGTGAATGTTAGCAGGAACCAACTCACAGGAACATGGCTTGTCTAAAAGCACCTATTTGGACTTGGTTGTCAAGTACATGGTCTGCACATCAAACAGTTTTTTCTCTCTTTCAGATTGATAAAAAACAATACAACAAGATCTTGGAGCTGATTCAAAGTGGCATTACTGAAGGAGCAAAGCTTGAATGTGGGGGAAAGGGGCTGGGGAGAAAGGGATTCTTCATTGAACCTACGGTGTTTTCCAACGTAACAGATGACATGCGGATTGCCAAGGAGGAGGTATTCACATGTTGGGCAAGATCTTCTTAAAATGTCCTAAATATTACTTTTTTCCCCTTTTGTTTAATTTCTAAGACAAAACCTTCAGAGTGAAAATTATGACCATATTAAAGAAAATATCTTTTCAGAACTCCTTATACACACAGCAAGTGACAACAGCTGGGTAAGGAAGCTCAATTTTTGTCACTGACTGTAAAGCCTAAGATATCAAAGAGGACATATGTGTAGAATGGACAAGTGCCCCTGAGGCACCTGCTTTGGAAAATGCATGCAGTTTTACAGACAGATATTATCATTATTAATCACTAAATTTTGCTGTGGGAAATTTTAAAGAGTATAATAGGAGAGAGAAGATTAAGAAAGCAGAATAAAACAAGAATAAAACAAGAATAAAATGCTCGGAAGTGAATAGTTTAGAAATTATTAATCTTTCTTGCAGATTTTTGGGCCTGTTCAAGAAATACTGAGATTTAAAACCATGGATGAAGTTATAGAGAGAGCCAACAACTCTGATTTTGGGCTGGTAGCTGCTGTCTTTACAAATGACATAAACAAGGCCCTGACAGTCTCTTCAGCAATGCAGGCTGGGACAGTCTGGTAAGCAGAAGTTATTCCACTCCCACTCTTGAAGATAAAAGAGTTTGAGTCACTATCATAATTTCACTTCAGTTTTGCACCCTTTGTTAAGAATATTTATGCAGCCCATCCTAGTGGTGGGTCCTGTACAAGCCACGGAACAGCAGTGGGGAGGTTCTGTGGCTGCTCAGCGCTGGGGAGTGCTGCTGGGGCTGGGAAGCCCCTTGCTTCCCGGGAGCACGGCAGCCACCGCTGAGCGGCTTCACTGAAAACAGCTGCGACAACGATCCTTGCTGGGGAGCACAGGAACCTGGCAGGGTTTTCTAAAGGCACAGAGGATTACCTACTTTCTACAACATTGAGGAACCCGGGGGATGCCTCCTCTCCAGTCTTTAGGAATGGGGAATCCCAACTCTAGAGTTCAGTTGCTTGCAATTTAGTATGTCAAATCTGAGTAAAGTAAAGATCTACAAGAAACTAAGGAGGAAAATCTAACAGCTTTGTTATAAATTGGCACTGAGGTTTGGCAGCAGATTAACAGTTCATTACTGAAGAGGTGTCCAAGGGTATGGTGCTCTCCTCCTGCTTTCACAGGTCAAATCCAATACTCCTTAGGAGTGAGAAGCAGCCTGTTGTTTTTGTATCATAAATCCCTCATTTCTTTTCAACGCGAAACAAGTTTGTTATTAACTAAGAGGTATAGAGTGCCCTTAGCTCCACAAGTTTCAGCCTCTCTCTGAGTTATCCAAAGGTCTTTCTGGCAGTGCAGCTGGACTTAATGCCTCCTCCTGTTACAGGATAAATTGCTACAATGCCTTAAATGCCCAAAGTCCTTTTGGAGGATTCAAAATGTCTGGCAATGGGAGAGAGATGTAAGTATTCCACTTCTGTTTTCTACATTGTTTTCAACTCTATAACTTAATAAACATTAAGTTTATTAATGTTTATTAGTGAATGCTTCCATGCAAATTAAGACCCAGAAATATTCCAACCTGAGAATCAGGGCATAATATAAGGTGATCTTTAATCATCATTGCCAGTTCTAAATGCAGTTGATTTGCAGATTTGCACTTTAAGACCGCTTTTTTTTTTTTTTTTTTAACTAACACTGCAAACTAACTTATTGACTTATTGGAATTCTCTTCTTATACTGAAAGGAACTGAAAATTTCTGAGTATTTTTCTGGACTTGTAACCTGTGTTTTCTGGAAGGTTTCTTTAACCATATTAAGCATCACTTTTCTGAAAGACTCTCTCTTTGGTGCTGCTGAGTACTTGTTGACTGCTTTGCTGTACTTGTTTCAGAGTTGTTTTGCCATTTGTATTGTGCCTCTCTTGGTAGTTTTTCCTTTCCTTTCTTCAGTTTTCACTGTATTTATTAATATAGGTGCATTTGAATTTTATAAAAAAGTTATCAGCTTGCAGAGTTTTAAACAATGAAATCAGGCAAAGAGAAGGAAACAAATGTGTTTACATCTCTTTGAAAAAAAACCACTTGCCATTATAAAGCTTTCCGTCATTTCATTTAGCACTAAGTACCAAATATTTTGAAATGGAGCTCCACACTCAAATATCGTCCCATGTACCTAATTTAAAGTCTTACCAGTTTCTCATTCTCATTACAATCACAAGGAAGTTTAGCAATTGCATCAGCCCCAGATTGGTTACATACCAAGGATTCAATTAATTTCTGTGCAGGAGGTATGTGTACCAGATATGTATCACCTAAGTTTTCAAAATAGCTTATGGCTAATGGCAAACTCAGCAGTAAAACTAAAGTAAGGTCAAACTCTTTAAAACTTTACATATGTTGAAGTATACAACTTGTTCTATAAAATAAGCTTTATGTAGTCTGAAGTATTTTCCCTCGTTAGGGAGTACTTTGAATAACACATTCATACTATTCACATTCATGAGTTATGAGGTGATCTCACACTGGCATAAATATGTCAGGTCATCTCACTCTTATCATTGTGAAAATATTCTAAAACTACTAAGCTCGATAGAGCACATGAGTAACTTGACACCCAGGGGTGACCCCACTGACTCTAGGGAGGTTCAACTGCAAGCAAAATATTCACATATATGCAGAGCTCTTAAAAGGGGGGAAACCCAGGCAGCACCCCAGCTCTCATGGAAAAATCTGTGGTAATTGCACACTTGATTCCCACTACAGCTTTGAAAGTATTCGTCATAAACAATAAATGTTTGGAATGGCAATAATCTCCATCTCAAAAAGATGCCTGAAAACCTACCTATGAGTAATTATTCTACTCCTTTCAGAACTTCTTTGATCAGATATCACCTTCTAATTCACCTCCTCCATCCTGGATTAATACTTGCATACTTTTTATTAAAATGCCAGTTTCCTACATTCTTGTTTTTAAGGCATACATTTTACAGCATAAATAATGTTGAGTTGGGCAATTACAGAAAAAAAAGTGTCTGTACATAAGTGTGTCATTGCTAAGGTAACACTATGTTACAGCCAGGTCATAACTGGGCCACTGTGCTGCCTGTGCCAGCACTGCATTATCTGGGACTTGTTCTGGTCCTGCATTTAAATTCGCAGGTTATCATCACACATGGGCAAAAAAATCAACACAAAGTTGAGAACTGTTACACTCATTTTACACTCCCACAAAAGGTAGCAGGGTATGTGCATCCTGATAGAGTACAAAACCAGGCGATTTCTGATTGCATTACTTACAGTATTCTTGTATCCCTGAAGAGGTCTAGAAGACATGGGTTTGGGGTTTTTTCCATTCATGTTTCTTCAAAGCTTCCTGCCTGGGAGATGTAAAATTTAACTGCTGTAACTAAAAATTTGGGTGGTTCACCCCAGATAGCCATATGTGGCTATTTTGTATTAGAGCTCCCCAAAATTCTGGCCTCTGTCCAAATGTCTTGAAGGGAAGGAAGTGCCATTCTACTTCAGAAGTCTCCTTTAATGTCATAGGAATTGTTATTGTATGGACAGCTCTGAGATATAGCACTGCACACCTGCATTCTGAAAAACAAGTGCAAGCAGGAGAATGGCTTGGAGTTGTAATTCTCATATCTTTTTTCCTCCTGGACTGAGGGAGGGAAGAGAATATATAATACTTCTTAAAAAGCATTTTGTTCCCCTTCCCTCACACCCACACAATCAAGGGACAGCACCATGCAGATTTGACCCATGGGCTCCTTGCTCTTCACAGACACAACCTTTGTCCTCACTCTGATACCAAACTGCAATCCCAGAAGACCCAGAGTGGCCATGGAATAGGATGGTTTTGCACCCTGTATTAGGCTGTGGGGACAATCGAGCTCTTTTACTGAACACATGCTGACTCTTCTGCTCTGAGTGTCTGGCATAACCCATCTTCCTATCAGCAAGTGTAGCTTTTTAACTTTCAAAAAATACTTGCCTTAGAATTCATCACAATTGTCCTTCTCCAAACTATTGGCCAGAAACAAAAAGCATGTGAAGTCCTGAAGCCTTGAGTTGAAGAAACAGACAATAACTGTCTCTAATTTTGTTTGGCAGACCAAGATGAGAGATCAAGTGGCATTTGGAATGTACATACAGTCACTTGCTGCTGTCAGCTGGGTTATCTCTTGGCTTGCAAAAATGTCTCCAATGGGTGTCTGGAGCTACACAGCAGCCCTGCTGAATCCAGAAACTTCCACACAGACACTGCCATTAGTTATTGGGCTGCAGGCAGCTCCAGGTGACAGCTTCCACTGAGCCCTAAGGGAATGCTTCTGATACACAGCTAAAGGTTTTTGTCATGCTTTGGAGACAAATCTACCACTTTCTACTGAAAGGTGGGGGTGGCATGGTTCAGCTCAATGAGAACCTTTCACATGTAAAAAGGTCTTCACTAATATTTGCTTGCAGGTACTTAGACTCTGGTAAATCTTAAAACTTCCTACTGAATCATCAGTCTACTGTATTCCTTAAATACTGACCACTATATCATGTAAAAGGCTTCCCAAGCCAACAGGCACATCAGGTTTCAAAACTGCAGATGAAGTGACATGGGCTGGTAAATGCTGGTATTTCTGCTCAATTGAATTAACTTTCCAAGGAAGGTTACAGGAGTTTCACCCCAATGTTGTATTTTTTGTAAAATCTGTAGTGTAGAAGTAAATACAAAATGGGCTACACAACACTGGGGGCCTGAATAGAGAGTTAATTACCTTAAATAAGTGCCACTCACTCCATTCTGAAACACTTACTAGAAGGAGGTTCTGAGAAATTCCTCTGAAATATTCTTTATGGTTCAGTTGGCATTAAGTCTTGCATAGGAGAATCCAGAGGGAAGGCAGTGTCAAATAGTAAACATGCTAACATCATATCCATGCCAGCATGTTCTACATTTTTATATAAGTAATAGAGCAATACTGTGTGTGTCTTAGGGGTAAGGATAAAAAAATCAACCAAGAAACAAATTACTGTAAGAACTCTTGCAAAAAAATCCTCATTGTGTTAATATGGAAAAGATATTCTACTTCCAGACTTGGACTGTAGCTGTCTGGAGGTGGGGACAGTGTTTGCTTTACAGACACAGCACATGGAAGACATAACTCCACTAATCACATAAAGAGACTTCTCCATTACTCAAAATAGACACAGGAAAATAAAAATACCTGTACTTCAGAGAAGACAAGCACTAGCCCCACGATACCACGCAACATCCACTCTAAACCTCAGCAGAGGGACCAAAGAGATGTGCCAGGGTGCAGCTGACTAAAGCAAAATGTTAACAGCATTCAGAAACACCCATTTTTTAAGCATAATCTACCCAAAGCAGAATGTGTCCCCCTCAGAGCCATGTGTCAGATGACTGGGACCTAGTAGGTGCCTGGTGTCCAGCAGTATGGAGATTCTTATGTAAGGTCCTGTGCCAGGACAAAAGGAGGAATTTGACAGGGAATTGTAGAAGGGAATCTGAGCAAGCTGAACCCTCTTCCACATTATGTGCAAATGGTGATTTCTACTGCTGGATGTGCTGCTTGGGAGAAAAGATCTGTGGGTTAGGAGTCAAGTTCATCTTATCCATGGTTCTGAGTTGTTAGTGTTGCATTATGCTCAGTGTGGACCTTCCCTTTCTTGAGTGCAATATAAACAGTAATTTCACTGGCCAGTGGGGTAGGTCTTAGTGCTTGGACATTTTCAAGGTCTAGGAAGGACAAAGGACATCAATTCACTTCCAAAATCTCTATCAACAGACAGTGAGTATTTCTGGGTTTACTGTTATGTATCTCTTTACCAAATTCTGAAGCTATCCATTTTTCTGACCTAAACTGAACTGCAATTTTGGGTTATATCTTAACTTTATCAAGAAATCACTTTGCAGATATTTTTCTCGATAAACAATGCCTGATATAAGCTGATGCTGTAATTTGTTCTTTAGGGGTGAATGTGGATTGAGAGAATATTCTGAAGTTAAAACTGTGACAATAAAGATCCCTCAGAAGAACTCCTAAAATTACAGAGGACCGTGTTGTGCAGAAGAGCACGTGATGCCACCTTCTCTATTCCTTATGGAGACCAGCACTCAGGAATAAAAAGTGTTACACAATATATATTTAAGAAATTAAGTTGCAACATATATACTGGGCACATAACTTCGTACGTAATGCAAACCAACTTTGCATGTTATCCTGAAACTCTCCTGAGAATCGTTACATCTTTATAAAACAAATCCTATTGAGAGAAAATTGCTACTGTGCATCATTTAATAATGGTTCCAGTTATAAAACTGCTAAATGCAAATGCATGCACACACACATTTATCTCTTCCTTAAATAAACAAAATAAGTCTTACTGCTTTCAGGTTGCCTTCTCAAACAGACCTGCCTTGTGCTGACATTATAGTTTCAATCAGGGCTCTACAAGCCAGATTATCCCCAAAACACTAGCAACGAGCAACATGAACAAGTGTCATTGATATTCCTAAAAAATAAGACTGAATGGTAATGGCCTCAAACCTGGTATAGTGACAACTTTCCAATTAGCAGAAAGAGGTCAGACTGGGGAGGGAATCAATCTGCTGCATGGCCAATGAAAGCCAAATACTTATCAGTGAGATTTGGCTTTCATGGCTCACAGCAATTTGGATTTCAAAGCTTATTTTCATAGTTACTTTATGTCTTGCTATAAGCAAAAAGTCCTCCTTCACTTACAGGAACTTGAAGGGATTCACCTGCCTGCCAAAAGAGCAAGGCCAGACAGGGTGGGTGGGTGTTAACGAGAACAGGAACAGATTCCAAGGCTTCACAGAATATTTTAGCTTTCACTGCTTGTCTAGTTTTGTTGTTGTTGTTACTGTTGTTGCTTTCACCTTTTTTATTTTTTAAACAAATATATGCACACACAGGCTCCATTTATTTGTCTGCTATTAAACTGCCTGTGATTACACTGGGAATCATTGTTACAGCTTTTACTAAATTATGTCTTGCCATCCTCACCATGCTTGTGCACCTCAGGTGATGTTACTGGCTGCTACTGAGCTTTCAATTATTTGGGTTTTTTTTGATCCAGGACAAAAATATGAGCAAGTTCTTTCAGAATTGAGGTGTTTACAGCCTGTCACATTATTACCTGCTGCCTACAGAATCTCTTCAAATCTATCACTGACAAACTAAACACTATCTTTCTTTTTTCAGCTGTAGAGCTCATCAATTCCCCAGATGTTTTAAAAGAGGTTTCATTTATGTTTTAATTTAGAATTAAGAAAATCTATTTTAGAAGTACAGTAAATCATCCACACAGTGTGGCTACATGATCTGGGGTGTAAGGATGGAATTAGAGCCTCAGGTGTAAGTTTTCCTAGCTGCAGAGTCTATGCTATGAACTGTTCAAAACTCCAGCCCTGATCAGAAACTAATTTCTGCATGTTCTTAACTTCCTTTAGTCTCTGAGGAATTCCTCTTAGATTTGAAGTTGTATGTGTCCTTCAACATACTGCTGGATCAGGACAAGAGTCTCCAGCACTTTGTAGTGTGGTGGCCCTCAATATTTTGTAACTCATGTCAAACTGTGTATGTGGTTTTAAGCAACACGTCTACAGGTCATTATTCAGAACTCATAGTACACTCACAGACATGGAGATAAATCAAAGTATTCCTGAGTTGTTAAATTCAAATGCCATATACTTCTACTGTAGTGTATGTCATAGTGAAGAAAAACAAAATACAGCAAGTAAGAGATTAGTTATCTTTTAAACTGCAATATAAAATGTGAAAAAGGAGATTTTACTTCTTTTCTCCTATTTACTTAAAAAAAGAATCTTTCTATGCTTACAGCATTTACACCATGTACTCTTTTGTATTCTTTTCATGTATTTTGTATGTCTGTGCTTTATTCCCAATACATTCAGGTAAATAATAGAGAGTTGCCATTTTTTTTCAACCCTGTCACTACAGTTCCATTTGATGTACATGGATTTGTGAAATCCTTTTTTAGATGTACCATCTGCATGGATCCAACAAAACATTTCTCCAGTCCCTGCAGCTTTTTGTTACAGTTTTTAATCATGTATATAGTTATATGTTATTAAAAAAGTAAAAGGATATTTTCTATGAAGTTTTTTCCATTAAAAAGGTTTAGAGAAAGACTTTAGACTGCGAGACTCCTTTATTGTTGACAGAGCTATAAAAATATTAAAAAAAATATTTTCTTAGCAAAAGATCTGTTCTCACAGTAGCTTATTTTCATTTGCAGAAATGAATGAAGTAAAAGGCCAATTACACTTTCTGGAATATTATTGCAGCTGTATGAAAACACTTGTAAATTGCAGATCTAGGTCATAGTCAAAGTTCATCCTCACCCTTATGGTCATAAAGTTTAGCTATTGGGGCAGGTCTGAAGTCATCAAAAACAGTGAGGCACCCTTGCAAACTGCTGCATCACAGCTTGATTTTTGGATAATGTTTTAAAAAATCATGATCCTTTTTCTTTCTCTAGTAGATGTTTCAAAGAGATTATTAAATTATCACTCAGAGCTTTTATGGAGAGATAGTCTACTTAACTTTGATTTCAAAATGCTAAAGTGGGACAAGGACAGACTGAATTCACATGGTCAGGTACTATACAGCTCTCCCTCAAGCAATGCCTTTATTCCAGGTTACTTTCATTGCCAGGAACTGCATTCATTTTTGAAATGGTGCCTATTTAGGTAAAGTAACTACTCAGTTAATACTGCCAAGCTATTTCATTGTATGGAAAGTAATGGTCACACCTCAGTGTCACAGAATAATACCGTTCATTTAATCAACACTTGAGAGGCAATCACAATGAAGTAACTTGACTAGAATAGATGGGATAAAAGAGAATAAAACTCAATAATAGGAAGGAAATTGCATTCTTAGGAAGGAGCACTGTTGCTGAAAGTCTGGAATATCAGGTATATATTAAGCAGGTTATCATTTCTATTTAACAAGTGGCATGGACAACTCTGTCATGGGATTTTGGGTGGACAATTGGCACTTTCCATACTCCCCATCTCTCTGACCCACTTGCCACCTGTCTCAGCACTCCAAGCAGTCACACAGGCACAAGCAATACAGACCTTTTCTGAAAGCAAAACAAAGGAAGGAAGGTTGTTCTGGAACCCACTGAAAACAAGGAGTGTCTTCTGGTGAAATGAGCAAAGTTCCAGCCAATGAAAGTGAATGTATCAATAAAAGTGTGCAGGCATAGTAAAGAGAGAGTTTGGAACTAATTGTGCATTTCTTCTAGAAAAGGATGTGAAGAAAGGCAAAATGCTTCAGTTCTGTGGCCTTCAGACAAACCAGTGGATATTGATACTACTTGGATAGTATTCACAGATTTGTGTCGTGTTACAGAGAATGCACTTGCTCTTTCTCCCCATAGAGGCCAGGATGAGAAATCTTGCCTTGCATATGCAGTGGCACTGTGTGTCACAGCACCCTGTTATTTCTCAATTCTGTCCTGGAAAAAAAGAACCATAATAACACTGAATTCAGGGCACCAGGTGAGCTAGAGAGGAAGTCAAAGACAAGCAATACACTGTACTTTTTACTTATGATTCTGCATGGTTACACATAGAGCTCTGGAGGCTGCATTTACCACCTTACATTTGCATCCATACGTCTCCATTTACTGCATGCTAAGCCCATCAACACAGGAAGTTATTTTTCTTGTAACAACTTCATACCACAATGACTGATATTCACAGTGCTATATCTACCAGGAAGCAGGAAAAGCCTTTGTGGCTATTAGATGCCATCAGCATTCCCAACCCATTCAAACAGATTTCTCTCAGCACATTAGACTACAGCTGCATAAAACACATCTTCCTCCCTTGTCCTCATTAAACATACAGTCTATAATTCTTTCTGTATCTTCACTGTATCTTCTGTGTCCACTGACAGTGAACAGGTATCAGGGAACTGTGTGTGGCTCAGCCAGAAAGCTCAGGAACTCCTGAAGCAACTGCAGGACTTAAGCATGAAGTTGGGCCATTTCTAAGGATAGATTAGTCTAAAGTGAGAATAGTGGTATAATCTCACATGACTAAAGTGTGGCTAGAATATGCTACTGCTAAGGCTCTTGAGGCTTGGGGTCCCACTTCCCTCTTCCAGCCAGCACAGTGTGGAGTGCTGGGATGCTGGTTTCAATAAGCACTTCCCTAATTTTTCTCAGAGGACCGGAACTGACATGCTGGAATTCAAGGTTAACACAAGTAACAGATGATTACAGCTGGCTGCAACACAAGTTCAGGCATTTCAGTGGTGCAGAGCAGGTCCAGTTTTCTGTGTAGCCACAGCTGCTGCACTGGGTAGTGCTCAGCACCAAGTGCCTGGTTATCTGTGCCTTAGGCCCAGAGGCTGCACATACACACAGGACTGTCCCACCAGTGAGGAGGGGCACAAGGCTGATTTGCCTCTTGGTACCACTGGGGTAAGTCACCACAGCTGCTGCAAAATGTCCCTAAGGGACCTAAGTCCCTTAGCTTACTGTTAGAGAGGGAGGAAAAGCACATCTGCATGCCCCTGGTTCCTAAGAATGGCTGGTTCTGAAACAGTTCTGCCAGCTGAGTTTATGTCCTGAACCCTCACCAAAAGCCAGTCTCATCCCACTAGCACAGGTATTCTAGAGCTCAGTAGCATCATAAAGACCACAACTATTTTTTTCTGTTATCATACATTTAAATCCACTCAAGCCAGTACTGAAGAGAGAGCACACCTACAATCCACTGCTTCTTTATGGTGAGCATTTGCACTGTTACTTTTCACAGGTTATTAGGATGAGTTTCATCAAGTAACAGAGGCTGGCTTACACTGTGCATAGTACATGTATTTCTGGCTGGGCCTGCAGTGCCAGGAAGCACTCAAGGGAACACTTTTTCACCTGATTTCTGTGAAATTTATAAACACGTTATGGAGAGCCTTTGCCATCATCTGTAATACCCTGAAGTCGCCAATGTCCAGGAAGGCTGGGACATCTGCTGGGACAATCTGCCTTAAGGATCAACTGCATCTACATTATTGATATATTCCCCCGTGCATTACTGTAACCATTCCTTATATTGTCATTTAATCCTAGTATCTAACATGAAATCTGAAATTCCAGGATGCTTTCAAGGTGTTTTTAACTGCTTGGAGTCTCTTGATGAAACACACTACATAAACCAGGATTGTGCAACCACCACAGCAACAGACTGTAAGAAAAGTTCCAGCTGCAGAGGTTGCCAAGGAGGCTGTGCACACAGCAGGCTGGAGTAACCCAAAAGGGTGCTTGTGAAATGTTTGTGCTGCTGGCAGGCAGCACATTGCCAGGACAGATCACACATCATGCATTTGCACATCAAATGAAGCTGCCCTGGTCTGAGAGCATGGGAAAGGCCTGTCTTGAACGGCATGTGTCCTGCTTCCTAAACATGTATATTTTACACTTTACACTTGGTTACTGGCCAGACTGAAAGTACCGCAAGTTCCCCAAAGCTTGTCATTTTGCCTTTGAAGTAGAACTGTTTGGATAATGTTTCCTTTGGCAATTTATCTATGTAACAAAGCAGGAACTTAACTGCCTTGGCCTCTCAATGATCCACCACTAGTTTTTGTCAAAGTCTTCATACTCTTGTGTATATGCGCTTTCACAGAATTTGATCACTTTTGTGACCTTGCTTAGCCCCTCTCCTTCTCCCTTATGGTTCCACATGGTGAGGCTGGTGCTCATATTAACTCAATTCTGGGCATTTTCCCTGCTCTATGTAGGCCTGGCTGAGTTCCCATTTCCTAGAGCAGCATAATTAGCAAGATGTTTGTGTGCACCTCACTCCTGCTACCAAACAAGAAGAAAATGTGTTTTTACTGCTTGCCCTTGCAAAATGGCTCCAGCTCATGGTCCACCACTTTTCTTTCTCTGCACTCTCACCATACCACAAGATGGGACATAGAGCAGGATCTCCTAAGAGGTTTCTGCTGTTTTCTGCTTTCTGTTGGTCCAAAACCTCTCCCACAGTCTTTGGCACTTGACATCTAATCTCAAAGCAAAGTCAGTGCCTGCCAAGCGAGGCCTTCTTTTAGTTTTTGATTTTGAACATCACAAACACTCAGATTTCTGGGAAGGATGCTGAATGGAAAGGTACTCTTTGCTCCCACCAAGAAACTGCAGATAAGGGATTTTGGCTAAAGCACTCTCCACTACGGGATGCCTAGTGGCATCTGACACTGCTGGGTTAGAACTGACAGCTGGTTCATTCACCAGAGAATATTGTGGTTCTTGCTCAGAGCTGGCTGGTGAGATGCCCTGTCCCAGGCTGTACAGCTATGGGGACTAAGTAGACAGACTAATTCAAAATAAGTATTCTAAGGAGTCCAGAAAAGTTATCAAATACTCGTCAGCCTTATTCCTTCAGCATCACATGCATACATATTCTATTTTGAATACAACCTGGCTGTGAAATCAAGGAGAAAAACATACTGTTGCCAAAGAAATGGGCACTGACAGAGTTACAAGTCTGTTGTTCCTGAGTAGCCTGGAGCTCTTGGGCAGGACAGGAAAGCTCCCTCACCAGGGCTGCCACATCTGGTTTGAGGAAGGAGGATGCTGAGAGCACCATGCCCCTTCTATCCTGGTATGCAACTAACCTATAGCAAGATCCTTTCTTGAAAATCTCTCCCATGTTTCTCCACAGTACACACTGCACACCTTAAGCCACAGGAAGCCATTGCTACACCTCTTCTGTGAACTGCTAAATTGGCCAGAACAGACCAATATACACAGAACCACCTACTCCCATAATGAGACTGCAGCAAAAACCAGAGCAATTCCTACTCTGCTGCAGCCCAGCCTCTCCAGCAGTCTTCCCTTGCAGCATTTTCCTCCCAAGGACAAACACACTTCTGGAGGAAAATGCCCAGGAAATACCACTTGTAAAATAGACTCCTACAGGTGTTTCCTAAGGGAACATCTGACACTCCACAAGTCCCATTAGATTCCCTTTTGGGAACCTTTCTGCTGACACTATTTCAGATCACTCTATTGGGAAAATGATAGTAGGCTCCAGCTGCCTTTCATAAAGACACAGAAAGATGCACATACCTCCTGCATCTGTAGCAACTTCATAGTCAAGACTTTGGACAAATGTTTGATGTTAACTTCATATTCCACTATAGAGACATAAAAATAACTAAGACAAAAATCACTGGAGAAACTGTTTCTCAGTTTTCAAAATCACCTTGCAGCTCTTTCCTACGAAAATTCCAACCTGTTTTCTTTCCTGTAGTGTACTGCATGTGTATTATAGAATGGCTGGTGCAATGGTCTGCTGAAAGACAGGACTGCTAGTTGCTTTCTATTGTAACAACACATAGACCATCCTGAGCTCTTTCTCAGGGTTTTGGCAAAGAGGCTCTTTTAACTGTGTTCTTAGGTGGAACAGCAACAAATGACTTGATGATTTGTTTTCACAATGTCCTCTCTGGGAAGACTAATTACCAGCTAACCTTCTAGCATGCAGTTTCAAACATGGAAAGAGTGGGGCCTCATTCCTTTTCAGGAAAAATTCTTACTACAGACTGCAGAATCTCTCTGGGTGAGGGTATTTTGCTGAAAGTTTCTATGAACTCTAGGGTTATGGGCTGGCCAAGAGATTTCATGATGCTTTTAGAATTTTGCTGATAGAATGAACAATTTTAGAATGAAAAATTGAGTGGAAAAAATCCCACGCTTTCCTCAGTTTTACTATTTGTCTCTTTGGGGTAGTAATACAGTCACCAAACCAAAGCCAATGGCAATGCTATTCTCAGCTGTTTTGCTGACAAAGCATAGAAGAACAAAGATAAATTTCATGCATTAGTTGTGGAAGTTGTGTTCAGCAGCAAGAACCATGTTGCACAGAGAACTGAAATGAGCTGCCAGCAGATTCTGCGTGAGAAAAGATATCAAACTGATGGGCTTCTTCCAATTTGTCTTTGTTTCACATGAAGTTTCAGGACAAGCAACTTTTCTTCCTTATAATTCTTCCTACTGGACTTCTTTCTCCCTTCTTAATTCCTCTTGGAGTAAATGGTGCCTCTCTAAAGGTCTGGACTGAGGCAAAGCCCTGAATGGGCATATATAGTCTCTGCTGGTGTTTTCCAGGTGTGCAATTAAACACTGGGAAGGCTTCTTATTAGACTGTGTTCCTGGGCAATTCAGACTGCAGAACCAAGGCAGAAAACATCTCTGAGTTTTCTGGCTCGGGCACAGCAGCCAGTGTTTGCTAAGTCTATAGTTACCTCTGCACAAGCCCATTTTAAGCATCCTCTCCTTTCCAACACCCCTTTTCCTCAATTACAGTTATCAAGCTTTACAGCAAATAGTTTTGTAATCTACTTTTACTGGGCAACTAAGCAGCAGCAACATAGTATATGTTCAGAACTCATTGTTCAAACATGTTTTATAATCTTTGAAATAAAAGAAAACTTGCTAGGTTTTTAAATCTTTCCCTGCTTTGAATGTTATTAAAGCTCTGGAAGACATGCTTGATTACTTTAGCTTGAGTTGCAAACCATTGCAACCACAGGCATCTGAGGCTAGAGGATCTGAGCAACTGTAGATGCTGCTGAGCAGAGAGAAAAATTAAATAAAAAAATAAACCAGGATAAAATTTACTGATGGGAATGGGAAGTGGGAGGTTTAAATTGGTTTTCACTTCCTGTTTTCCTCACAGTCCTTAGCCCACCTCATACAGCCTCATGCCCCACTCCCAGTCATGCACTTGATCACATCTCCTGCACAACTCCTCCTCTACAACCATCCTTTAAGTGGTATTATTTTAGAAATTTAAATAAAAAGGTTCCTCCGCATATAGCACCTCTAGTTACATAAACCTCATACAATATTCAGAATTTCCAGAATCCATCTAAAATCCAAACACAGGCATTTGCTTCATCTCCATCTTTATGTCAGGGATTTTCAAGAAGTTCAGACCTGGAAAGAAACTTCCCCTCTCTTCATGAGACCATAGATATCATCACTTCCTATGGCATACATTTACAACACGAATAGGCTTTGGATGATCTACAAACCAAAGTTACAAGAACTGTGGGAGTTCCAGTTACAAGGTAAGCATCCATTTTGAAACTGTTCTAATAAAAATCAAGTTATTTCAGCTGCAATGGCCTGCAGGGACAACAATATTTGCTTTCTTTTGCAACATCTTTGTCAATCCTCCTTCATGGCACAAAAAGAGGAAAAGTTGTAAATTAATCACCTGATTATTTGTATGCACTTTATCAAAACCACGGCCTCACTGTCCTCTACAAACATCCTCGATTTGGTATAGGCCTTGAAAGTTTTAAAATTAAAATAAAATCTGTGAAGAAAAAAATTATTATCATTTTACAGACAAGAAGGTGATTGAGAAAAAAATGAAGTAACTCATCTCAAGATTACAGAGGACAATCTACTGCAAAGGCTAGGACTAAGCATGGATCTCCTGGCTCCTAAAACAGTGACCTGCTTGGTACTGGCTTGTTACTTATATATTGGAAAGGAAAAATTAATACATGCAAACACATACACAGAGATGATGGGACCTGCAGAGAAATTCAGTTTGTCTAAAGATCTGTAAAAGTAGAATTTACACTTCTGACAAGCTGAACTGAGGAAAGCCCTTGAAATTCTTTGGAACTAATGATCTTTCAAGGCCTTATGTAGTGGGGTCTGATTTTCCTTGTGACACATAGCCACACCAGCCACTCAGTTCTACATACTTAGACCCAGAGCAGGATCTCTCAGCTAATAAATACTACCATCAGCTTTCACCACAGCTTGACCATAGACACATGAGCTTTTCAGCACTTGTATCAGCCTCCTGCAGTTCTGGTGCATTGTTTCCTGTTTCTCCACAGCCAAGTGGTAAGCTCCATATTGGATACACCTGTGATTTACTGGTTTGTTTATTTATTTTTACACACACACACATGTTCAGACTGCAGGGTTTTTGTTCAGATGCACACAATTCAATCCCCTGCATTCCCTTTCTCTCCCCATTCCTACAATTGCTCCCCACAACAGATGAGTTTGCAGAGGACCTAAGCACTGTTCATCTCTGATGAGTTCAGTGAGAAGTGACTGTGTGCAGCACCTACAAAAA
This sequence comes from Chloebia gouldiae, assembly GCA_003676055.1. Classification (NCBI taxonomy): domain Eukaryota; kingdom Metazoa; phylum Chordata; class Aves; order Passeriformes; family Passeridae; genus Chloebia; species Chloebia gouldiae. The sequence continues at coordinate 4,526,354 of QUSF01000015.1, forward strand.
CCTAGGATATGCAGGTATTTGTATGTCTGTGAGGAATTAACTCGAGGAAGCATTTGGGGATTAGTCAAGGCTTGTTGTGTTTAACACCAATTAATTGCAGCCTGACTAAAGATCTCTGAAAAGCTGAGTCTAGAGATGGAACCCTACCTGAGATTCCTCACTGAGGTCCAGCCAGCACAGGCAGAGGCTTTCAGGGGAGAGCTCTACCCTGAGCTGACCCTGTTGACTGGATCCTTTAAGTCAGCAGTGGGAGATCAGACACACAGAGCAGGTGCCAGCACCTCCAGCACAGACATTACAGCAAGATTCATCTTGTCCAGATCCTAATTTGGGAATCTCATTTTAATCTTACTCTGATTAATTCAAATCATATTCAATGCTGTATGTTTTAAACTCACAGCTATTGATGACTGATGGCAAAGCTACATAATTATGTAAGCAGTGTCCTGGGTCCCCCTCAGGGAATCCTGATTAGAGCCTCTTACTAACGGTTGTTAAATCCTCAGGACTGAAAACACCAAGGTGCCAATGAACAACTCCACTGTAACACTGGTACATTAATGCCTTGAGAATGTAAAATTTTAAAATTATATTTTAAAAAGTTCATGCTTTTAAGTAAAAAAACCCTATATTTTCAGAAAAACACATAAACAGAAACTAGTAGAAGTTCATTCTGAGTTCTTGACAATCACCATCCTAAATGTTATAGGGTTTGGTAAACTGATCAGATAATTCATGTTGATATGCTTTTTCTTAAACACTTGCCACTTCACTTTGGTTCCTTATGCACCTAAGCATTTACACAGTGTTATGTATGCAGACCTGCACATTATTTTCTTCTACTTTTTTATTACTAGTCTTGATACCCTTTTTTGCTGTCTAATACCGAACAAACAGCATATAGTCACAGTAGCTCCCTGCTCTAAGCTCCTGGTATTTTCTTTTTACAGTGCAATTAGAGTGCAATACCCTCCTAGAAAGTACCAAGTACTGCAAACAATTCAGCTGCCTTCACAACTACAATAGTATGCTCAAGCCAGTGCAAACAAGTGATGCAATGCAAGCTGTGTTCTTCCCAAGGGTGGAGAGCACTCCCCAACCAGACTCTCAACTTGTTTCTTCCTAAGGAGAATAACTTGTAAGGTCACTTTTGAACCCTTACTTCCCATGGGGTGGCCACAGTCCACTCAGCAGATCTAAGGGAAAAGAAAATTAACCTTTGAACTATCCTTGCTCATATACAGTGCACAGAACTAGCAAACAGCAATACACAACACTAATTAATTGCAGCTTCACTTGCAAGGATTGAAAGAGTCTCCTAAATAACCTGAAAGGGCCCATGACTATTAACAAATTCCTGTGACTTAATTGGGAAGCTCAGATGAGATGGAAACATCTAAGCCTGGTATAAATTCCAAATGCACAAGCCTCAATTATATTCTTAATGCTTCTACAACAGTTGCTGGTGATTTTCATACAAATCTATCATTCAGAAAATGTTTCAACTAAAAGAAAAACAACACAATCTAAATAGATTGCATCTTCATATTGTTTGCTGTTTAAAGCACTGTGGAAATAGATAACACAAAAATATATTATTTAGTGTAACAAAGGAATTGATGGGATTACTGCTATAACTGTGTTTTAGTTATTAATCAGGCTTTTTTTAATTACCATTGTTTGATCTCTTAAAATCTACATTTGTTATTCTGATGAATATAAATAGCATTTTTATCATTATTTTATTCTTTAAGCAGCCAAAATATGTATATCTGAATTGGCCCCTACTGGCATTTGAACTTCTGGCAGTTTTTCAAATATATAACTAGACAAGAGCAGAAAGACATATAAAAGAAGACATAAATTCAGATGCATCAAGAAAAACTTGGACTTTTGCAAATTGTTAAACATCTCTGAACTCTCACCAAGGCTTAATACCCAAGTACACCTGTTGTCCTGTTCATTCCCATTCCGAATGTTTTTCATTGTTCAGTGCACCAGACAAGTTTTTGTTTCCATGAAAGTCTCAATTCTGTTGACTCTGGTTAGAAATCTCTTCTTGTGGCAGCCCAACCCATTCTCAACACCAAAGAATGCTGATAAGCAACCAGACTTCTTAAAAGCCAATCAGACCAATATTTTTTCAATCTTTTCAGACCTTACTAACCCATAACATAGAACAGAGCACTTAAATATCAGCCCTTTGCTAGTCAATCAATATTCTTAACTAACAAGCTAAAGAACCTCAAAAAACTTACCATCTTTTGCCTTAAATGTGTACACATATATCTAAGAAACAAAAATATCTAAACCAGAACCTATCACTGTACATGGGAATGGACATGAGAAGACACACCCAACAAATGCTTGTTACTGTGTACTGCCAGGAGGTTCTCAGTGGCGGGAAGAGTCTGCAGGAGCCTCTCATACCACGTACCAAATACTGCTGCTGCAAGATTTTTTAGCTTCTTTCAAGCAGATACACAGCTCCTGGAGTCTTACAAAGGGCCATGCTTGGGCCAGTTTGGACTGAATTGGACTGAAATAGTGCATCTACTGCACACAATAAATAAAAGTTTTCTTGCACAGTTTTCTTGAACTACTTAAAATGTAGTCTTCATGCCCGTAGCATTCCATAGCATCTAAAAGAATCATGAACCAAAGGTTTAACCTTCCAGTAGGTAACATCTGTTGTTCCAGTGATGTGTTCCTCAACAAATATGTGCATAATACTGAAGATAACATGTGACATTGGTAAAGAAAAACAAAGCAAAACAAAACAAACATGGGAGGGAGAAAAGACAAGAAAAGACATCACATTTTTCTGAGCAGGGCAGAACAAATGTTTGATGAGGAGCTTCAGGTCCGGCTGGGAGAAGGCCAAGACTAATTTAACCTTTGGTCAAATGGTTGGGAGTTAGCTAGTTTCCTTTTTCCTCTTACATCACTCCCAGAGATTTCGACAAAAATAATATGGCACCGATTACATGACATTACAGGCTCTCATAAAGCACTGGGGAGGATAGTGTTGAAACCCCTTAGAGACAAATTAATCCCAGCAAAGCAACAGCTGTAAGATTGCTGTAAAAGGGGGAAAACAACTACAAAGTTTGCATTATGTACTTACATTATTTTAATATAACTTATTTAGGGGATTAGATTATCGGACTTTTTAATAAGTCTAACAGCTTTGTATCATCATGAAAATATCAGCTGTTAGGTTGCACATAGTTACCATTAAGGCATTGAACCACTCAGCACATTATTTTAAAAAGATAAAGCAGACCCAGGTATAAGATGATTTCTCATGCTTTCAGAAAATGTATGCAGTCAGAGAACACATGTTCTGCTGGGTTTTTTTTAACATGCTGAAACAATCACCACTGCTGTCACTGTGTGACTCCTAGAGCCCCTGTGAGCACTCAGGTGTCAGGCACCTGCTCAGCCTGCCCACCCGGGGATGCTGCTGCAGCCATGGCACTTCCAAATCAAGAATTCCCCAGCTGAAGCAAACATGACTCTCTTATCCTGCCCTCCATTTACTCTATACACACCCCCCTTTTCTTGTACTCTTAAACGTGGTATCAAACATGTGCTGTTCTCGCCTGCTATAAAACCACTCTGGTTGTAGCCCACACACTTATTTTGGAAGAAGACAAACTGACCTAAAGGCAGATTTCAGTTTAAGCTCCATCTCTGTAGCCAACCCACACACCCCTCCCAGGTTTTGAGGGCTGCCACTCACGTGATGCCTGACAAATGCCAGCCACCTGCACCCAACCTGAACGAATCTGTCACAGCAGCCACCCCGAGGCCACATGTGCTCCAGGCCAACTAATGGGCCTGGATAGTTGCAAAGTGGTTGTTTCAGACTGGTTGGACCAGATTGCAAAGTCTGTGCTGACCCCTCTCTATGTTTCTCCCACCCACAGCTCCTGTCCCCACAGCACTGTCAGAGCTCACACATGAGCCCCACGCATCACAGCAGTCCAGGCTGGGATGCTGCTCCAGTACAGGCAGGCCACAGGACAAGTTCACCGGGCCACGTCTGGACGCAGCACACGAAGAGACGCGCTGCAAAGCCAAGCTGCTGGGAGATGTCCCCAGCCACAAGGCCGGGACCCTGCCAGGCCGCCCCTTGTCCCCAGGCCCACAGGGGTACACGGAGGGCGGCACTGTGGGCTCAGCACGCACAGCCTCACCGTCAGTCGCACCGCGAGCCTCGCCCACCCTGTGCCCTCACCTCGTGTGGCAGCACAAACCCCTGGTGTAGCCCTGCCCTCCTCTCACGGCCTGCACAGCAGTTCTGCCCAAGCAGCTGAACAGTGCCGCTGTGGGAAAGACTTAAACAAAATCCATTGCTTTTTTTGAGATAATGCAGCCAAAACTACCTCCCCCGGTTTATAGCAGCCGGTAGAAAGCTGTGCAGTAAGCGAGAAGTGCAGAGACCTCTGCATGTGTTATGAGGAGAGAGGAAGATGATTTTTTTTCCAAACTGAGAAAATATGCTCATATGGAACAGTATTTTTAGGTGTTTTGTGTTGCTACTTTGAGAACAGGTTTTATCTTCCCTTACTTAGTTTGGATTGCACGTCTGCCTTTCAGTTTGGAAGAGTAAAGAGAGTTGATCATGGTAACTGTGAAATATGACACTACATGCATTTTTAAGAAGTAGTTTTATATATGGTAAGGTTAATTTCATCTAAGTTGTGACTGCAGTTTGTTAGTGCTTTGTTTAATAAATTGCAGCTAATAATGTCATGAGTATAACAACTAGTTCATAATGTCAGAAATATTGCTGTGAAACTTAGCGCATATCACATCTTAATCTCTCGAAAAGTAGTTTCAGGAAAATTTGCATCACTTTTGAATAAACTAGGGGTTTTATCAGGTGAGACAAGATATGACTAAATATGCTGTTATGTTTACCCATATACTTCGTGAAAATATATGGATTGCATGGCAGATTTTAGGAATATACTGCTGGACCTGTACCTTGATTAATGCTGTATTACTGTATTGTTTGTATTCCACAGGGGTTTAAATATGTAAAATCTACAAAGGCTTTAAAAAATATACTGCCTTACAGAAATTTTAACATAATAAAATAAAATGTGGAAACTTGAGAAGAAGTAATTAATAAAAGCAGTGAAAGCTTGCACACTGTGTTAAAAGCTCAACACTACCCCCGAACTTAAAAGCTGTGAAGGCATATGCCTCTGGTGTGCAGGCTGCACTTCAGGCTGGGGCTGGGCTGCTGCCCATCTGAGAGCTGCTAAGGTGGGCCAGAGACCAGAGTTTTACCTCAGGCAGGTGCCTAAACCTCGCAGCTGAGAGACTGTTACTTGTTGCTGTATAATTCCCATTCACTGTTCACAAAGTCCCAGCACTGGTCTACTGTGAAATCAGAAAGATGGAAGGGCTTCCAGGCCACAAACACTGCCAGGTGGGTAGTGAGCATGGAGCTGCCTGCTGTGCCTGGCTGAGAACAGGGCTCCAGCAGCCAGACCTGCCCAGGGACCATTGCTGTGGCCTGGGCCTTCCTGTATTTGGTGAGGGCAGAAAGGGCCTGTTGGGGTGACGTGTTGTTTACAGAAGGTCTTACAGATAAGAAATTACCTGTGTTCTTGTGGAGGGCAGAGCTGACACTTCTTAGGAGATGCAAAGTAGTCTCAAAGACAAGGGTCTCCACTGCTATGCAAGGTATGCTTTGATGTTATTCCTCTGAATGATCTTTCAAGATCTACTGAATTGGAAAGGCATCTCTGCATAAGGTGGAAGAAACAATCAGATCTGTTAAATAATAAGGCCATAACACAGCACTTTCCTTGAAATGTAATTGTTCTGCATACATACAAAAGATATACAAGTCTGCTGGGAAATAAACAAGGTCTTTCAAGGATCATTCCAAACATGGAAATCAAGAATGTTCTTACTTCATGAATGCCTTACTAACTGTGTACACTTTAATGTATTTTCTACAGAAAGCTTACACTCTAAAGTGTATGGCCTGTGCTAGAAAAAAAAGGGGAGGGGAGAGAATGGGGCAAAAAATATGAATATGAGAATATGAGCAACGTATGCCTTGCAGAGTTATTTTTCAGTCCTACATTATATGAAAACTGTAATCTTAAAAGGGACTAAGTGCACTAAGTAAATGAGGAAAGCCCATGTAAGTGCAGGTCACGGTGCAATGATTACAGCTTTTTGGACCTGCAACTGACTCTACAACCTATGAAAGGCCTGATGCTGGCTGTCCTCCACCATCTCAACAGGTGCCATGTGATCAGCTTTGCTCTAGCATAGCAAGTAAAGAGACTGGATGTCTAGGTAAAGGAATGAGATGAAACCTAGGATGGTAGCAAGAAGACTGCTAAAATAAACAGTCTACATGCATGTCAACGCCTATTAGCAGTGCTCTGAAAATTCACTGTTTTCAAACGGGACATTAAAATGTGCACCCATTAGCATGCAAAAGTAATTACTTGAAGAAAAAACAGGATCAGTAATCTATGGCACTTATGGCCAAGAAAAGTCAGCACATGGATGAATACCTTGTAGGAGGCTTAGTGTGTGGCTGAGAGCTGAGGGTTACAAAAGATGAAAAGAAGCATCCTTGGAAAGCAGCAGCTTCCAGCTTTCACCAAGTTCAACCACACGAGGAACAGCCATACCATCCATCAGCCAGCCTATCTGCAAATCAACAGGAAATGGGAAGTGCTGTTTTGCCAGAAGAATAGCTCTGATCTACTTGCATCCTTCACCTCTAACTGTAGAAGACCCAGTTTCGACACCAAAACAACCAACTGGCCACTCACAAAGTGCTGGTCACCCCAGCAGTATAACACATTGTAAAGCCAGTTTCATGACCTAGTTGAGTAATTTTAGTAAAGTTGCTTGTTAAAAATATTGGGACCATACATTTCTAGTAATTACATGATGAAAATCCTAGGGCATTTTAGAGGATAGTCTGGTAAAGGCAAACTAATCAACATAGTATATTTAGAGGAGCAATGAGATTAGAGTTTATGGCACTGTTATATTTCAGCCTTATAAATGATTACAATATAGGGAAAAAAATCTTTTTCCAGGATGGACTAGTCACAATCTGTTGGGTGAAAGAAGAGGGAGATAGCTGAGGTTGCTCTCCTGATTCTCTGTATTAAAAACCTTCATATGATCCAGCTTTTAATAGACCATTATAATGTATTAAAATAACAGTTTGAAAAAACAGTATGCAGTCTCTCTGCATATTAATACAGAGACATGCATATATGCATATTACTGAAAGATATAATTTTCTTTAACTTCTGAATATGAGAGCCATGCTGGTAGGCAGACTTCTCAAATATCTTCCATTTCATGGTACACTTTTATGGTGGGAAGTTATTGACATCAGAAAGGAAGAATAATGAAACTGAGGTCACAGAGTTATTTACACTGGCGGGTGGATCCCACAGCATTCCTGTATGATTTGATTGTTTTGATGACCCTCTTTTTGGGATTCTGTCACACATTACATCTGATATTTGGATCTTGGTAACTTGAAAGAGACACTGAGAGGTCAGTTTGGTTTCTGTTACCACTGAGTTAACACAAGGTTAAAAAGTCTGTCCCTGTTCAAGCCAATGGCACAATTCCCAATGACTTCCGGAAGCTTCCAAACTCCCTGTCCCAAAGTGCTAACAAGCCAAACAGAAGGAGCCACAGAGATACCAAGCTGAGCAAGGGACACCTAAAGAACACCCAGGGAACACCCAGAGAAATCTGATTAAATTATTGAGGGGGGGAAGGAGAAAAAATAGCAGTATGGAAGTGCCTTTAAAAGGCAAGCTTTACTTTAAATTTTGCTTTCAAAAGGGAAATGTGGGAATTATTGCCTTAAAGGCTTTTGTTTAGAGTTAGGAATTTACAAACTACTGCTGCATAAAGCAATAAAAAAATCAAGCACAAAAAGCCATATTTAGATCATGAGCAGAAATCTCATAAAGAAAAGAAGAAATCTCCACAGTCCTGAGATAGGCTTTCCTTTTGTTTTCAAACCATTACTGTAAAGCTGTTAACCTTCACAGATACTGTACCAGGGCCTGCTGAGCAGGAATTAAAAACCCAGGCCACAGTGAGTGAAAAAAACAGAGTAGTGACACATTAGCAACAAGGACGTGTATGTATGCTGTGAATAACACAGCTCTGATGCTGGTGCAGAAGCCAAGGGCTTCATTACATTTAATTACTTCCGGCTTTAAATCAAGGTCTGCTTCAAAATGAGGGTGGCTGCTATTAAACTAAATTACTTTCCCCTCAAGCTTGTATGGAAAAGTACAGTACCAAAGGAAGATATCTTCTATTAAAAGCAATATGGTAAAGGTGCTGCTGCCAGTCTAGAGATGGTTTGTAATTGGGAGCAGCTCATAAATGAACAATTATATGGTACCTGTCGTTGATATTTTATAAGGGAGAACTGTTTGTATTTGGCTGAGTTCCTTTCTGCCTGATTCTTTTTGCAGCTCCTTGTTCTGCTCTGAACTGCTACATGACAACTGTTCCTAATGCAGAAGTCACACATCAGCACACTGTTCCTTCTTCTCCTTCTTCCTGTGGGCTTCCCCTCTCCAGGGTGGATATAGGAGTGCCAGTACTACACTCAGCAACACGAGACTTCCCAGAAGCAGAGTGCTCTGGGACGCAGGCAGGTTTGGATGACCGTGTGTTTGAGCATGTATTTCAAACATAAACACATTAAGTGATAGAAGAAACCTTCTCCCACAAAGGTCACAACACTTACATCCTGGACCTACCCAGATGACAGGCCCAATTAATACTGGTTAAAAAACCAGTACAAAGCAAAACACCAGCAACAGCCCTTGAAAATAGTCTGCTGTGGATATACCAGATTCCTAGCAGACAAGCTGAAATTAAAATGAGGGATGGGTTACTCAAATCAAACCAAATACAAACTTTACAAAAATTCACCCAAATCTTCTGACGGATTTTTTTAATCCCTGTTGTGTTTTGGCTCTCACCCATATTCAGCATCTGCTCTCTATCCTTGATCACTATCAGAATATTTGTTCCATGCACTTAATTTCATTCTCTTTCATTTTACAGCCTGCCTGTTTCATTTGTTCATTCTTTCATTTGCCCTCACATTTTCTCAGCTTTTCATCTCTTTCTGCTTTTTTTCCCCCTGCTGTCTCCTGGCTTTACTGTCTTTCTCTTTTTTTTTTTTTTTTTTTTGCCTTAGCCTATACAGCCCTAAATTTCTCTTCCCTATTTCCCTGATGCCTTCCTGTCACCATTTGTTTTCTATCACCCTGCTTTTCTGCTGGTTGATGTTGGAATTATTTCAGGAATTTGTAATTCTCAGTGCCATGAGAACCGTTATCTTTGCATTTTCACTGGTGAAAGTGCTCTCAGCATGGTGAAGATAATGAGGATGACGACGGAGTGGGCCTGGGATGGAGAGGCTTCAGATGGACTCTTCCCTGAGCCCACTTTGCCTCCAAAGTGGTACGCTCCAGTGTGGAATGTGAGAGAGGAAGCTGGGTCCGTGGGGAGTGCGCAGGCTGGGGGCAGGGAATGTGCATTGAGAAACCTCAAATTCCACACAACAGAAACGAGTACAGGAGAAACTGAAATACAAGAGAGAAGCAAGATGAGGGACCAGCTGGAGAAGGGTGGGGGGGAAGTGCAGGAAAAAAAAATACACCCACCACCACCACACCCTAGCCTTCTAGTTTTTCTTTCATGCAGGTGCAGATGAGCAGCGGTACCAGCCCTTCCTAATATTCACTTGCTCTGAGTAGTAATACTAAGAAAGTCTCAGACAGCAATCTAGTCATTATTTCTTTCCCTGAGCAGGGTCAGGGGTCACCTTTAAAATAACAACTGCAAACAAAAGGCAATTACATGAAATAAAAAATGATCAGTGATTGAAAAAGCTAGCCAGTGTATGGAGCATGGTGACTTGTCACTGGAATATGACAATATGCCAACTCAAAGTCACCACAGACAGAAAAATAAATAAACAGATAAGCGACTTATACATCTAATTCTTACAGATGCCTCAGGAAAGGACCATCAAAGGTTAACCAACCTGCTTTGTTATTGTTTCTGCTGCGCCTGCTATTGTTATTTGTATTCTGGTATCACCAAGAGGCCTCAACCAAAATCAAGGCCATTGCGTTAGACACAAGATAAATATGCACAGGAAGAGAAAGTTCCTGTTTTAAAAACCTAAAGCTTAATGGATAAGATGAGCAAGTTGAGGAAAAACAGAGATAATGAGAAGTGAAATGACTCAAACTGAGTCACAGCAGGTCAGTCTGAGAGCCCTACCCTATCTTTTGGAGTTGCAAGGAGCTGAATAGGAAGAAATTAGGAATATTGTGTATACTATTATGATTATTGTTTAGAAATGTAAGAATTCAACATGCTCTTCCTTCCTTAGTGATGGAAGCGTCCTCTGTATGTGGAGATAAAAGTTAGTTTGTGTTTGTTCTTTGCTCAGTTGGTCCTTCACATGCCCACCATAACATCTCACCATGATTAACATTCATGGTACTCACTACCATTTACAGATCATGTGCATGGTGATGAGATGAAGATATGTTCAGCTAATAAAAGTATCTTTGTCTTGTCCAGATCTCTTCCTTCTTCCCTTCAGTTTCAATGCTGGATTTAGTTAAGCTCTCACAGCTTCAAGAGCTGCCAGAATTGTCAGTCTGTTACAGAACAGGTGACCTCAATCAGTAGCAGGACTTAAGAGCTCCTTGGACTCTGTGGTCATCTCTGCTTCAAGTTCACACTCTCCAAACACTACTGCAAAAAGTTTGATAAAACATTCCCCTCTGCATTTCAGCTCCAGCAGAAATCCAAATATTAAAGCTAGTAGCTGGTAAAGGGAAACCACCTCTCCACAACACATTGTGACAAATAGGAGCAGCACAGCATAGTGCTCAAAACCAGGTTTTCAAAATCTTCAGAAACATTTTGTTACAACCTTACATTTCCTAATAGATGTAAGACAGTGCAGAGATGTCCCTAAATGTCAACTGCAGACATACTAGGATGGGGCTTTTGAAAGAAGTACTGCCTATCACTCACTACCATCCACATTCTTCAGAACTTCAGAGTTTAAAAAAACATAGAATAAACCCAGGACTAGTCCTGTACCAGCAGCTACTCCCAAGACTGCAGGATGGATGCAGAGTGGCTGTAAATGTTGCAAGACACTCACACGATAATGAACCATAAAGTTTGTTCGCACTGGGTCAACAGGACACAGTGGTACCATGTCTGAGAGATGCCTATGCACTAAACTAAGAAGTGTTGAAAACATTTTCAGCATGGGTCACTACAAAGAAAAAATCTTTTCTGAGTAATAGAGAAGAGTAAGCAAGCGAATATTTGTAGGGATACCTATCCCTACTAAAAACACTTTTCCCTTTCAAGATCAGAGAGAAGAGCTCCTGAGCTGGCTAGTGCCAGTCACAGCATCTTCCAAGCACCAAACAAGCTCCATGTAGAAGACCTGTGACTACAGCAGAGAATGCATTAGTCCTCATCCTCATGATTTCCTCTGAAATCCTATTAACTGGTTAGCAATAACTGGCAGTTCCTGCAGCATTGATTTGACTCCTGTCTCCAAAGTGTAAATCAAAGTAGCATGTTTATCAAAAGCTGTTTAAGATGGTTTAAGATGGCAAACTAGAAATGAAACTATAAATTACAAAACTCTGACATGGGGAATGAGAAGAATTCTCCAAAATCCTGAGAGGAACAAGTGAGGGGACATACTTCCATCAAGTGCACCTCTCTCAGAACAGCATACTCCTGAGGACTTGTTTCAAAACTCTTTGGGTCCAGCGTACAAAGATCCAAAACCGAGAGTACTCAGCAGCGATCAGATGAGAAAACAATTAGGACAATACAAAGTAGATTAAACACTGTGGCCTATTTAAAGCACTTAGAGGTGGTCCTTTATTCTCAGTAGTCCTCAGGCATGTCAGCAAAACATCCCTTAAAAACAATGATCAAATTCAATGTACTTAGTAAGGAGATTCTGTTTCAAATACTTTAACTTCATTTGTGATCATTAGGCACTGGTGGTCTCAGGAGACAAAAGATAGAAGGGGAAAGTCAGAAAAGAACTCAGGTATTAATCAAAATATGTCTGACCATAAAAGTACTTCATCATTACTTTCTAAGTTTTTGAAAAAATGCTGAAAACATCAAACTGGAACTGCTACTTCATATGGTGTTCAAAATATGACATAGTTAAGCAGATGTGGCCACATCAGACAAGTAAAAACTTACAGAAAATTATCTGTGGTTTCTGTGGCTCAGAACCTGAATAGGAGTAGCCATATCATGCGGTTGCAACAAAATTTAAACACAAGAGGACAGAAACAGAAGCACAAGCAGGAAGACAGAGTACAGTTGCAAGTTGAACTGAAGTTGAAGATGGTGAAGTTGAAGGTGGTGAAGTTAAAATAATGAGGCTGACCAGGGATTCTGACAGCATGTTTGCTGAAAGATTCAGTGAGCTGGAGGTATGCAACCTCATGAAAATACTCTTGAAAGTGACAGGGAGTGGGCAGGTTTGGAACAGTAACAACCTCTGACATGCAAAAGGCTATACAAAAAGGACTGGAAGAGTCTGACCTCCATAAATTTAAACTGTGGCAGTGAAAGTTCAGGTTAAGTGTTATGGAAAGCATTTTTAATGTTAAATATTATACTGGATTATCAGAAAAGCTGTGGTGTCTTCGTCACCTTTAAGTTGAACATTTATTTGGAGTGACTGATGTAGACTGCATCACTTCTTGGGGCAAGGAGGTAACCTGGGTCTTTGCTCAGCATAATGCCATATTTTTCACATTTTTCATTGAATAGAAGTCACTTCTCTGGACAGGGAAACATCACCAGACTTCTGGTAATGTTCATATCCAAATGCCCCAGTTGGCAGACATTCATGTTAGACAAAGGGTTTGGCAGGGCAAAAAAGGGAAGCTATCAACATGTCTTGAATGGTAATCTGGAGTCTAAAAAACAGAAAATCAATTCAACTGTGAAGGACAAAATGCATTTGGGAGTATCCTCAAATCATTTCCCATATTGAGAAATCACAGCTATAATTTTCTGTGCAACTGACAGTTTTCAAACACTGAGGCCAGTTACCTGTGGTAACCTTCACATTACCACAGGTACTATCTCTTTTCATGCTATCTGATGCAAAATTATGCTTGATTTTTCCTGTGGAGAAAAGAGGGTAAGTGCTCTCCCTACAAGGTTTATGGGCAAAACAAGAAAAAAAGGTCAACATTTTAAACTAATGCTCTTGATTACCTCTTGTGTTAGGTTCAAAACATTATCTTTCTTGTTCAACATGTCAATCTGTTTGACTTTTGTAACAAAAATACAGTCAGACCTGTGCATATTGTATTTCAGAAAAGTTGGGGTTTTTTTTGAAACATCTGTTTGGAAGTGTTAAGGTTCTGCTGAAAAACCTCACACAGATGTGGGCAACATGCCATATTTTGAACAACAATAGAATCTCCAAGCATCCTCCCAGGACATGCCTAAATAAAATTCCCAAAGAAGAATGAAATAAATGTTTTTTAACCCAAAATTTCTTCTGCTAAGGTGCACATGGTGCCATATCTGTGCACTTTCAAGGAAGACCAAGTCAGCTGCCATTTTCTGACAGTGCCATGTATTGCTCTCTTGTGTTTAGTCCCACATACATGGTCCCACAGTATGTTTTCCACTATCCCATGTCTACTGTACCCTAGCACATCAGTCAAAGGAGAAGAAAATGGGGGAGAAAGCACCACAGAACTCAGACCAATAAAGGTTTTTTTATTTCTTCCCTTTTTGCCATTACTGTACCCTGTATGTGGTAAATATCTGCCAGGATTCTCCACCCAAACTTAGTGCTTTCAATTCACCCATGCTTTTCAACACTTCTCTTGGGATTCTCATTCCATTGTTTGTTTCAAATTTCATTTTCTTTTCCCTTTTACTCTCTTGCTTTCTTTACTTTCCCCCTCTATTTTTCACAGTCCCTCTCACCCCTGCAGGAAAGAAAGAAAAAAATAGAAAGGAATGAAATGAACTGCATTTTAACAATCAGAGTAACAGTGAAACAATGCTCTTGAGATCCCATCTGTTGCCAACACATCTCCCAAGACAGCAAATGATGGGCATTCCTTGCTAAATAAAGAGAATTTCCCACACCCATTAAAGATCTACACAGCAAAGACTGTTGCTTAAGTATTTACTTTTTATGGCATACAAGAAAACTACCTGGAATTGTAAATACCAATGACATATTGTTCACATCTCTACCAAGCATGTGGTCAGTGGCCATATGGATAACTTCTGGGTGTGAAATGTCCTTTCTCTTTTTTACAGTGCTGCAATATCTTTGTGCCAGAAGCCTTTTTTAAAAGTTTAATTGCATAATTCTACCTCTAGTGCATGAAGTTAAATTCTATTTACAAACAAAACACACATCCCTTCCTACCCCAAAAATCTACCGAAGCAAACTGAGTCAGTTCCTACATCATACCTAATAAAGAGCTGCTTTTTTCTTTTTAATTCAAACTTTCTCTGATTAGGATTTCACAAATCTTGATCCAACACAGAAACATTTATACACACCATTTATATAATCCATCTAATTCACAAGGAATAGCAATTATTTAAGTATGATTGCCCTGGATTCATAAAGTGGACTTATCAAAAACAACAACACTGGCAAAATACTTCTCAAAGTTAGACAGCTTACTAAGGCCTTAAATGGGAGCATAGTAAAGCTACAAAAGAGCATGTTTAAAGCATCATGTCTCATTAAGTTGATAATGAACATTTCATTTAAAAAGGGAAGTGACAGACTCTAAGAGATATTGTGCGAGTTCTTAAGAATTTTCTTGGGAGTTGCCTTGACATCCCTACTGTTTGAGCTTTAGGTCTGCACTCTAAAGAAATGCGATTTCCATATGGTTAAGCAAATGTTTCTCACCAGCATATCTCCAAACCCAAGTTATTTTGTATCTCCTTTTTCATTAGAGTTGTATCCCAGATGGTGCTTCACAACAATAGGTGTTACTGTAAAAATACCAAGGCTTCAGAAATGTAAAACAACTAGAGAAAGTCTGAGGCAAGGATGGGGAAAAAATGGTGCAAATTAATATAACTTTATTTGCATCAGCACTGAAGGACTTTTTTAAAATGGGTGGAAATCCATGATCCAGAAAAATGAAGTAAGGAAAAGGCAAATATGGAAGAGTGTAAGAGCAGATAACGAGCCTCTATTAGTTGAAGAGATGAAAGGAGACAAAGATGAACCCAAGCAATTTTAAAATCAAACAATGATTTCTTTTGAAGGAAGCCTGTGAGTTGAGTGGGGAACCATTTGAGTTGTTTGAGGACTTGGATTGTTTGGTTATGGTCTCTTGCATATGAAAGAATGTAGACAACACTGCTCTGTATAAGCTAGAACCTGGAGGGGGGTTTCCCCTTTATGGCGTTGAATGCCATAAAGAAAGAAACTGCTTTAGGAAAGGTGAAGAGACAAAACCAACTACAAAGAGGACTATGGCTAAAGCAAATCCAAAGCCTGACATAAATGTTGTGAGGAGGAATTGTATAGTGTTCAGCAGAAGGCCAAATTTCAAGGTAGGGGAAGCAATCAAAAGATCTGAGCAGAGAAGGGAGGCAGATGATATGGAGTCATGCTGAGGAAGTTGCCCTGCTTTTGTAAGATATTTAGGTGAAGAAATTAGCCAAAAGATATTTAGTGAAAGTTTTGAACAGATTTACAGTTTAACCTGATAAGGATGAAAACAATGACAGTAAGACACAGTTCTTAGGCAAGGATAGCATATTTTATTATATATAAATGATGTAGAACTTATTGACGTAATTGAAAAATAAAGGCTTTCAAACAGAGAATTTCCTCTTCTCATTCTATACAAATACAACATATACCATGTTTTGCAACAACTGAAGTTAAGATAGCTGAGAAAATAGTGGAAAAGACAGGCCTAGACTACATAAAGGTACATACCTTAGCAAAAAGCACTGCCATTACATACAGAATAGAAGGGAAGACAGCTGTCTGGATAATGTACATAAAACCTTGGGAGGAGGAGGACAGCTGAAACAGTTCAGAGGGGTCAACATATTTGAAAGCAGAATATATGCACTGCCATTATCTTCCATACAACAAAATCCTTTGTTGAAAACTATGGATGATAAAAAGAAGATCTGTGCCAAACTATAATATGTTTCTCCAGCTGAGTACAAACATCTCTGAAAGCTCAAGGTTTGATCCTTACATCCAGAAAATGCTGTTTCAAAAAATGTTCTCTCTCTGCAGAGATACAACATCACGGATAGAATATTGCTGAATTAATCATCTGCTGTGATAAACTATTTTGGCAATACAGTCTTTCAGGAAGTAATATAAAACCTAGCTTCTGCCTACACATAATATGCTGGGTTTAGTAATCCATTACTCAGCAAGTGCACAAACTGCTTGTGTCTCCTCTACGTGTTAAAATAACCATAGCCAGAAGTAAAAAGTCTGAATTTCCTCATACAAGGAGGAAACAGGGAAAATGTGTCAGGAGGAAATGGTCACACCTGTTTAGCAATGCCTGACTGATAAAATGGCGTGAACACATTTGTAAATGACCTAAAATGCCTCAAGGATTACACATTGTGGTTACATTTATACTTCCTTGTCTATTCCAGCAAAGTAACAGTCTCTCACATTTCTAAAATGCTGCCATAAAGATGCAGGAAGCACATGCATCAGGTACAGCTTCATATTCTTTCCCAGTTGGAATTTGTTAAATCACTTTTGTATTTTCCCTTCTTCATTCTATGCCCCCTTTCACTTATTTATCTTGAGGTCTGAGTCTTTATCTGGCCGTGGCTGTGGAATGGATTTATATCATGCTGCACATGCAAACACTCATATTCAAACCAAGGACAGTGGCATTTTCCTACAGTTTGCTGGGTGGGAAGAGTAGGAATATATTCTATAAACAATTCTGAAGGATTATAAATAGTGACTCCTCCTGTCTGTGTGACAGATCTCAAGTCAGCAAGAACCAGTTAGCCTTATGCTTTCCATCTCTTTCTGTGAGATAAAGAAATCCACAACCAACTTGCTACTTGAAAAGAGGAAACGATATAAGGAGCACAATTCTCTCCCAGATGATGAGGGCTGAATTCACAGCCTTTACTCTTTAGCATCATTATTACTACCCCAATTATGTTTGATGATGAAGATATAGTTAGTATAAAGATCCATTTTGTTTTATTGATGTTAATTGTATGTTGATTATAAATGAGACAGGATGTATTTACATGAACTTCACTCTTTGAGGAAGGTTGTGAAATCAGAGTCCAATCCTGCACCAAGAATAAAACCTGCACCTTCTATAATTGTAATAGTATCCAGATGTTCCTCTGTAACATGAATGCAGGTGGTGAAAGCAGTAAACTGGTATGGAGCAGATGTGCTCTTAGCACAGGTGGGACTTACTCCCAGTGCTACAGTGAATTTTGCGCTCACTGACGTAACAAAAGAAGAGTCCAAAAGATAGAAATGCAATGTATAAAGTGAATTAAAAATGCAAAAAATAGTTTCCTTTTTGGTGGTGCACCTTGTTTGTTGAGGTTTTAGAAAACCTTACAAGCAGAGCAAACAGGAATGTTTTTAAAACTAAAACAACAAAAATCCAAAGTGACCAGCAATGGAGCATGTTCAGATAAAGAAAGCCTGGAGGGTGTAGTACTTCATGCTTTGTGGGATGTGCATAATGTGCATCAGTTGCAGCGATTGTTTCTGCCTCATACCACATAGGCAGTCACTATTACCATGTTTTGGCTACATATTATTCACCTGGCACTTGAGAATTCTTCTATACTGTTCTTTACTGTAGATATGGGAAGACTGATTCAACTTTGTCAGCAAGCTGAGCCAACCAGCCTCATTCCAATTAACTTTTCAGATTGCATCTAAATAAATCTAGCAAGTCTTCACTGTCATGTAGAACAGACTTTCTGAAATTTTACATAAAGGCTGAATGTTATTTGCACTTCTCTGTCATATAACACCTGCTCCCAAAATACATGCACCATTTAGGCCCTCTCTGTGTTAGGTGTCAAACCCATCTGTACCCATCTAAACAAGGATAATCTGTGCCCCAAAAGTATGTACATTGAATCACAGTCCACTGGATATGAAGAGACAAAATGCGCTTGGAAACTGAGAATATAATGTCACCTGGATAGGATTGCAATGGCCGTGCTCTCTGGAGACATATAAGCAAGGGAAAATGCTGGAGAGGGTGGAGAAGGGATGGAATGAGCCATTATTATGGAGGTTTTGTTGTGGTGTGCTTGCCAAGTATACAAGACAGCACTGGAGTATATTCAACAGGTGATGTTATTAAGATCTAGATACCAGAGACAGAATCCTCTGGATACAGAAAGGCTAGGCTGCAACAGACTGTAAAAATGAAATCTGAGATGGAGGGATGTCCTGGATTACCTGGAGGATAGGAAAGAAGCAGCAGTACTGGGTGGATCTATGGGTGACAGAAACAGAGAGAAGAAATCACCACATAGTAAGTTAGGACAGTGTGCCAGTACAGCGTCCTTGGCCTGCAAAACACTCTCAATAAACTGTGATTGCTCAGTCACCAATGCACAGATTTATGTGGGTTAGTTTTCGTTATCTCCATGTCATTATTTATTCTCCATGCTCAAGGACACCACACAAAATAGGTGGTTTTATAGACAAATAATAAAGAGCCTGGTTCCTATCCCAGGGAGTGTGCAGTCTAGACAAAAACATCTCTGCTATTCCTAATCATACCAAGCTGAATCTGGCCATTCACATTTGGAGCCCAGATGAGAATAAGATTTCTAAGGCATGCCCCATGACTACTTCCCCTCTGTGAGTTGAGTAATCAAGTTATAAACCATACCATGAGGGGCTGGGCAATTAAATATTCTCTAGCTCATCTGAAGAGATTGCTATGGCAACAATTTCTATACCAGCTCTATTGTTGGTTCCATTTCTTCTACCTTCTTCTTTATTTAGTAGCAGTCTTCTTTATCTTATACAAGGTGATTATCCTGATAGCAGCAGACATACATAGTGTAAGAATGCTGCTATACAAAGAAAATAATATGGCTATGATACATCTGGATCAAAGAGATAAAAATATAACATACCCAAATTGTGATAATAATTCCCAGTATGAATGAGAAGCTTTACGATGGTATGCTGAAAACATTAACAGTGAGACAGCACAATACCTCCTTAAGCAACCTCCAAACAAGTACTTTAGGGGACAACCACAGGACAGCAAGTGTTCTTCCAGAATGCAGTGTGTAATTGTTTTGACACTGATAGGACCTAATAGCTTGATGGCTGTAAGACACCTTACAGTGGCTGCAGTGCACTGTGGCCATATCTAAGTTAGCTTTAAATTAGCCAAGAGGAATACCAATCACTGGTCAAAAGTTGACTGCTTTAAGACTCCCAGACTTGGGCCATACATTAAGATTCATCTCATTCAGAGATGAAGGAAACCATCTGGGGCAAAAGTACAGATATTGTGGAGCTACTGCACAGCAACACCACACAGTAAGATCAGAAGGTCTAATGATGAATACTGCATGCATTTATAAACACCCTGTTGCACAAAATAGGCTGAGTATAAACTTAAATAGAAATAACTCCCTTAGCAGTTTGGACAAAGTAATTCTGTAAGGAGGATATATCCTGATATTCTCCTTATCCAAGGGACAAGGAGAAAAAGTTGTTATATTCTGAAGTTTGAAAGTTCACCATTTTTACGTTTTTCACTGCACTCACCTCTACCAGGAGCACATAGTATATTTAATGGAATTAAAGTTCTTATGTATGTTTATGATACCTCAACTTATTGAAAACAATAAATGTCACAGTCTAAAGGTATTGGTCATTAACTAGTCCTATGACTTCAACCTTTCCCTATGACCAGCAGAAATCAGCTCACAAGAGAAAGGTCTATGCCAATGTGCAAGTTTGCAAGGAAAGTTTAAATCTCATTGTGGGACAAAACTGACAGCTGTAAAGGCTTAGGTGTTTTCTTCTCTTTCCTACTTTTGAGTTAAGAGATTAAAAAAGAGTTTGGAGTCTCAGAAAAGTGAGACAATCCAAGAAGGAACAAACAACTAGGAAAAGGTAAAAATTGTTCTGCTTTGAGATCTGTGGATGGGTAGAACTTTGCAAAACTATTTTGATGGAAGGGAGAAGAAAAAATTACTTTTAGCTGTTAAAAGCATCAAGAAATTCACCCTACCAAAAGAATCAGTCCCTGGAAAAGGACACATTCTGCAGGTATCTTCGTAGGTAAGTTTAGTTGAAGTAGTGTGGGCATGATAAAGCCACTAAAGAAAATGGATACTCACAGACTTACATCTGTGCAATAACAGGCAGATTTGTGACAGGAGTGAACCAGCAACAGCAATGCACTGATTTGCAAGAACCTAAAGATCATTGATGCATCATAAAAATGAAGGATGGCTGAATTTCAAATTATTCTCCTCACTACAGCTGATTACAAAGCTTGAAAAGTTACCAAAATTCTAGCCCAGAAAACCAGTTTCCAGTAGCATGAGTACCTAGGTCCTCTCCATGTGAAAGACTGCAGCTAATAACTCAGGTCATGCTTTTGTGTTCTCACCTATAAGGGAGCCAAAGAAGGCAGAATTGGGTGAAAATCTTGGGATAGAAGTTGTCAATAGCTTAATAAAGATATAAATTTTTCCAACATGGGTTTGGTTTGACTTGGAACAATTGTAACAATGCAAAACAGGAGACAGTTTGGTTGAAGTCAGAGTCAGACTTATTTTACAGGTTATAATCACATCATACACATGAACCAGCCTTTTACTGGAGTTTTGTTTCCATCGTGGCTACATGTGACTTCTATTGCAAGTCAAAATACTTACAGCATTAATTAATTACAACATTTTTCATCTTTGTTACTGCATTGACATTGTCTGTCTAAAATAAGCACTAAAAACAGAACACATCCACACTGACTTCTTTTTATCCATATAGATAAAAATTATCTATAAGATATGAGTCTTTCAGGAATTTTATGAGCTTGAATATCACCCCATTTCACAATTGCATTCCAGAATTATTTTGGTTGTGTTTACATTTTACAACCAAAGCTTAAGGTACTTCTATCGAGAATGGTCTCTTTGTGTCACTGTACCTGTTGTGAATTTGCTTTTATTTTGGGGGGGAACAGGGATGGTTTTTAATGCTTAGTCAGCTACATGCCAACAATACAGATGAAATCTTGGGGAAATGTAAGGAAGACACTAAGAAAAAGCCTGGTGAAACTGGAGAATTCCTAAAGGGATGCTGTTTGGATGCATGTGCCTCCTCCAGTTGTTCCACCTCCATCTCTTTAGTGTTGCCACCTATCCCTCTCCTTTATCATTTATATTTCACATGGGCTTCTTTTCAGTTACAGCTGCTGTTCCTCCCTATAAAAGGTATATTAATAAAAAGGAAATGCCAAATCCCTGCTGTCTTCTGACTGATGTGCATTTTTCAGAATATAAACAGCTGGAGTTTTAAAACCCTGTGTCCTGTATTATATGTGGCTGGGAGATGAGGGAATGAGAGGGAAGCCACATTTAATTTACTGTTAAGTTTTTATACATAGAAGAACCTAGGGAAGCAATTTAAATAGTCTTAATTGTGGCATGCAAAAGCTGATACCCATTGTACCATGTGCATTTATTGCAGAGTAAAGGTCACAGTGTCAAATAGCACCACATTACCACATTGCTCAATATTCTAAGTATGGCTGACACACTAAGCAACACTTGTCAGTATGTATTTAAGCAATTTATACCAGGGATATGGTATATGTTTGATAAAAAAAAAAGAATTAGCATCAGTTCTGAGGACTCCTTATAGCAACTTTTGAAATAATAGCTTTTTCTCACAAGTTATTTATATCAAATTGAAATGTAATTGAGAGTTAATTTTCTCTCAGGAGAGCCCAGATACTTAAGAAGTAAAATCATTAATAATCAAATTCTTTCTTTACTGCAATATACATGGGGTTTTGATTTAAGGAAGTCAATGTTTTTTATAGACTCCATTATGCTATTTGATGCAGCTATGATTTTCATTAAAGGCAGGATCATGGTGTTAACATGAACATCAGCGCTAATAACCAATGTAGAGAAATGCTAGTGGACATGAAAGACAGAGCAGGATTTCTATTGTGTCAGAAGTGCTTGTCCCAGCCAATCTTGCCTTACTAAGAGACTGAACCTTCCCTTGGGGCCTTTTCCTGCTAGTGCCCCCAAGATGTTGGCCTACTCATCTTCCCTTCTCATACTCTTTGCAAGGCATGACTTGCAGATTACCACTGTCTGCTATCAACTGTCCTCCTGTGAGCAGTACCCTATCTCACCCCAAGCCTTCAAAAAAATAAAAAAAAAAAATCAAAAAAAAGAGGGATACACAGGATCAGCAGAAGTGGGGAAAAGAGGACAGAATCTACTTCCCACTTCTACCATCTCCCATGTTCTCTTGCCAGAATATGGAGCCATGATCTCTTGGGCAGAGGCAGCAGAGACACAATGGGGCTTTGGGGCTTCACTTTGCTGAGCAGCACCAGTCCAGGGCCCCACAGAGCACAGCATCTGGCTGGGCACAACAAAAATACTGCAGAATCAGCACCAAGTAACACTTTTCTTTGGTTCTGCTTCTATCACGAATCACTACATTACCCTGTGGGTCAGTCTCAGCCATTATTTCATTATTATTGTCAAAAGACAATGTTAACAATTGGCTGCTCAGAGAAATGTTTTACAGGAAGGTAGCAGTGGCATAGAACACAAAGAAGCCAAAGTGTCAAAATGTATCCAAGGTGTTAAGCTGAAATGTTGCATTTCTAGCATTGCCATTGTTTGTGTTTTCAACCAGTACAATGAAGATTCTGCTTTTTATGAGACAGAAGAGTATGTAACCATGTCCCTCCCAAATTAATTTTTATTTGCTTTGATAATAAAAACATTGGTGTAGTCCATTCAATAGTTTACTTTAAGGCACTACCCCTTTCATATCACAATGTTATGGGGGAAAAAAATGCGTATTGAAGAGTCTTGCATGGGAGAAGGCTCTTTCCCAGGTTCTCCAGTTCTCAGAACATAATAAACTCTTCAACAATGCCTTCTGAGCTTTTTCTATTTCTTGATTTCAGTATTTTCTACAATATTTCCTACATAATAATCCTTTTATTATGACAGAACTGATTGTACACAACTTGATTTCTTCCTAATAAATGTCACCTCTCTGTTATCAGTCTGAGCTTCCCTTTTGTCCCTGGTGTTTACCACATGCTCCACCAGCTACCAACTGTCGCTGTCAAAACTGACAAGTCATTGCTGCAGGCTTGAGATCTTCCAATGCAGTTTCCTCAGAGCCAGATATCCCTCCTTGCAAAAGAAGTTAAAGTACAACAAAACTTCATGGAAAACACTACACAAATAATCTCCCATTTCACATACATCTCTTATTAAAACACAAACCTAGAGTTTTCACTTTTCACCTAGTCCAACTGACTTCTACTTCACAACAATACTTTTGGAAAGGTCTCAAAAGTTGTTCTTTTCCCTTCCTAGCTAATAATTGTGAAGAAAGTACTGTTTTCCTTTTTGTTTTAATTAGAAGTCGCTGACTTCATCATTTTCCTATAAACTTGAAGGAAATAGAAGTGAGAGACAGCATATCTAATTCTGCTATAATTAAAATTTTACTCCACTTACTCTCCATCTGATATCTCACAACACTAAGAAGTAAATGTGGTGGTGGGTTTTTTTTCATTTCTTGCTTGTTTTGTAGCTAAACACTGATCTTTTCATCAAAATAGACTATATAGAAATGGATTTTAAAAGTAAACCCCAATTCCAGAGAGCACCTTAACCTTAAATAACACAGTTCACGTACATGTTAAGGTGCTTCTATTCAACACACTCCTTTCTAGAATGGAGACTAAAACTTTTTAGGCACAACTGAAGCTGTAATATACTTATCCAAACAACTCATTCATTACTGCTATGTACAGAAAATGCTGTAGAGTTTTCATATAAAGAATTTCAGCATGCTTAGTAGAACCAGAAACAGTGCATCACAGAAATTTCTGTAGAGAGTACGTTTGCTGTAATACAAGTGATAAAACTAATACCAACAGCCAAGTTTCCTTCCAACTTTTCATTTCTGAGTAATTTCTGCAATGAAGACAGAAGTGTAATAGACATGAAGGAATGTGGCAATCCATTTATTTTATTTCTATGAAATTATTGCTGATTGCAGGTTTGGAGGATGTGTGGGTGAAGTTTGATGATTTATTTCAGTTTGGTCAGGAATGCTTTTTTAAAACACCTTTAACCTTTTTCTTCCAAACAGTTAATTTGGGTCACTACTTTTGCACTGAAGCTTTGATTGTTAGAGGAAATACTCCTGCATACTTTTGCTCTGCTGTAAGAGAGGCAATATATTTTGGGCCATATGCCAACAGATTTTAACCACAAACTTAGGGAAAGGAGACAGATTAGATTGTGGTGGTCTCATAATCAGGGTTTCTCTGTACTCTTTTCTTGCTAAGAGCAAGTATTCACCAGTAAAGTGGTTCTATGTCATACAGATGGCATATCCATAGTAATAGGGCAAACTAAACCCACTCAGCTGCATTCCTCTAGCCTCTGATAAGTGTTCTATAGTAATTTTATTACAGAACTTCTTTAAGCTGTCTAGCCAAATAATATACTTTAAGATCTTCAGTGAATTATCAACTATTTTTCAGCATGCAATAATCTTATTGAATAAAGGAAGGAATCAAAGAAAGACCTGGAGGTTTGTGACGATGAGGAAAAGCCCTATTTCTATTCAAACATTTACAGACACTGTTTCTTTTGAAAACTAGTGGTCAAGCAAAAAAAAAAGAGAAACATCTATTTGGTCACGGCATCTCTCAGCGTGCCATTGCATGTTTGCCTCCAGTAGCAAACTTTATAATTTTTTGGGCAATCCAGACAGATAAATAGATGCTTCATCAGCTTGCTAGGGAGACTACTCAACCATTTAATAATTCTCCCTGATATTTTCCTGGTACTACTGGTAAAAGCCTTCCTTTTCTGTGAAGCAGTCAGTGATTGTGTTTTTACACTGTGTGTTCTTTTATCCCACCTTTACTCCTGAGCAGCTGCTGCTGCCAGAGCAGGATCAGCTGATGTTGTGACTCTCCCAGTTAGCATCTGGTCCAGATCTGAGTGTGTGTGAATGCCTGGTCAAGAAAATGTAGCAACAGGGTGGGTGTCTCGGGGAGTTGAAAACGAAGGGTGAGCTGTGCTCCCCAGAGGGGGGAACTCCCGAGATTTTAAAACATGCAGCAGGCAAACCATATGCAGAGTTTTTGTGATAGAGCAGCTGGGGAGGGACATTCCTCTTCTATGTTGACAATATGACATAAACATACTGCAAACCTTGACTGCTTCATATTCCATCTTTACTTGAAACACAAACATGTGAAAACACAGATGCCTGTCACACTGCTGCAGTCAAGTGCAAAGCAAATTTTTTTTTGGGCAATGCAATTGCCTACAGATGGAACATGAACTCTCAAAAACACAGATGCATCACTACATGAAGGGTATTTTGGCATCCAGTGACTTCCATTTTATATCCTAATGACTGAATTTTCTAATAAGGATTCTGCTTTTTTCAGCAGGGGGGTTTAAAAATATTTCAGCTTTAAAGAGACTTGGGTTTGTAATTTTTAATTGCTTAGAGGATCATAATGAAATGCACAGAAGCAGCAGCAGACCAAAGGCCTTAATATTGAAATGAAACCTGGGTTCATGTCCATGTTTTCCAAATCCATGGTAGCGCAATGCTGGGCCTACACTAAAAATCTCTCAATTAAGCATGAAACTGATTTGCAGAGCAGGAAGCCATGCAAAGTATTTTTTTTTCCCTCAGATCTCATAATCTCTTCAGTGCCTCTGCTATGTAGAAGCTTTGTTACAAAAGGAATGATTCTCACTAAGCTGCAGAAAGAACCTTTCTCCTGAGGAACAATGATGAGCACCTACACAAGACACTAACTTCAACTTTTGTTTAACACGCCCATAACAAATGCATGCGGGACTGACTGAGGAGGCAGCTTGTGGCAGGGGGAGGTAGCAGGGAAATGCAGAGGTAGCAAGACAAATAACTTAAATCAGCTTCCCACCTTAAAAAAACCCATCAGGTCACAAATGAAGTTTCTACGTGAGAAGTAGCTCTGTAAAGCTGCCTCATGAAAAAAGGATGGTTGGAGAGCTTTGTCATGCAAATTAAGTCATTTTCTACCAAATTCATAATCACAAGGGTTACCTCAGGAACAGAAGAAAAGCAACGGCAGTTTCTTGTCCCAGGTATAAAGTTCTGATGGTCACTTCATTTCTCTTTCTCTAATAACTCCTATTCAAACACCCTCATTTGATGGTACAAATATATATAATATAGATGGGCACAGATGTGACTCAAGTATAAATAAGCAATCTCAAACCAATGAACATAGCAGTAAATTAAGAGCATAGTCTCCTCAAGAGCTACTACCACCACTAATGCATTTAGTTGGCTTTAAGTGTATGGAACTCAACTGAGCACACTGGATCCCACAGGTAAAGGACACCTCAGAGACCATCTTCCAATAGCATCAGACAAACTGCTTCACATTTAAATATTTCCATTCTGCCCTTATTTACCTATCTGGCAAATCACCCTTGCACAGATTCTCTTCAGAAGAGGACACATGATGGAGAGACATCTCACCAAGGATTAAAGTTGTATTGTTAGTCAGCTTTAAAGAAGAAGGAAATAAATCTGAATGGCTAAAATTAGCAAGCTTTTCTTTATACTGAGCAAGGGATTTGACACTCTAAGAGGCAACAGAATGGTATAGACAGATAAAAAAGATAGAAGGGAGAACAAGCTGACTCTTGTAAATAGAAATCAAACCAAGAATTTTTCACAAGGCACTAGAAAATCCTCCTCAGGACTCTTGGCTGTCACGTAAAAAGACAAAGGACCCTTTCTTTTAAAAGGGAGAAAACAAAAAGTACATATTAAATGGTCACTTTACATGAAAAGTTGCAGCAGAAGTTGGTCCCAGACAGCAGTGACCAGTAGCATTCAACCTGTTCCCAAACTGATGTAGAAAAGGGAAAAAATGTGCAGAATTCCACCTAAACAAAATGAAAAATAACTATGAAAAGCTGTAAAAACTATTTGTGACATGACACTGAATGAGTAATAAAAAAACAGGAGAAATTCAGTGTTGGCAAGTGCAAGGCAATACAGAAAGATTAAATCCAACCTTAATTACACACATTAATCAATAGCATCCATAATAGTTTTTGCCTCTCAGTCACAGTTTTTCCAAACGTGTTCATATGAAATCAATGCTCAATAAGAATTAAAAGAAATTGACTGATTATCAGGAATGAAAGTGAGAGCAAAATAAGAATCAACCATACTTCAAGAAGTATTACAAGTGCAGCCGAAGTGGACAGCCTTGAAATCTACTATTAGTTACACAGATTAGGGTAAAAATGTACATTAATTCATTCTTATGAATACAACAGAGTATGACAGAGAAAGAAATAATTGGTCTCTAAAAATGGAAATTATTCATGCTGGCAAAATAGCAGCTCTGACTGTTCTACCACTTTCTCCTTTTAGGCACAGCATTGTAACTTTTGGCAAACACAGTCCCTGCAAAGTTTAGAGTAACACTTTTACCCCAAATGAGAGCTACTGCACAAACTTCTAAGTGTATAAAGCCACTCAGAGCTAGAAGTATTATGAAAAAAGAAATTAGTAGAACTATTGGATTCATTCTACTGAGGATGATAATTCCAGGATAATTCCTATAATCATTGCAATGCAGAAATGAAGAACAATTTCTCTAGCCATTCTTGTCTGCTTATTTTACTGAACTCTGGTAGAGATATTTGAAAGTGTCAGTGGGGATGTTCTTTTTTGCAGTCATCACTATTTTCTACTTCCTACCCCTAAAGCAAAGGCATACATATATATTCAGTTTCTTGTTCCTTCCATCCCTTCCACAGATAATTTTTCCCTTGACAAAGCTTTACTGTGGACAAATGGTGCCTCTCCAGACCTCCTCAGAACATCAGTCTAAGTGAGTGTATTTTGCCATCAGTGTTTAGCATATTGATTAACTTGTTTTTAGATAAGGGCTGCGAAGGAGAAGATGCTTCTTTCTTCTGTTCCTCAGCAGGGATCTCAGCAGTTTCTCATCACCTCCAGACTACATGCTGAATAGAGGTGTGGGGCCAAGTTGTCGGCAAACAGCAACAGCTGTGTTTGGTGTAGCCAGCAGCCCAAGCACATGTCATCCCAGCACTGCCCTCCAGGTATGCTAGTTACTTTAAATGGGATAACCATCAGAAAAAAAGCAGCTTGTTGGAGAACTTCTATACAACACAATAGGAAATCTTTCTGTGTTCATTCATTGCTCTTCAGCTATCCTGTGAACTCGATACTGGTAATATTCCACCTAGACTATCCACCAAAAAACATACAAAACCTACAAGGAGAAATGAGGTTTGACTTGTCATTCTTTGGTACGTGTGTAGGTTTTCAAGAACCCTATTTAGAGAAATGCATACATTTTACTCCTACCCTATTCTAAAGGCTCTTCAGAAAGAAATGGGAAATTCAGGATTTAGAATTATTCAAAATATCAGTCAAGAATAGCATTTTCTAGTTTCATTTCTCATTTTAGTGATAGACACAGTCCTGCTTTCCAGTCTTTACCACAGTTACAGTTCTGGTAACTGTTTTTTGGCATCAACCACTTACAATATTTTTCAAGCATTTTAAACATAAAACCTGATAAAATTATTTTTATCTGTGGAAAGATTCTCTACCCTCTTATTCACATAAATCTTTGAAACAGTTTTGCAGAGTCATTTATTAGCTATGTGTGAGGTCGAAGAGCACGCAGATATTCACACAGCCACTGCTGGGCTTCAAGATCACTCTGGATCACTCTCATCCTGTCCCAACCATGCCATGTCTGCTTTACAAGAGCAGCGTGGGACTGCAGGCTGCAGAAACCTGCCAAGAGGAGCTCACATCAGCAGGGAAACCATGAGAAGAGAGCCAGCAGCTTGGTACTAGCTGGGGGCCCGGAGCATTGCACAAGATTTCTCAGACTGGGCTGGAATTTCCACAGAGCTTCGGTTCATGGTATTGGCTATGACAAATTGTATCTTCTTGGGAGAAGATTGCAATGACAGGGGAAGATATACCAAAGAATGAATTACAGAAACTGCTGCTGATCACTGCATTGTAAAAACTCTCCTGCTGGCACTACAGCTACTATTGCTCACAGCTGGGAGCAAAGTGTTTTAGAAGCCAGCTCTCCAGCCCTTCCCTGACACACTGAGATATGGCACTGCACATTCTAATTGCATTATAAGAAGTAATGCAACAAAGCCAATCTTAGCTGGCCCAATTCAAAGTTGGTGTTCATTTCATAAGCATGAACAGGATGCAAAACCAGAAGGATGAGGATTCTCTTTAAAGCTATGGTGCAGCTGGCAGCACTTCCAGTGAAACTCAGGTTCTGTGGGAACCATGCCACAAAGTACAGGATGCTGATCAACATGGCCTAACACTTTCATTTCTTCTCATGAAATAAGCTACTTTTTAAATTACTTTAGAATAATGAGGAATACTTTTAATTGCAGCATTGACAACTTCTCTTCAGCATCATGCTGCTTTTAAGTTAACATCTTTAGAAGAAATGTTGGCATAGTCATGTCCTTGGCAGGCACATGAAAGAACATCACCAGAGACCCAGAAGTTCACTAGCGAAACACATGGTTCAGACACTGACCATTTGCTTGCAAGCATATGTAACATTTGTTTAAATTCCCATGCTATTGAGATGATTAACAAATAGCTTATTTACCCTGGGTTTTTTCCCATGTCCTAATAGCTCAGGTAATAAATAATCCTTTAAAAATGTAAAAAAAAAAAATCCCCCAAACGTAAAGAAATCTATTGCATCCCAGTAATCGGAGACTGCTAATTTGCAAGGCATCATATCTAAACAGGAGAAATTGCATTGAGAAGTTACTTAAAGTAACAGTATATAGTTACTTGAAAGGCATAGCCTCAGCCATTTTGGAAACTAGCTCACATTCTTCTTCAGCTTTTTACATCAAGTGTCATAATTAAAAATTTTAAAAAATTGACTCCATGTTGACAGACCTGAATGTAATCAAGCAACACAGGAATCAACAAAGAAAATGTCACCCAACCATACATTAAAGTTAAAACCAAATGTACTTGGTCTTCTTCTGCTTTCTTCATATCCATTTTATCTATGTTAACCATTGGAAAATACTCATATACAATTTTTTCTCTTTGCCATTTCATATTTCTAAATATATTTGGAGTGTAAAAATAAAATCTACAAGAGATTCTTCCTCATTTGTCCATAAAAACACTAGCTCCATTATGTAGCAGAAGCAATCTATTATCATTACAATTTTAACAAAAAGAGAAACCCATGAAAACTGCAGCTGGCATCTGCAATCCAACCTGCTGCAGGCAAAACAGCAGTGTTTACCTACCCTCTATTTCAATTTTGCCTGTATACCTGCACCTGCATAAATTCTATCCATAATATACTAAGGGCTTTTTATGGAATTTTTGTTTTTCTTTTGCATTCTCTGTATGATCCAGTCCAGACCATTCTGTCCCCAAAAACATATCAATGAGGCTGTATCAGAATGTGCTACAAGCAGGCTTTACAGCTATCAGTACTTGTGGAAACTGTGTTGCCTTTGGATCTTCCAGCAATCTGCTAAACCACAATAACCTTTAATCAAAAAATTATGAGAGGGAAAAGGCCTTCAAATCAAAATGTTGTTTTCCTTTGTAATTTATGTGGCTTGTAAGTGAAACATGGATTAACTTCAGACATTTCAAATACAATGAGAAGGAACATCAATAAAGCTCCAGTAGAAGGAGTTCATGTTTTGACCAAAACCTGTCTTCAGGTCAAGTTTTCAACCAAAAGCACCAAACCAAATCAGAATCTTAGGAAATGTGCATTATACATTTTCTAAAAAGTAGGATCCTGCAAAATACTTTGATATAATAACTCAATATGTAAAGCACAGTAATCCATAATAATTTTTGGAAGGCCTGATTTTGAGTTATGCCATCTGATGTGGAATGGTAGAACATAAAATAACTTTACATTCATTCTAGTCCCATGGAGCTTGAAAAGGTTTTAAAGGACATATATAAAGAGCAATTAAAAATGGATTGAAAAAAAACATTAAAAATACTTCAAATGGATTTTGAAATTTTCATTATTCTGGTGCCAAAGAAAAGAGTTAATTTATTTTTAATAATTAATTTAAAATTTGTATTACAAATTATTCTGACATTTGGGTTTTTTATTCCTCTTTCTTTTCTCTTCTCACTTTGGAAGAGAAAAGCAGAGAGGAGAATGTAGAAAATGCTTTTTCCTGGTGGTATTGTTCTAATGCAAAGGAAATATCTACATGGAATTCACTGAAAAAGAGAGCAAGAGAGCTGTATATGCACACACCTGCCCTAACAGTTCTACTTTAAATATCCAGTTATCGGAGAATGGAAACTCTCTAGCCAAAACACTTGCATTTTATATAGGCTATGCAAATGCTTATCCCATGTGATGAATGTATCTATTTATCTGTTGACTGAATCATAACCTTGTACCTAACTAGTACAAATTGAAGTTCTGCCTGGGTTTATTTTATTTCATTAGTATGCAATTAGAGGACAGGTAAGAAGCAACAGCTTATTGCAATTCACTTTCTGAAACATGAAACTATATAGTACCCACATGCATTCTTAATATTGCTTGAGAAATTCTTATTCCCAAAGTAACTTATACTGATATCTCACTTCCTGTTAGAATTATGAAGTACATAAAGGCAATTGTAGCTCTATACAACTTATGATTGTGAGTATTGCTATGTCATTACCAAAAGAAATTGTATATTGAGTAATACTTAAACATTACAATCCCTTCATAAAAGTGCTCCTCATAACACTTCAAGCTTTTGAGTTATCCCAGCAGCACTACTTGATCTGTCATAAGGCTTTCTATCTAGCAGTAAATCTGCATTATAATTTTTTTATGTGCCACAAGAAACCAGCTTCCTTAGGTTTATTTTTCTCATTAGTAATTTAGCCCTTTTCTTTGAAAATATTCCTCAGATATATACAAAACAGAACAGATTCTGTCCAGAGACACTTGTCAACAGGGAATACTTGCGAGTAAAAGACCTCAACTCTTTTATTAGTTACCCAATTGAACACCTGATAGCTCAAGCACCATCCATATTTCATGTTTGAAAAAAAAAGACAAAGGCACCTCTTTCATAGCACTAACAGATTCTCTCATTAGACAGGTCTGGTTGTGAAGAAGAAACTGCAGAAGCCAGTTCATGCCTTGCTGTCTAAGCCATTTGTTTTGTTAACTACCTGTCAATGTTGCAAAGTGATAATCTGGTTGAAGTACATAGACTCACAGCTTTCTTGAATAAACACTGTACTTCCCCACCCTGAACTTCTAAAGACAGTTCAAAAGAAAGCCAAGTTCATTTTCGTATGCTGAAACAGGCAGAAACTAACAACCCTCGGTTAAACAGAATGAGGCTTATTCCTTACTTGTCAGATTCCTTGTCAATATATTTAAGCAACATAAAATATGAACTGATGTGTTGGTCCATAATACTAAACCTGAACCTCCACACTAAAACAGATGTTATGACTTTAAGCAGGATGTGGTGTGAAACAAATTTCACCACCATGATTTGTATTTTCCAAAGTGTTACTCGAAAAACAAAGGTCTATCTACGTACCAAAGAGCTAAGTGATTACAGTGGAGAACATGATAAACCCTGTGTTTTGCTGAGCCTTTAATAGATATTCTCATTTTAAGTGCTACTGCAGCACATTAACTAAGGCAAACAGCAAAGACTTCCCCTCCTTAATAGCTCTCGAGAAAGCAACAGCATAACATCCTTGCATCTCCAAACCTGAGCCCAGAGGTGATGACCATTTTATCAAGCCTTCCAGCAGCCTAACTGCAGACCCCTGGGAAACAGGATAATTTATAACTGCCTGCCTTTGTAAGTAGGCACAGTTTCTCTGATATGTTTGCTCAAGAACACAAATTACTCCCAAAGTACTTTTCTGAGGTGTATGTACTATCTGCAGGAATACTGCAGCCAGCAAGAAATATCTTACAACCCCATCAAAGCAGATATTGTTTGAAATGTTTCTGTTAACTGTGGTGAAAAAGGCAACACTCCTGGAATGAAGTGATACCCTTTATCAGATGGAATGATACAGCTGGGAAGCACAGATAAGATTTCAAGCATGAAGGTGAATCTATTGATGCAGTATCTGACTGCTGCACTGATATTTTTCCTCCGAGTACTAGTGGAACTAAACACCCGTTTTAGCTACAGAAAAGATGGCTCAAGAAATTTTCTATTTTACCAAAAAGGAGTGTCAAAAGCAAGTATTTGAAACAAGATTAATTTTTAAACTTCTTGGTAAAGTGTGTGCCAAGTCATTTAGGTTCCTTGACTGTCAGGTGTACTGCAGTTCTGGTATTTCCCCATGCTTTCTATGTGATTAACCACTCTTTTCTCACTTCTCCATTCTTTTTTTTCCACATATCTTCACTGACTTGCGTGGCAACTTCTTAGCATGAATTCCTCATGTAGCCCCTTAAGGAAGCAGAACTATATGCAATAGCATTGCTTGCTGCTCCCAGCAATGCAAAGCAACTGCAGAAATGCAGTTTTAGGCATAAGAATGCTACTCTTGACTCAAATGGCCTTGAAAGGCATTTTGTATCTGATATCACAGGCATGATGAACAGAATGAGAGTTCAGGGTTGCAAAAAGTCAACATGAGTGCTATTACTCCAGTGCCAAGAGATACAGAAGTCAGCAGTCTTGTTCTGGCTGTAGCTGATTCAAGTGAAGAGGTTACTGGTACCAGCTGCTTCACAGCTTATCCAAGATCACCACACCACTACTTGCTTCCTAATCTAGTCCAATTAAATGACTAGGCTAGATTAAACTCTTTAACAATATATGCATAAATGTTTTCTCAGACAGCCTACAGAGCACACAATTATTGTGGCAGACCTCTAGAGATTGGGAAAAGAAACAGAAGAGAGCCCCTGGGCAGTAACCTGCTCACCCTGCAAAGCTGCAACCCAAAGACAATGTGTGATTTTATTGTATCTTCACATTATGGTTCCCTAGACAGAACTGAGCATTGTTTCCTTTATCCATAGAAACAATGGCATGCATAACTCCCCATGAAAAGTTATTTGCAGAAGTTGCTTTACAGTATTGTATTTATCTGACTGAGTTGGGGGTAGCAATTAAATTGTGGAAACAACAGAAAAGCACAATGGCTGTATACAATGTACATAATGAAGAGAGTGAATATGACAGACAAGGTCCACTTGTAGTAGGTACCAAAGGGCACTAGAGGCATTGTAATGGAGATTCTCCAGAGAGAACAGAGCTGGCATGAGTCTGGCAACAGCTGGTAATTCCTTAAGAGAAGAACCTCGTGCAAGTCCACAAAGACAGTAGGTCCTCAGGAAAGGTGCACTTCTTGCAATCAGAGGGTTCACTACAATAAATATTTGGCTGATGCCATCAACATCTGATTTCTGGACTAGAGGGAATATGAAGAGAGAGAAGGAAGACTACTTGTAGATAAAACATCCTTTTGTTCAAAGAAATGTGGGAATAAAGAAACTTTATTTCCTAAACACATAAATAAGGCTGAGGAAGAATTCAGGAAGCAGTTTCCAGTGCAACAGTTCAAGTACTGAAGATAGAGTATCACTGGTACCCTATAAGTGACATCATCTAACCACATGCCAAGGGATGACAGCATCTGGTCTAGAAAGGGACAGTGCTGTCATTCTGCTAAAGTATTTGTTTCAGCAGTTATAACTAGGAGTTTAAAGAGACCCTAGATTAAGTTCCTCTGTATAGTAAATACTATGAAGTAAAACTTTAAAGCCCAAAAATAGTACCTGCTGGGCAGTGCAGGAGAGGTCTGCTGGAGAGGGCTCATAGAGCACAAGAACCTTTATTGAAATATCCTGGCCAGCACTACCTGTAGCAGACCAGAATAAAAGATGCTCAGAGGAAAGCTCTCTGCTCCAGTCTACTTCTAGCTAATTAAAGAATCCATCATGACTGCTTTGAGGCCCCCCCCCCTTTTTTTTTGCTGCCCTCATTAGTTATTACCCTTGAAAAGTAACAAATATCTTTCCCCCTCATTTAAATTAAGAGTAAAATAAAACAGCACATGCAAGTTAGAAATAAATTCTGACTTTTTTTCTGTGACTGTAACCATACAAACTCTCTGCAGGATATTTAGTTACACAATAGCCTCAATCAACAAAAAATAACTTAGAGGCATTACATCATCTGATCAGACCCAAAGGCAACAGCATTGTTACCTAACAGCTTCAGACAGCTGATTAACCACTTCTTGTAGGGTGTCAATTACACCACACCCTGCTTGTTCAGAACTGTGCTGTTGACAGTACAACACAGAAAGAGAAAAGCAAACTGCCCCCCACATACACACCCCATGTACACACACTAATGCTACTGCCAGAATGATGTTTGTCATGAACTCAGTTACAAGTACTTAGAAACCTTCAGTAAATAATTAAAATAAACAGGCAGAGACACATAATGGCATATCTGAGCTTGTTACAAGATGGTATAGTGAAATTTTAAATTTCTTTATGTTATGTCACGTTTTCAGGGAAAGAGAGGGTTTTAGAAGGAGTAATGAAGACCTTTAAGAAGGCATTCACCCTTGACAATGCCAGTCTGAGATTCAAAATCCCACTGTGGAAAAGGGTATTTTCTTAAAAAAATATAAAACCAAAGCTTGTTTTATTAAATTTCCTTCACATTCTTTCTGCTCATTTTTATGACACATTTCATCACTATGCACATTATGGGTGCTAAGGAAAATAAAGTGATCTTTTCAGTTTGACATGGAATGGATAATGCATACTTTCCTTTATAACCTCCTTTCCATGTGCCTGCTGGAAATTGTTTTTCATTGTTCGTAAACTCAAGGCGTGTCTACACTGGAATACAGGAAAAGCTAAAGCAGAATGCTGGTGTGTAAGCCATAGTGGGGTTTTTTTTTTTGGCTTTTGCTGTGAAGTGATAAATGATTCTTGGTCCCCTATGGGTTAGAGGGCACCAAACTTCAAATAACTACAACATCCGATAACAAAGTTTTTCTCCATCATTTGCAATCAAAACACCAAGAACACAGCCCTCTGGACCTCTCATCCTTCATGTTCAATTGTAAATCCTGATTAAATAGCTTGCAGGTGTCAGGATTAGAGTATATTCATTGGGAGCCTAAACACAGCACCAGCTGGGTTCCTCATTTGCCAGTTGTAGTTGCTTCTTTGTTTTGAAACTGTTGACAGTACAACTAAAAATATTCCTTTGGGTAGAGACGGCATTAAATAACAAGCAGGATGAGTAAGAGAACAGCTGTAGATATTTTTCTGTGTTTAACATACCTGCCTTGTTGATTTATAGTAAGCCCTCCATATAATGTACATTCTGTGTAATCCAAAACATTTAACCTTTCGAGCTGGGGCTGTGATAAAGCTATCAAACACAGGAAAGGCTCTTGACAAGTCCTGTATTACCAGCCTTTTACTCAAAGGAAAAGTGAAATATAGTTTCACCTCCCTTTTAGTATACAACAACAAACATTATTCTGCTTTATCTGTTGCTACCAACTAAACCGTATGCCAGACATCCACATAAACATCAGCGTGGAGATGGGAGAAGAAAACATGTAACTTAGGCAAGTTCTCAACATCTTCCTCTGGTGAGGGTCCGCTTGGTTTGAGCATGGCTTTCTTGAAGGGAAGCTCAGGTCTTCATATAAAGAACCAAAGTGAGTGAGTGCTTCAAGAACAGAGAGGCCATTTTCACCATTAGTCCTTTGCACAAAAGCAAGCAGTATTTGCCAGCATTCAAGACCATCAGTTCAAATAAATCCCTTTTATTATGATTTTATAGTACATTGGTACCCCACCACCAATACTGTTGTTTTAAGATCTAACACTGGGGTTGCAGCTCATTACTATCATTAAAGAATTTGCATTGTTTTTTCTATTTTGTCCAAAGCTGCATTCTCTTTGGAATTAAGTTCTGGCTACTTAAAAATCCCTGAAGTTTTCAAATACTTACACACTTTGACTTCCTGTCCCAAACTCTTGAGTAAAACATTACTATGTTTTAATCCCAAAGGCCACTTCGTTTCAATGGGCAGTGAACCAAGTCATACAGCATAGATGTAAAGAGAGACACATATGTGTATGAAAGACATTATTACTTTCTCTATAAAAGAACAGAGGGAAAAATCTGACATATTTAATAGTCTTTTTATTAGATGGCACTGAAGTAAAAAAAATGTTTGAGGGTTTCAGATAATCAGTCCAAGATAAGCTTAAACAAAATATTGACTACTTTACACATCTGCATTTATGGTGGGGGAGGATCACTAGTAGACATGGGCCAAATGGTCCCAAAGCAATTTGCACAGTAGTGAGGCACTCATCTCACTCATGACTAATTGAACTTACTTTTCTCAACGTCGGGTCTCAGGAGAAATTCAAAGCACACTATAGCATTTAATACTGAGATTTTTAACAAGTTAGCTTGAAATTCTGCTAGAGTTTTAAAGGCAAGTTCTTCCCAGTAAAGAATATAAAGAGAAAACATCAGCACTTAAGAGGATGCCACAGGGTTAATGCCAGCTTTTAAAAGACTTCAGAATGGATTTTACCCAGTTCACATGTCAGGAGGCACAGCACGGAATCAATTTACAGCAGAAGCCAAAGATCACAAATTTTAGGGGAGCCTGGGGACTGATTCCCCCAATCGGTGCCGTGGGGTGCACAGATGAAAGAGCAAACTTGTTTTTTTTCTTTAATGGTGACAGCGTATTCTGAAATTACGCACAGCAGGCAGGAGAAACCTGCATAGATTTCAAAAGATACTGCAGGTTTGTGTGCTGAAGCACACATTTAAGGTCCTAGTTAATGTGCTAGCCTTTCACCTCTGGAGGCCTGGGCTCAGATTTATCTGAGGTAAAATGAAAGAGAATTTGGGACTTGTATCTTCTTAACCCTTATTGGCCTTTCATCCACACCACACAAGTACAAACCAGTTACCAAACTTCGGATCAAACTCTACTTACTTTTATTACTCTTAAATCAACTTCAAGCAATTCTTCTAAACACTAATAACAGCAGAGTTCAGGGTTTCCACCAATTTAAACTGGAGTGAAAAGCCAAATTCTGTTCCCATTTATATCAATGAAAACCTACACCTGTACCAGTATTCAGAGAATCCACGCAGAGGGTTTAAGCATAAGACATGAGAGAACAAGACCCTACCAAGACTGGAAAGTGGACTTTTTCACCTTCAGAATATTTGCTCAGAGCTTGCTTGAAAGATGTTCCCTATGTCTGGCTTTTACTAATGCTGCTCTAGATACTCTCTATTTTAAAAACCCCCTATTTATGGCTTTAAAGTCTTCATTGTTTACAGATTGACAGAAAGAACCATGAATGATTATTTTTTTAAAATATCAAAACAGTTTTGCTTTAGCTTATTGGGGAGAACAGAAAAATCTGAATTTCATCTGCAACCGTTATGTTTTAAGTCCCTCTGAAATTTAGGCAATATATGTAGCATTAAGTCTAAAAATACCTCAACAATATTCTTTCCACCTTGGCTGTAGAAATATTTTGTAGGAAAACATGATAATCACAATTTCCATTATACATGACAGAAGTTCCTCTTTTCCATGAAGGATATAAAAATAAATTCTGTTGATAATGAACTTATGAGGCCCTCAGCAGGTTGAAAGAATGTTGTTAGAATCACTTCTATAATCACCAAGCCAAAAATTTTCTGTATATACTCACTAATTATTCTCCCTTCCCCCTTCACTCTTTCAAGTTCATTCAGTAATCATGGGTCTAAAGAAGCCTAGCCCACACAGCTGTTTCAGTACTGCTGGCTAGCAAGGCTGACACAAACATTCAGGTCTGAAGGTTGGCAGTTGTTTGCATTGCACGTGTTGAACAATGTTTGTCTGTACTTAGGTGACAAACTGGTTTCAGAAACAGGTTTAACATAACAATACTAAGAGCAATGAAAAGGGCCACTTCTGTAAGGTAAATGTCATACATACATTATCAGAGCTCACAGGAAAAAAAAAGTTGAAACAGATTAATTAGACAATGGAAAGGAGTCAGTTTTCCCCAATCACTTGTGCTAGCAGGAAAGGTGTGATACAATCCCATACAAGGAAATGAAACTGCAAAATGACACATTACAATGTGACACAGTAGACAAGCCAATACAAAGAAATGTGTAGAAACTAATATACTAAAGGGCTGAACACAAAATGACAGATAACACCTTTGTGCTGGGAGAGGCACAAAGACTTATTTTGCTACAATATTTTGCTCTGGCTTATTTTCATAGTTATAGAAAAATATAGAAAGTCTGTATTAACTCCTCCGAGATCTTTATTTCTTTTTTTCTAAATGGGTGAACAGGTGAATAAAGCAAGGAAAACAGTGCAAACTTCCAGAACTACAGCTTAAAAGGTGACAACCTGAGCCACATACACCTGCCTTGAAAGACAATCTGATCAGTTCTAATTGAACGGCATGTCTACTATATATATGCAAGTCATGTGTTTATATGTATAAAGAAATATAAATTCTAAAATCTTGCATGTCTTAAAAGCAGTTAAACATGTTATTTAATGGTTAAACATTATTTAATGGTTAGAAGTTTAGATCTCATAATTAAAATACTGTCAATGTCATGAAAGTAATTTCAGGCAGGTTAAATATTTTGGACAGTCTTGTATCCAGAGTTGTCTGGATTTTGTTCATTAAAAATAACTTGGACTACATCTTGATCTATCTATAGAGATTAGAACAGTGGTGTTCCAAGATAAATTATGGAACAGCCTTCAACACAATGTTTTTTACAGGGAACTTCCTTTGTTTCTAGCAGAGATTAGCCTTAAGTGTTGTCACCAAAGCAGAGCAAAACGGCATTAACTTCAAACAATCGAATAGGGCTTTAGAGATTCCTAATCCACCTGCTGCTCCCTTCCTAGTGTTCATTTGGAAGATTCATTTCTTTCATGAATGGCATTCACACTGCCTGTGTCAGTATGAGAGCTCTACCACATGAGGTGTTAAATCTGCATAAGGCACCGAGCAAGGTGCACCCTGCATTCCATGGCCCACACTTTGCACCTCACTTCAGTACCCAAACCCAACAGAGCTGCTTGTTGGAACTTCAGAATAGTAGCAGGAAAGAGCATCAATTAAAAAATGCATCATAAAGTGGCCTGTGTAGATACTGCCTGTAACTGTTAGGTTATCACTGATTTCTCATGCCAGCTAAAGCAAGGAAACTGGACAACTGAGAGTTAGTTGTTCATGGCAACTAGCACTCAACAGAGATACTCAATAGGTATCTAAAAAAAGCTACCAGAAATGCCAATTTATACATTTTAGAAAATACTTGGCATGGCGCAAACTATTGTTTAATCCTAACAAAACCACCACTCGGCATAAAAAGGGTAACTTTTCAGCATACATTTTCTTAGAGCACATTAATTCCATAAACTTCAA
This sequence comes from Chloebia gouldiae, assembly GCA_003676055.1. Lineage (NCBI taxonomy): Eukaryota > Metazoa > Chordata > Aves > Passeriformes > Passeridae > Chloebia > Chloebia gouldiae. The sequence goes on from QUSF01000015.1 coordinate 4,567,318, forward strand.
TCCACTAAGTAAATAAATTTGAGATTGAGGCATATAGATTGAAATTAATAGAACTATCTGGTGACGTAGTTTAGGGTTTTGTCTTAAATGGGCAAATTATGCCCAATAGAGGTAGTTGTTTTCTGAATGAGTTACTGATATATGTTCTACAAATTCTGCTTCAGTATTTTTAAATGTTTCCTAAAAGATAGATTGACTACTGCAAAGTCATCCTAGTCATAAAAACAAACTGTCTATACAATCTCAATTATTTAAAGCAGCAAGAGCTAATTATGGAACGATACTTCACAGAACTTTATTCCTCATCCATTATTATGTATTTTCATCAAGTATGCCTGCAAATTTTACTGTAAGTAATAAAAAAAGTTCTTTCATGTAGTATAATTTAAAATGACTGTATTTTTCAGCAAATGAAATGACAAGTTGTCAATGAAATTCAAGCAACCTCAGGAGTGCCATAGAGTTTTGACTAAATAATGATCAGATGAAAAATTAGTTGGTTAAGTCTTACTTGTCCACACATTAGAGTTAAGTCTGCACTGAAATGCTACATAAACATATACTTCTTTAGGTTTTTGTTGTGCTGGTTTTTTTAGATTTTTTTTTCCCCTCACATAGTGAGTGTTTTTCATTTAGAGATTATATCATGAACAGATGTAGGATAATGTTAATAGTCCCTTCTGGAAACATTAATCACAAGGTTTTACTTATTATTTGGTGTCAGCATTTAAAAGTTAAAGCATTTCCAGAACTGTCACCATTGAAATATTCCTTTAGCTTAAAGCTAAATTACAAAATAATAATTTATTTACAGTCCCAGCATCTTTTTAAAAACATATAAGAAAGAAAATGGCAGGCAATGCCTTGTTGTCATGGCAACAGAGTAGACTGACAGTAGTAAGTCCATTTCAACTTTAGGAAGAAGACTGAAAACACAACTCTACCAACTTTTTAAACATTTGAGGAATTTTAAGTCTCCACAAAAGAGATTCTGGTTGTCAGTATGACACTAACATGAAGTGAACTTTCCATTCTGAGCTCACTCAGCAAATACTAACCAGAACCAAAATAAAAGCAGACTAAGGCCTTTTTACCAAAAAGATCTCCACTTCTCTTCCATATATATTCTCACACATTGAATATTGTGCAGGTGAAGCAAACTGCCACTACTTCAAAGTACTTGAAAATGTATCTGCAGAAATGTTCTACTAACTATATCCAAAACACTTAAAGTAATCAAAACAAGTCCATGTCCTCCATATTCCCAGGAAAATACCTTACTGGTTACTTCAATGTCCTGCAACTCAAGAACTCTGCAGCAACTTCCAGCTGAAGACTTGCTATGTATCCACCCTGGAGAGGTTTAGCAAAGAGCTTACATGCACTTTTTTATTTGGGCTACTGGGGGGGAAAAAAGTATAAATGCAAGTCTGCCCTTAAAGCATCAGTGAAATTTAATCAAACACAGCAGCACAGTCTCAACATCCCCAAAATCATCCCCCATTCACATTTGACCACAGCAAAAGTTAATTGCCTCACATGAGATTTACCTGAGGTTTTAAAGTAAGCAGATAAAACACTATTCCCTTGTTTAAGTAGTGCTATATATAACATCCTTCATCAGCTCTTCCCTTTTGGAATGGATGAACATCATACAAATTCCTTCTGAAGATGCTCATCTCCCTCCACTAGCTCTAAAACTGAACCAGCTTCAACTAAGGACCAAGTTTTTTAAGTTTCCTAGGGATATGAAATGAATCCTAAAGACCATTCAGGTATTCTCACATATTTAGTTCTGAAATTTCAGTCTTAATCCTCCTCTAATGGCCCTAACCAGTGCATTAAATTTTGTCTGATATCTCTGGAGACCAATAGCAAAGGGCTAAAGTAAAGATGGAAGTGCTTTGGCTTGTATGTTTACTAAAAGAGACTACATCTTGCAGTGAATACTGAAAAGTGGCTTAAACCTGCTCCCTGGCAAACTGATTCTCTAGTATAATTATATAATATAGTAAAATAATATAATATAGCTGATTCTCCACTGTATAATTTTCAAAAATGTCCATGTGAAAATGCAAGCACGTGCACTAAGGATTATTTTGACACATGGTATCCATCATTTGGATTTACTCATTTTCCAAAATAAACTGTTTTGTCAGTTTTCCTTTGCATGTGAATTTTTGACTAAAGGCAACGTGTAATGTTACAAGACACATTCATGTGCTGACCTTTCACAAAACCAAAATTCGCAGTAAAGCTAGGGTGGTGGGAAGCACTGCATTTTCATTTTGGCCACAAGACCAACACACAAAGATTTAAAAAGAGAAGCTGAATGGCCCTAGCTTGTGGCCTAATTCTGCTTCCTACATGAATGATCTGACTGGGGATGTAGCAGCAACAAAAGTTACTTGCATGAGAAAATGTTTCTATAAGTAGATACTTTCAGAAAAAATTATCTGCATATGACATGCACTAAACAAGCCTCTGCAAGTAACAGTAACTACAATAACTGTAACTAAATAACAACTGGTTATTTCCAGAGGCTTTATGTTCCTTTAGTTTGTCTTGTGTATTTCTATAGTACACAGTCAAAGAACCAAGTTATGTGTCTTCCTTCTTACTCCTATAAGCACACTTTAACCATATTTTTACAAAACATCAATTATTAGTTCCAATCCTCAGGGTGCTAACACATGCTTAGTTTATTAACAGACCAAATTCTTCCTTACTTGACAAGATTTTTTTTTTTTTTTAAGTTTTATATTTCCAGTTAAATACTATGCTGGATTTCACTGTATTTAGAAACTAAAATTCCAGCCTTTACATGTAACGACCCAACATCTGTGGGACTGTGAAACCTGCTGGGAAAAGACAAGTCACCAACTCAATTCACCTAAAGCTGCAGCTCCACTACCAGACCACAGAACAATGTAGCTACAATTCCCCATTTCTCTTGAGTCTCCCTTTTGGAAAAGGGAGATTGCACACTTCTTCAAGTGAATTTATATGGGATCAGTTTGGAAGCATTCTGGTTGGACCAAACCATGGCTCATATTCTCACACAAATGCTTTTCAGCACACATGCATGTGGTCTCATAAATTGATCTGTGTTTGAAAGAGCTCACAAAACAGTCACAGTGATTTAGAAGCCTTGAAATAAGAATCTTACAGTTCTTGTGGCATGGTCTGGAGCTGCACTCATCCTCTCCTAGAACCACTGTGGCCACAAGACCTGAGCTGCGCAGGGCCACTACTGAATATTTTCACTAATCACGTGCCTTCTCGCAGCTTCCAACTCCAATTATTTTGGAAAGTGTAAAGGAACACTTTTCGTCCCTGACTCACTTCTTGTGACAGCCCTGCATAAAAATCCACATATTCAAAAATCCAGACATCATAAAATAAGACACTTTTCATCCCCTTGAACACTACTCCTACCTTAAAGAATATCCACTAAAAGCACTTTTGTAAGGGGGCATATCTGTTTCTCTTCTGTGAGTATCTGCATAGAAAAATACTGCAACAATCCTTAAACTGTATAACCAGCCTTTGGAGCATTCTGGAAGGGCACAGAACTTCCCACCCACACAGCCCCAGATTGTGCCCATCAAGGACCTCTGGCTTTGCCCCTATTGTGTTACAAGAGGCAGAGATGGGGGTTAGTGTTTGCAGTCTGCAGTTTCTGGCAGAATCCCCAAAGCAATCTTCAGTTAAGAGGTTAAATGCTGGTACTTGTCAAACGTGAAGACATACAGTACTATAACAATATGAAATAGCTTCCTTACAATTACATTAATTTCATCAGGTATTTAAATAGGAGTTGCAAATACTATGCCTTTGGGCAACTTGAAGAAATACCTAAATGAAGTGCAATCATTTTCTGTCCTGAATGTGTCTCAATACAAGAATACAAGGCTGGCTTTCAAATCCTTTGAACTGATTGATTCTAATACATGTAGGTCCAACAAACATTTGTATATTTTTTGTTTCCATTAATAAACTGTTTTTGTTAAATTAGTGATGTTGTTAAGAAAATTACATTTTTAGTTTCCCTGCTAGTCTGTTATTTCCATCTAAGTATTTAAACTTGCAATAAATGAAGAAACAGTAATGCTTCCAGATAATCACAAAAAAATAATAAATTACTGACTTAAAAGAGGCAGTACTAAATAAATTACACCCTCCTAGCTCAACCTCCCATTAATCAAACTGTTAAATAGTATAACTATTTCTCTTTTATAGGTCCACAGAAATAGAACACAAATGACACAAGGAAAACCCAGTAAGTAACAGATAACTTCTGGGAACTGAAGGCTCACTTTCAGTCGCTACAAACTCAAAATAAGACATCCATAACCTTCAAGATAAAGCCTCTAATTCTAGATATAAGAATATCTAGTTTGATTGAGGAGTGAGAATAATGAAAAATATGAAAGTATGTTTAACCAAAATTTTAAAGCAGTCTGGACCTCTAGCTATGGCTCTGAACTACAAAGACTTCCCTACATTTCCTTAGTTCTAATACTGTTGTAAGCACTTCTACATGTTTCCTTTTTCTCAGGTGTAAAGGGACAATAATGATGCTTGCCCTAATTTGAAACATTAGACATCTGTTAAAAAAAACTCACAACTGCTTTTGATTGAATGAATTTTCAAATCTCTAAAGTAAAATAATATTTTAAAATCCTGCTCCTGATACATTAGGAGGCCAGTGCAAAGATCCTGTGCCTGGATCATTGTCTGAAGTGTTGCAGGATGTTAAGAAGGTGTGTGATTAAAACTTTGACTCAGCAAAGTCTTACAAATTAACTCTTACAAATCTTAGAAATTATGTAAATAATGGGATTATCCTTGTGCTTAAAATTATGCATAAACACAACTTCTGTGTTTAAATGAAGTTCAGATTGGCTGCAAGAAACATACTACACCCAAAAACAATGCAAGAATAAATCTCAATTTTCCTGTGCAGATGTAGATGACACCCCCACCCCCCAGCCTTGTAACTTGTCCTTCATTCATTAGCTGGTGTGTTTATTTTTGCTATATGTGATGTGACTAGCAGAACTTATGCAAGAAGGAAAAAAAAAAAAAAGACCTGCTCCACTTTTCAGAATGCAAGGTCAAGAGTTATATACACACGTTTAGAGTCCAGTTTCATTTAGGTAAGTTTACAACGAAGAAAAGGAAACATTTCCTCATATAACTTGTGAGTGAGAGTTACTGATATAAATAATGTTTTGGCAGTAACAGAAACAGAGCTAGATAAGTAAATTACCATTAATAATCTATGTCCTTATGCCGATTATAGCTCTGTATCAGACCACATAGCCCACATGAGTAAATCAGAGAGAACTTAATTCCAGCTGCTGCACTGCTGGAATTCCAGCACTTACCCCAGAACAAAGCATAGCAGAAATGCTATGTCTGTATGCATTTGCCTACCATCACAGCATCAAGGTTTTCAACCAATATGGGCAGCCCTATATTCTATATTTCAGTATATAGAACACAAAATCAGAAATATCAGTTGTCCCTCCAGCCTCACCTTGTAAAGACAGGGGCACAGTAAAGACTAACAATAGCTTGGAGTGAAACACACACATTCCTATGGTGTAAGAGAGGTGAAAAGGCAGCAGAGATTTTTTTTTTGAAGTTTTAGCTCAGTTCACCTCAATTTTATCAACTCAGCAAAGAGCCTTATCTTACATTTATTGCAGAACAAAGAGGCAAGACTGAAGAGTCCTGCCTCTGCACAACACCTCCCTTGGGATATAGCCTTCTCAAAATCTCAGAGCTCTTTCTTTGTACTCCTGGGAAATGCCCTGGGGAACCATGGGATATGTGGTTTGGACTTCAAAGTGCTAGTTGTATTTATTAGTGGTGGAAATGAGAAATTAGTTGTTCGAACACACTAAAGAATGAATAGGAAAATATGGAGAAAGGAAAACTTATATTTTTTTCCGTATTTGTTATACATTTCTTTATTTCACTTTAATTTTTCTCTAGAGACGCAGACTATTATTTGTTTTCCATTTTTTAGGCTTGGCTAGAGAAATATAATCAGTTTACTTGTGGCTTTGAAGACAAAGAAGTCATGGGAGAAGGCAGGAATGAAGCACATGTCAGCAGAGGAGATGACACCTGAAACCTGAATGAGACAGGGCAGAGAAGCTGCCCGCATAGGTTCATCAGTGCAAGGCACAGCTGCAGACCAAACTGCTCTGTCTTTAAAATAATGAAAGGAAACAAGTCACAACTATAGGCAGCCTTTTCCATTCTGCCTTTACTACCTATGCTCAACATAACTTTTTCCTTTTCTTAAGCAAAACCAAAAATCAGAGCTAGGTTTGCTTCTTCTCCCTTTCACTGGACCATCTTGTATCCCCCACTACCTTCCAGGATGATGACCCAGTGTCAGCCACGGGCACATCCTTCAGCACATGCCCAGGGACTCGGGCACTCTCGACATCGCTGCAATCAGTTTGGCAACCAGAGATGGATTAAAACGTCAGTCAAACAGAAAGGTACCTGCATTCCTCACCTGCTACCACGGCACCTGCAGTGACATGTACCTCTCACATGTCTGTCACTGGCACAGTAACTACTTCTGCAGGGGCTCCTGCACACCACTAACTGCCTGACTTGACTTGGCCTTCACTTCTCCACTTGTAGCTGCATCATTAAGTTACTTTTATGGCAGAGCCTGAGGAGTGACAAAGGCAGTTAACTCAGCATACATTACAGACTGTGGGTTCCCTTTGATTTGTACCTCATTTTTTACCCAACTGTTCCTAAGCATGTGAACATCAGCAGTTGCCAAACTGAAGATAAAGCTATGTTTCCTTATATTGTTTTCTAAGACCATTTCAAAACAAGAGAGAACCACCTATGTCCAGAGAAAAGGTTAGGGAAAGAAGGAAATAAATATGAGAAAATGAGGGAAAGTGGGAAAATATGCAGTTTAATCTCTAGGCATTGGGAGTTTGGGCCAGATGAGAAAGAGAGGGAGAGGAGGGGAGACAGAGAGAAGCTGAAACCTAGAAAAGAATGACAAGTTTGCTGGTCAATGCTTCCCCCATCTTGTTTCTGACAAGACCAAAAACAAGATTGGGGGAAAAAAACCAAACCACCCCAAAAACAGAAGGACTCAGTAAGGCTGTCTTTCGAGCTTAGTCAGGTAATTCAGAATGCTATGGATCAGATTTAGAGTTTTTGGATTAAAATAGTTTTATTGGAGTTAAGAGCAGAGTCAGCTTCTTAGCTCAAAAGGAAATTTTCAACCAGGAAATTTGCAATTGCAACCTTCAGTACCAGTCATGAGGAGGAGTTGGGATTGTTTTCATTTTTTTTCAAATTGCATAGGAAGTCAGAAGAAGGAAGGGCTGACTGCTCCACATGGGTGAAACCAGTAGGATGCATCAGCCCTAACACAGCCATGGCCATGCTTTGTTCTAAACCACCAATACAGAAACCACAGGTAATGACGAGGTCATATTCATACTTGCTACACTCTTTATCACCTTTTCATGTCATAGGATTACTGCACTAGAAAAGTAATTTTATGAGCTAGCCTGTAATTACTTTATCAAGCCATGACAAATAATGCAGTTATTTCCATGTTTCATATAGATGGCTGCAGCTTTCTAATTAAGATAGAATCAACTTGTGTTAATTTAAAAATAAGTTTTAAAGTTATAATCAGTTTTAGCAAACTGTCCCTCTATTTTCACATGTATAGATTCCACTCACCTATTTTTTCAGGTTCAGATAATTTACTTCCATATCCACTTAAACTAGATTCATTCTGAGAAGCCTAAGCAACTATATTTAGCTGTCTGGTTTTATTTCGTCAGCACCTCTGCTACTTACTTTTAATCCTTCTACTGCACTGTCCATTTTCCTAGAGAACTGGAATTCAGTGATTTTACCATTACTTTTAAGCACCAAAGAAAAGATGCTATTAAGCCCAAAACAGATTGAAATACAGCTTTAGGGAAATTAGCAACATCAGATTTTAACTCAACATGAGAAATTATGTGGGTCTGGTCTTTGCACCTTGACAAATAAACAGTAGAAATAGAGGATGCAAAGAGAGAGTAGCTAATAGTTTGCAGCAGTTGACTTACGAGCAGAGACCCAAAAGTCTAGGCTTTATCAATCTGGACAGAAGATCAAGGGGAAATACAATCAAGATTCCCAAAATTATGGAAGAACTGTGAAAAATGAATGTAGAAATTCTATTCAAAAAAACCCTGCTATTTTCAGGCCATTAGGAGGCACTAAATGAACACGTAATACAAAACATATTACTTAGTGGGCAACACAATTCCTGACCTTGCCACCACAGGAGATGATGGTAAGGTCAGAGCGTAGGTTCAGAAAGGGATTACACAAATTCATGGACAGTAAGTCTTTAAGCAGATAATATCCAACAATTACTGATAGGCTGCACACCAATATCCAAATATAACAACTACAGGAGTGGGGGATTGTAAGGAGAACGCACCACTGCAAATGTCTTGGCTCCTGTGCACTCACTATAGGGTGTCTCCTGTGGCAAGGGCTGGAACCACAGAGCTCCTATGAGAGCATTTCTCCTTACTTAGGTGGCCTTAAGAAACAGTCATTTGATGTAACTATTCACCAAGGAAATGTTATATGACCTATATGCCAAAAACTTCAAGACAGCTGCACAAAGGTCAGATTATTTGTGAAACATGCAGTCAGCTTAAGATGGTAGAGAAGTGATGTGTGAAAATGTCAGAATGCATTAACTTGCATTAAATATACAACAGAAGCACATAAATTTAAAAAATCCCAGTGTTTATGCATTTCATTTGGAAGATCTGATCAACAGTGTTACTCATTTATCTGACCACAGTGCATTGGTACACATAGAGTTTTTCAATTCAAAAATTGTCCCAGCTGCAGAAGATGCAGAAGATATGTGCTTTATGTGGAAAAGCATTATTGTGTCAAAGCAAGATGCAAACTTTGAGATTAAGGGTTCTATAGTATTTTTTTTTCAGCCATAAACACTAAGAAAACCATCACCCATCCTTCCAGTGAGTAATGAATGAGCCTAACAAGTTCCCTGTACAAAAGCTCTTCTTTCAAGAGAGGTTCTCCTAAAACCACAAGAAGTACAGCATCTAAAGTACTGCATCTTGAACTTTTCAAGATATATTACAAACACAGCTGCACAAATGTTGGTGCATGAAAAAGAATTTTACCCAATTAGCACACAAATAATCATTTAAAAGCCTCTTTGGTGTAATCTTTTGTTTCAGTCAGAACTTAAATTTAAGTTGCAACTACTCAGATATCTATTTTATGGCAGTCCACTTTTCAAAGTTTGAATCTACTTTACTTTCATTGAAAAAGATGTTTCTAAAATGAAACATCTGGCAAAAAGAGGAGAAGTTTCAGCATTCCTGGGCTTTAAGAACCTTACATATATAAACCTATGGTGACACACACATCAAGAGAAAAAAGAGGTAAGGAGAGAACAGTCAAGGGCTTAATCCTGCCAGGGGTACAATTGTTTTTCTTCTGAAATAGAAGTATTACAGCAGCTATTACATTATTTCAAAGGTACAACTTCATCAGAGAACATAAAATACTGATTGACATCTACATTAATTTCCATGCAGTGTATTTATTTTCATACACTGCTGCATTCTACTGTTATGAATGGTAAATACTTATGAAAGATTCTTCTTTGAATACTATGTTGTTCTGATTAGACCATGAATATGTTGACAAGTTTATCAAGAAGATTTTGTTGGTGAATAAGTTGAGAGTGTTTTTCATGCACAGAAAATTATTCTGGTTTCATGATATTTTCTGTCCTTGGGTACTCAGAGATGGAAACAGAGAAGGCCCTTTAACAAAGGTATTTTTAAGCAAGTTATAAATACAAGTTAAACTGGGAATGTGAAATACTTTCTTTATTGAAAAGTAAAAATCTCTGGTCCATCTGAATACATTAAATGGAATAAGTATGCCATTTGTACTATTAACTGGTGTGAAAATGAGTGTTCTAGAAAGATAAATTATGTCCATGAAATTTGAAATACATGATGGCACTGTAAAGCAGCTTCTAGCTCTGCACACTGATTTGCTAGTCTTTCAGCAGGGTAATGACAGATGACTTTAATGCAGTTTTACTCTCTTCACTCGCAAAACTATAAGGATTGGTAAATTTTGTGGCTTCTCAGGGTAGTTTTCCCCAAAGCATGAAGATTATACCTACTAAAGTGAAAATATGTTAAGGCATCACCAATTTAATCACAATCAAAAATAAAATCTAATGCAATTTCTACACACGCCTAACAAAACTGCCATTCAAGCACTAATCAAAGAAGAATAACTTAGGATCAAGCAAAAAATTATGAAGCGTCTCCATAAGACTTTTGGGTCATGCCATTGGCTTCAGCCATGGGAAAGCTAATTACTCCTCTAATGAATGGATGGTGCTCCATAGTAACACCTGATAGTTGCTCTTATTCCATGTCACTGTTCCAGAATCTGGTTCTTCTGTTAGTTAGAAACCTAAACTGCAGCTTATACTTCCTCAAGAACAGCTAATATCAATTTGTTTGTCTTTAATTGTTGTCTTTTAAATATTTTCTGATATTTTCTCCCATGGATCTAAATCACAGCTCAAATTTCATTTTGCAACACCAAATAAACCATTGCCAATTTAGTTTCTTCTTACAGAAAAGCTTATCATTCCCAGGATACCAGTAACTCTTCTGTGGACTTGTTGAATCTCGATTTCCCCCTTTTTCAACAAGGAAAACTGGAGTTATACATGGTATTCAGATACAGCTTCATCAAGCCTTATCAGGCAAAAATACTTACTGAATTCAGTTGGAAGATCTCAATCTCAAATTCCATTTGCTCTTTGTGCCTGAAACAGCTACCAGCTATCCAGTGAACCCCCAACACTTAGGTATGTTTCTTCTTTGACTGTTTCCAAACCATGAGCTCCACTTTATATTAGTGTTTGTCAGTGATCCCATAGTGCATGACCTTGCACTTCATTCCATTAACTTTCAGCCTGTTCCTATTAGTCCAAACTTTGAGGTCATTCATTTCTTCCTGTAAGGAATTCCTGCCCATTCTGCATTAGCAATAGGTACCAACTGGATATCGCCAATAAATTTCTTCAAAATCATTTTTTTATGCCAAAGTCACTAATAAAAGTATAAATCATATCCAGCACCCTGACTGATCACCACAGAGCTTTGCAACCTGCCTGCCCAGTAAATCCCCTCTCAACAGCACCCACTCTCCCCTTAGAGGCACTTCCTTACACAGTGTCTGCAAAAATCCCCACCGCCTGCAGCTTAATGCTGGGAGTCCCCTGTTGATCCTGACCAAATGTTTTGCTGCAAAATATCTAGCACAGAAATTCTTTTTCTAGATACATTATTTTTTTAAATATCGCTTTACTAGGCTGTGATCTAACTTTGGCAAGCACATCTCACTTTTTTAAATCTCAATCTATAATTATATTTTGTCTTGAACACTTGTTCTTAAGCCTTGAAAGCACATTATATCCAGTCACAGCTTTTCTGCCAATGGATTGGAGGACAGAGTGTATTATACAGAGACTGAACTCCAGATAATTTGATTGAAATCTTTCTAGAAAGAGATGAAAGATGTGAAAAACATCTATGCAGCAGAAAAAAAATAAAGTAATATTTTAATTGAAATGAGGTAACTTGGAAGGAAATATATTTTAACAAGGAATGACTAGGCATAATCTTTTGGAATAAAAGAATAAAGTAGGAGTACCATGGAAAATGAAACAAACAAAAGAATGCAGAACTCAAAAGTGAGGTGGTCTTGTGAAAGGGATTTGATCAGTTTATGAAAGTGATATGCCACAATAAGCCAGCACAAAGCATTCTTAAGCTGCCAACTTCCAAAATCTCAGAGGGTCTATGCCTAACCTTATAAGAAGTGACCACTGTTGGTACTTCATTAAATGAGTTTCTGCTCTGACACTCAGATTTTCACTGCAAAACATGATTGGGTAGAATACCTAATACAGCATTTAATGATCTCAGTTATATCACCCATGACACTGAACAGAACTCAGGCCCCTTCATCAATACATGGTTAACATCCCCTAGAAATTAATGGAACATATTTCCATATTCCATTCATCCACATAAAGAATTCTAAGCTGTACAATCCTATTTTATCATGCCTGTCAACAATTTACACAGCTCTCTGCTGAAGTAAACGTCGTCCCATGTTCCCCTTACACAGCTCAAAAAGTATTTCATCCCTTTAACTTTTATATTATTTGAAACTGTGTAATAACAAAACAAAAATAACTAGCTGTATATTGAAAATCACAAATGTAATTTGATAGGGAACACTGAAGTGAAGCACCCTGTGTTCAATACATACTCTACTTGACAATATACCTGTAAGATCCACACACTCCAGAGAGCCCAATCACAGCCAAAAATATGTTTCCTGCTGAAGCATAAGACAAAGTCACAGCCCTCAGAAGGAGCCTGTGGGTGGAAGAGAGATGGGGGCTAAAATTTTTCTCCCAAAATCAAGGAATTGTTTTGGCTTCTTTGCTGAGATCATTTTGTGTCTGCATAGATAATAATAAATAAATACGTTGTAATCACTGTGGATTTATAAGGCAACTAAAGTTATTTGGGCTTCTGCAGAAAGCAAGGCTGAGAAAATAATCTGGTGACTTTTTGATGTGTCACATTCCCAACTAAAACAAACTTAAATATAATTTTCCTTATTCAGCTATACTTGGGGAGAGAAAAAAAAAAAAAAGCACCAACCACAGCTGGCATTTAACCCATAGTCTGTGGGTAGCTCTATTATGTGCCCACTTTGCAGACTTCAGACAGAGCACTCACAGGCTGGTTACAACACTAGCAAAGCAAATCCTATACCCTTGGCAATCAATTCTCTTCATGCTTACTTTTCTGTCTTAAATTAATGTTCTAAATCCTACACCACTAGCAACATTGCTGATTTTGTGTCATATGTTTAAACACAATACAATCATCAGAGTTTTTCCAGATGAAGCACCACAGAAATAAATCTCACATTTTATTTTGTTTGTTTTTTTCTGAAGGGAAAAGTTCTTGATGTGGCATCTTAATTTGGGTATCTATGGACTGGTGTACCAAACTGTTCCTACACCCAAGATCCCAGCTGCTTCCTCTATAGATACAAAAACTTCTTGGAGCTTCTATAGAAAAAACTAAAGTTCAAAATATTAGGAAATAATACCGTTATATTTCTTTACATGGACCTTATAAGGTCAATTCACCCTGGCAGATCACCTTAAGAATGCTGTGTTTTGCTGAAGTGATTTTCCAACTCTTGTTAAACTAAGAATTGTTTTTTTTTCTCAGCAAGGCTTTTCCCACCACAAGAACAGATCACTGAAAGGTACTAATGCTGTGGATTTAGCCCTAAGTCCCCACTTATCTACAGCTTTGGCTATAAAGGAACATAAGGACCTGTTTTAGGGCCCCTACCAAGATGCTATACAATATGTACCTCAGGCTTTGTGCCATTTTATTGCCAGCTTTTTGTCATTTCATCTGTACATTTACTTAGTTAGACTTACTTAAGTGAAATAGATACAGTATGTTCCCTTTCTATTTTTAAGTCCTCCAAAGGACTGAAGGTCTTATCCTTGTACCTAAGCAGAGATAGAGACACAAGGGAAGGAAACACAAGGAACCCCAGCCATTTCAGTTATGAAAGCACAGCTTTTAAGTGGTCAGTAAATGAAATTTTACCTTCCCCCATACATAACCTACTGACAACAGCCAGACCTTCCATATACAGTGAAAATAATTTTTTTGCCTGACTTAGCAGGAAGAATTCAACAAATGGAGTGAACAGAATAAAAACCTTTTGTAACAATATTGGCAGCCAATATTCAAAGCTGACAAAATATATTATTAAGAGAGAAAAAATCTTGTATCTTCTGTAGGGATGGTAATACACATCTAAGGATAGCCAGGAACAGGGCCTAAAAATTAATCCTTATTCGCTTGCCAAACACAGCATTTTCCTGTTACTAATGTTACAGTCAGAGATACAATTTACTTAAGAGAGTTTAAATTATCTGATTAATATAACTGAATATCAATTATCACAACTACCACTTGAGACTCACATGGGAGTGAGGATGAGGACCTTAATGTCTAACAACCAAACAAGACAGGATTTGTCCCTCCAAGTACTGCCAAGGCCTGTGTGCCCTGAAAGCAGTTCAGGTGACAGAACATACAAATAAAAAGACTGAGCAGCACAAGACCACTGCCAGCCACAGTACTTGTACATTCTGAATTTCATTTCCAAGGCTAAGGTAGCATGTCACTACCAGGAGCCTCACCAGATTTAGTGAACATGGGTTGCCCTTAATTTCCCATGCTTGCTAGGCAGAAGATGCAGAGCACCAAAAAATGCCTATTCACCCAACTATGAGATTTTGCAAGGTTTCAAGAGTTGGGAACAATACATTGCACAACAAGGACTACTCTGTGAGGTTCCCTGAAGTCCACAGCAAAATTCCCATTGACTCAAGCAGAGCCAGGACTTCCTACTAATTCCCCAGAGGTCAGCTGAGTTCTCAGTGCTGAGAACTGTGAGCTGTGTGCATTGCAGAGAGCAAGTATCACCAACCTTTCAGCTTGCACTCACTCTTCTTGTGATGGTTTTTGCATGTGGTGGTTTTAGCTTTGTATGCTTTAGAGATCAAGAAACTACCACAGCATTCTGGGTTTGTTTTATTTATTTCATGCAATAACAAAGCATGGTTACTTTCTGTTTTCCAACCAAAAGTACTGCAGGGGTAGAAATTAGAAAAATTTCATCATTAATCTGGTTTTCCACCACCTAGCTCTTTTTAATTACCCCTTTATTGTAGATCAGTTACTAAAACTTCCCTGCTTCAAACCTTGTCTCTTTAGCTTCAGTTACACATTATCCACAGAGCTTAAACTATTCTTGCCTAATATATGGGTGGAATCTGAAGACAAACTTGGATTTGGATGAATTATTGTCCCAATGGGGACTGTAGTTGACCACGGAAAGACCCTGCAATTCTTTGACAGTGCTGCTCCTGACAGCTCCCACCATCACCTCTCCACCTTCAAAGCCTCTACAGCCACGTGACAAAGAGAAGACTAAGAAAATTTTCATAAACAAAGAGAGCCTGAGCTATGGGAAATTTTGCAAGTTTGGTTTGCTCAGGTTCTTGTGACTTTTTCCTGCAATTTGTCTGTATTCTATGCGTGCTTTTACAACTCATAAATTTCACTGAGTTTCAGGTTCAAACAAGAATGTTAAAAGCTCAAATTGAAACACACTTGAAACCATCGGGCTTCACTTGCAAAAGTTTTCAAAGGTGCAAATTAAGGAACTCACATGAAAATTGCAACCAACACTTTTACAGCTGAATGAAAGTAGGCAAGCTTTGCATGGCTTTGTAAGAAACATTCCATGCAGCAGTTCTCAGCTTTTACTCTTATTGTATGTGCAGAAACAAGCCCTTTACACTCACCATACTCTAACATGCCAGATGACTTTTTCTTTAAACTGCTACTTAAAATCTCTCTTCCTTACTCTCTCTGGAGCTGAACCGGCCCCAAGACCTTTGGGCTACAAACTTTTATCCCCCAGAGTTTCTTTCCCTGGTTTAGGACTAAGGGGTTCCCTGATCATGGTTATGCACCATCTGTCATTATCTACAAGGACTAAAATGCCAAGGATGGCCTTTGGCTGTCAGCTCTGCCCCCCTGAACAGGGTGTTACAGGATGTCTCATTCAGCGTTTGCAGTCACAGGAGAGGGGAGATTCTTTTATTCAGGGCAGGGAATAGCCTCCACAGCTGCAGAGCACAGGAGGCCCAGGGAACTTCCTAAGACCAGCAGCTGTGGAAGCAAATTTTGGCTGGATTGGTCCATTATTGTTGATGCACATAAAGCCACAAAATCAGTGTCAGGAAATTGTGCACATGCAGAAAGGTCTTATTTTTCATATTAGGTATGCAACTGTGTAAGAGTTAAACCTTGCTTTGATGTTATGTTCAACATTATTAGTACTAATAAAAAGTTATGCTAGCTCTTCCAGTCAAGTCATATTTTAATGAAAACTCAGCCCTGCCACCACCTCCCTTTTCATCTAAACCAGCCCATCAGTGCAGCAATTATGACTTGAAAAAGTTGTCACAAGCCTAATGTTAAACTAAGTCAGCATCTCTTCTTTCATAATGCAGTATGTATGAAGTTAGGAACATTCATTTTTTACTCTGTGACTTAAACACCAATTATTTACAATCCCAAAAAACCCAGCAGTATCACTGTGTACCCAATCTTTTTGCAGAAGTTCATTTCTTAGAAGTTTCCTAGGAGACCTATGTGAAGACAATGAAAATGAACCCAATGTTCGGCACTACACTTTATTTAGTACTTCTGGCTCTGTCATTATGCACAACCCTGAAAATGGGGAGATTTCCTGTCACTCTGCTGCCAAATTGCTTGAGCCTTTATGTAAACTCTGAGCTAACTCATTATTTTTGCACCTTGATTTCAATCTCTGTAGCACAGAGACAACACGTGCCTAACTTTGCACAGGTTATATTATGACCCTCTGATATTCTTGGATGGAAATTCACAATATAATTAACAATACAGTAACCTCAGCAAGGGCTAGGAAGACATTTTTGCACAACCTTCATGCAGATACTAGACACAATTTTTCTGTTTTCTTCCAGTTTCAGTCTGAGGTGAAGTGGCAAAGACTGTCCCTCCAAATCTCATGTTCTGCAAAGCAGCAGCAGCAGATTCAGCATTCCCTACTTCACACCCTGCAGAGCAAGCCAAAACCTAAGAAACAGACTTGCTCAACAGCTGAACAACGGAGGCAGAAACAGATCCATTCAGAAAGGAGAGCCAAAGGAGTCAGAGAGCCAAAGCCACCAGCTTCCTCCTGCTGGCTATGCAAGTAAGAAAGAACCCCAGAACAATGGAGAGAGCAGAGCAGCATTACACTGGGGTCATTTGGTTTAGTTCCCAAATTGCTGCTAACAGATGCCTTGAGGGAAAATTTGCTCTGTGTTGCTGCTGCCTCATCACCCTGGAGCCATGTACCCCATGCTCAGTTTGGCAAACTACTTCTCCTTGTCTGCTTCATCTACCCAGGCTGAGATCCAGACATCAATGGGTCCATGTGGGGGGCCCAAACTCCACTGGCTCCCCTGTGTTTTGGATCCATCCCTAGAACTAGTAATTATTCCTTTGGCAGTGTTGACCCAACCCACTCCAGTGGGGTCATGAAAAAAGTGCAGTTAAGAAAAGGTTTGATACAGAATGGATCAACTGACAAGCAGAAGATGATCAAAGTCCATTTGATAAGGCCAGGAACGGAGGACTGTGAGGTGGGAGAGGTCACTAAAGAACACCAAAAGGAACAGATCATGGGAAAGGAGTGTAAGGAACAAATATAAAGGGAATAGTATGATATAGTGGCCCCCAACCTACAGATGGAAGGCAACACACAGTAAAGTTACATGTGACACAGGAAATTAAAAGGTTCTGAAGATGGCATGGAAAACAAATTACAGTGTTGCTAAGAGTGTGATAATTGCAAGTGTTGTTGATAATAACACAGGTTGGGGAGCACAGCTCTTTATCTCCCTTCACTAAGTTAAAATCACTCCATCCGATTTCCCTCCAAATTTGGGCTGAGGGGGTAGACTGCAGGAGTGTGTGGAAATAAGCATCCCTGGTTAGAGAAGTTTGGCTGTGGAGTTGGCCAGTTCTAGCTGGTTACAACATGTGTAGGCACACCCTGCAGTCAAGATAAAACAGTCACAGCCTATTTTCCGAGACAAGCAAATACCACACAAAATGTCCCCAGCACTGCTTGAGGCTGAATTGGCCTCTAATTCTTAGTGCTGCTCATTTTGGTGCTCTTGCAAATAAGATGGTGACAGACGTGTGGTAAAGTGGCCAATGCTGCTTTCTGGACCAATCCTGTCTCAGAGTATGATCTTAACTTCCAGAAATACAACTCTGCCACACTTGACAAGTCCCCACAAAAAAAAAACCTTAAAGATTCCTGCTGGAGATCAGATGAAGGAAAAGACCCCTCCTGTGAGAAACAGAAGATAATGAAATTTCTCCACTTCTAACCAAATAAACACTGGATTGTTTATCTTCTTGTCCCCATTTCATGTACATGGAGATTTTGAAATATTTCTGTTTATTTTATAATATGCAGCAAAATGAATGTTCCTTACACACTGAAGTAAACACTCATTTTCTCTCCCACTATACACATAAAATTCTACATACAAGAAAC
Source organism: Chloebia gouldiae (assembly GCA_003676055.1). Classification (NCBI taxonomy): domain Eukaryota; kingdom Metazoa; phylum Chordata; class Aves; order Passeriformes; family Passeridae; genus Chloebia; species Chloebia gouldiae. Next base: position 4,585,696 of record QUSF01000015.1, read on the forward strand.
TTCCTTCCACATCCTTCCCTTGTGGTTGTGAGCTCCTCTGGGGCTGATAGCTCCCAGCAGATTCAACAGAACACTTGCCATTGCTTTCAGTCAGAGTATGATTGCACCCTTTTCTTATAGCAGGCAGAGAGTTAACTGAACAGAGTTGAAGATGTATTGTAGGAGACAGGAGTAAATCAAATTATATGAAAACATTCCCACGGTTTTGATTTACTTCACATAAAGAAGCAAAATATTAGACATCTTATATTTCCTCACATTTGCCTGGAGGGCAAATGTGAGGTAAATGTTCAGAAAATTCTAAAAATGTAGCAATAAGCCCCTTCTTAGTTCTCTATGAAAAAAAAATGCATTACTGAGAATAAAATATTATTCTAAGATGCTAAACAGAAGTCTCTAAACCCATTTCAGAGGGCAATAGTTTCCACTGGTTTAGATAGGATACTCCTTTGAATCCATTGAATCTGAAATTGTGAACTAATAAAAATTCTAAAGGGCTCTCAAAGACGTGAGCTGGGCAAATTTGTAGTGCTGCTGACATCTACTGAGAGAAAGCCGAATTGCACATATCTGCAAAGGGATGAGCCGCCCTTAGTTGTTGTCTGCTCTTCTAGTTTTCAGATGCATTTCATGCCTGCTTGCATATTTATTAATTATCTTGTATCAACACTCACTTGCTTCATTTAAGATCAGTGAGTCAACAGATCCACTATAGGAAACGCCAGGGAGGAAATAAAAGGGGCCTTCAGGGGAGGGCTGTATCCCTTACACAAATGCTGCAGACTCGTTACAGTTGCCAATCTGAAGGCTCAGATTGACACACAGCATCTCATGTATCGGGATGCACTTCCAGCTCATACTGACTGCACCTGAAACCCTCAGACTGGGGCAGCTGAAGCCAAAATCCACACAGTACAAAACACCAGATCTAAGAAATTGTGCTCTCAAAAGTAATACTGAAAATATAGTATCATTCTTTTCCTATAGGAAATGAATCATTTTGCTAAACTATGGCAGGAATAAAAATATAACCAGTATGAGAACCGTACTCAAAAAATCAAGTCAGAAATACTTTCTGATATGTGTGTCTGTTGTCACAGTTACATATGGCAGTGACACTATTCAGGCAATTCAAGAAAAAACTTTGCTGGTATCTTGTGCATTATAAAGTGTATTCTTTCTCCATGCTGCACAGACTTCATAGCTATCCATAGAGCCACAGAACAATAGCCAATACTATAGGTCTCATGTCTAGGGATTTCCTTCTACAACAGGAGAGGTATGCCTACCTCAGTTTGGGTAACAGCAGTTTAGGGGTTGTGGCAGAAGAAACAACATAAAATTCTAATAAAGTTGGAGCAAGTCAGGGTGATAATGATTGAGGGCATCTTTTTCTCCACTTCTGGGGCAATTTTCTCATCACTGATGTTACATTGAACTTGCAGGATTATAAATAAAAACTAATTTGGCAAATAAACATTTGTAACACAGGGCAATACGATAAAGCAGCATATTCCTACAAGAGAAACCTTCACAGTCAAATATCGCATTACCAGATTTGATCTAAGTTGTTATGAAATGCCCCTGTGACCTTGACAGGACCAGGATCTCAGTGTCTGCAAGACATTTCACAGTTGTTTTCTGCAGATTCTGAAACAGATATAAATATGAGACCTTTGACTCATGTATCTGTTGTATAAATTATCTCCATTGCTAATTTTTGGTCACACAGGATTAAATTCCAACTTTTTTAGGTGAGTATGTCCGATCAATAAAGTTGACATACAATCAGCTGCCACTTAGGTTCTGCTCTGAAGATCACACATAGGTTAAAAACTGCAGCACAGGGTTGGAAACCCTCTCCTGACTGCTTTCTCACCAAAGGATCTATGCCCCAGTTATCACCTTGAATTTGTCTTCATACCTAAAGTTTGGCTTGTACATAATTCTGACATGCCACAGGGGAGGACTACGCAGCTCAGCACTTACCAGCAGGATTCATGCAGTCATCACTTGTGTCTGATCCAGAATACACTCCCATTGCTCACACTGGCCTCCCCAGAAAAAGTAGCTGCAGCCTTGTCTGTTTTCCTAGAGTAGGAAAAGTGGGTTATACTGCTTCTCCACCAAAGTAATGCTTTGAAGAGCAACTGGAACCTGATCTTTCTCTTCAACATGTCAGATAGGCTTGAACCCATGTTCTCCCTCTCCCTGAGGTTTGCTAGACTGGTGCTAGACTGGGTAACAGCTTTCCCTGAAGGTATCAGCCTGCACCAGTACAGGACAGTTTGTGGGCCCCTGGCTAATGAATCTTTCCAAGACATTCAACAAACAGACTTGAAGGGAACAGGCTCTGCAATAAAAGGATTTAATCCCAGCTGAATTCTACAGACACCTAATAATTTGATGATGTGGTTTCAGAGAAATGACAGTCACTTAGCTTCTGAAAAGAAATACCCAGGAACCTTATTTCCTTTCAGATTGCTAATCCAGAGTACCCAGAGGTATTTCCTTACTGTTTCTCCTTTTGCTTTCTGATGTTATCTGGACTTTACATGGATCTTTCAGAAGAGGTTTCTCACATATTTTATAAGAAGCCCTGGCACTTAACTCCTGGCTATGCATTTCACTCAACTCTAAAAACTCTCTAAACTGCACAGCACAGTGCTCAACACTGTTACATCTGTATCTCAGAAAACCCCTTAATAAAATGCCATTTATACACTCATATCAATGCACTTAAAATGGGCATTAAGGATCTAGTGAAGCAAAATCCCACAGCCTGGTACTTGGATGGAGTTCTAACACACCGTTATGTTTAAAAATACACAGATCAGAAATAAAGATGAGGGAGCAGACATATTTGAACAACTGTTCCTGAACAGAAATAATTTCCTTATTCTATTATAAATCTATTTCTGATTATCTAAAAAGAATGTTGAAACACATGACTTTCTAGAAAAAACTTAGTTCCAACGATGAATCTCTGAAAAGGCTCATTCTTGCTTGCACTCATTGAAAACCAAGGCACTCAATATCAACATTTTGGCAATTCTAATAACAAAGACTGCCAAAAATATGTTGTCTATCAAACATACACGGAAGAAAGATGTTAGAATATTAAGAACAGATGTCACAGATATCTTTGCAAATACTCATGCTTCCCCAAGTACTCTGCAAAGCAATATGTACAAAACCCCACTGAAAGATTAAATTAATGCATCTTGTTCAAATGCTTCCAAGTGTCATATATGTATGTAAACTTACTTATGTATGTAAACTTATAAAATACGTACCTTTAAAGCTGTTAGGAAGGAGGATTGTGTCAAAATTTGATAATGGCCTTGTATCTTAAAACTTGAGCTTTAACAATTCAATAATACACTAAAGACTATTTTTATAGGATGTTATTTAAACCATTTTGTTGTGTGTGGGAAAGGCTTTCCAGTTATTGAATATTCATCTGTTTACATTCTAATTATTATTGTACTGAGAAATAAAGTTTAACAAAAAATTCCTTTTAGAAAAACATCTAAACAATTTAATGAAAGGAATCTTTACATAAGAATATCTTGTAATTTAAAATTAAAAGGCCACTTAGAAAACCAAAGTATGTTAAGAGTTCATTTGATCAGGCATAGAACATGCTTTCTTCCCCTGCTGTATTTATTTTCAGTATTAACAATTCTAAACAGTAAAAATATAGCAAATTTCCAAACAGAAAATCATGGGAAATGGCTGATTTATTCATCTATTTGTAAACATAGAAAGCATTGGATTCTTTATAACTGACAGAATTAAGAAAATATTTTACCTTTAGGGCTGATGTTCCAGATTTCAGGCATAGAAACTCACCTTATACAACTGAAGCCAAGATTTTCATGTATGATTGTTTCAGGTGATGGAGTGTTAAAGAAAAACAAACAAGCCACATAACAGACCTGAAACTCTACTGAATATTTCGAAGTTCACAATAAAATAATGGGCAGTGACACCATTGTGTTTCTAATGGGATGTCATTTTCAACTAACAGCCAAGGAACCAGAGCACAGCAGTTTGAACTAATTGATTCTGACGTTTTAGTTTTTCCTACTGAAATCAGAATTTTAGTAAGAGGATCACAGCTCTCTAAGATAGGCCACTAGAGATAGGTAGTCATGTAAGCATGCAGAGCCAAAACAGACTCGTCTTTATTTTACGTTGAAACATATCTCCATGCTAAAACTCAACTGAAGATTTTGTGAGGTAAAAACTTTGCTCTTTGATGTTAAAATGACTGTACTGAACTCAGAAATGTCACAGCGTGGATGATGTAAGAGTAACGTAATAACGTTACAGTGAGACAATACACTCCGAAAAGGTAATACTAGCAACAACACCGGCATTTTCTGCCCTTTATATTTTTTAAAGCAGAGCTCATTTCTTCCTACCGGGCACTGCTGCCAGGAGAGCAGCAGCAGAGCAGCAGCAGAGCAGCAGCGCTCCGCGCCGCCGGGGGAACGCGGCTCTTCCACGGCAGCGGCACCTGCGAGCCCTCCGCGGCACGCGGGCGCACTGAACCCTCTTCTCGAGAGCTCACACTCACACCCTTTGCCGAACCACGATCTAAAACGCGGTTTCTTTCTTAAAATCACCCCCTTACAATTAACACATGTGAAGGCAAACTTGGCATGTACAGACGGCTCAATTTTTTTTCCCCCCTTTGAATAACCTGGTTACAAGCAGCTTCCGCAGCAATTGTAAGAATGTTTACATTGCGGGGTGTTGTTTTTTTGTGTTTTTTTTTTTCATTTCCCTCTTTTAATAACAGAAAGCAGACGCGCTGCTCGGTGCCCTCAGGAGGCCGCGCAGAGGAGGGCGCTGCCGGCTCCGCGCAAGGGGCGCTGCGCGGGGTTACTGATTGTGTTCCTATCTGCACAGCCCCAGGGCCCCATTCCGCCCTCCCTGGCTGCGCTCCAGCCCAGGCCGTCAGCCAGGGAGAACACAATACCTCCAGGCTACGGCCCATTTAAAGTTCTCCCTCGGCTCTCGCAGCTCGGGGGAGCCCCGCCGTGCCCTCCCGCCCGGAGCGGCCGCGGGCGCTGTCCCTGCGCCGCCCTCACGAACACAGCCCCGAGCCCGGCTGCTCCCCACGGCCCGGCCCGGGCACCGACCTGCAGGGCGCAGCTCTCACGTCGTGTTTCCCCTCTTCGGAAGCTCTGTAAAGAGGCCTGATATTTAATTAAAGTACCATGAAAAAAATAGATATTTATTACGTTATTATATCACTTGACTGAACATCATAAATCCACAGAAAATTGTGTTAGAGTTGGGGTTAAGCTGTTAGTCAGAAGCTACAGCTATATTCCTCAAGCAATGGGAACAGAAATAGGATCAGGCAAGGTTGCATGTTCCTTGTCATGTACATTGTCAAAAAAAAAATATCAAAAGGTATTTTCAAACCCTCTTAATATCCAAACTTTATCATGGTTTGTTACTCTACTGACATGAGGTTACTCTGCCTAGCACAACATTGTTTGTTAGCAGGGCTTCATTAACCCGGGCAGAGCTTGGTGCTAATGAGATTCCATTGCCCTGTCAAGCCAGGCAGGGTTCTGGGGTGCTGCCTGGTGCCACATGGATGCCTCGTGGCATTACACCAGGAGTGCATTAATTATACAAAACACCGCTTACAATTTTCAAGCCCTAAAACAAGTCCCAAACAAGGCCATTTTTTGTGGGGAGGAAAAGAAAATTTGTTTCTTTCTACCTTATGTTTTAAAATTATTATGGCAGCCTTGAAACATTGGCACAACAACAAAAGCCACTAAATACCTTGTATGGCACAGCTCTGCAGTGGGGAACAGGGTGATCACAGAGGGGAATCGACTCCTCAGACAGAAGCAAAACTGGGACATTCCCTGAGGACATAGCTCAGTCAGACATCACCTGGGCTTAAGCACCTAGTCCAACCACAAACAAAGCACTACTGGGCAGGTGAAACAAATAGCAATGCTGATTCAGACTGATTACACAAGTCTCAGTTGTTGCAGCTGTTCTGAAAAACACTTTCCTCCTGGCAGGCTATGTGCCAGATCAAGTATTGTCCTTACACAGCTGGCAAAGAATCATAAAGCCAGCATAACCATCATTCTGGGACTGCTCCAGCTAAATAGAAAACAGGAGTAAGTTGTATATCCACATAGTATCCTGGTTTAACTGGTACTGTTGGGTAATCCTGTACTATACAGCTCCAGCCTTAATAACAGTAAAACCATGACCTGGGAAAATTTCCTGCTGCAGTGGCAGGCTGTAAGTGGGTCTCCTGGTGCTCCATGGGCTAGACATGGGCCTTGATCAAAGCCCATGTACAATTATTTAAATGCTATTTGATCCAGGGCAGCCCTGTGACATACAGCACTCCTACAAACATCCTCTTACATTACTACCACAGATATCCATCTCACTGCACTGTCCAGGGAACAGAGTATGGATTTCATACCACGTTCTGTGATAAAGTGTAATCTGACTCTCATGTCTCCTCTACTCCACCAGTAAAGCTATTTACTTAGACATCAATTTAGCAGGGAACATAAGTATAGGCTAGGTTTAAGAATGAGTGTCATACTGTCCTTCCTTACACATCTGGCAAAGGTGTTCTGGATTTTCTTCTTAATCTCTATATCAGCAATTATTAGAGCCTCCAAATTTTTTTGAGCTATCCTTTCTTACACACTAAAGCACAAAAAAGAGCACACCAAGTCCTCTGGAACATTTCCCTCCAAAGATGTGGCAGAGAGTTACGGACCACATACACAAGTTAGACAGATGTGACACAGACTGAAATACAAACTGCTGCTCTCTCCAGACTTATGAAACTATCTCTCATCTCCCTGTTTTTAAAAGATAGGAAGAGTGCAGTTCGGGTGACTCTCCCACAGACCCATTCCACAAGTAAAAGCAGAGTCTGATCTCTGTGGAGAGGGAATACCTATTCTAGGAAGAAGTGTGTGATTCTTCATAAGACAGGCATAATGGATGAAATATGACATGGTATTTTGCCAATTACCTTTATTCTAAAAGCCAAACACAATTGATAACCATGAGAACTGCTTGCAAGACAGAGAACAGAGCTCTTCTCAACATCTGTCTACTATACCTGACCTGTACTCTTCTGCAGGAGGATTCTGATAACCTAATAACAATATATGCTCTTTGATGCTTTGGTTTCAGTTGTGGGGTTAGGTTGGGGTTTTTTGATTGACTGTTTGTTTTAAACAAAGGGCTATTTATAAAGGAAGTGAGAGCTTTACCATCTAATGAAATATTTACTTAATATTTTTTTCTACATCTTGCTTTCTTTCCATTTTTTAAATTTCTCTGCATATAAGTATGTGGCACATGAGCACAAAAGTCAGCTTGCAATGTATGTACTTCCTAGAAGTTTGTTATCCTTGGATTGCTACAAAACTTAATAATCATTTAGGAAATAGAAATACTGAAATAGAGAAATTAGTTAACACTTTAAATGTACATATGTCAAGTGTCTCAACAGCCATTATTACTGTTTTTGTCAACATTTTTCCTCCTTGGGAAAAAGTAATGTTGGAATGGGACAGAGCCGATAAGCAAAGCATTTACCCATACTGCCCCATCCTTTCAGCAAGTTCAGAAAACAAAACTGCAGAAGAAAATCAGAACTGTCAATGCATTTCAGATTCAAGATCTGATGAGCAATTTCCCTTAAATTCCACGAGAGTTAAGGTATCCAAACCACACCCTCAGGTTTTAACCACAAGTACAACTGGAAAGAGTGGCTGCCCTGTAACAGAGGGGAATGCTGCAGTCACGGCATGGGCAGCACACACTAAGCAACATCCCCACATCCCAATTATCCATTTACCTCTTCAGTGCAGAGCTCTTCCCTGCAGTCAGTGCTCTGGGAGCACCTGCAGATGAAAACGCTTTTCCATGGAAGATCATTCAACAGATAATGCCTCTGTTACAAGGGCTGCTTAATATTCACAACCTACATTTTTCCCTTCAATTTATCCATTCTGCTTCATTCTCTCTTTGCTCAAGTGCACCTCTCTAAGTAATAAACCTCTAAATAATTTGTCTTCCTCCTCTCTTTTCCTGTAACAATGAATAAATTGCACTGTCTGAACTATAACACTACAAATTTCCAGTGCATAGGTTTAGCAATAAAGAATTAGGTATCCTAATAAATACAAGGATAAAACTAAGGAAAATTAATTACCAAGCTATAGATCAATGAGCAAGAGGTGAAACTGCCAAAGAGATGCTCTTATTAGATTATCAGACTCAAGGCTGATTTATAGCTTTCACTGTGCTTCCTTATCCATCACTTTTATAGTATGTAGAAAGGGTTACAAAGCACAAATTGCCTTGTTTTAATTAATAGTGAAGTTTTGGATAGCATGGCTATCCTGATCTGAGTCTAGGTTACTTTTTTGTTTTCAAAATATGAAAGCAGAAAACATACTTGACTAATCTGAGAGAGCTGTGACAGAACCAAACACAATACTCTTGTCAGCCTACAACTCCCTGACATGCTTGCCTAGCATTTGCCCAGAAATGACAAGCTGTGGAGCAGCCCTGCTGAAAAGGCCTTGAGGGTCTTGGTAAAGAGCAAGCTGCTTGAGCCAGCAGTGTCCCTGTTCAGCTTGGACAAGGGGAGACTTCAAGGGGATTGAACAGCATCCTCCATTATTTATTAGGACATCATCAAAAGACAGAGCCAGGCACAAGCTGAAACAAGACAGGCTTTGTCCCTGGGCTCACAGGACAGCCATACATAGGAACAGGTTACCCTGACAGGTTGTGTGGTCTCCTTCCTTGGAGGTTTCCAAGACCAGGCCGGATTAAGGCTGTGAGCAATGTCACCTGGTCTCAGAACTGACTGCTTCATGCAGGATCCTAGCCAGGAGCTCTCCTGAGGTCCCTTCTAACCTGAACTGCCACACGAGCCCAGCCTGATGAAGGAACAACTTTATCAGCCAGCACAAGAGAGACTTTCTGAATTGTACTCACTCGTGTCTGCCTCTCCCACCTCTGAAAGGGATGATGACCTCCAGGTCAGACTAACACAGTAGTCCCCTAAAACTTTCTTAATCCAGTACTATAGCACAACTCAGCCAGTGACTCAATAATGTTGGCAGCCAGCTTACACTTGTGCTCCTGCTAGTGAAAGCCAGGGTAGGGAACTGCAGAAACATGCTGATGTTGACAGGCTGGGTTGTGGGGAATCCTAAATTAAACTGAAAGTGGAAATTGAAGATTACTAAATGCTGAGTACACTTCAGAAGAATTCTTCATTTTGTCCAGGGGCCCCAGCAACAAACGTACAGATCATCTCAAAATAATAATAATTATTATTTTAAAAGCATGAATAATTTTAATATAATGTGGAAATAACTCTTCGAACTCAGAGACATGATTCATTCCTCCTGAAATAAGTGGTTTTGTAATTAGAGCCTGTAGTAGAGGCTTCTCTAAAAAAAAAAACAAAAAACAAAAATTGGGCATGCTTTTGCTAGAGCCATTTACTCCTCACAGTTTTAATACTAGGATCAGATCTGGGCTGCAACCAGTATTCCATTCAGCCTCGTAGTTTTATTACTACCTTTTAAAATACTTTGGTAGATATAAACATCTCTTCACTGTTTGTAAGGGATACCACATGCTTAGCACTATCACGTTACCAAAAGTAAAAAAGATAAAAGAGGTATCTTCTAAATATTGAGAATAACTTTTAAAAATGATTATTTATAATTTTCTTTTCAGCACAATTTCAGTGGTTACCATAGCTGGAATGAAGTACAGTGCACTGCAAGGAATTTCAGAAAAGGCCCTCCCACCCCAGGAAAAGTTCAGTTGCAATCTACTTTAATGGCTTCTGGCAAGCTTGCATTATTGTTTTTGTACAAACAGAAGTAAGTTTGGTACAAATAAAAAATGGAACTTTATGTGAATGAAGCAACCATCAAATTCCTTAATCTTCAAAAGAAACTGTATCCCTGAATAATTAACTATGATATATTTATAAAACTAGAATAATTGAAAACAGAATTCTAAGTTGATTCATGTGGACTGCGCTGAAATATTTATTATTGCAAGTCCAGAAGATCTGTCTGGGTTTTGTCACTGGAAATGTCTAAACTCAGTGTCCAGATGTTTATTTAAGTTGCTCCCACATAGTTCTAATGTCAATTACCAGGGGTTATCAGAGAGCATCACTGTGTATCTTCCTTGACTAATATTCTCATTTCTTCTGCATCTTTGATGTTTTCTTTCATTAAAATTCCTGGCTCACAGCCACAAAAATCTGCCGTGCAGGCAAAAAAACTGGTCTGCAGACATGACACATGACGATGCCCAATGTCTGTGCACGGATAATATTTATCATCAGCTATCATTTAAGCAGTACTATAATCAGTACAATGCCAACTTAAAGCAGTTCTGAGAAAGACACATGAAACCAAGGCTTAGGAACTTCTAATCAATATGAAATAACCTGGGTCAGTAAAGAAAATATTACATATAAGAAATGTTTTATGAATCTGTGTGGCTTGGGTTTGGTTTTTTTTTTCCCCATAAGGAAGAAGCAGGGAGAAAGCCAATGAAAAAATAATTTCATATATAATTACAAATGGAATTGATGGATCTGTAACTCTGGAACCAGAATTACATCAAGACTTTTATAGTAACCAGAAGACAACACAAACCACTCTTAACAGTGACTTAAACAGAAAGAGCTTATCACAGAGTCTCTGAAGGTTTCACACATTCAAATACAAATAACAGCCAGATAACCCAGCTCATATTTGTATATATATTACCTGTTACCCAAAGTCATTTCATTGTAGGCAAATTCTGAAAGATTGATTTTTAGATATGTGAGAAAAAAATAATAAAATCAATGTTAATTTAATATAAGTGGCAGTAGACCTATAAGATTGCTAAAGAAAAGAGTGCCAATGCCATTTAGTGTTTCAAGTTAGTACCCAGGTACTAATACCAGGTTCCTCTCTTGGTGAGGAATTTTAGTTCTCAGTTATCTATACGAGACAGGCACCTTGCAACTTCCATGGAAAACTGCTTAAATGACTCGGGAATGTAAATCTCATTGACTGTGTAATTTACTCTCCCTACACTGCCACTTTGGGAAGGTGTACCCACCTAGCAGGCAAAGCCCTAACAGCAGAGCATTCAGCCTTGCAGAGTCTCCCTCACCAAGATCTCCTACAGAGGGTGTCACTGCACCTCCAGATTCAGTTGTGACTCTGCAGACAAGGTTTGGCACAGCTTTTGGGCCCAGTGCAGCACAGGCAGGGCAGATGACAGCTTCAATTCAGAAATGGGTGCAGAAGACCTCGTGCTGTTAAGGCAGAGCTGCAGTACTCCCACCACTGTCTGAGTATGCTCTGAGTAGATTTAGTGTCTATGTTACAGTCATCAAGTAATAATTGAGAAAACATTTTTTTCAGGGGGAAAAATAAAGTACAGAAATTTTACAACTGAAATTCTATTTAGAAGCGTGTAAAGAATATCTCCTATCAAGTACTCAGCTTCAGAGACTCAGCAAACTTGGACTGCAACCACTTGCCACATTATATCACTGTCTTGATCTAATAAGCAAGTACATTAATACCAGCTGTGTGGAGAGAGGGAGGAAATAGGAATATGTTCATTAAGCATTATGGCTCCACTTATATCCCTCAAGATTTCATTGGAGATCTGCCAATTCATGCATGACACAATTATGGTCTCCAAAATAAACCTGAAAGAAAAGCAATGAGGGTGTCAATACAAATTCCTACAAATTTTCCTGTCAAGAAACCACTCTTAAACTTACTGCTGCAGGACACATTCACTCATATTTAGGTGATTAGAAGTGAAATTGTTAGTTAAATGATTCTAGCAAGTTGAAAATCAATTTGCTTCCCACACACATGTCACTGGGTTAATTTCTGTCTCCTCACATCCAGTAACTGGTTCACAACTCTTATTCAAAATTGCCTTGCACACAGTGCAAAACAAAACACAGAGCCAATATCCCTGTTCAACAGAGCTCTTGCACATAAATGTTCCTAGGAGAATCAAGCTTTGACTTCAGTTCAGTATTACAGTTGAAGCTTTCATACTTCCCCAAACCAAAGGGCAATTTAGTGAAAGCTTAATAACCAAGTGATCAGAACAGTTGCTTTAAACAAGAGATTACTAAATGCCTCTAAAGCTTTGCATACATAATAATAATTTCAATATGGATTTACAAAGGAGTCAAATGCAGTAGTGCATCCATACCCCATGAAAAGTCAGTGTTATTGGAAAATGTTTGGGCTGCAGTCAGCTAACATTTGCCCACCACAGTGGCAGCAGTGACATAGCGCTGCAGAGAATGAGAACAAAACACAATCATTAGCTTACTGAAAAACAAATAATACCACAAAAAAACAAATGCATTCACACAGCTGTCTTTTCTATTTCCCTTTCCCTCCCAGAAGGTGGGAGTTCACAACCTAAACCCAACCATTAGCAGACCAGGAAATCTGAGTGGTGATCTCCACACATACCACCTAAAAGCAGTGAATTTGCAAAAAAAAAAAAACTGTAAGCCACAAACTAAAGGAAAATACAGGTCAGTTAGCACCTCCCTGGAACAAGGCATCAACATGCAACACCCACACCTTGAAAAATTTGTCCTTACAAAATACTTCCAAGAAATTACACTTCTTTCTTATCCTGTTCTGAAAAAGAAGCAGGGCTGGGAAAGCTGAGGAAAGCTGCCTTTTCCTACAGTAGTCCACAGGAGAGGACACAGCTTGTTCCAACACAGTACTCCCTCTGCTTGTCCTCTTTAAGCCATTCATTTTCACTTGTAATAAAAGGCCAGTTGCAATTCCCCTGGCCCAAGTACACTCCTTGCAGGCACTAACTTGCTAAAGGCAGAGGATGAGCCAGACACCACCCAAACCATGCCAGAACTGGGTCCTACCACAGATAATTTTCACTGCAAAACCTGGCATGGCACATGACTGAGGTTCCAGGCTCCTGGATTCAGGAACTGGTGCTGCAATGGATCTGCACAGAGGAGCAGAGCAGCAGCCACGTGCACACCCACAGCTGGGAGCTGCTAAAGGCTGCCAGCTTGTGCTGTGGCCGTGAGATCACACAGAAACCCCAAAACTGCTGCCCGGGGCTGCTCAGGGACCATGACCAGCTTTTGCTGCAGCTTCCCACTCACCTTTGGAGCATCAGTCAGTAGTGTCTGGATATTGCTCTCCCTGGCTCCTGATACTGTGTCCCTGTGGCAGGTTCAGAAATTCCACAACACAGAGCCACAGTTTCCAAGTTCTCTCAATTTACTGGCCCCATTTCCTCCACACAGGAGCTCACAGCTCACTGTCACTGACTTTTTTTTGATGACGTGGCCCTTAGTAGTCCACAAACCAGAATACTATCAAGAGAACTCTAAAAAACAGGAAAAGCAACCATGTCTTTTCTACTCTTAGTTATTCTCAAAGTCTGCCAAAAATAATTAAAGTCCAGCAACATTAAGTTTTTATTCAAATGTTATTTTCTAAATACTTAGCATAATTTTTTAGGTGGCTAAATCCTCTAGATGGTGTTATCACCATAGCAGGCAAACCAGACTACATGTTTTCTCCCTCAGGAGAGGTCAAAGCTACTGCACAGAAAATCTGTTACAGGGCTTTTCTGCTGAGCAGTTTGGGAATCAGGTACCCCAGCAATGCACGTGCTACAGCTCTCTAACCCACAGGCCACATTCAAGCTGTGTCTCTGTGCCATCTCTCAGACCTGCAAGATTGGTCACCTTTAGGTCTCCCATGTCTTTGATCATCCATTTACATCCCTAGTTTCCTTCTCCTATATACCAATCATTTCCTAGCTCCATCTCCATGTTTTCCTTGTAAAGCACTGAAGCAAAAGAGTTCCAATTCTCTTCTGAATTTTACATAGTCAAAACAAAACATTATTCACATGAACAACTTCAAAAATATATTATCCATTCTTTATTTTTACTGTGTTAACAGCCCATTCTAAAATAAAAGTCCATTCTCAAAACACAGAACAAGCTCCTCAGCTCTTAATACAGATTTTGAAATGATCTGGAACTGGGAAACAATGAAATACAAAACAGCAATACCATACTCAATCAGAAACTTTTTTCAATGTGAATAAACCACTTAATGATTCATCCTTTCATTATCCAGCAAATCCTTTCACAATCCTCTTGTGCTCTAAACCTTTCAAATACTTCAAGATTATACATCCTCAACATAGGACTCTTTAAACCTGATTTTGCTTTCCTGTCATTCACAGAATCTTAATTCAAAGTGCATACCTCTGCTCAGAAGCAACAGCCCCCAGGAAAGCTTCTAGGTTTTGCAAACTTTAAAAATAATAATTTAAAATTCATACCTTTAGCTTGGTTTTGTATTCACACAAGACTCTCCTCCACAAGGGCTCCCCAAAACTCCACTGAACAGCTGCTGACTGTTTAACGACCACATAATGACTTTCACCTGTTACCACAGTGATTTCCACCCCACCCTACCTCCCCTTAAGGGGGAAGTTTGCCCATTCAGGGATCATTTTGGCAAAAGCTCAACATGTAGAATGCTATCAAAATAAAGATCAAGAAAACTGCCTCTGATTTACAAAGTTTAGAGAGCAAATGTGTTAATAGCACAAGAAAAGAGCTGGTTTAGTTAGCAGAAGTGTGTGGTCAGCAAAAGCCCAGGTAGAGGTAAATTACTTGAGATAACAAGTCCATAACTGCATAGCTTCATGTGAATTCCTTCAGCACAGAAAAGCCAGCAGAGAGAAAAAACACACACACAGCATCTCAGAGGTGTGATAGCACAGTCAGTGCAGGATAAGGGCGAGGATGCCAACCAGGGGAAGAGATGCAAACAGCATGGAAGTGGTAATTTATGCTTCCTGAAACAGCAAAGGGAAGGCAAATACAATTCTGAGGCTGCTTGTCCTTGAGCAGTACAGACTGCAATAATGGGAGGGCTGATGACAAGATGCAGCTGGACAAGCAGGTGGCAGCATGGAAAGCACTGATCTGAGAGATGAGCTGCACCCACAAGAGGAGATCACTCCTCTGGCCTGTGAGTCAGAGCCATGTGCTGAACAGAAATAGATACAACAGAGATCCACTGGTCATCAACAGGGATGCTGAGGGATCAATGTGAATGGCTGAAAACAAGGCAAAGAATTGTGCTGACAAAGGCAATTGATGGTGAGAAGCTGGGAAGATGAAGAAGGAGCATAGACAAGAGAGGAGGGAAAAAACCCCAAGTATGAAAAGAAGGTAGAAAAGTAAGAAGACCTGAAAATGACAAACACCTGCAGAGTCTGAAAACAAAAAAGGAAATAAGGAAAGCCTCAGCAGAGTAGTCATGGCAAAACCACAAAGATATTGAGGTCTCTGTGAGGTATTCGAGGGATTGAGACACATCAGGGGTGCCAGGTGCACAGCTGGTACTTAGATGGAGTTCCAGAAAGCAAGGTAAGATAGCAGTGGCTGGAGGATGCATGACACATGGCAGGAGCACACACAGCAGCATGTCATGGCAAGGGGAATGGGTGGTGCAGGGAGGCAGAATATGGATTGAGTTTAACGACAGCAGGTAAGCCTAATGAGAAAAATGGAAGAGCAGCTGATGAGAAGCCAATGAACAATGAGAACCAGAAGGCTGCAAGAGGAAAGGGTTCAGGAAAGAGCAAGAGATGACCTAGTCAAAAACCATCACATAACATCACAAAACATACCCTGCAGTGCCAGGGTATGGACTGTGCCACAGGGACTGCCCAGGAGGGCTTGTGGAGCCCTTGGGAGAGAGTTACTGCCTGTCAAGGAAGTGCTGCCTGCATCAAGAAGTGGCTGAGATCTTGCTCCCACATTTTCATCCCATGCAGCTTTTTAAATGACTTGCAGCTGAAGCAGCCTTGGTTTCCAAAGACATCATTCCTGCAGGAACATCCAGGGACAGCCCTGCACACACAGCTGTGGCAACATCTTGGAAAACAAGTGTTACCAGGCTATACAAGGAATCTCTGAGGTTTGTTTTTAAGAACTTAACTCAAACTAGGCTCAGAAAATCCCAGTCCACAGTGAAAATACCATTGTGAAACACTTGTCAGGTGTGTTTCTTATCTTTCAAAATTAATATTTTCATATTCATGGTCATGTAAGGAAGGCTGTTTTTTGTCTTCAAGTAATAGCCAAAACTTAAAAATATACACAACACTTCTGCCAAGAAAACAAGAGGGTGGATCTCCAAATTTACAGTATTGGACTATGAAAAAATAGTACATCCAAAGTATGAAAGGAGTGTACAAAAATACAGGAAAACATAAAAATCTTTAATAAAAATAGTAAAGTCTTTAGATGAATTTGTTCTCTTGATGTGCTTTGCCATAATCAAAAACCAAACAGCAGAGTCCCTTAAAGCCCAAACAGAATTTGACTTACAAAGTAACTTTAAATTCTTAGCTATTTACAACATATGGGCAGCAAGTGTTATTTTAAGGTGCAGGCAGAGAAACAAGTCCTCATGTGGTAAGAAGCTGCTTTACACCTAAAGATCAGGTATTTATTGTAACTCTCTGGGCAGGTATTTTCACCATACCATGAAAGGTAATATTAAATAGGTAAAAGAAGTAGCTCACATTTATACAAGACAAGAGCTTTCATACATGTCAGCAGTCCACAGACACCTCAGCTTACTTTATGGACAAGTTTCATGCCAAAGCAATCACATTTCTGCACAGAAGAAACCTTCTCTTATAGCTGAGCCATCCTAGCCTAAAAACTGTATTAGAGAGCTTGCTTTGCTAAAGCTGAGAACTGTGGGGCATTCCACAAGAATTAGCTGCCCCAAGTGCTCAAAAAACAGTCCCCAAAGAGGACTGATAAATAATTGTGACATGTGTATTTATGATGTCTACTCTGAACCCTTCCTGGAACTGTCATGTGAAAATTTTAAGAAAAAAATGACTAGATGAAGCATTCTCAATATTCAGGTTTGGGTTTTAGGAAGTACTGCATAAAGATCAGTTGCACAGCTCATCCACAGATAGCCTTTCATGTATTCAGTCTTCTGCTGAAAAATAATCTTCATCTCTCACTTCTCTGTACTGCATTGAGGCCTCCCCCTCTGGTTCAAACCTGAGCATTTTTATATTCAGTCTCTCTGCAAGCTTCTGTGCTGCTAGCTTGGCTTGCATTTCCTATGTCAGGAAAAAAAAAGGACACAGGTTAGAAAAAGTGTTCATTTCTCATTCTCATGAATAAACTAATATACTAAAATATAGAAATAATAATAATAATAATAATAATAATAGTAGTAGTAGTAGCAGTAGTAGCAGTAATAGTAGTAATTCCAAAGTGGCCTTAATTAAAAGTTTTAGCAACTAGCAAAGACATTTCAGCTTTTTTTTCACACTTATACATAATTATGCTATTAATATTTGAGTCTTTGTAATAAGAGTGGAAATTCTCCATGTAGCAGCCCCCACCAGTGATACAGTAATGTCAGTTTTAACAGAACACTTCTACAATAGTGTCTAATTTAAACATTAGAAGCCTGACACTACTTGGAAAGTCAAAATCCATCATAACAGAATTTGAAGAAACTCAGAACCTGGATTCTCCAGACACAGCATTAAAAAAAACAAATGTAGATACTTGCATATTTTACTTGCAGATACTTGCAGATACTTGTTATTTTAAGAATAACAAATACTGCTAGGCCTTCATTTATGCAAGGGACAAAAACTCTGTCATCACTAATAGGGAAGGTGTATATTTAAATCTCTAGTCAGAGGTGAATTGAGTGCAATAAGGTCAGCATATTAAGACACACAGATTTTGTTTAATGTAGGACTAACACTTTCAGAGAGCATTAATACATTCTTTAAGTATGTCATTAACAGAATCAAATACAAAACAAAGTGCCTTTCCTCCGTCTGCCCATCTCAATTCACCTTTATGAAAAGATCCCTTTATCTTTTCTTTTTCAGGAGTGATCCTGGTTATAGAATTTTCAGACCAAATTGTAAATTCATACCTCATAAGCTTCTTTTTGCTGTATCTGAATTGCTATTGATTCCTCTATGGATAAGAGTTTGGCAGGGGAGTGGTGAAGTGGTGGCAGTCGAGCTGCTGTGATGTCATCCAAATGCTTCTTATCTCTGAGTCTTCTCTCCTCTGGAGGAACTGGAGAGCCAAATCCCCCTGGTGATCGACTGGATGAGGAAACATGAGATGATCCACTCTGCTCTCCTGATAGTCTGGAAGACATAAAACACCTATGTTGTGACCCAAATTTGCATCACAAGGTTGAACAACTCCAGTTTCAAAACTTACTTTGAACACGTAAGAGTGGAAAATAAATCTCAAGTGCTATGAAAACACAGAGAAATAAAAAGTAAACAGCACTCAGGGAAAACAGAACTACTTCTCCACAGAGAGACAGTATCAGAAGTTACTCCTGACAATGAACCAAACTGGTTTGCTGATTTATTAGCAAACTGAAGTAGCAATGCTGTGGGAGTCACACAAGGTACAAACTGTCACTGCTACCAGAACAGGCAACATAGACTGTAATTTTCCTGAAAGAGCAGAAAAAGCAAAACACTTCCAGCTATTAAAGTTCCACATGTTCTACAACGGATCCAGAAGTTTTACCAATTTTTAGTAGTTTTGCACCTTAAGCTATGAAATTCTATGAAGATTCATGACAACTGTTTCAGGTGAGTAAAATGAAGCCACTGCTCAGTACTGGGATTCTGTGGCATTTAAAGCTACAGAGCCAACATATGGACCTCGTGTGTCATGATACTTTAAATCTCTTTAATCATCACTGGGAAATAAAGCCATCATGCTTGTTCTGTACCATTTCCAATTGTATGCACATACAAAAGGTTTTTCTATCTCACAATACTTACGCATTTGTTTTAAATTTGGGTTTTTTTATGACTGGATTCTTGGCTCTGGCCTCTAGAACTTCAATATAATGTGGTGTTTTGGGATGCTGCCTTCCAAATACATTGCCTTTATGTTTTGCCACATCTTGCTCCTTTCCCAGTATTTTTTCACTGTTTTCCTCATCTGCAATTGTTACTCTTTGAAAGGCATCAACCAAGCCTTCTTTACTATTATCCAAAGCAGCTGAACTTTCTGTCCCATCCTCACTATTGCTCTGGGAGACTTGCTGGTCATTGTTCAGGTGATTGCTTGTGGCTGACTTGGAGACATCTTCACAAAAACGATTCTGATCCTTTGTAACAGTTTTTACTTTATTATTTTTCCTCTGAGTCCTTTGATTTTCCAAAGCTGTATCTGTGGCATCTTCAATACATTCTGCATCCTGCCTTTCAGCAGAAGTGTCAGAAATGTCGTTAATGTTCGAGTTTTCATTAAAGACTGAGGAATCTGCACTGTTCACTGTGTCCTTAGTTAGGACAACTTCCTGTTTGCTTGTCTTAATCTCCTCCTGTTTTGCCTGAAATTCCAATCTGACAGCAGATAACAGCTCAGCTGTTCTGGCTACTTCTTCCTCTTGCAAAATGGCAAGCTTCAGCTTTTCAGCAAAATCAGAGATCTTCTTACCCTTATCTGGAAGCCGAGCAATGAACTTCCTAAAACAAACAAACAAACAAACAAACAAAAATTATTATAAACAATCCTATTTCAGCCTGAGATACAGAAGTTTTATTAGAATAGCTAATGGGGCAGGTTTCACATTGCAACATCAACTTCCTAAACTTCATACTAAACTTCTGAAACACGGGAAGATGCAAAGCACTTCTAGCACAGCACTAACTACGTACTGTCAGTGAAACATACGAGCCATGAAATGGTTTGGGCGGGAAGGGACCTTAGAAATCATCTCGTTTCACCCCCTGCCACAGGCAGGGACAGCCTCCACCAGGCCAGGTTGCTCAGAGCCCCGCCCGACCCTGAACACTCGCAGGGACGGGGCAGCCACAGCTTCTGCTCCAGTGCCTCGCCACCCTCACAGGGCTTAATTTCTTCCTTCTGTATCTAACATAAATCTACTCTCTTTCACTTTGAACCCGTCCTCCCCCTCGTCCGTCACGAAATATTCCTGCAAACAGTTTTGCCCCCCGGTTCCTGGAAGCGCCCCTCAGGTTCTGGAAGGCCACAATTCGGTTACCCCAAAGCCTTCTCTTTTCCAGGCAGAACGACCCCAGTTCTCTCAGCCTTTCCTCACAGGACAGGTGTCCATGCCTGTGCTCGCACGGACATGTACAGCCTGAGCTCCGCCCGCCTCCCCAGCACGGCAGCCGGGGGGAGCCGCGCCCTCGCCGGCCCCGCGGGCGCTGAACGGGAGCGGGCGGTTCGTCCTCTGCCGCCTGCAAGGGGACGTGCGAAGTCGGCGGGAACCCGGCCCGCTGCTCGGCGCCCGCGGCCCGGCTGCCCTCACCGGTCGGCCAGCAGCCGCTCCTGCCGCCGCAGCATCTCGCGGAGCTCGGGCAGCGCCCGCCCGCGCAGCGCCGGAGCCGCCGCCATGGGCACCCGGCACAGCGCCGCGGGCCGCCATCTTGCCGGAAGGGACGGCGCGGCGGCAGGGCCGCACTTGCTCGGAAGGCGAAGGGCGGCGGGAGCGCGGCGGGGCAGCCGCGAGAGCCGCGGGGCCGCCTTCATCCTACGGGGGCTGCAACAGCAGCGGGGAAAGCTGCGGGGAGCGCCCCGCACGGCACGCGTGACACGGGCGGAGCCGCGCTGAAGGCTGCGGGTTTGACTTTGAGAGCAATCTGACACTTCGTAGCAGTTTTTTGGGTCAGCGCTGCAGCAGACTCTGACTTTTCCCCCTCCCCAGAGATCAATCTGATATTCTGTCTAAATTTTTCGACATATTTTATCTATAACACTACGTGGATCACCCGTGGGAAATCCCCTGGGGGGTTTTGCCTAAGAGTTCAGGCAATCCCTGAGATTTTCTCGGCGGGAGGTGCCCCGCAGTTACAGGACACAAGCATTGCTGCCTCTGTGTGACATTTCTGCGCGGCGCAAGAACGAGCACTTGATGCTGCAGACAGGAGAGAGTGAGGAACACGGCACGGAACCTGCTGCCAGCAGGGAAATGAGAATCTGGAAAGAACAATCTCATCAGATCTCTGCTCTCACTAAATGTTCAGCGGCTTGATGACACGTACAGCAAAGCAATGACAGTATTTACAGAGAGTTCAATTTACGTGCCAAACTGCATAAACACAGAAAAAAGGTAGAGCAAAAAAATGAAGATAATAAAGCATTAATAACATGGCTTCTAGGAATCACACCTGGTCATTCTGTACCTCACTTGGAGTATTGTTCACTAAGTCTGTATTTGTCCAGGTTCACTGGGAAGGAGTATTGTTCATCTTTACAGTTCGGGAGTGTGACATTTTGGAATAACATTGTCTGTTTACAGGTAACCCACAGCTCCAGAATGATGAACAAGGAGCTGAAATTTGGAAGGAGCTGGAATAACTATTCTTGGTTATGAACAGGTGAGCAGTAGCTAGATACCACGCAAGTGAGACAGCATCAACTTCAGTACAAACTTGAAGAAGGAAATATAAATGTAATAATTTGGTATTATTTCTACAAGAAAAGTTGTTTTCTGCTTTTTTAACTTTATAAAATGTTATTTCTTTTATTAGGAAAAGGAGCAAAAGAAAATTTGGATTGTAGGAGTTTTTTGGGGGGGGTGGAGTGGGGTGCAAGAACTACCTTTACCATTTCTCTGCTCAGGAATTTTGAGGAGGAGAGGAAAAAAGCTACACACATAATGTAAATAACCCCCAAAATAACAAGAATAATGGTATGAGTATTTGTAATTGAATAATTTTTATTTAATTTAGGAAAAAAACTCATTTACTATATTTACTATCAGCATGATGCACCTTTGTAATAATTCATTTTATTTTCCTTAAAAAAAACAACTGCTCCCTTTATTTCTCAAAAAAAAAAAAAAGCCCCAACACTTTAAAAGCAAATCTATATGTGTTTATACCTATCAATGTACTGGGAAGCAACCATCAGATCACTGAATTGCCTACATGCCTTTACAGAATATTGTAACCTCACAGATGTTCACTTCTATGTATTTTCTCTTTAAATCAACAAGTTCCTTTTTCTTTTGAAAATATTCACATACCTTGAGTTGTAAATGGCTCCTGTGTCCTTCTTTTCTTGTGTTCCTTCCATGTTGTGCTTGAGGCAGAGCTGGGAGGGCCTTAACTCAGGTCTCTAGTGCATTTTTCTTCTTTTACACATGCAAATAGCCCCAGGGGCTGAACAAGAATGAAGTAAAATGTGAATGGAATGAAGCTCTCAGCATGTACATCTCCATTCTGTGGAGCAGGGATTTCCTGTGCAGAATTAGACTTCATGCACAGAGAACTTACTTCTCATCTGTCCATATGCAGAAGTTTTCAGATGCCAAATATTTAAAGCCTTCTGAAAAACATCCGTATCCAGCTCCCAGAATCCCATGCTGTAGGTTCAGCACCAAGCACTGCCGACATCAACAAGATTTTATCAGGGCTTGTTGGCAATCTGAGCTGAATACACATAAATAGGGAAGCATTATTTGAGTTAAAAACTTGACATTCTTCCTCTGAGCATTACAAACCTGTGACACTGTGATTGTCACTGTGATTGACACTGTGATTGTGATTGTTTGCACAACCTATTCTCTAGGTGACATGTAGATTGCTTTATTTTTATAGTCTTAAAAATAAATCTCTATTAGCAGTAAGTGGATATAAACCATAAATAAAGATGGGCCACAAGCATCCCAGTCTCATCCTGCTGAAGCCTGGAGAGCGTCATCCCAGATGGATTCAGATGTTATCTGGAGGATCTGAAGCTGTTGGGTTTTTTTCCAAGAGCTGTGCTGCCCAGTTTTTGTTTATCCTGTGCAAGTCAATAGTTTTTTATTTCATGAAAGAGTCCATCTACTTTTGTGACTTGCCTTTGAGAGTCTTTAGCCAGGGAGTGCCTTCCTGTTCTCAAGAGCCCGTGTGCCAAAGGAAACACCGACGAGAACATCGAGGCTCCGCAGGAGCCGCTTTCCATTCCCATGTTTGGAACAAACAAGGTTGTGAACAGTGAGAGTCTGCAACGTTTTAAGGTAGGTTTATTTCTAAAAGACTGTTGACACAAGTTTAAGAACAACAAGTTTAAATACAGTGTTTATTGCAATTTATCCTCTTTGTGTCCTACATACCGGATGTATTAAAAGCATACAATGTAATACATTATTTGTATAGCATATATGAAAAGTGTATCCCAAAATACTTTCCAGAGTATCTGGAATAAATCACAAAAGAATAATTATCATGGTACAAATGTAGTCATACAATTGACTTACATTTAGTGTACTTTCTGGGACCTTCCTATATGGCTTTTATTGCTGTTTACAGAAATTTTACTAGTTTCTAATGTGATAGTACTAATTAAGTCGGTCTCAAATTGAGAAAATTTATACAGAAGTGTTACAGTCTTTTCAGTCAGGTTTGTTATTATCTATGCTAATTTACATTACTGCTCATTTGACTGGAAAGCTCTACATTTTCATGTAACACAATGATATATCTACAGTTCCTCTCCTGTTCTTCACAATTACCAAGTTTAGACCAGTAGTCCAATCAAGTGACAGTCATCCAGCTCACTGCATGTCAAAATGCCCTTAAAATACAGCTTTGCTATCAGTACTTATTTGGTTTAGAAAAAAAATACTGTATTTCATCAAACAGTCAAGACAAAGTTTCCACAGAACACCTTTACAGTAAAAACTTTAGGCCTTGCTGCATTCCTCTAAAAGTCTTGAGCAGATTATCATAATGTTGCAAGTCTCAGAGTTAAAATAGCTTGCAGTGATTTCAGGATATCCTCAGGAGTGTATTAAAAGTAGAATGAACTTCCTTTGAGTCTGTGTCAAAACAGCATTTTGATACTTACCCTGTCCTCTACTACCATTCCTTGAGCACCTCACAGTCATCAGGTTGTTTCTGACTTCTGGCCAAAATCATAGGGGTAAAGGATTTTCACTTTTTTAAACTTGTCAGTTGATGTCTTTTACAACAAGATGCATTTCCTTTTATCTAAAACTACTGCCTTCATCCATTCATCTTAATTTTGAAAGTAATTTTCACAAAACATGGTTCAGAATTCAAGTCCTGAATTACAGAGGGACTGTTTGTGCACAGAAATGCTAAAATACATTCTGTAAGACCTAAAGTTGCATCCCTAATGGACATTAATATACCTGTTGGGATTAGTTTTTAGTCTCTTTCTCTTCAGAAACATACTGTCCAAATATTTGCTGTTATCATCCACTAGATGGAGATAAGATTTCACAAGAACAAAGCTTATCCCTGAAATCAGAGTTACTACTCATCTTTTTGTGTGTTCAACATTATTATTTTAAATACAACTTTAGTAAGTGTACTTGATTTGAAAAGACAAGACTGAATTGCATTAGGCTGGAGATAAAAGCAATCCCTTTGTGAAGCTCTGTGGCAAGGTGAGCACCTCCTGGGACTGACACTGCATGCAAGAACAATATTGATCATACAGAACCTAAGTTGTTTGTTTTTTGTTGCAGGTAATGTAATTAGAAAAAAATGAAGGTCCTTCATTCATGTTAACAGAATTAAAGTAATATATTTCTACTTCATTTTAAACTCACTAAGAGTGGAAGATCAAAACAAGATGTAAATATACCCTATATATATTTAAATTAGCTCAGTACTAGATACAGTCACTCCTGCTGCTACTTTGAAGCCAAAGATAAGATTTTAAGTAATCTGGACAAAAAAAAAATAGTAGTCAAAACCCCAAATCCTGATTCAGGACTGCTGTTGCTGTTGGCATTGCAAGGACTGCTGCATGTTGTAGTAGGCAAACTTTTGTGTAATGAAAACTCCTTCTTTGAATGTAAAAGTAAATAAATAAAGCATCAGGGATTTTCCTACACAATTGCTACTGAATGTGTCACTCATGGTCACTCTGTCCCACGACTGAGGAAGTGCAAACCAGTGCCTCAGTCCAACAAAGCAAATTCCATTATAATCTGCTCTGTCCCTTACTGGTTTGAGCAACAAACACAATATTCACCTGCCATGTGTTGAGGGAATTGTTTTAAAGAGCTCAGTTCATCCCTCCCTCCCGGACAAAGAGGGCTGGGTACAAAAGAGCTGCTCCCAGGTGAAGAGAGCCCTCAGCTGCAGCAGGTCTCTGGGACAGGTGTGAGCCACCCTCAGTTTGGACAGATTCAGAGCTTCCACACAAATTCCCTCTGCCAGCACAGCTTCAGGTACTGCTCCAGTAGTACTGACAACAGAATATATTACAGCTTCATTACTCAAACAGAATTACAACACAATTGAAGAAAAACCCACAACTGTACAGCTATACAAGTCCTTACAGGCATTTGAAATGACACATTGCACTACACAGCTTCTAAAGAAGCAATATTGCCTGACTGCTGCTTCCCTCAGCTTGCTGCTTCCCCATTCCCCCACAGTTAACATCAGTAGTAACTTCAGGTATAAAGTTACTAACGAGCTGCTTTCAGGATAAATTTAGCAAGACTCCATGCTGCTGCTCTCCTCTAAACTGATTAAAAACTTATCTAACCAAGCTGCAAAGGCACAAGCCTTCTGCTCGTGTTCAGGAAGCTCCATGAGTTGAGGTCTCAGGACGTACTGCTCCTTGTGCTGAACTCCAGCACTCTCTTGAACGGGGTGTATGTCCTCGCCAGCCTCGGACTCTCAGGAGGTCTGTTCTCAGAGCTCGTGCTGTTCAGGAGACAAGAGAAAGCTTTACAGTGTTAAGGTCAGAGTATCACACAGCTGGGCTCATAATGCCGTGGCATTGATACTGACAGGCTAAAATTCAACTTATCAGTGCATATATTTCTTTTCTATAGTGCCACAAAGAATATTTGATAAAAACCATGGCAAATACTGACATGTTTACAGGCCAGCATTTGCTGGTGCTCACAGTGGAATGCCCAGCAATAAAGTTATTAAGAGTCCTGCAACAACAACAAAAAAAAATTAGTGATATTGCATTTAAGAACACAGTTAATCATTAAGAGTAATTTTTTGAAATCTAAACTCCACAGAGCTGCATTCCTTCATAGAGATAAATCTCAAAAAGAGGAAAAATATCAGATAAGTAGGGACTGTGCTTACATAGGGAGGGGCCTGAGAGAGGGCAATAAAGATAGGTTTCTGTTGACAACCTGAGTGAAAAAATAGTGTATTTAAGGTTCCAAAACACATGCCATTAAAATATGCTCTAGGCTGAACTCCAAAATGAGTGTATTTTTAAATTATTAAGGAAATTTTTGTTTGCTTGCTGATTTCATATGCTCATTTACATTCCTCAAACTAAACAATTCAATTTGCAGAGCGGTTACAATGAACAAATTTACTTGTTGGTAATAAAAATAATGTGAAGTGGTCCTCCTTATTTTACTGGTTTGTTTCCTGTTTTGCCCTTCCCTGTGGGGCCTTGTGGGAAATACTGAAATGCAAGTGCAGAGCCCTTCTCCCAGGGTTCAGTGCCCTGCTGCAGGCTCAGGGCAATGTAGGGGAGAAGGGGAGGCACTACACCCGAGCTTCCCAAAGCCAGGCTGCAGAGCCACTGGAACCACACCTGAGCTTCCCAAAGCCAGGCTGCAGAGCCACTGCCACCACACCTGAGCTTCCCAAAGCCAGGCTGCAGAGCCACTGCCACCACGGAGCAGTAACAGCATTCCAGTGCAGACGTGGCAATATCATGGCACTGTTCACATGGCAATCCTCCCCCCTGGGCCAGGAGGTCTCCAGAACTGCTGCAGCCCTCCCCTGTGGGTGTTTCCTGCTCTCCCAGTGGTCCCAGTCACACCTCCAGGCACAGAGGGTGAAGTGTGCCCAAAGCCAGTGCTGAGCAGCCTTGGGCAGAGCTGTCCTGTGTCTGCAGCACTGCCAGCAGCCACTCTGCACCAGAACGTGCCACACCTCACAATCTTCACTTAAATTGCATTATTGGCAATAACTACTCCCCAGGAGTTTGCAGTATATTTACATCTTTAAGAAAAAAATAACCATAAATCACTGATGTAAACTGCACCTAGGAGTGAAGTGTTCTTTTAAACTCCACAGTCCACTCAAACAGTTCATCAGCAAAATGGTTTACTAATACAGCACTGACAAGGGACATTATGAAGAATTTTGCTACAAACAAGCAGAAAAAGTAAATACCTGTATGGAAGATCACATTCTACACCAGTATCTCTGGTTTCTATATTGGTCTTTTGTTGGTTTTCCATTAAGTAGTCCAGCTTATCTTGTAATTCTTTATTCTGGGAAACAGTAATTTTCATCACAAGTTTATTTTATTTATGGTAATTAAACAAGGAAATAAAATTGCACATTGCCCTCTCCCTGCAAGAAACAGTGTAAAAGTATGTATTGATATAATAAAGGAATCCTTAATTCTGGAAAGGATATTAATTAAACCAACAGTTTTATTCAGAAGCTTCTGGTCTAAGTCATTATAAAACTATTAGAAAACTGTAAGTTAAGAAATTTAGACTGAATATTGAAACTTTATTACACACACTTCTGACTGTATGACTGGTGTCATATGTTTAATTTCCATTTGAAGAACAGCAAATACATATAGTAATTATACATCCAGTTAGCACTGAATGACATTGGTTCAAATTTAATTTGGTTTCATAAAATAATCACAATAATGTAAACTTGAAATTTAATGCCTTACCTCACATTCTAAGAAAGAGATTTTGTCTAAAAGCTGTATTATAAATAATTCCTTCTCTTTTACTTTCTTCCTTAGCATTTCAATCTATGAAGAAACACAAAGACATTTAGTCTGATGGGGATGGGAAAAGGAAGAAAACAATTGAGGTATCACAGGAAGAAAACATATTTAATATTACTGTTCAGAAACAACTGAGTACCTGTAAATATTCACAAACTGCTTTAATCCCTGGATTAGCTATCAAATTTAGTGGAAAGTGAATTCATTTTGCAGAACAGCTAAACTGGAGTCAAGGAACACTCAGAACACATACATTTTTTTCTGACAGTCATTGCAAGAATGACCATTTTTGAATACTTCGGTCAAATTTCTCCAAGCATTCTCACCAGTCACTTTTTAACTCTGTATATTAAAATCAATCCTGTGAACAAACACTATCATCCCCTTCACCAATGTAAAATTTTTCAGCATATCTGGAAACAATGATTAATATAAATATTCCCATCCTGCTAAAGGAGAAAGATAAAATACTCAAGGCACAATAATGAAAACAACACCCTCCCAAAAATTTACTGCTAGAAATTATAAAATATTTAAACAAAAACATACAGAACTGTAGGGAAAAAGAAAAGAACCAAAACAAATGCACATATTGAACCAGAAAATTAAAAGCTGTAACACCAACTGAACTTTAATTTAGTCTCCACAACTTTCAGGTATCACATGTCACTGACACAATGATCATCTGTTACTTGGAAAAGCTAGAACATAAACACCATATAGTGTTTTAGCTGAACAGTTACAGAATACAGGAGTGCTATCATCATCCATCTTTCTCAAAATCAGGTATTTCCTTTTTTTTCTCTTTTAAAGTCCATATAGAAACTACCCATGTCATCTAAAGCTATTATAATTTCATTTTGCACCTCACAGAAACACAAAGCTCGTAGCATTTTCAGCAAAATCTTGGAACATACCTCAATAGTCATATTTAATCACAACTTTGTTTAATAGTATAACTGAATTAAGTCAGTTATGTCTTCCCTGGTTCAATAGCCTCAGTCCTGCCAATAACTCCACTTTAGAAAAGATAAACTGTTCTCTTAGGACTTTCAATTGGATCTTTTCTATTAATAGTCTCCTACTATGCATATAAGGAAATATTACTAACAACAATAATCAGTGCCACACAAAGAAGCCCAAAGCCAAGCACAGCTGTGTCATCACACTGACACACAGCCATTCTTACTTGTTATTGAAAATAATCAACTCCATCAGCTGCCTAGGCTGGTTTTACATCAAACACAAAATATTTCTGTTTCCAAATAAGTGATCAAACTATTTGTCATCCAAAAGTAGGACAGCTCTTGTGTTTCACAGGCATTTACCTTAACTCCCATTCATTCTATCATAGAAAGATCCTAAAATGTGAAATAAACTGACAGTTATGTTCACCAGAATCATGGACAAATAGATTTTGTGTAACTTAAAGTTCTGCTTATTTTTCACATTGGCTACAGAAAGACAGCTCCCTACAGATGTTTTTATTTTAATTAGAATAGTCTGAAGGCAAAAATGAGCATGGGCACCTTAAAATCTAACAGAGAATGCAAAAAACAAGACTTTGAGAAACAGCTTCCTCCCCTTCCCAAACACAGAACTGAACTCCAAAGAGACATTTTGTATTTTGGTGAGGATGCTCTAGGGAGCAGCAGTTTGAAGCATACACAAAGTACCTCCAGCCTCTCTGTAACATGTTTACATAGTACCAGTCAGAACCCATTAAAACCATGCCCTTGCCCCAGAATGACACCAGATTTTTAAAATCTGGTTTGTTGGGTTTTTTTTTTTCCTGCAGAGAATATTGTACTATAAAATGAATATTGCACTATATAATGACTATACAATATCATGACAAGCTCCATGTCTCAGTGTAGCAGTCAAACAGAATGGTGTGGTTAGACCATGCAGGTTACAGAATGATCAGGCTGTGAATTGTGTAACCTATATAGAACCATTTGGTGGGTATTTAAACATCAGGAACTCAGACACAGCCACACATCCCAAATACATTTCAGGAGAAATAAATGCAGCAGTGAGGCTGCATCTGAGGTGCTAAAATGAGAGGCTGTTTCAGCACCAGGAAAAACGTCCTGCAGTCCTGCTCCCTGGACACAGCAGGGAGCTGTGGCCTCCACAGCAGGGAACACCCTGTGAGGCCACTGCAGAAGGAAAGCAGGCTCAGAGTGGAGCAGGAATTCTGCAGCCCCAGACACAGCCAAACAGCTGCCTCAGCAGCTACTGCAGGCCAAGGGCTGAAACAAGTGTCCTGACAAAAACGACACATCCCAGCACAGTAATTTACTATAAAAATAAGTTTATTTACTGAATAAGGACTTGCGTACACATCATCATTTACCATTAACACCAGGAATGAAAAACCTGATTTGATTAATCCTTGAGAGGGTATGTCACAGGAAACCAGGAAAAACAGGAATAACTCTGAGAGATTATATTAATATATTACTATATTAAATTTTAAAAACCCCAAAAACCACAAATTCACATCTTGAGAGTTTCTTTGTTTCTAGAAGCTGCATAAAGCAAGAGATCATCTAGCAGGTGTCAAAGCAATAGATTTTGACTTTGGGTTGAATACAAGGTAAGGAGGAGAAGAGGAGAAGCAAGATGGGTCAAACACAATACTCAGCTCTAGTTCTGAGTTGTGGCCAGAACAGTCTGGTCAGAAACAAATCAGTGCAAGCCAAAGACTCTCAAATTCCATGGACTGACTCTTGTATCCAAGTAATTTCTGTACTGACTCCAGGATAAAATTATCCTGATGTTCCTATATTTTCTTTGGTCAACGCTCATGGTCTATAATCCACCTCATCCTTTCTGTGTCTGCAGACTTCAAGAGTTTCTGCCCACAGAACTCAGCAACTTGCTTCCAAACCTGGCTTTTGCACAACTACCCCCTCAGATTTCTTCATCATTTTCTGCAAGCACTATTCAGGTTCATCCTGAATAGCATCCTGGCTCTCTCTGCCAGCCTTCTCCAGAGATGCCCAGACAGACTTCCCCTAGCACTTAATTCTTGACATGACATTGTTAAGGCTCCACATTTCTACCTGTATTTCTATAACCTTTAGCTACCTTTAGCACTCAAACAAAACTGGCAACCTACTTAGAAATATCAGTTACATTAATGACCTGCTCATTCCTTTCAAAACAGTTCTGCTAACAGTAATAATGTGACTTTAGCAACCCTGGGCCACAGTCACCCTTCTTCCTACCACTTCATTCTCTCTTACCTCCCCCAACCCACTGCATCCATCATTTCTGCTTTCCCTTCTCCAGCTGGGAGACATCTGACTATTCCAAAACTGGGAAGAGAAAAGCTACAAGGCCCAAGCTCCAGTTTGTAATTCATCTGGTGTGCCAGCAACTGAGGGGCATGACGTGCTCTGAGGCCTTCAGCCACCCCACCTCAGTCCCTGGCACTTCCCTGCAGGGCAGAGAAAGGGCACCGAATCTCTCCCCATCCTGGCACCATCCATGAAGTTCCCTGCCAGTGGTGCAGGGTGTGCAGTTTGCATTTCACATACCCACTGCAATTTCTAATGAGCTGAATCAGCACCTAAGGTCCAACATGGAATATGAATCATCCTGAATTTATCCCCTGACTCAGGACTGATATGGCCATGGACTTCTTTTCAAGATCTCTCATCCTTGTTTCTGCCCTGCTGCTGTCACAACCTCTATGCTTTTGCCTCCTTCAGAAAACTTGAGGTAATTTCTCAAACTGCCTCAGTCTTCAGATTGTCACTTTATCTTGCTGCATCTCCCAGAAAACTCCATTCTTCTTGTCCATCCCATCGATGAAGATCTCTTTCTTTCTCACTTCTCTACCTTATAGATTCTCCAAATACCAAACAATTGTCATGGTACTAGAATGGGCTGTGTAAATACTAAACTTTGCTTCCCTAAAATGGAAAGTGAGATGAAAGAGTCAACAGCATTAAACTGATCTCATGGACAGAATAGCTAAAAAGAACAGTCAAGAGAAGAACCGGAGAACTCCAAGACCTAAGAGGAAGAGTCTGTAAAGAAATGCTGGATATGTGACTAATGGTATTAGAATGAAAAGTCAACAGAATTACAAAGTTATTAAAGCAGTAGGAAAAAGCACCTTGAAAGAAAACTAAAATTGTATTTAAATGTAGAGCCTTTATAAAGAAAGCCTGAAATAGGAAACTATTTTATTCTGTGTAACTCAGATACAGATTTGGAGGCATTAAACTATATACAGTGATATCCTGGATTGGCACAGATCCAGCTATTAGGTAAACTCAATCACCATTTATCACTTAACAGTAGTATCCATTAGTTTAAAATATTTACCAGAAAAATTTTAATATATATATGTTTCAACTATATCTATATTTTCCTTATTCATCTACCATTAATGTACTAGCCATCAGTAACACCAATACAGACAAATGAACAAATTAGTCAGAAATATGACTACATAGGACAAACAGATGCTACACAACACACACAAAACAAGACAGACAAGACATTGCAACATCAGCCTGGGCTTTCACAGGTAATTGCTGTACAAGGAGAACAGGATTTTCCTCAGTCCTGTATTTCACTGGACCTTAACTGGAATTTATGAGAGGCTAGACAAGAGTTGACATTTTTTCAGGGAGCATATGAATAAGAATGAGCACCTCTGCCTTTTAATCTGCCTTAAATCACGTGAGCAACTTATCCATTTTTACTTAAACTTACACTTTTTGTATTTTAAAACTCACATTGCATTTACAGAAAAATTAACAACTGACTGACTTAGGTTAATGCACCAATGTAGAAACCTTCCTAAATGAATGAGCTCTATGAACACATTATCCAGTGGTTGATGTCCATGTATTGCTAAAGCAGAGGCTGACGTGTCCTAATGAGTTACAGACATTGGCTCATTGTCTGCACATCAAGCCACCTCGTTAAGCACTACCTTAGTAATGGGCAAGTTTCTAATTTATGTATTGGCCTGGCAATTCCCAGCTGAAAGTGCTGATGTTGTGCATATATAAACCCTCTCACCAAACACCAGCAGTGATTCTACTTCTGCCAACAGATAAGCAATGTACTGCTTGCTCAAGTCCACTGAGGAATGCCAAATACTTGTACTGGGGAGGGGGGGGGGAGGGTGTGGCAAGTTATTCATGTTCTGTCCTTTATCTTCTTCCTCCAAGCTCCCAGGGTGAGTTTCTCTTTCTACATTTCTTGTTCTGCATTTTTGTTGTTGTTTTGTTTTTATGGTAGGTACTATGCAATGCAGGTTTTGCTTAATAAAAGTTTGGCATCTGTTGCTGGTAATTCCATCTTCTCCTCTGTGATTCTGTGTGGCTTCTCTTATTTGACCTTGAAACTGTTCTTCCATATTAAAAGAGGATAATTTCACTATATATCTGAGGTTGAAGTGTCTTGACACAGATGTTTTCAGATGTTTAAGTCTTTTCTGGAAAAATGTCTTCTTTTTATACCCCATTTGTGCAATACAAAGTATCTTCTGTATTTGGGATATCATTTGCTCATTAGCACTTTGTCCTTTCATGCAAGTATCTTCCCCGACAGAACAGGAGACAGCTTCTCCCTGGTGTCTGGTCACCATTTATTATCCAACGAATCTGAGACTAAAGCTGGAGAACAGCTCATGGGCCATGACCTAGAGACAGTTCAATTCAGTAGTTAGGGGAATTTCATGTGAAATCTGAATTCTGTAGATATTTTCTTGGCATGAAATATTTTTTTTTTCTTCAGACCCCCTCAGAACAACTTCCTCTATGTGCATCAATCCCCTTGCCTTGCTTACAAAATGTAAATGATGATTTCCTTCCCTCTCCTGCTTCTCAACAATGAAACAAACTTACATGTAAAATAAGCTTACTGTACAATGAAATTGCAATCCATTTCAAAGTAAATTGCATAAATCTCAAAAATAAACCTCTCTTAAATCTCTCCAGGTTTGAAATTGAGATCAAGCCACAAAATAATTAATTTGTTAATTTAAACTCTATGTTTTGTATTTCCTTTATCTTACATGAAAGTCTCATTTCCTACAGTGGCACAGACAGGATGAACTGGTTGACCCATCAGATAGATATTTAGAAGAGAAGTTTTTACCCCTCTCACAGAACAAGAGCAATTTCAGCCCTGAGGGGAACAGTGTGGTAGCAGCTTCCCATGCCCTCCCTGTGGTGCCTCTGTGCCTGCATCTGCCTGCCCAGTCCCATCTCTGCAGGGAAAACTCCTTAGTGGAAGGGCCTGAAGTTTGTGCACCTCTGCCTTTCACCTCTGAGTTTCCCTGCAAATTCTTCCTCTCATCAAACTGTCTTTTTTCCTGGATTGCCTTTTCTCTACCCAGCCATACTTTAAGATAGCTACAAAGGCAAGGGCTAAAAAATCTGAGCCTTGGGTGACCCACTCTGGCCATCTGTTTCTCACTCATTTTTTGAAAGCCTGTGATGTACATATAGTATGAGAAAAGGGCTGGGCTTCTAAACACCTGCCAAATGCAAGTCCTGCATTTTTAACTGCCAGCACTGCATTTAAACATACTACACTAAGCTGTGAACCAATAGATTTGTTTAACAAACAAGTTCAACACAGGGATAAATCTGTCAGCTGTAAATCATCTGCAATCTCTCTCTAATGAGAACATGAGGCTTTAAGACTATGCAGGATAACTTTCTGCTCAGCTGGCACACTAATGAGCAGCAATTTTTGCTCTCACAGAAAAGAATCCCTATGAGAATAAAAAATGTGTGTGCATGAGAGCTAACACACAGAGGTGTTGAAGGTCACCAACTTGAGAAATTTCCATTTTATTTCTTCCATTTATTTTTCTTCTGAAAGTTATTTTCTATGCTTCTATTTAATTTATGACTGGTTTGATTAGATCAAGTTGAAAAAGGTTCTATTAATGCCTGAGATGAAAGGATTTATTTTCAGAAGAAAAAAATAGAAGCAATTTTTTTTTTGACTAAGGACACTGAATTCTGAGTGTCCTTCTCTGCCTGGGCTCAATTCCTTAGATCACATAATTACTGCATTCAGTACATGGTGAGATCTATGAAGAGGAAGGTGTTAATACTCTTTACCTCCATGGCCTCCTACATTTGATGTTTCTCTGGCAGCATCACCTTTCATGCCTAAGTTAGGACTGACCACCACCTCCTAACACATTTTTAAATGCCTTCAAAATAGCACCACAGGTGCTAGAGTTGCCTGCTGCATCACAAAACTCCATTATAAAGCTTCTCTTTCACTTCCTCCTGGCTGCTTGCTGTTCTTTTACAGAATGCCCTGCATCTGTGATTTGCAAATGATCCATCATCTTTCCCAGAAACAGCTTAAGAGCAATCTATTCTGTGATTTTTTTTCAGCCAGGAGATTCATCTCAGTACTTGTCCAGTTTTGACAGTTCTCCATATGAGTTAGAAGCAGGATATCATGTTTGTTCAGCATCCCTTTGAAGTGATGTTCACTTCTCCAATTTCTCTGAATTGGAGGTGGTAACAACATAAACTCGTGATTTACACTGGAAGAGTAAAGTCCTTATTTATACTTCAGATCTGTGTCCAGTATATGAAGATTAATAGTAAACAAAGCTCATCCTTAGTCAAGCAAGTTTAGGCTTTCTCACCTAGCAGCTCATACAGAAGCCCTGTTTCAGCTTCAAACATAAGCACTGCTGATAATTTTAACTACTTACTTTCCTTCCATTTCTCTCCTGAGTTTCCCAAGTTAGACTGTTCTCACTCTAGTGACTGCCACAGAGAAGCTAAGTGTTTCAGAAAGCAAGATTTTTTGTTTTTGAATTATTTTGCTATTCTTTCTCAAGTTATCAATATCATCATAATACTCTCACAAACCCTTAGATGGCATGTTATTTTACAGATACGAGCCATGAAAATACTGCAATAATGAGTAAGAGGGTAGGTTTTCATTACACTTTTCTTGATATTCCTTGCCATTACATTCTGCAATCAGTTAAATTTAGTGTGGAGAGGATGTGTGTTTAAATATACCCTGATGAACATGTCTTCCGGGACTTAAATAGTAGTGCAATTTTCCCTATTTGCTCTAGCAGATATTTTTAGTGCTGCTGCTCACTAGTTTTTAACCTAACTTGAGAACAGACTCTTCAGATAGCATTCCTTTTCAATATTTTTGTTGCAAATACTTTAGTTTCTATGGCATAGTTAGCAAGAGTTTACTTAAAATGAGCCAAGAAATACTCATCTAATATTATGCAGAGAAAAGCACAAAGTCATGAACAGCACCACATGGACACACAACTTGGACAGTTAAGGACACACGTATCTGCAATATTTTTTCTCTTGCCCCATGGTGAACAGCTACTCTTCTCTACATTAATAAAACTGCTAGTTTGAGGCCTTTAATTAAGAGTCTAGTTTAAAACAGGGCATGCCAACTCTATAATGGATATTTTCTCAACACAGTACAAAGACAAGCAACAAATAGCACAAAATTAAGAAAAAAGCCCCGAACACTAAATGTCTGATGTATTTGGTATCACCTGACCTCTGGTACAGGAGTCTTTAGCTAGCTCACTGGTCAAAATATAAATGTAGCTACACAGATGTTCATGCAGGAGGAAGCTGAATTAAAATAAAAATTCAAACACACAGGGACTAAAGGAAAGAGCAAAAATATCTACCCTATGGCTATGTGCAATCAAGACTGATAGACGTTTAACTGAATCTGAAAAGCAGGCAGTCAGACAGCAGTTAGAAGCAGACCTGTTTGACAGTTAAGTAGTGACTTGGTCACCTAACACTTGTTAAATAGGATAACCAGATGGTCTAGAAAGGCTTTTTCTATGTATATGAAGGCACCAGTAATTAGTAAGCTCAACTCACCCATTAAATCTAATATTAATGAAATCATAATAATTGGCTCAAGCTTTATATGTGGTTTTACTCCAAAACAAAACATAGAGCTGAAAGGACTTGTTATACCTATGCAGCCCACTAGAGGTCAAGTTATAACCAGAAGTTTAAAATATATTTAGTAATAAAGGGCAGAATTTAGGCCACCATCCTCATGTATTACTGGATTCATTCAGGGTGCCACATATATCACAAATCCTGCAGAAAAACACTTTTAATACAATGTCTGATGTACAGAGATAAAAAACAGATTAAATAATTGTTCCCACAATCCATTAATTAGATGGATTAGATTATTGGACTGGAGACATTTTCCTTATTAAAATACCATGGTATGAAGACTGTAAGTTTTGTTTTAGATTAGCTAGGATGCTTAAAAACAGTGATAATGGTGAACTAAACTAAAAGCAAAACCTCAAGACTGGGTATCTCTCATACACCAGAAGAACTTTAATCCCTCTGTGTAAAAGACACTAATATCACACACCTCATCATACAGGACTGCATCAGAATCTTATAAAACAAAGCATACAAAAATACATATTAATACAAACTTGACAAAAATGGAACATCTCCATGTCTAATTAGAAATTCTTTAACAGCACATTGTGAATGCAGAAAGAATACCTTAAATTTGAGTGGCTTTTAAACATTTGATATCTTGAATGTATGATGTCCAGATACCCATCAAAGGTATCTCATGAATGCCCATTGTCTCTGCAGGAGGAGGCTCATCTAATAGAGCTGTCAGTCAGCTTTGTAAAGGTCCAATTCAAACTTATCAATTTATCATGTCATTCTTCCTACTTGGAGAAACAGAAAT
The DNA here is from genome assembly GCA_003676055.1 of Chloebia gouldiae. Taxonomy (NCBI): domain Eukaryota; kingdom Metazoa; phylum Chordata; class Aves; order Passeriformes; family Passeridae; genus Chloebia; species Chloebia gouldiae. Next base: position 4,623,335 of record QUSF01000015.1, read on the forward strand.
GTTTGCAATTACAGCCTTCTGACTGCAGAACAGTTTCCTGACACACATAGGTAGCCTGTAACCTAAAGCACCTATCCAGCAACAAACATTCCACTTCAAATTTTACAGGAAATGGCAGCAAGACAATGTTCCCAGATCAGGGTGTGAAGAGATAAGCAGTGAAAACCTGTGCTTGCTCACCTATTTCTGTGAGGAATCATTAAAAAAACAAACAAAAAAGGAAAAAAAAAAAGAAAAAAAAAAGAACAAAAAACACACACACAAAAAAAAACAACCCCAAACAAAATCTCCCAAAACCAGAAGAACAAAGCAATAAAGGTCAGCTTTTGCCTTCCACTTCTGTACAGGAAGGAGACTGTTAATGACTAGACTGCATCGTATCAGAGGTACCCTCTGAACGGTTCAAATTGAGGTGGAAGCTGTGTTGCATTTCCTGAACACCCATGACACAGAACTAGTGTCAGCCTAAAGATCACAGTATATAACCCACAGCCACTGCATTCAACTGCTTTCATCTACTCTTTCTGCTTCACCAGCTCCAGATGCTTAGCTGAACTTCCACTGTAACAAAGGTGTCATAAGGCAACTACACAAAGAATACAGTTCTCTTTGGATTATGTAGTAAAAGAACCAGTGCTCCCCAAAGACTCTGAGTTGTTTTACTATCTCTCACCTCCTCAACCATATGCTTGACTTTCTTCTGCTGGCAGTGGACCATGTCATCCAGATGCTTGATCCGCTCTCTCAAGCTGGCTGCTACCTCCTCCAAATGCTGCGACCTGGCAAAACATGCACGGATCAAGCATGTAAGTGGGGAGCTATACAGTGGGGAGTATAGGTAGAACAAGAAAAACCCCCATAATCCACCATAAATCAGGACAGGCAAGTCAAATTGCACTGACAGATGTCAAATTGTCCAAAGTACATTTTAATGTGATCTTAGTCCAAGCAGCCATCTCCACCCAAGTTATCTCACCTTTGTCTTGCATACTGACATGATTACTCAGAGCTGACAATTAAACAATGTGACAAAACTAATCTCAAGATGTGTTTTCTTGTAGTGAAAGGCATCTAGACAACTAGATCTTCAGCTTCAGAGAGACATATTTAGCCTGACTAATAGTTTGGAAATGTATGCTAAACAAAAGCCAGGAAGCAGGTCTGCTTTCAAAGCTGTCTTACTGCAGGGGAGCCTTGAGTCAAGAATTTGGCAGAGCTGCCAACAGCAGCAGAATGCTAACTGGAATAGTATTAACTCCTCAACAGTCAGCAAGAATGCTATGAATGGTTTAAATTTATGCATACAACTCTTCAGATAGATTCTGCATTTCTTCAAATCTGTTTAATACAGAAAGTGAACTCCCACTGAACTCCTGCCACTAGTTGGTTTGGCAGCCTGTCAGAAAAGTAGCTGTAGAATATGCAAGGAAACCAGAGTGAAGCTTTTCCATAAGTTTTTGTCTCTTTAGCCATGAGAGTCTCAATTTTTATCTGAATGTTCAATTCTTAAAATTTGTCAAAGAAAGCAATTTCTTGCTTACAAAATAAACTGCTGTACTCCTAGGTTCAGGACTGGGCAGAATTTGAGAATGGGAGGAGGGGAATCAAAAACAAAAAGGCTTTTTTCATCTTGGTCTGTGCACAGCAGAAAAAAAAATGTTAAAGCTGCAAATAGAAAAACCATTCTAAGACAAAGCAGCAGATGGCAAACTGTAAGACATGCTTCCAGTGAATGACTGAATTGGATGCTGTTTCCCCCCAAAAGAGTCTCTATTAACAGTCAAGTACTCTGCAGAAATGTAACTGCAGCACTTTGACAAGGACTCAAAAAATACAAAGCACTGCTGCAGGTTTTTCCGTTTTGTGTATTAATATCTCATACAACTTTAATTTATATTTTAATTGCAATTGTAGCACATATTTCGTATCTCGTTGAAGATTCAGCATCTTCAGCATTGATAGCATTGGAGGAATGGAACATACATCCTTCCTAAGGAGTAGCTTGAGTGTCTGATAAGGTAGAGACAGGTAAAAACAACTTAAGAATAAACCAGCATCATGTGAACACTGATTCATTGCTTGCATGGCATAGATTGCAACCGTGAGCTTGCTTACATTGCACAAATTCCTGCCTGAACACTGCCTTTACCCTTTTACTGCCGTGTAACTTTTCACACTGAAAGGATTCACTGAAGCAAGTAGTGTCTGTGTTATTCAGAGGTAAAGGAAAACAGCAATTATCTTTCATCTCCATATTCTCTATGCTGTATGCGAACGATATCTGTTCACTTTTAGTTATTATTTTAACAGGCTGCTGTGAAAAGCCATTCTTACTCTGAAACCAGAGAAGCTAGTCACAGATCAATACAAGGCACTGAGAAACTCTCAGCAGGGACCTCCTTTCATGTTTATGCTTCCCAAAGAACAACAGGCCGCCCAAAACATTAAAACTTAATTTCTGGGTGCCACAGAACCATAAGTAGTAATCAAGTACTATTATTCAGTCTCTGGTTATAATTCATCTTTACCCACTCAAGCAGTGTCATATAAACCTTTGAGTTTAGATAGTGAAAATATTCATAGTCAGGATCAGACTCCTCTGAATATGGGAATGCAGGCTTAAGAAAAATGCAAGCCACAGATATATCACAGCTAGTTCCATCTACAATGGACTCTGCACATTTGGAAACAGAAAAGATGCATGAAGGTGGTCATTGTTGCAAAAAATAATCGTCTTGGTATTTTACATGTCAATAAACCTACATTCAGATTGACAATCTCTACCAGACTGCAGTTTTAAAGTTAGAAAAGGGAAAATTCAGATGTCTACAAAACAAAAAAAAACCCTGACATTTCCTAGTAATAGTAGAAGTTCCACAGACAAGTCATATTTCACCTTTCACTGTCAGAGTTGTTTTCAGATTTTGCTCCAGATATTTGTAGTTCATTTAATTCAAGTTGTTTTTGCAGCTGGTGACGTTCCTAAACAAGAAAAGTTATCATTCAGTTCTCCATGTATCAAAATGTCAAGACTTCACAAAGCATATTTCACTGCAATTCAAAACATCACTTGTAAAATTAAAATAGAAAGTGATTAAACAAAATTAATACATTTCCTATAGCCAAGGAGCACAGAATAGATAATAATAAAATCAATTCCCCAGCTATGCATGGAAACAAGATCAGTTTTCAATTTCCCATCTGAAGATGTATGGCTGTACTTGAAACTGAATTTTTTAATAGAAAGATGAGTCATCAAAATCTTTAACAACATGAAGTCAAATTGTCCACATTATCGCTCCAAAAAGATCTCCCAATCCAAGGCTGAGCTAAAAGGTACTGCTGCATTTTCTTCTCCCAAAATATTCCTGTTTATTTTTAAGTGCCCACCAGCACAGTGCTTGTGAGATCTGTGAGGACTCAGGGTTTGAGTCAAACAGGTTTACAGAGAAGTGTAAGTGTGTCATCCACCTTGATGGGAATTCAAGAAGCATTCAGTCTCAGTGGGTGAGTATCAGCAGATAAGAGCAGATTAGAGAACTAATGTGAAGGAACTCCTCTGTACTTGTGAACTGTACTGCAATCCTACATTCACTGCATAATACTTAAAAGCTGTAGGCTGAAGCCCAGATGAAGTTAATGGGGCCACTACAAGGGCATATTAAGTTGACTAATTTCTCAGTGTAATCATTAATTCTACTAATGGATTTGCAAGCATTAGACAAAAGGGACTCAGTGCACATTAGACTAAGCAGTCAAGCCAACAAGACTGGCTTATAAAAATGTATTTCTCAGTAGATAATGATATTTAATATGTACTATAATAAAGTGAGATTGGTGAAAAAAACACTTTATTTGAAAGAGCAGAAGATTGTACTCCCTCCACTGACTAAAACACTTCTGTTCCTGTATCTGAGATAATGAGGTATAAATCTTTAAAAATTAGATGCTTGCTATTGAATGAAATGAGAAATGCCAAAGTATATCCAAGACCATTTCATAGTCACTGCAGCCAAGGCTGCCCTTGAGCTTCACATTCCCCAGCAGATCCTCCTTGTTGATGAGAACAAGTTCCAGAACAGCACCTCTCCTCACTGGCTCCTCTATCAACTGGAGAAGAAAGTTATCATCAACACAGGCAAATAAGAAGATGCAGATTCCAGGAACTTGGATTGCTTATGTTCTGCTGTGTTGTCCCTCTAAATGATGTCAGGGTGGTTGAAAATCCCCATGAGGACCAGGGCTCGTGAACAAGAGGCTGCTCCCATTGTCTGTGAAGGGCCTCATCCTTTCAGTCTTCCTGGCTGGGTAGCCCCCCAGTCTGATGTCACCTGTCCCTGCCCTCCCTTTAATCCTGATCCTGTAGGTTCTCCATCAGCTTCTTAGCCATCCCCAGAAAGAGCTCTGTGCACTCTACTACATGGATCTACCACAGCAACATTTAGAAGAGACTCTGAGTCATTTATGATTATTACTTGATTAGGCTTAAGACAACTTGCACACTGATGAGACACTGGATAGTTTTTAAATTCTCTCTACAAAATAATGGCTCATTTCCTAAATAAATGCTGCCGTGTAAGGACCACCAGGAAGAGAGAACAACTTCCTCATCACAGGGTCTCTATGGCAGTCCAGGTGCATTTACTGATATAAATACAGTAACTAAGATGCAGCAGCAATGGTATGGCAGTGAGCAGGGAGCTGAGAACAGTAACAACTGTCATTTCCTCCATGCACTTGATGCATTTCCTCCCAAGGCAGCAGTCAGCTCTCGTACCTCTTCCATGCGTTCAATCAGCCGGTCCAGCTCACCGATTCTCTGGTCTTTCTCCTGTATGCTTGTTTCTGTAATCTGCATCTTCTTATTTGCCTCTTCAATAGCCTTCAGAAGCCGATTTGTTTCCTCCTACAAACAAGAACATTTACAGTCACATTAGCATCTCATATATTAATGAGGAATATTTTGTCTTCTTTTTGGCTATCAAGCCAGACTAATAGCTCTAAAGAGCTCAAAGCTTTTCACTATACCTGCTCAGAAATCTGGAAGAGTTATGACCCTTAGAGTGAATTATATAGAGCAAAAGATTAAGAATTTAAATACTCAGGTATTAGTAAAGCATCATTATGTCAATCCAAGAGAAACTTTTACCCATTTCTCAGATAGCTGATTTCTCTTCCCTTTCCCTGCGGATGCTGTTAAATAACAGCATGAGAGAAATATGCTGCTGCAAAAGACAGCTTTCTAAACACCATAGTTGGCCACATTCAGCTTTGTACTTTCCTTACACGCAAAGCCATATGAATAAAAAGGAGCATCTCTCTTCAGTCTCCATCATTATCTGACTCTATAATTTAAAAAAATGCAACATAGAAGGGTTTAACTTGGGGGTGGAGGGAAACTGGGAGACAGGAAAGTTCTTGATCCAGCAGCATCCAGTGAAGTTGTTCCCTTTCTCCTTCTTAAACTGTCACTTAAAATTGGACATTATATTTTCCTTTTTTAGATAATCAGAAGTTAGAAAAACCTACTTACCCTATTTCTGATTTTGAAATATAGATTATCATTGATATTACTATGTTTGAACACATATTTTTCTTAGTCCTACAACCTCGAATGTTTGGAAAGCTTAGTAACTATGGCATGACTAATCACAGAGACAGAAGTGAAGGAATTTGCATCAACTCTGGAATATGAAGTGATTGAGAAACGACACCCAAGCTAAGCACTGCTCTTACAGACTGGCTGTACATACCAGGAGCATATCTTTCTCTGCCTTGTGTTTCTGTTCCTCTTCTCGCATTTTTTCCTCATATTGACTATACAGCTTTCTGGTCATTTCTCTCATGACTTCAGCATTGGCTTCCTGCGATGATTCCACCTACGACACAGGAAGGTTGCCCCATCAGAAAGTACAGTATTGATGGCAGCAGGAGAAAGAGAGTTCACATGGTGAGAAAATAAGAGTTTGACATTAAGGTCCCCCTTGTTATAAGTCAGACATTGCAAAAGTAGATTTCCATTTGCTTTAAGACCATTTACAGCATTCTACCAGTATCCACAAAATCTGAATCTGTAGAAGTTACTGTTCCATCAAGTTCCATATTGTCTGAATTGAGCTCATTTAGTCATTGCTGATCCAAGATCAGGCCATGCCTCTTTGTGGAACGTTCCATAACAGCCTCCTAGTCACTCGGTTTGTTTCCCCATTGAAACTATATTGTCTACCCCTGCTCTACTGAAGATGGACTAGACTCAACTCCTCTTTCTAAATGACTATACACACCCAAAGCAATACTTTATTGCAGTACCCTCCCTGCAATCAAACTGAAAATTAAAATTCTCAGGTATGTGGAAGGGTTAATTTTTAACAACAGAACCAGAAACTTTACTAGAGCTACAGGGAAGAGGGCAGAATGGTAATTCAGAGACAGGATTTCCTGCTGTTGGCTGAAAACACTGGCTGAACCACACCTGAAGTAATTAAACACCAGATAGGATATTCACAGCTTAGGTCCATCTACTATGTAAACCACAGCAACAGTGAAGTGAAACAGCTAGTACAGAACATTGTTCTTCTCCTAGGGATGCTGTGAATCAGCCAACATTAATGAAATACTGTGGGTGATGCTGTCAATGAGCCAACCTTAGTGAAATGCAGTCGTTGCTACAAAAGTAGACAGGAAGAGGAGGAATTAAGCGCTCCCTGCTGATCACCACACTTAACACAGCTACAGAGTTCTGATGATTAAGGTTTTGGGTTCGATTTTTTTCTATTTCAAGGACCAAAAGGTTTAGTAAACCCTTGGGTTCATCTTGCATGGCAGAAACAATTTTGTTTAGTACCCTGTAGAAAAACAAAAGGGTGTTTCATTCTTCGAAAAGGGATGAGTTCTGAAGGACTCCACTTGTACTGCAATTATCCCCTTTGTCATCTCACCCAGGCCAAACCTGGGGCACAGACCTGCACTTTATGAGAGGATGTGGAGTTAAATGAACCTTCCACATCGCAGGAAGCCTGAAAGAATCGTATCATTTAGAGAAAGCCAATCATTAAACCCCAGATTCCTTAAGATACACTGAGCTGGAACAGAATCTCTGGCCCTTTATCTCCATCATTCCTTCCCTTACACCTTGTGCAATGAGGACAGTAAAAAGAAGCATAAAAGAAAGTGGATGTATCAGGGCATCTGTTATAATACACTTAAGCAACATCTCCACTCTAAGTTATTACAGATTTATGAATAAACCAAACCTTAATAAGCCCCACAGGTGTGTTCTCCACCCAGAATGTAATCATGGTACACAGTAGTTACTGCTTTTCAGAACTAACCTCCCAGATCCCACACCATCCCCTTACATTCGTTCCTAGAATGAATTCCCAGAAGTCTTGGCACCTTTTGAGACATAATTTTATATTTAACTGTCAAAGATAGTAATGAGGTATATTATTTACTAACTTGATATTAAAACTGAAAGAGTGAGAGCAAAATTTACACTTCTGCTGTGTAAATGCAGGGCATATATTCTGCAGAGCTTGACATGTTTGAAGAGAAATAAATCCTTATGCATTCAGTTGAATTAGACTTAAGCTGCAGTTCCTTGCTCTTAGAAGCAGACATACCTTTCCCTGACTTGCTCAGATATGTCCTTAATATTATAGTGAAGCCCAAATTTCTGTTTTAAAATCTTAATTGCATAATCTTTGTATCTGTTACTTGGTTTTTCCCTCTTTTTATTTCCTGCTGACAACAACAGGTGCAAAGTACTTTTATAGCCTGTAGAGCTTCACTGTGAGAGGAAAGCAGAACATGAAATACACTTACATTTTCTTGTTTAACCATTCATCATTAAGCCTGAGTGCTAGTCACTAGCAAGACAGCCAGAAAGAAACCCCTTCTCTCACAAGATTAAACATGAATATAGCTGAAATCACCTTAATTTCAGAAACTTTATCAAAAATATAAATTAATTTTTCAAAATTTGATGAATTCTGATGTAGTACGATATCCCAATTAGTCTACTTTGACAAATTTTAACAAAGGTTTTTGAGGGGGAGAGGGTATTTTTTGTTTTATTTAGATTTTTTTGTGAGCTTGGTTTTTTTTGAGATTAAAGGAATACATTTGGCTGATGAGGGGAGAACATGGTCAAGCTTTCTGTCATATTAAACCTTGCAGTGTATGTTTTGTTCCCTTGCATTTCTCTGAAAGAAGTAGCTTAATTCTCTTTTGAAGATGCTTGCTGTTACCTGCTGACCACATGCTCATAAGACTTAACAGGCTAACTATTAAAAATGATGCAATACAAAAGAAACTCAACACCAAGAAATTCAGGTAGCAATGTGTAGAGTTGTAATATTCTTTCACTTAATAGGAATGGACACTAATAACCATTTAATGGTTTGAATTTTCACCTGCCAACATCTCTCTCTCTTATGTTACATCCCATGCTATGGGAAGACTGCCTGTCGCCAGCTGAGATTCTTTGTTATTAAACCAGTATTGATTTATAGAAATAAAGGAGCTTGAGGGCAAGACAATGGCGTGAAGAATGAAGAATCCTTTACAGAAAAGGCCAAGGAATTCATTTAACATCCACCTAATGCCCTTACTGTGCAGTATTTTTAGGGGAGTTTATATACCACACCTTTAACTTCAGTAACTGATTTTCAATTTGTGCTGTTTCCAGTTGCTTTTGCTTCTCTCTCAGCTTTTCCATAGATTGCTCATGTGTGTGTTTTAAATTCCTTATTTGTTCCCTTATGTCTGTGTTCTCCAATGTAACATCCACTAGAGTTTTCTAGAAGAAAGAGACAAAGTACATATTAAAAGTCAGAAATAATTTGATGAATTAATATAAGTGAAAGATTATGAAACAGACAGCACATTAAAAGAGCTTCTTGACATATTAATGCAGTGTGAACAGTTTTGCAAGCCTTAACATTTAAAATTATGGCTTTTGTTGTTGCTAGAAGGTGTTTCCATGAGGAGTATACTCAGTGAAATAGAGTTCTGGAACACTATTAAAAAAAAAAAAGGAACATGGATACATTTCATCATGAATAAGCTTCCCTTCTCTCTGAGGGCCATGCCATACATACAAAATGCAGTGAACTGAAAACAAGAAAGTAATGTACAAGAACATAACATTCTTGTTACATACAAGAAAGCAGGGACATTCAGTTATTCAGTTCAGATACATGGTAATTTAAAAGACTTTAAAAATTAAAATTCATTCTCATCTCATCCCTCCCCCTGCATTTCCCAGGTATGTAAAATCTCACAAGTGCCTGGCATCCAAACATGCCACTTCATTTCTGTTACCAACTGAAGGCAGAACTAAGTCAGGAATGCACCATTTTGCACTATACAGACCAAATCACATTTTCATTTTAGATCCTTCATAGAGACATGACTTGTGGTTTTAGTCTGCTGCTTATCAGTTTTGTCTTTATATCTCTATATTGTACATTATTTTTAATTTTTTTAAATACAGGAACTTCTGAACATTTTTCTTTGTTTCCTAAATTAGGTGCTTTAGATAGCCAAGACAGTACTTTATGGTGTTGCTTAGTGTTAGAATCTGTATCTGTTATCCATGTTTTCTGTATGCTTTGAAATCCATGCTAGAAAAGGCAGCTGTGAGCTGGGAAGCAGCTATGAAGATGTACCTGCAAGTCTATTGATGCTGATGTCAAGGAGCTGTTCATTTCGCTAAAGCTATCTAAGGCTGCAGCCTGCACTCGCACATGATTCTCTAAGGACTCCTGATGAGCATTTGTCACCTGAGCAGGGGAAACAAAAAAAAAGTTTTATATAGAATAATGATCAAGTTTACCTAATCTTTCCAAGAGAGCTACAGAAGAAAAAGATGCCCAGGTAATTTTCACAGTACTAGGATGCTTAGAATATACAGGCCTCAAAGTATATTCTTACAAACAAACAAAATTTAAAATCCAAATAATCTAACAGAAATAAAGCATGAGTATCTAAGTTTATTGTTAGTCTGCAATCACTGTATAAGCTGTTCTTTTTGAAAGGACAAGAGAACAATTGGCAGCTGTCTATTCAGACAGATTATATACATAGAGTAGGCAGATTGTAAAAATTCAGAGTGAAAAGCAGAAGAATGCAAGAAATAAGGAAATCTAGAACTATGAATTGTAGAAAAGCCTTAATTAAGAAGGAACTGACTAATAAGGTACATAAAGAAGCAACATCAAGAAGACGTAAGGAAGAAACAATACAAAGCAGGAAGGGGAAGTTCAAAGGGCTTTGTTGTGTGAAAATTAGTCATTTTCTGATATGTACACACACACACATGCTTAAAAACTGAAGGGGGGGGACAGGAAAGACACAAAATTACATCATTCAAGAAGAGACCAAAACGCAAACAGTGTAAATAATTGTGAATGATCCAATAATAAAGAGGAAAAGAGTGTTACAAATGAAAGCCAGCCAGCTCACATCCTTAGATTGACCAGATTTGCTTCTTGATAAAAAGAGAACAATAGGGACTGATATAGGGGACAAGTGTGTAGTAACCAAGCCATATACAGATTAGGTCAGCACAGGGAGTAGAGGCCTAAATAGTCTCTGTTAACCTTCCATAAATGTGTGCTCATGTAAAACAAGTGAAAGCAGAAATGCTTTGGATGGATTAAGAAAGTTACAAAGTTAGAACATGAGAGAAGAAGCTCAGGGCAGGATACTGGAAGAGCAAATTTCAAACAAACTTTACGAACAAAAAGCTGTCCTGGAAATTGGAAAGGTAAAAGCACAGTGATTGAAAGCTGAAGCAAAGAGTATAGAAAGGATTTAAAACAGGATTCAGAAATAGCACAAAAGACAACAGTCATGTAAAACCAAAATCAGCTCCCAAATAACTAACCAAACAAAGCTCACATTAGTAGGAAGAACAACACTTGTGCTTCTTTTCAGGCAGTCTACTAAAAAAAAGGGAAGGATGTCTCCTAATGTGCCATTTATGTCAAAAGGAAGCTTCATGAACTGCTAATTTGCTGGAGAACTAGATATTCTGTCAGAGCTGGTCAGAAACCCTTAATTAAAGAAGAATTTCTGACTCATGCAGAATTTCTACTGGTCTGACAGAAGTTCTGGAAGTGCAGGATATCATCACTGCTATTCAGTAAAGATCAGCAGCAAAGACAACAAAGCTGCACCTGAATCAGCATTTACCATATGCATGCTGGGGGAAGAGTGAGTCTTGTTGGCAGCATTATGACTATTTAACACAGTTTGCAGAAATTGAGTTTTTTCTCTCTCTTCCTCTCAAGTGAGGGTGATTTTTTTTTCTATTTTTTGAGACCAGTTGCACAGAATGAAAGTACCAGTTTACAGCAAGTTCTGATTTTTGTACCTAATACAGCATGCAGGGAACTGACAGTCTCCAAATGAGGATGGCAGAAGGGCACAAGTCAAGGTCTCAGTCCCCTGAAGTCAGAATACTTTTAGTTGCCAAAGCTTCCTATGAACTAGGGCTGTGAAAATCAATGCTGAACATAAATTCAAAGCAAGTTTTCAAGGGGGGAGGGGGTTGGATTAAACAACTCAGCAGTTTAATATGAAGGCTATTTACAGAGTGCAACAGCTTTTATTGCTAAAGCAGTACATCAGAAGAAAGACAGGTGATTGACCATTGAAATGTTTCATTAAAAACCAAAAGGTAAGTAAGTTTTAGCACTTTAATACTAACAAATATTGCTACTTATTTTACTTAAACAACAGCGTCAGTAAAACAGCAAAGTGTTGAAATAACTCCAAGTTATCAGTTCCTCCTAATTCTCAATGTTATTTATTTGATTCACCTGCAAGTTGTTAAATCCATCTCCATTAATTACCAACACACACTGGCAATGCTATCAAGATCATTCTTTTACTTCCAAGAAGTTTCAGCCAGTTAGTAATTTCACATGCAAAAGTATCCCTGTCCTGCTTTACCTTCCTAAATGGGAAAATAAATAACAAAAGGAAAACTACAGATGTCACATAAAACAGGGAACTGGAGTGGTTTGGGAGATTAGTTCTGTTCTGCTAAGGCAAAAAAATAAGTTTCTAGACAACACTAGGACAGTTATTCCATATGCTTTCCCTGCAAATGAATGGGTACTTACTTTCAGTTCATTTGTAAGCTGCTGTATTTTTCGTTTCATTTCATCATATTCACCATACATTTTCTTTCTTACTTTTTCCAGAGTTGCTCTCACCTGGTGTCAGAAAAATCAAACACCTTTATCAAAATTTTGGATTATATTGTTTATATAGTAGGATATTATTTTTCTTCTCAGTGTTCTTCATTGTTATTTTCCATAATTTCCACTGTTAATCTACCAGTCCATAACAGCAATTTTTTCTCAAGAAAAAGACAAAAACTTAAGTCTCAAGACTTGTATACACAGGGATGATACAAATAACTGTCACTATGAGTAATTCCAAACCTCTCTGTACATGCACTTGTAAATTAATTATTTAGATAAATTAATTTCAATTAAATATTCATAACCTGATTACTAAATGAATTAAAAGTAATTAGATCATATATTGTTTTATTTCTGAAAAAAGGCATGGACTTAGTGTATCTCCATACTTTAAAAAGTGGTTGATTTCCCGTGGGTATCCTTTGGAGATAAACACTTTTAATTTCAGTATTTTAGACTTTTATCTAACTAAACAACAAACTAGCTTACATTTACCAATGCAATTTCAAATCTGAAGAATGGCGAACTCAATTTGATTTCAAGAACTATGGATGCAAATTACTCTTTGCCTTTCTAGGAAAAAAAAATCACTCAAAAAAACCCCAAGCTGGCTTTCAATTTGGCTTCACATGCCACTGAAGTTATGTTTGCTTACAGCCTACATAATTCAACCTCATTTTTTCCCTTCCTCACCTCCACCAAGCACAGGCTGATTGCAGATCATTTAGGTCAGTGAGTTTACTGTGCCTGCACAGTGGGGTGAGGGCAAAACTTCAGCAGGGGATGTTTTTAGCAGCTCTGCATAGAATTCCCCCAGTGCCTCCCAGAAAGAGGGGCACTGGCCACCAGCCCTATGCAAGGAGTGCTCCCTACCCACGGGCTCCCTTTGGGATGAGGAAGAGAGAAGGGGGCTGACTCCTGCCCAGCCGCTCAGGAAAGCACGGCTCGCCCTGTGCCTCCCCACGCACAAGCACAGGCACACACCCTCTTGCAAGATGCAAATTTGACTCGGGCAGAGGAAGCTGTCAGCAGCTCTGACATGGCCCATCATTTTTGGTCTGTTTGAGTCAGCATACACACGGCACAAGCTGAGGACTCTTGTTAAAAGACTCTGCGTTTAAAGATGACACTACTCTAGCAGACCAAAGGTCACAAAGTAGCAGAGATGAAGAAGGATTCCAGAAGACGGAGAGCAAAAGCCAGCATGTCTCCTCCCCTGTCTTTCCCTCTTTTTCCTGGAACCATCGTACCCTGAATGCACAAGCAAGACATGCAGTTCACCTGGTCTGATGTGTCCCTTCATAAGGGACAGACAAGGGCAGGGAGATGGTCCCAGCCCAAGCAATGCCCAGGTGGCACCGACAGTGCAGTTTGGGGAGCTGGCCCTGCTGTGTGCCAATTCACCTGTCCCTTGACACCGCCCCAGCAGGGCAGAGAAGCGAGCTGGGCAGGAAACAGCAGCCGAGGCAGCCCGTGTGCCTCGCAGCACCGCGGCACTGACATCCTGCCGGTCCCTAACCTCAGCTGGAGAGTGGCGAACTGGGAGTACCGAGGGGGAGAAGCAAGTGCCGATAGCCACAGAGCAGGCACACCGAGGAGCACACATGATTACAGCGCTTTGCACTGCCCGCTTGACTCGGGGTTCCTCCCTTTTCTATCAGCTCAGTTTGCACTTGAGTCAGTGTAACACGATAAGGACTGGCCAACAGCCTCCTGGGTGGTGAAGGTGGATGGAAAGAGGTCAGATTATTTGCCCTGAGGTAATTAGGGTGTTACTGCCACAGCCTGAGCATCAAAGACTGCTGGGCAAAGAGATGCTGAGTTTCAAGAACAGAAAAATACCAAGCAGGATCAGAAATGCATTTTTTGTTTTTCAGATCTTCTGCCAATTGTGATAAATGAGCAGGCACAGTGAAAGTAGTACAAAGACATCCTTATTAGGCTATTTTAAGGTTGCCCCAAAATATACCCAAGTGACTTTAGTATGTCACCTAATTTAGAAGCCTTTTCAAAGCTGGGGGTTTTGGGGTCAGGAGAAGCAGAGGAAGGGAGAGACTGTGTATCCTTTCAGGTGTCTCCTTACATAGTTTCTTCCATCGGCAAGCATAGTTCCCAGGTATAGAGCATGCTTTTTTCCCAACTCAAATTCTACCAAGGCCAGCTTTAGCTTCAGACTAGGTTTCCAGTTCAAACTGAGATGTTGGGGTAGACATTAGTCATCCCATTATACTCTCACAGCTCTGCATATATGGAAATATGTGGATATATGGAAAGCGTATTTAACGAATTTTGAGGTGAAAATGTAACTCACTTCTTTAATGTAATTCATCTCCTCTTTCAGCTGATCAGCTGACCAGCCATAAACCACCATTTCTCTCTTATGGTTGTTGTCAGTTCGGTGCACAACACCATACACCATCCCATGAGAGAGCTTCCCTGGCGACATCCCATTTGGTACATGGTAGAGCTCCTAAAAAAAAAAAAAAAAATTAAAAAATCTGTACTAAAATAAAAAAAAACCTGAAAAACCCACAGTAACTTACAGCCAGGAGAAACACCAGTTACAGTGAAAGCACAGCAGTACCTATGAACACTAACTGCCAAACTGTTTGGAGTCAACCTGTCAGCCTTCATGCTTTGGGAAAGAACAATGACCAATTTATAATTGATGAAGAATACAGAGATGTCTAATTACCACAGCCTTCAATGGAAGTCATGTAGGCACAGCTAGAGACAACTGGCTGATTTGTACAAGGAGAGGTAGAGGTATGTAAGAAAAGGTTAAACTGGCTTATTTTTCTGTACCACCAGATGCTACTTTTCTGCATTCTTGCAGAACACTGTCAGGTCTCTAGTTCCCTCTAAACTCTTGCAACCATAATATTATCCCTCATTTCCCAAACTTCCTGCTGCGGGAAACAACAATTCACAAGTTTTCTCAAAAAAAACATAAAAAGAAACTGAAATGAACACATTTAGGCATTGTTCTTTAAAAGAGAAAATATCTGTTTCTCTTGAGAATATGGAAACACAGCTGTTACTGATAAGCTTTGCACATTGTGTTTGACAGGTCAGTTCTAGAAAAAAAATCAGACATAGATTGTTTTACTGAACTTACTTTCTTATGCTGGATATACCAGATACAGATCCACTTGAGGATATTTACTACATTGACTTTAGAATATGTTTTGGTTTGCTTTATTTTGTTCTAAGCATTGTCTAAATATTCTCTTTGACACCAAACAGTGGCTTAAAGAGATGCAGCTCAGCATCTTATATCCACCTGCAGCTTCATCCTAGAGATCTCCCATCCTTACCATGACGGTGAAGAGAGGACACCATCTGCATCCTAAAGCAGCAACACTCAGTTTTTAGGACCCAAACCAACACAACTATGCTGGCAATATAAGAATAAATACTTCTTTAGGTAGGGGGAAAATTAACAGGAAAACATACTTGTATTAAGAAAAATTGACAGAGACAGACATTTATTTTATATTGTGTCCTTCCCATACATGGCACTGACTGATTTTCCTCAACACTGTAAATCCTACATGCTCTTTTTTATCATATCATTAATAGTTTAAGAGTGTTGCTGAAGCTCTGGGTGTGTGTGTGTGCAGGCCTGGGAGGGGAACAATCACAGTGCAGACACCTAATAAAGAACATTTCAGGCACAGAACAACAAAGCTGTAAGCCTTCATTGGAAAAGAAAGTGTAAAACCACTTAATGAAGAAAACATTGGGAAACCAGCCTTACCTATACATGATGTAATTTTGCACTTTGAAAACATTATATGCAAAGCTTAATATCCTCAAAATTAGATGTTTCATAATTATGTATTATTGGGGATTTTGTTTTGCTGTTTGGATGTACACAGCAAAAGCCCTAAACCTCATAATTATAAATATAGAAATACAGAAACCAGATGAGGACATGACTCAAAATTATTTTGTGTTTGTTTGCTTCCAGGGCTGTACAGTTTCTTTCAGAGTTCATTGCAGCTCCTCCCCTGCATCTGGAAAAGGGGATTACACACAAGTTTCCATCTTCCTGATAACAGAATGAATAATCACTTTGATTGTTTAGAGGTTACCAAGGCACCAGACACTGAATTCATAAATCCATACCCTTTGCCCATGATCACTCATTTTCAATGAGGTGAACAGTTCAATACCAGCAATACCAAGGTCCTTTGTGCCTCTGAAACATTAGCAGAATTGTCTAAAGTGCTGTTTGCAGAGCTCTAGCATAAAAATTCTGACCAAGTTGCTTATTTTTAGAACATTATGAACGCATTTCTAAGGAATGCTTTGAAAGATGCCCCTCTCCCAACCCCCCTACCCCCCCAAGAAAGATCTACAAATTCAGACCAATGGGTTTGCAGCTGAAGAATCACCCATGGCACTTACATATGTATTTCAGAGATGAACAGACACTTAAATTTACATTATAATGGACAGTACATGCAGGATTAGGTTCGCACAAAGGCAGACTGGTTACATGTCTCTTGCAACAGTGCTAAACTTGCCTGTTATCTGTATGTGCACAAGCCTCCTAAGATGCCTTTGTTACTTCTCTTTCAAAGATTAAAGGACTCTCCATCATCTGTTGACTGTTCCAGTTCCATGTACTATTTAAAATACAGGATATTGTTTTACCCTCTCCTTATTCTTCCTTCGTATCACAATCCCCAGACAAGTGCCTGTTAAAATTTCAGTTCTTGCTTGTTTTAAAGATGTGTGAGCCAACAGCTACACAACTAACTGTGTTCACGTTTCCTTAACCTTTTTCATTGCTCTTCCAGCCATTGTTATCTTCTACTCACCCTTTTCTGTTTAGTAAGTCTGAATTTCTTCTCAGTGACCACTAATTTCAGGGTTTTGTATAAATAGCCAAAAAAAGGACTCACCTGATGCAGTCTCCTCTTAGGAGAAAGGTTACAATCTAAGTCCTCTGAATGGAAGGTTGAGATGGTTGCTTTGTTTGTTGACTACTTTTTCAATACAGCTTTGCCTCTCAACGAGGCCTTGCTGAGTAGCTCAGTTCTCAAATATCTCCACAGAACTGCAGCAGTAAGCATACACTGAGTATGCTTCTGCTAGTTTGCCTCCTCTCAAGCTTCTTTATCCACCTTTGTCTATTATTCTCCCTTCACTGTTTTTTCCATGTCTGCCTTGTACTCTGTTCTTCCTCTGATACATCCTCTCTCCCATGCTTCCTTTTTCACAAATCCTGGATTTTCCACATGCTCAAGAACTACATAGCAGTATTTTAAAGTCAAATGCTTCCCATTATTTTCCTCTGTGTCCCATACATACCCACTCTCAGAACTCAGATATTTTTCCAGGCAGGTTCTCAATGGTCTCCACTCTTATCTGCAGTGAGGCATCTCAGTGAAGATAACAGTGTAAGTAAATACATGCAAGAATTTAGGAGCAAGTAAATATTGTAAAGCTAACCAGAATAGTGCTTTAAGATGGAAGGGTTCATTAGATTAATCAACCATTGCTGTTTAAGGTCAAAATATCAGCCAAATCCCTTCTAATGTGAGCTAATGATCTGGAAAGGCAGAGTTAGCTTAACCAGTTTCTGAATATTTCTTTGCACCTATAGTCAGTTCTACAACAGCCCGAGGTGACAGCAAGGACACACGGTGTGGATGTTGACATGTCCTGGATCAGCCTGCAGGAATATATCCTGTCTGCTTTGCAGCAGCAGACAGCTGCACTTGTGAGATCACACAGAATGCACCGAAGAAACACAGACTGTCTTTATCTAACTAATTAATATTTAAACCAGAAGCCTACACCCCAAGGTTGCAAAATCTTGATAATTACCATGCATCCTGTTTATGTCTCTGTCCAAGGAGGCAGCACAAGTATCATGAAAAAGGTGAAGACATTACAAAACTAAACCCTAAATTCAAGTTTTTAGCTGTTTTTTCTATGGCCCATGGTTTAATTTGCATTACATAAATAACACTGAGGGATGATCTGCTCCCTAATCTACCAGTTTTATAAATGAAAGTCAGATAGGCTCATGTATTATACTTCTTCCTGCCCCAAAACTGAAAGCAAAAAGACAGGAGATACATATTTTTTGAGAAAAAAGGACATCTAATAAAATGCTTAACACAAGTCTGTGTTAAATATCCCCGTGGCCTTAAAATTTTCCTGACTCATGATCTTCTGTTTACCTACACCACCAAAAAACTTTAAACAATAATTTTATCAGTCAAGCAAGGCTTTATCTTTTTAACAGCCACATTCCAGGCGTTTCTAAAACATCCAGTTATCTTTTACCTGTTCACTAGTTACACAAGGAACAAGAATATTCATGCTGTTACTGAGGTTACATATTTTCTATTCAGTAAAATGACACATTTATAACATTGAGCTCAGCAAGAAAAGTTACTGTCCTCTGACAAAAGGTAGCTCTGTTTTTAAGTCTTTTCATATTCCTCTACAAGCCTGTAAAAATCATGTTACATTTAGGAATGTTTTACATTAAACTAGTATTACAATAGGGAAAACATGCCACAACAGACATGAGTGTTCTTAAATTCATGAAGAATGCAAGAAGCATCGTTGAAGCTCCTTGGGTGTTGAGTTTAGGTGTCCATCTCAAAAGAGAAGTGCCAGACATTATGCAAAGTGATATCTAACCCATGAAATCTGTACACAGAATGCCACTGTTTACACATTCGGAAACTAAGATACAACAACTACAGCAGTAACCTCAGAAGTCAGTGGAATTCTTTCTGTATTTTTCATGTAGTGCTGGTTTTAACAAAGGTGTTGCTTAGTAAGTCCGAGTCAAAAATCAAGCGACCAGTGCTGGAGAGGCTGAGAAACAGTAACATCACCTGTAGCAGATGAACCACATTTTTTCAGGCACAAGTTGTGCTCTGCTGACAGGAGTGGGCTGGCAGCAGCAGAGAAAATAGCACTGCCCTAGATTCCATGTGCATCACAGCCCCATATTCACTGCACTCGTATTCTTGAACCAGGCCTGACAAAAGTTTCTGCTTGATTCTCACCATGATGTACAGAAGCAAATTCCTCTTCTGGCTTTTTTACAGCCTACTTTTTTTGCTGAGAAAAAAAAATGTTTGCTATGTTTCTGCATTCTTGCTTAGGAAGTAAAAAGAATTTCACTTCTTAGTTGTGATGCTCAAAAAAACAAGAAAATTAAAGTGTTTGAGGCTATATGCAGCCAAAGTACCAACCTGAGTTTAAGACTAAACACTGCTCAACTTGGCTGAAGGCCACAGACAGTAAAGTGACACAAATTTCCTGAGTGTTATCTCATTTTCATTCTCTTGTCCAAGTATCCAAATAAAAAATACACATCTGTCTATACATATCTTCACATTCTGCCCTCAAAAGCTTAGCTGCAGCTTCCAATGACACTTCCAAATTTACCCATGACAGTGAAGAAAGAGACTGATGGATAAAAACAAGCCCAATTCCAAACAGGGACAATACAATTGTCTGGTAGCCCTTCATTATGCAAGACAAGAGAGGCTTCAGGATATGCAGATTTTGCATACAATCTGCCAAGCACAATATTCCTTTGTAATTCATGGTGAAGTAAACAGCCTCTCACTACTGTCACCCATTGTCTATCATGGACAGAAATAATGGAACAGAATCAGAATAGTTTGTGATTCTCTCTACCTAAACCCAAACCAAACAACCCAACCAACCAGCCTCTACCTGTGAGTTGAGTTCTTGTATGCTTCTTTCAGGGTCTCATATCCTAAATATGAGTATAAAAATCCAACCTGACACAAACTCATTTCCCCTTCAGTTTTTGAGATCAGTTTCTAACTCTGTACCATCTGCCAGCCTTTCACAAAAGGCAGGGGGAGGCCACCCTAGTACAGTATTGCCTGCAGCAATTTTCTTGCAACAAAACTACCTAGATCCATCATTTAATTTTTAATCTCTTACACTAGTTCATTTTTATTCAATGGATGCATAGCAGTAAAAAAGTTGATCTAGAAACTTACTGCACTGATACAAATTGAAGGAAATACAGCATAAATTTCCCATCAAGTTTGGACTCCAATGAAAAAGGCTAAGGCAAGAGTTACCAACATAACTGATAAAGATTCACTTCTGGTCTGACATCAAGCAGCAAAACAAGTTATTGGGAGGATCAGCACTAGTAAGAACTGCTGTGCAGTTCATTAACTGATTCTGAACTGAAACACCTCTTAATGGTACTGGCCTGAGAGATGCAGAAAAGTAACAAACACAGTGAGCCATCACCGTGTCACATTAGGGCAGCTCAAAATCACCTCCTTCTAATGAAAGACTTGAAAGAGGAGATTACAACCAAATGTCACGCCATGGTGTATTTATAGTTTTCTGGCATTCCCTCCGACATTGCAAGGTCTTTTCTCTCCTGCCTCAGCAGCAGAGGCAGAAACTTGTCCTGCCCAAACAGGAGAGCACCTACAGCCAGGCTCTGACCACCTGACTTGGCTGAGCACTCCAGCAAAAACTGTGCAATCCCACGGATTACCCCTGCAGTTCATTTCTGTAAATCACATTAATGTATTGTAAATACCAAAAGCATTTTTCATGTTCCCATTTTCTTAGGAGTCAGCAACTAAAGTCAGCACAGAACTCTAGATTCCATCAAGGGATCTGATGTTAAATTTGATTCTTGCTGAAGCTGGATTTTTTGACCTTAAATTGTAAAGTGCAAGGTAAAAAACAGAGCAGTTCCCTAATTTCTATTATCCCAGCTAATTTCCAAAAGGGACACAGTTCTCATAGGACTGTGGAAGGATTATCTAACATTTGTAAGACTTGTTCTCAAAGTGCTTTAAGGATTTCATTAACATGAAGTCAGCTGAACATCAGTGATCAGCAGATACCTAATTACTGGGTTTAGGAGATTTTTAAAAATTAAACTGTGCAGTAAAAGCATCACGGCATGACTAATCACGAGGCATGTGTGCATTGTAAGGTACTGTATAACTAATTGAAATACCTAAAGCAATCAATTACACAGACAATAAAAATCTACAGGTAACACACTGATGTCTGACTTCATGGACATGAGGAAAAACCAGTTCATGAGCAGTGATTTTTTTTGTAGCTGCTTCCATACACATGGCTACACTATCTGTGGGGCATTTTTCTTTATCATACAGAAATTATAAAACACAAGTAGTTGGAACAATTCCTCTGTGTTTTTTAATTGCTATGAAATTGTTTGAGTAGATCTCATCTATCTCTGAAGCCTGACTTTATAAGCCTTTCAATTGTTTAAAAGTACTGAAGTTTAGAAACTACTCAGAACACACAATACTTAAATTGTATATGGTTTTTTCTGGTCTCAGCTTATAAGGACTCATCTCTTAAACATCACTGTTTTGCACACAGAATCAAATAATGTATTTATTATCTTCATATCCTTTCCTTAACATTCTCTGCTATAAAGCCCACTTGCCTTTACTTGTATTTTGGGGAAAATAACAGCTCATTAAATACAAGGTCCCACAGAGAAAAACACTGGTCACGTAAGAAAGTCACTACAAATTGTCCAGCCCTAATCCTTAAAAATTCATTCTCATTATCACATTACTCAGAACCATAAAGTGAGTAAAGCATGAGTAAATATCTATCCTCCCCAAAAGCAAACTCGGATTCCTCTTCGGCCAGTCTGTGGGTTGCTGCAACCAGATACAAGCTGACAAGAGACTGCCAGAGAAGCTACTCCAGGTGCTACAACCAAAAACCTCTGTACAAAATGAATTATTATTATTTAATGGTGGCCCAAATTTAGTTTGCATTAAGGTCTATTTAAACTATTTCGTAAGTAACATTTCTAGATCCTGAAGAAGCAATTATTCTGCTAGACCAGTGTATGAAAACCTGAGTGTATAAAAGATTCCAGGACAAAAAAACAACTGATTAGGAATTCTTATCTTGAGAATTTTACTTTGCATTTACTTTTATTGCTTAGAATGTCTTTTGCAGTAGTTTTAGTTATTTTTGCCTTTAAGTATCTCTAAGAAATTATTTCTAGTAAACCCTATTTTTCTTTCTATTGTCATGCTTCCTATTGTCAGACATTGAGTCTGGCAAACTGCATCAACTTGTTTAATTTTGGTTTATCACAATAAAAATGAGATGAAGTTGTAGAGCCCATCCAGCTTCCCTTTTTAGTCTTCATAACTAAGACTAATTAAATATAATCTCTTGCAGTGAACAGCTCTTATAGAACAAGTTCTGCACCAAAGCAGATTGTAAATTTTTTTCTGTGTGCACGCTACTCACTTCTGCAAAACAAATGGCCTTCTGAACCCTTCTAAGCACATGACCTTCAAAATCCCTTTCCTAACAGAACAATCTTGAATTCTTTAATTTCTTATTTGTACATCACACTTTACACCGAAATTAGCTGGCACACACAAACATCAAGGTCCTCAGCACACCAACTACATTAATGCTCAAATCTTGCACATGAAATCTCAGCCTACATGAAATAGAAAATGCTCTTTTAGGATCAAGAAGATCCTGATCAAGATCCTGTTTAATACAGGACTGTATTCCTAGTAGATGTTTCCTGTTCTTTGATACATAAATATGAAGTAATCAAGTTTTAAAGGTACCTCAGACACAAATCACCTACAATCTCTGTTGTTCCTCTACCACTGTTCTATTTTGCGTGCAGTTTTGCCATCCCTAACTCCAAGGCTTAGGCTCAAAATGCACACCCAACTTGATGATCTTCCACATGCTCTTAAATCAGCTTTGGTCTGCCAAAACCACAAATATCAACATCTGTGGAGGGCAGTGTTTACTTCTTATTTATAGAGAATTTAACTTTGATTTGTAAAACTTACACTTTTCTTTCTCTCAGCTTCCTTTGGTCCCTGTTCAGGCTGTGACACTTCATCAGGTGGCACTGTTAAGCGTAGCCTACACACATTCATCTGAAAGAAGAACAAGACTTAGGTGTTACAAAAATGATTTAAACAATTTGCTTTATAGAATGAACTGTACTGAAATTCAACTTTGAACTTACTATCTTACATTTTCTACCACACAGCTGACAAAATATTATTTTTAAAGGTTAAAGGGGTTTTCAGCTGGCAAAAAATAATTCAAGGGCATTCCCATAATTACATACCTGAAATAGCAAAAATCCATTTCAATCAACAAATTGTTCTTAGGTACTCATAAATGACACTGAGAGCTGAGATAACAGAACAATGAACATAATTTTCTACTTTCTGCATTTTGTTTGCTGATTTGGCATACTTTTATTCTTCAAAAGGAATTATTTAGAAACATAGAGTGTATTTTAGAGTAAATGCTTCTTTTCTGTCAGCATATAGCCAAGTATTTGATCCAAGGATACTTCAGTACTGCAACTCCACTAAATTAGAAAGTAGGAAATAGGAGCATTCTTGAAATCTGATACATATAAATTGTTTGTAAAGCTTCAAAACACTTCAGAAAAAAAGTTAAGAGGTGTTGTTTCCTATCTGATTTTAGAAGAGCCATTCTCTTGCCAGCAGGCATGGTACCTTTCAGTACCCAGCTGCAGTTTGCCTTGCTTTCAGCTGAGACATCTTTGGTTTAATGGTGTTTTCCAAGCAATACATTTCATACAAGAAACTCGGTTAAAACTTTCGGTCTTAGTCCTATTCATGAGACATTTTTGTGGAAAACAACTCTAAGTCCTAAGCAGAGCATAGCAAATGATGAAATGAGAAATTTGGCTGTCCAAAGTCAAAGCTGCACTACACCTTCCTGTAAAATCCCAGATGTCTGCTGGGAACAAAGAGAGCTCTTAAAGCTCTTCCTCCAAACCTCTTAAGTATCTCTTTCATGATTACTGTGGGCCAACATCACTGTTCTTCTCCAGCCCAGCATCTCACTGATCTGGATCTCTCCAGTTTCTCCTGGAGACATGCTGAACATGTGTCTCTCTTTCGCACCCACCCTCCCACTGCATTTGTCCCAGCTAACAGCTCACATCTTGGTCATTACAGCACCTCCTTTTGCCTTGAAAATGACAATAAAGTTGTGCTCATTGCATTCAGAGCACTGCAGCAAAGCCCTTCCCATACAATCCAAATGTTACCATTTTACAGTTCATTTCTTCCAACTGTCTTTCAAACCATTTAAGCTGCCTTGACTGCATCTTTGCAATATAACTTCCTCAGAGACCACCAGTCAGCATCACAACTATTCAGCATCACATCATGACTTCTCTGTTTTCCGTTTCCAGACAAAAGACCTTTTTCAAGTTTTCAGACCGGCTTTAACTTTTTCTTCTTCCCAAGCAAAAACAACTGGAAGAATTATCTGCAACTTCACTATATTTTTCTGTCATTTCTTTAAATCTGTTGAGAGGACAAATCAATAGCATTTAGACTACTGGTATGTTGTCAACTGTATTTTAGAAAAATTAGGTACTGCCTTCCATCTTCCTCTCAGTTTGGTCTTTCAAGTCTGCAAGGCCAGTAAGAAACAGTGTCCTGAGATAAAGTTCTTATAAAATATGTGACATGTGTCTGTATTATAGAGAATAAGAAGGGGAAAATGTCTATAAGATCAAGGTGAAATAGAACCTTTTCTGTAGACATATCTGAGAAAGCAATGTTTTGTGCAGTAGTCTCCTCCCTGTTAATTCATCATTCATCCACATGCTAGAAAATCTAGAACAAGAAGCCACAAAGTGACATAAAGCCCCCAAAACATAAAAGCAGTTTATGATTTCATATTTGCTAAAGAATA
This sequence comes from Chloebia gouldiae, assembly GCA_003676055.1. Lineage (NCBI taxonomy): Eukaryota > Metazoa > Chordata > Aves > Passeriformes > Passeridae > Chloebia > Chloebia gouldiae. The sequence goes on from QUSF01000015.1 coordinate 4,648,327, forward strand.
CAGAAACAATGAAATGCATTTTAAAATTATGAAACTTGGTACATTGGCTTTTGATACTGATTGGCTGCTATGTTTGTTCTAAGACACCAGAACTGTCTCCAGATGCTACCGAAGCTGGTGGTATTTCCTATTTACAGATTAATTATCCAGATAATAATAGTAATAATAGTAGTAATAATAATAATAATAATAAAATAATAATAATAATAATAATAATAATAATAATATAAATTCCTCATCTTTAGAACTCACTGGTAATTAACTTCACCTTTCCTCATCTATTTCTTCATGCCCTTTCCTCCCATTAGCTTATTAAGGCTCTTTCCTCTTAAAACATTCCTGTTTACAACAAGTAGGGAAACGTAGACTGGCATTCCTCCATGTAGGCAAACAAAGCCCAGAGCCATAAATAGGAAATAGAAGTGAATTTGTGCTGTGCAGGAAATGATAGATGAGGCCACCTTTTTCTTACAGTGATTTCGAAAAAAGGAAAACTGGACAACAAGGAATTAACATATTGCTAGGATAAAACATTTAAAATGCCTGAAATAACTAGAAATAGATAATGACTGGCAATTCAAAGTTAGGAGAATGAGGTTGTGTATGATTCTCTGAAGCAGATAACTTGCCTATTAATCAGTACAAGGCTAATTATAGCCAACAGAGATTCACAGTGCAGTGATTGTAAATAAGTAATTATCCCTATACCTGTACACCAGTGAGTGAACCACGACTGCCCTTCACATCACAGGTGTCACAGGGCTACTGTGAAGGAAATCACAGAAGTCCAGTACAGATAGCAGTCAAGTCATCACAACTGCACTGGAAATCTAAATTTGTTGAGACTAAAACCACTGTACAACAAAAGGTTGTAATCATTTAAGCTGTTTTTTCTTGCCCTTTTCACCTTGCCTTATCTATTACCCCCAAATCTCTTACCCCACCCCACCTCAACTGGCAATCAGAAGGATTCCAGCCTTGAAATTGTGCCTAGCAAGGCTTGTACAGCAGTGGCACAGTACCACCCAGTTCCTTGCTAGAACAAACTTACATAGGCTGTACTCTGCCATTGTTTACAACAATGGGACTTCCTCAGCATCCCTGGGGAAACAGCAGCAAATGTATAAAGCAACCATGCAGTCCAGCTTCTCCTAAGCATCAGATGATGCATTCTACCTAAGGATAGCACTACAGACCCATCTGCTAAAATTCAGAAACACTACAGAGATTGGAAAGGAAAAAAAAAAAACAGGCACTGCTTCTTCCTCCAGTCCCCAGTTCTGAACACTGTACATGCACTGTTCTTGCTCTGCAGGCCTTCCTGAAGGAACACACTGTGCCATTTGTCGGCGAGTTTACTTGACCAAGTCAATGAGCAGGCTCACATGGAAATCACAGCAAGCCCTCCTCCCACAGCAAACACTGCTGTAGTGATGCCTTAAAATGGAAATGATATCCTAACAGGAAGAGCCTCAACTCGGTGCCAAACAGTGGCAGGATAACGTGCAACTGATGATGGAAAAGTAATTTCCAGAAACAAACTGGGTAATGCAAAAAGAAAATGGAGAGGAGAATGAGAACAGGGAAAGAGCTGTAATTCAATTTCCTTTGTCTGCTTACTGACAGTAAGAACAAGTGAGAGAAAACAGGGACAGACATGACTTCCACCTTAACCTTCATGTCATTAACGTTGTAACCTTGTGAGCCTAAGTTTTAAAAATAAATACTGGGTAGAAGAAGAATGAGGCATCTTTCTAACAATCCTACAAGACTGTCTGACTTTTAATTTGCAGCATCTGCAGCTTTAGCAAGTCAACATTATAAACAATCTTAATTGTGCCAATATTTTGTGCTCACTCCTGGCTTTTTGACACCAACAACCCATGAGTGGCATTTCCAAGGCTCATCTGACATCATTTGTGAAACAAAGACACAGACAGGAAAACAAAGACTGGACAGCAACACCAGACTGCAGAAGTTTCCTGACTGCAATGAAAAGTAACAGGTGAAAACACATTTTTTTACCGAATTTCTAAGAGGCTAGTGGAACAGCATAGAGGAAAGCTACTGCAATATGGCAGTAAAGAAAAAAAACCAATCTAGTTTCTAGTTTAGTTTAAAATGTTGACAATCCATCGCCCAGATCCACAATCCACATGTATGTTTACCATCCTACTCAAATCACTAGGGTGCAACTTAAAACAAATACAGATGACAGATTCAGTTTAAGTAATGTGCTTCAGCCTCTTCTCCCCACTTTCCAAAAAACAAAGCACCCAGAAAGGCATTAATCAGACTTAACTATTGAAATAATTGTAGATGTTTTTCATTAAAATTATTAATGAGGAATGTTGTAATACAATAACCAAAATTACTAGTACAGCAACAGAAAAATACTGGCTATTCTACTGGCAATCAGTCTCTAAGCATTTTACAGGACCTCCACAGAAAAAAAAATATGTGGTTCAATATTGATCTAGTTTCAAACCAGCCCTGGAGTTCTACATCACCAGAATTTAATACTGTTGATACTGACAAAAGAAATGGGGATAACATGCTTGTAGAGTAACTACCTACTACCTTATCAGCTCAAAGGCTAAAAATCCTTCCCTTTGCCTAAGGTCAAGTGTTGGCTTTAGACGTTTGAAGGTGAAAGCAGAGAAATAGTGCATGTTTAATTTCAGTCCTAAGAGGCAAAGAAGAAAGTACTTTCTTTGGTCATTTATCTGTTGATTAGCCTACTCCATTTAGGAAATCTCTCCTGTGAGATTCCACACACAATTAAAGGGCACTTTCCTGTGACCACAGGCACACAGGAATGTGACACACATCTTCCTTTTATTCAGCAGTTATTCTAATTATCTCTCTCCCCTCTTCTAACAACTCATGGTAACAGAGCCACACTTCACTAAAAAAGGGACAACGGCTTCCCAGTGGGTTGTAGTCACAAATTAAATTCTTACCAGTTTTCTTAAAAGAATGTATCAAATGCAGTTCATCATTCCCAAGAAATCTATCAAGGGGATTAAAATAAGAAGCTTATCACCTGAACAGAAGTTCCCTCACTGTAACTTCTTTAAGAAATACTAGAACAGGGAAACTCAACTGGAACACAGAAGACATATAGGGAACATAACTATGATTTTCAAGTCACGGTCATTTTTCCTATGCATGAGTAATTTAACTTTTTATGAAGACCAGGGATCTTTTTGTCAGGAAGACCCCTCTGACCTTCTTGCTATCACGTAAGACCAGAGCAACACAACATTCTCCATTTTTTAGATTATGAACTCGTATTTTTGAAGCATCAAAACAATAACTGCATAATTCAAGAAACATCATGGTCACATGAATGTATTTTTAGTAAGGATACGATTATCACTTTTTTTGATTTCTTTCTTCTCATGTGGAATCAACATTCACAATGATAGCAGTACAGTTGCAGAAGCAAGAAAAGGGCTATTTAAAGCTGAGTGGCTGTAGAAACATTCCTATCATATCTGCTTGAGTTTTAACAACTTTTTAGAAGCTAAACAAATTAAGAGATGGTTATTATTTAGTGTATTTATGATTTTTTTTTTAAATCAGCAAATTATATATCTGCATTTGAGCAACTGATTAAACAGTTAAATTACTATTGCCGTCTAAACCATTACACTGAGCTTTGTCCGGATAGGATAGGCGAGTTCACATTGTAAATATCCAGGCACATTTCAATGACGCGAGGGAAGTCTCTAACACAAGTACACCTTCCTCGCAGGTTAACAGAACAAGCCAGGGTCTAGAACTACAAAAGCCTTGCAGGACTCTCCAAAAACTCTTCCCACACCTACGAACAACGCACAAAAAGATGCTCTCACATCCCAAGATTCACCTGAAAACACCGAAAATATGGAAGGAAGGGGGGGTGGGGAAAGAGAAAGACGCTCCGCAGGTAAGTACACGAGGGGAGATGTCGAACCTCCGCTTCGCCCCGCGACCCCGCCCGCAGGAGCTCCCCGCCGCCCCCCCGCGCTGCCCCGCGCACCTTCCGCCGGGAGCGGCCGCCGTCGCCGGGCGGCCTCCGGGGGGTGGCGGTGGTGACCGTGAGCCCCGAGCTGTAGCGCAGCATCCCCGCGGACCGCCGGGCCAGCGCTCTCTGCGGCTCCTCGGGCCGGCACCGCCGCTCCGCCCCCGCGCACTTGGCCGCGGGCGGCCGCAGGGGCCGGGCGGGGGCGGGCCGGGGCTGCGCGGGGCTCCGCTTCCCCCTCCGCCCCGCGGAACTCGCGGCCCCGCGCCGGCTCTCGGGCCACCCAAGTGCCCGATTTCTCCCGAGGCGTGACACTGGGCAAAGTCGCTGTGGGACGCTGAGGTGCCAGTTCAGGGTGGCGTTCCCTCTGCTCTGGAATATTGAGTGTCGGGCTGCAGCCTGGGGAGAGGACTTTCAGGGGAGACCCAGAAAGGTCCATCACTCACACAGCCACCTCCCGGCGCTGCAAAACGGGGGTTAGGGCTCGCATCAGCCACTGGCCGCCGCTCAGTCCCGTTCTCCAGCACCCACCTCTGAGCACTGCAAGAGTGTTATGTGAAAGCGGAACACTGTCCTCCCCTTCTTCCCACAGTAATTCGTGAACCACCCTGGTCTGTCAGGTGTGTCCGTGCTCCAGGAATGGGTACCAGGCTCATCAGAAAGCAGGCAGATCCCAGCCAGCCTCGGGGTTGACAGGCACAAAGCCGGTGCAGCTGTATGAATGACAGCATCACCCTGAGTGCCAAAGGTCCAACAAGGGGAGTGTGGTCTGCCCGAGCCGGCTGGCCCCGAGCCAGGTTGCAGGTGTGGACTTCAGCATTTCAGATGCTCAGTTCTTCCTGATCTGGGCTGAGGGAACGCCGTAACTCTATACCATCCTACACGTATTAGGCACACAATCTTCTATCTACAGCCTTGGGCATCTGTCACGAGTACTACAATCCTCGGTAATCAAGGGAGTTACAAGCAAAGGAGATGCTTTCGTTTGAAAGAAATGACAGAAAAAATAACTTAAACAGCATTTAAAAAAAAATATCTCCTGTCTCCATGTAATTAAATTAAGACCACAAGAAAACGGAGTTATGGCCATGTAATGTCTTTACCCATTAAGATGTTAACGACCAGAGAGCTGAAGAGAGGAAGTCTGCATGGAAAAATGGAAACTGCACTGAACTATGGGTGCCTCACCCTCTCTGTGTACAATACCTCTGTTCACTTCTGACTCTCAGCTCTGTCCCCAGGGCAGGATATTGAGTTATCGACATGACAAGGATCTGAGCAAGAGAGGAAGAAATCATTGCCCAGCGCACGGGACTGAATGAAGGTTCTGCATTTAGTATTCAGCATCTTTTTTGTTGTTTTCCCAATTACTATTCTCTTCTCCTCCCAGGGAAGGTAATAAAGCCCAATTAGAATTAGAACTTACACTTGTATTTGTATTTGTCTCAGGGCAAGATTGAGTGTTACACGATTCTTTTTGTGGCAAGGTGTCTTGTTCCTACAAACAATTGCATTTCCCTATGAATCACCCCGTCTTAAGTCCTGCTTGTAACGCTGCTTTTGTAGGTTTGCAGGTGGATAATAGGTTTGTCATCATCAAGAGGAACATGTTCCTTCACGAGTATGTTGTCTATCCATGGGGTTGTCCCTTAGCACATGTTCCTGGTCATTCTGGTGTGTCTATTTAAATTCTGGTATGCAGACAGCTGGTGACCTCGGTGGTTTCAGCTGAGAAGGAATTCACAGACCTGTGAGATTGCTCTGCTTAGTTACAAGTTGTATTTTCTAGACTGTATTTTCCTTTGGAAGAAGGTGTGTATGTGGGGCTGCCCAGTCGCTGTAAGGCACAAACACAACTGCTTTTCTAAGAACAGGCACAGAGACTAAAGTTGTACTATAATAATTGACATAAGAGATTAAGGCACAATAAACAGATCTCTGGGAAAATTGTCAAGGTCTGCATCAACTTTAAGAATATTGATCATTTTGATGGAAATCTTATAAGTGCAGATAAGGAAAAGACTTGTCCATGGATAATAGACAGACAATACAATATTATTTTCTCAGTTATGTCTATTTTAGTTGCAGCTCTCCCCATTTTTTGGAAAATAGCAGAAAGACATGTTTATTTAATTTACCAATATAAGTTTGAAAAGGAGCATCTCCTATTTAATCCTCAGATTAATATCCTCTAAGAAAAAATAACCTACATGCATGGTGAGTAGTCTCCCTATTTTGGATACTCTCAGAATCACCTTCCCTTCCACTGCCAACAAGATGCACAAGTGTAGTAATGAGAGTAATTTGTTTGCTGCCTTGCTCCTTGACCATGCAACCATTTTCAGTCTTTTCACCCCTTGTGTAGCCTGCATGATCCCTCTTTGCATGAAAACAACATTTGGAACAACTTTTTCTTCATTCCCAAAGCTCTCCCTACACTACAGGGATTATGGAGCCAACCACTTGTATGGAGTGAACATCTGGTACTCCCCAGGCAGCAGAAAGCAAGCTTAAGAGAAGCTGTTGAAGCAAAATGAGACATACACAGCAGAGCTGAAAAAAAGAACTCTAGAATTATTTTTGGATAAAGAAAGGAGAAGCAAATTTGTGATCTTCAGCTTGGACAAAAGACAGTGGCAGGGAATGGGTGACAGTGGCAGGGAATGGGTGACAGAGACATAGGAGATCATGACTGGTATGTAGAAGTGAACAGGGAATAGCTGTTCATTTTTTCCTACCCTTGAGAATAGTGGATTTGAAGAAAACCAGGCACCACATCTCTGTGTGAAATTATGTCAGAAGAATCACTGATCATGAAGAGTTTAAATGCTCCCAAAAAGTAGCTGGGTAAGCTCATGGAAAACAAGCTACTAGGGCTACAAAACATGAAGACAGGCCTCCAACTCAGAAGGTCCCTGGAATGTGGGTTTGCTTTGTTGATAGGTCCACAGTTAAAGGACCTCTGACACTCCCTTGTCCTCCTGGGCAGGACTGACTCCCCACCAACAGTTCTAGAGGTGACAGGCTTCTAGCAAGCAACAGGTCTCCTCTGCTCTGCAAAGGTGCTCCCATGCCCAGCTGTTGTGTGCCTTGGGCACACTCTGCACATATTCATGGCTGCAGCTCATTATTAGACGTTTGCCAGTCTCTCCACCCCCTGTGGAGGTTTAACACAGTCACTCCCTCTTTCTCCACAGTCTCTCTCTTTCGCTCCCTGACACGTCAGGGAGAAGTCTCTGCTTTTTCAGCTTGTCCCTTTTTGCCAAGCCCCACGACCTTACCTCCTTGGTTCTGATAATCTGAAGTTGGTTTGCCACAGTTTACAGCTCTTTTTTCCTGCAAGAGTCATTGTACACTGCTGTGAGTACTTCATACTCTGCTTGGGACATGGCACTAGTTTACAGAAACAAGATGGAGGAATAGAAAGTAAATCACTACTTGGGAATTAGTTTGACTAAAAGTAATCCTCTTCTGCTGATTTTTACAGCTGGACAGACTTCCCAAAAGGAATACATAATTATACAGACAGCTCATAGACAATATACAATATGGTGGCAGAACATAATCCAACGAGGATGCTGAGCTTTCAGTTCAAAATCTGCCAGTGCTTTCTGACTACAATGGTCCAAAGGCACAGCAGGTTAATAACATGATTACACTACAGTATGAATATCTGGAGCAATAGTTAGTGTGAAAAAAGTAATATCACTATATAGAAAAGCAAGAAATTTAAAGTGTGGGCACCTTCCTTGTTTTTTTGTAACTACCCTGTTCCACATCACCAGCATTACTGAAATATTTTTTCCCAGGAGACCCGAAGACCATTTTGCTGTAGGAAAAATTAAATGGGATGGCACAGAATCAACAGGCCTTTCTATGAAAAGCCGTTGATCACAAGATGGACATAGAGCATGCAGTTCATGGAGGAGAAAGAAGATCTGCCCTGCTAGAACAGCAGGAGTGGGTAGCCTGGTCTTACCGTAACAAAGTGCCTAAATGTAGACACACTAAAAGGCTGGGGTTTTTTTTCCATCAAAATCTGTCCATCTTCAGGCTAACTGCTGACACAGTCCAGAGGAAAAAGAAAAGTTCCTGTAACATGTTATCAAGTGGAATATTAATCCTATGAGATTTGTGAATAATTGCAGTCACAAATTGTACAAGAACTCACACCTGTGGTCATTAAGGTTATAACGTCCCATTCGTATTGCTACAAAAATGAGGTTATAATTAACTTCTAATAGCCTTCACTTTCCAGGGGGATTAAGATCTATTCTGCCTTCATCATCCCTAAGGCATGAAACCCATTATAGCAGAGATTATCAAATGGACAGATGCATGTAAAACATTTTAGAACCAGAATTAGTAAGAACTGGAGGCTTGATCGATGATGCTTCCTGAAAGCTCTTTCTTTTCTTCTGCCAGCTCTCACTGTTGTATTCTACAAACATGCATTTAGCTCAGCACCGTGTAACTATCAGGCTCTCTTTTTTGAGTATTACAGCTCACGTGAAAATTTTAGCCTGCTAATGGTCGTAAAACAGCCTGACACGTACCAGAAACTGAGCCCCCAAAGTCAATTGCCAAAGTCAGGTGCTTTTATATGCAGTATACAAACGGATATATAATAATGTGCAGTTTTTCTTTTGAGTGGTATTTTGTCTTTTACTGGCAAATACATCTTTGCTGCATTTGCAGCTACTGTTACCCTTTTGATTTGATGTAACACATACAGCTAACTGAATGTTCAGCTTGGTTTAGCTACAAGCATCAAATCACTTCTCAGACCTATTGATATAACTGCTCTAACACTTGGTACATGGTTAATACAAGATTACTGCAAAACTCAAGACCCTTTCCTGCTGATCTCTCTCACACAAATCTATAATTAGGAATTCCCACATCAGGAGTTTGAAATGCAGAATACACATTTTATTTGTGCAAAACCCTCAGTATGTATTTATGTAATTATTTCAGTTATGGTTGAATTGAATAAAAATTAAATTACTGGAGTTACCTGCAATAATACCTGGCTTCCATCTTTACTGATAATATAGTCAGAGACTGCAATTTTAGAAAATGTTTCTTTTAATATCTTCTGCTTTTAATTGTTGTCCTGCTTTCTACTCAAAGTCCATCTTCCTGTTGAGTTCTCAAAATACTTTTTAACTATATAGCAAAAAAGTAAAAAAAAATGCTAGATAGGTCAATAAGTAATACAATGCCACATGGACAGTAATTTCCCCAGGAACAGACAGAAAGGACAAAAGGGAATGGGTTAGACAGGAAAAGCTGTATCTGGGCATGACCACAGAGCAAGTCCATTGAAGCCGACCAGGTATTGACAATAGTTGCAGGATTCTGCAGTGTACCTTCATGCATCCATGTCAGTGCATTTCACACAGTTTGTACCCTGAGCAGTGGAAAAATGAAAATTACACCTGGTAAATTTCAAAAATTACAGAAGAATTTTCAAAAAAACAGAGCCAGACTGTTAAAAGCAGTTTATAGAGAAACAAAAATTACCACTATTAAGATTTTCAAGAAGGCTGGAAAGCCCTAGAAGGGCATGCTTTTCAATTAAAAACAAATTTTTACCTTTGGGAGGGCTTTTCGTAATTGTACACTTCTACAGTCATAACTTTTGATTTATTAAATTTTAAAAAAGGCTGGAATTTAAAATGAACTAAAAAATATTAAATGTATTGAGACAAATATAGGACAGTTTCATTTATCATGCGTGTGTGTATCTGAATGAAAAGATAGCACTCTAATTTTTCAGTCACAAATTCTTGGGGATTTAGATAGCATCACTTGAGATGTTGCTGAAGCGTATAGGCCATCAATACAGTTCTGATTCAGCAGAAAAAGTACCACCCCCTGATCTATCTTCACCATTTCCTTTTCCATGTAGGTCTCCCATTCAGTTCCCAACTGGGTCACAGCCCACGGCAATGTGGCTCGAGATACACATGAAATGCTGGAAGCCTGTCACTCGTTCTCCAGCAGCAGGTTTGGTTTAGTCAGTCATGCAAGCAGGACAGTTCAGCATAGATGTCATATAAAAATAATGCAGCACAGGAGCAGCAGCATTGTTCACACAGGGGTGTGGCCTGGCCAGGTCATGGAATGGAACCTGTTAAGGTGGATAGGAGAGTAGAAAACAGGCACACCCACTGTTATATTGCCAGACACCACTGTTAGAGTGCCATTTTATTTAAAATCATGTTCCACTCCCTAGAGATAATAGCAAATGATAGATCTCTTCTGATCCCAGCATTGTCAGTGTGGCAGGAAATAAGCAAATTTTAAAGGCAGAAATAAATTGTGGAATGCAAGTTCTTCCATAAGTGTGAGGAATGTACATATTTCAGGAGTGGGAGCATTAAGACAGGAAATCATTGTATGTGTAAAAGAAGTCACGAGTGACTTCTTTTAATTTAAAAGAGGAAGATGAGAGATTTCATTTTGTTTCTCCACAGGAAAGAAAGCATGGAAGAGTAGGAGGGCAAAACCAGTATTCTGCTTCAGTGTTATCTTCTGATAGAAGACCAGAATAGCAAGTGGTTGACTTCAGCCCTGCTTCAGTGAAGAGGATGATGAAAACCAGGCATTCGTCTAGAACATCTGTACAGATGCTACAGAAGTTCTCAGCTGTTTGGCTTCTCCCTTGTTTCAGATCTGGTTTAAGACCTCCATGTTGTCTCATGTCAGAATGATGTACATGGGAATTTAGCAGTCCTTAATGGACTCTCACAGCCCATTGCCTGTTCACACATACAGCTGGGACATAAAAGTTGTTTGATGTAAGTGAAAGATCTTCTGTTTGTTCTATTACTTATTTCCTTTCTACATACTAAAAAGCAGATTATTAGAAGTCATATAAACAGAAAATAAGGTGGAAGAGGAGGTATTTTAATCATAAAATATCAGGTCATACTGACTTGTGAAATCAGGGGACCTTCATCAGGAAACTTGGGTCCCTCCAGCTCTAAAAGTATTCTAACAGACATCTCTTTATCTACAGCATGATGAAATTTTCTAATCCTGTCACCAAGAACTGTCTCATTTTCTCTGTAAGTCATCATACTAACAGGAAAAAGTAAAGTAATAATCAATACAGAAGACAATGTTGGGTCTAACTGGACTAAAGTTATTAGGAGGAACGTAGGAAGGACTAAATAGTTAAGGTACTTAATAATAGCTGAGCCAGCATGACTAAATATTACTTAGGGGACTTCCCCTCTAACATTGGTCCTAGGAAGGAAATGGATTTACACACCTCACCACTTATATATTTGGTCACACACTGTATCTGTTAATCTGCATGGCCACTCCTCAGATTTCCCGTGTGTCATCCTTCAGGATGCTGCAGCCCAGAAAGAGATCAAAACTTCAATCATTAGTATTAACTTGAAAATTGAATTTCTCTGAACAATTAGTTGCTATTCTTTTTCTCATAACCTCACTATGCTTAGGCATTTTGGTGCAGTTCTGGCCTACCCAGGTTACTACTTTGAGAATTTTATTACAGGATAATAGAGCACCATTCCCACCTCAGGAAATCTTTGAAAGGAGTTACTGAAGGACTGAAAAGCTTCCTGTGTGGCTGGACTGACTAACAGATGGAATTCTATTAAGCCTCCTTGAGTTGGCCTAATAGGGCACATTTTGCTATATGTCTTGCTGGGGCAGTATTGTTTCACCTTGCAGGGGTAAACAGAAATGGCATATCAAGAGGTGTGTTTGAATTCTTCTCTGTTGCAACTTTCATGGAAAGAAAATAATATAGGGCTGCTGTATTTATTTCAAAATGCAGCTTCTGCAAGGGGTATTCTTTTCCCATTAGCTTTGTATAAGAACTCACAAAGCTTTTTAAAATTCACGCATGACAGTTGGCATGTAAACAGAGAAAACAGATAGAAGAGGGGAATGGACAGCAATGAGTTCTTTGAAGAGCCCTGTCTGAAACACCAATTCTCCCTGGTACAGAATAAGAACAGAAAGACACCAAAAATCATGACAAGAAAATTGCCCTACTTGTCCTCTCATTTTTTACTAGCATCTGCTTGATAATAACTGAGAAGTAAATGGAGATGCTCTGGATATTAATGTGGGTTAATAGAATTAAAGTAGCACAAATGAAATATCTTATTGCCTTTTATAATTAACCTGGAGATCCATTGCTGCCACAGGTCACAGAGTAAAGAAGCCCTGAAGGAAGAGGTTGATACATACATGATTGTGGGTGGGTTTAGAGGCTCAGGTTTAGGTCAGGCAGAATGGTGAGCTGGTTGCCATGAAATGAGCCAGAGTTATCAGCCAGATTTACCTGAGAGAGACTGACAGTAGTCTCTGACACAATTGACATGGGGGGAAGGAAAGGAGGGGATCTGCCTTCCCATAGAACCCTGAGAATTTGAGCTGTTGAAAACAGGATGTTAAACCATCAGTCTGCTCCTGGAAATTTCTATAATCCTACCTTTTAGAGAAACATTTACCCAATGATTAATATAGTAACACAAGATCCAATCCTCCTCTTTCTACAATCCATAGCCAAATTCCCAGTAATTTCTACTTCTGTAGAACAGAGGTTATCATATATTAATAGCATGCACTGGATACATTAAAAACACCTGATGATTGTTCATTTTCTAGCTTGCTTTTAGTAAACCTTTTGGAGGAGGTTCACTATCAAAATCTTAATCCACTGTCCTATGACAATGAACTTTTGCTAAAGTATTAGAATGAAAAGTATACAAAAATATTTTGACAGCAGATATGTTAGCAAGGTCTTAAGACTTTGGTACACTTCCCACTTCTCATATAACTGGAGTTACAGAGTCTCTATGAATTATGGGGTTTTCCTCTGTTAACATACACATTTAGTATTTTGATGGATTAACAAGAGAGGAGAACACAGACAAAAAGATCCTATAGAATTTAACAGTGGACAAAAAAGTTAAAGTGCCCTCCATAATTGTACTCCTGCTGAACACTTCTGTAGATTTCTCAATAGAATATTGTTTTCCTCTTCTTGGTTTATGCAAAGGACAGTGCCCAACGTGGGCGTAAATTACAAAGGAAGATGAGTATAACTAGAACACTTTATGCATCCTACCCATACAAACAAATCTTCCTGTTTAATAAGATGCCTTTTCCACATAAATGTGCTGTAACCTTAAGCAGGATTTCATCATCATTTGGAATAATTTCAGTTTGAGGGTGATTTTCTGACAACAAAGGAAGCATCTAGAAAAACAATTACTTGAAACATATTTGGCTGAAGTTTTGACCCTAATGGGAACCTCACATAAACTTCCTCATCTCTAGGCTGGATATCTGCAGTGCAGGAAAGGCACAAAAGCACATGCACAGATGGTATGGTTAGATTGATCTTTGTCTGGCATAACTCCAGCCATCACATTTTCATGAATAATGGGTGTTCTTACCAGCTGTGAACTTCTGGCTTTTGATAAATTCTCACCATCAATACCAGTATGTCTAATCATGTTGTGTATTTTTTTAAAAATACCAGTTCTTATTATCCTTGCTCTATTCTGGAGATTGTCATCCTGTTACAGTGTCACTGAACAGTCAAGACAAGATATTCTGAGCTTTTTCTATCCTTCATAAATTAATTTCTTCAGACTCAGAGCCACTCAATTTTCTGTCTTCTTACAGAGTTATACAATAGTATCTGAGTACTTACAGCACCAACATTTTTACAGGAAAGCAGCATCCTCCTTCTCACATCAGCCACTTCATGCACTTTAACACTTGAATGCTACTTTGACTGTGGTTCTACACTGAAAAGGATTTTTGTGGAGCAGCATGTCACTTTCTGAACAGATACTTCCCGAAGGGAAACCTGGCTGCTCTGTCTCGTATTTCGACAGAGAACGGATTTCCAAGGCGGAGGCACCGAAGATGCACCGAGCCACTGACGGCCAAGGAGCCGCCTCGCTCTGCTGCCCCCTGCGGGCCGCGCTCCCCCGAGACCTGCTGGAGTTCACCCGAGATTCCACTGCACTTCCCAAGTTTGAGATTTCCACACGTTTTCCGTCACAAACCACTATTTTTCTCCCACAAGAGTCAGAAATGCCAAGCTCTGCTAAGCACAGAATAGTTTCAGAGGAGCAGCAAAGTTAATTGGACGTTAATGTCCCATTTTCCCTCTACATTACTTCTAATTCGTAGAAATAGTAAAGGTGCTAAGAAAAATCGCACTGACAAGATAAAGTGCCAAAGTTAAAACATGTTGCTTGTATCTGACTCTATCTCCACTTAGCTCATCCTCAGAGCATCTTCCCAGGGCTCACAGCTGGCAGCTGGGCACACTCACAACTGTGGTAAGAGGCACAGTTCCTCTGTGCTTGGTTGGTAGTTTTATATACTTGAAAAGCTAAACTGACAAGAACTTCACAGAAGTTTGTGGAATCAAAGTTCAATTACCTGATATCTAGTGCTCTAGGCTCGGCAGGCATAGGAAGTGCAGGACTATTTAAATACTTACTGTGGAGACCTATTCAATACAGGAATTCCCCTGTGCACTGGTGCTGACACCCCACAGAACAGAGCTGAGCCGACTGCACCACCAACTGAGCTTCCTGGGATCCAGTTTCCTCCCCACACCTGCACTGCCCTTCAGCTGCAGCTGCTAATGTCATTTAATGGCACATTGACATGGGCGGCTGCTGCAGTTTAGACACGGCCTCCTGAGGCTTGGGTAATCCAGCTTTGAGCCTTAAGCACCTGCATTCCCTGGAAAAGCATTGTGAGGCTTTACAGTAAGAGCCACCAGGTGAACACAGACTCACCAAGAGGCAAGGTAAACAGATACTGCACAAGTAAAAAAGCTCCTTATTAGGCTCAAATAAAGCTGAAATACAGGTGTTTAAATGTCATGGCCACAGTACATCCTGACATTTCCTGTGCTACCCCTCAGCAATGTCACCACAGCAGACGGCAGATTCTGCCTGCCTCTCGCTGCACTTGTGGACACATGGTCAGCAAAAAGTGAACTAAAATAAAATCCCAGGCATACAGTACAGATTTCATCCACAAGAAAGAGAAGTACCAGCAGATACCTGGAGACTACAACCAGGACAGGGGTGTTGTTTTTTCTTTCCTATCCTCTGACCAAAATACCCCAAAATTCTAAACTTACCAAAAAAACCGCAGAATGTCCCAACAGCCACCTATCAAACCGCCACACCTTTCTGTCAGCACCTGGGAACCTGTAATTGCTGTGAATAAGCTAATGTTCATTGTTTCCCAGACATCTGGTGGTCAGGTCTCTTCACTTCATCTCTGGCCTGATGCATCTAAGCCATGCATTGGGTCTTCCAAGAGAGTCTGCACTTGTCACTGATGAAGAACCACAACTAGGAAGGGCAAGAGAGACCATCAGCCAGGTACTGTGTTAGAAAGCACAGCAGCACAGCCTGGTAATCCTGACACACTTACCTGTATCTTTATAGGGCTGCTGTGTTGTAAGCAGCTGGCCCACAAGTTCAAAATGGAACTTGTTCCATTTAGAAAACTGAATTTCCACGTTTGTGAGCATTTTGAGTTGGTTTGTTATATCCAAACAGACCATAGTTTTCCATTGTCTCTCAATAATGCTTAAGAAGTTCACATTTGGGAGGGACATTCTGATCTAAATTACTAATTTGATCTTATCTCTAAAATAGCTGGACACCATACACAATATGTACTGAAACAGCAAGGCACAGTGGGCTGTGTATAAAGTACACATAGCCTAATTCAGGAAGCTTCCTTTCTTTGGTTGGCTGATTTTAGTGCCTTCACATAGTTTTATTGGACTCACTTTATTACCTCTTCCTTTCCACTTTTCATAGCCATTCTACCTGTTTCACAATAAACCACTTTCTTGTTTGAAGAAAAGCAGATTTGAAACTCCCCATAAAGCAAGGAAATCTATGCTTAAGGCTGTTGTTCTGCAGAAAAGAAACTCCATAGAGCCTGCTGGTTACTGGGGAGCCAGACCTTTAATCTCAGATGTGTGCCAGGATCCTTAGGTGTGAAGGGAAGGTCAAAATCAAATTAATCAGAACTGGATCCTGAGTTGAATCTTTCCTGCTGTCTGTATTTTTTCCTTACTTCCCATTATGCCTTTTGGAAGGGTCCATCCTAGCCAGCCTGCATACAACCGAGATGAAAGGAGTACTTGAAACTAGTGAAAATAGCTTTGTAACCTAACACATGAAACATTGTTCAGAAAACCCATTCTGCTGAAAAGTGCACAGAAGGCAAAGCAAAACTCAGGTTACCTGTAATGGAGTTACCTGTAGTGAGTTCCTCCTTTGCACTCACATAGAAGTGTTCCTACAGTTTTCCTACTGAAAATTTGGAGAGCTTGAACTCTCATCCTCCACCTGTGCTCTGAATTTAAGTAAATTTTTTTACTGCCTGCTCTTCTGCCAATGGCATGAAGCTTCAGGATCTAAATAAAGCAGTAAAATGTTATTAGAAATGGAAAAATTATCAAATGTTCCATCTTATATAAAATAGTCCCTTCTGACCTCATGTAAGGGTCACTGGTACCAACCATTAAAGGGCTGTCATGCTGCTACTGAGGCAGGTGAGGCAAACTGACTACTGCACTTGGCCTTGTCTGCTGAACTTCACTCCCCTTCTTCTTAAGGCTTTCCTTTCTTACATGTTAAAAGAAAAACCTGTAATAGAAGAATACCTTTCTATTAATTCTATACCTTTTTCTCAATAGCCCAGTGCTCCTGAGTAAATGTTGAGATGCCAGTGAAATTTCCCTCAGTATAACATAGTAGGGTCAGGGGGTTAAACATGTGACCTAGTCAGAACCTTATGCAAAAAGAGAAATTAAATGTGTATGAAACCCTGGCAATTTCTAAAGAATGTTGCTCTTTCAGCAAAGTCTTTGAACATTATGCAATGTTACTTGAGAAGTGCAGTTGGTAGAAATTAAGCAGCTGAAATGTGTAGCTCTACTCACAGGATAGGAAGCTCAAGCTAAAAGAATCAACACTTAATTACTAAAATATGCTGTGTGATCCAGAAAAGGATTAAAAGCTGAAGCTATTGCACTATGTAGCTCACTCAGCAAAGCACACAGCTGGTCTGTAAAACATTAGGAAAACACATGGCTTCTGGAACACTTTAGAAAATAATTTATAAATCAGAACAGATTATTTAATCAGGAAAAGGGAAGAATGAAGTTGAGAAGAAAGAGGGTAAATCAGAGAAATACACAGATTAATCAACAAGTTACAGGCTCATCATCAAGAGTTGTGGGGGGAAACGTGCCTGGTGATTGAACAGTAAAAAGCTCAGTGATTAATTAAAGTATTTGCAAAGTACAGGAGTTTCCTTAAATGAAGTGCAGTGCAGGGAAACAGGTACAGGGGATAGCAAGAAGATACCAACTCTTCCATTTTATTTCTTCAGGCACCAAGAGATATGATGTCTGAAAGATCTCAATGCTTTTATGAAAATGGATGCCTTCCAAACTCAAGGGCATTAAAATACATTATTGTAATGAGTATCTATTTAATTTCTCAACTTAGTGAGTGAGGAGTCTATGGAGGAGGAGGATTTTCTTCACTTGTTTAACATGTACAAATTTTCACTGTATAGATGCTGCCATGTAAAGATCTTGGAGCTCTTGTCAAATGTTGGTGATTTAAAACAAACTCTTGTAGAGTAATTTGTCTTCTCTTATCTACAATAACAGACTCAGAAAACCAAGGCCATTAATCCCAGAAAGGACAAAAAGTTAACCTTTCACTATAGATTACTTACACTGAGAGACAAGCATCCACTATAAAAAGTCATCAGTTTAGGCTTATAGAAAACATGATTTAGCTTGAGTCTGTGTGTTTAAGAGGTACTGTAGTACTATGGAAGAAAACTGAAGGTCTCTACAGCTCAGAATTCAAGCCATGTCTCTGTAATACACTACAAACTCTGATGTTTATACAAACTTCCTGGCATTAAATATCTTGTAATCATGTTTCTTTACATATACCTCCCCCTTGCTTCCTTTTATGGGTCAAGAGCTTCTTCTGAAATTCATTTAAAAATAGATTACATGAAAAAAAAACAGGAAAATTTTTCCAAACTAAATTTTGACTGAAGATGAGCTTTGATGAGAGCAAACAGCAGGTGGAGTGAACAAATAAGATGACCATAAACTATTATAAAATTTTGTTTGTGGCAAGGAAGATGAATTTACTATCACCATAGTTAACAAGTATTGAGAAACAGAGCTACCAACTGCTTGGTGAATGAATTGAAATATCCTTTTCAGTGTCTTAACATTTTTAGTCATATTATTTGAGAACACTAAAGAGGAAATCCACTGGCAAGTCCAAGCAAACAAACTAAAGATGACGCTTTTTTCTGAAAAAGAGGGGGTTTACTAAGAATTGCTGCCAGTAGGAGTCTGCAACAATATTGTCTTCCTCCTATTAAGATCAAATGAGGAGTCTTCTAGATGTTACATCTGCCACCTACTTTACAAGTTACAAAGGAAGTAGCTATCTAAAGAGAAGAAAATGCAGAAATTTGTTTACAGCATCAATATTTTCCAGGTCATTATTTTCTTGTTATCTTTTAAACATGTCTTCTATATGAAATTCAATTATCATATCAAGGTATATGCACAAAGTAGAACTGAGAGCACTGACTGTTTATTTTAAGTGAATTTTTTTTACAGTTTAGTGTAACTGGAGGTAGATGCAATATTAATTGATTTTTTTCCCAGTGGTTTGAAATAAGTAATCTATGAACATTATAGGATATAGTACTGGGGATTGCAATCAGTTGCTTGAAGTTAAGTCGACATAAACATGCAAATGACACAACAAATAAATCACAGCAGTTTCAATGATGATTGTCAGTACAGTGTAGCACAGGTCTTCTTGGATGAAAGGCTGTTCCTGTGATGTCAAAATAGTAATGCCAATACTGCAAAATATCTGTATGGTACTGGAAAAGATACAAGATTCAGAGACAAAGTATCATGACTTTGCCATTGCTATTATTTCCTGTATAATTCAAACGATCAAAAGCAAGTTGAAGGGAATTACATGGCAAAGAGTCTGTGATCTGCTATACAGGAATACATTTCTGACCTCGCAGGCAGAAGTTTCATTTCATGTAACTGTATGAAAATTGATACTGCCATTGTCAGGATTTTTTGCCTTAACCACCTCTGCCAGCCTCACTGTCAGAGCCGTTAAATTTGTTTTCTGCAGCAGATTCCTTTGTGGGAATAATGGAAGCTCCCAGCAACTTCAGTGCAAAGTATTTTTTACAATTCCATGATTACTTGATCCAATCAATTACCAAGTGCTCACTAACCTGTAACTGAGGAATATTAATATAAATAGACAGGACCTAACTATGGTTTATTAACAAAATTTTGTAGTAATGCCCTTTCCTTGGAATTCTAGATTTGCAAAGAAGCAAAACCAGTCTAGTGTAATATACATAGCAAAAAATATTTT
Organism: Chloebia gouldiae; assembly: GCA_003676055.1. Lineage (NCBI taxonomy): Eukaryota > Metazoa > Chordata > Aves > Passeriformes > Passeridae > Chloebia > Chloebia gouldiae. The sequence continues at coordinate 4,667,848 of QUSF01000015.1, forward strand.
TAGCAACAAAATAGAAAATGTTTTTAAAATAATATCTTCAATGCTCTTTTAAATTTCTCATTAAGTTTGTTGAATAGATGGATTACCCAAAATACAGATACTGAAATACCAACATATATCTGCAGATATGACCATGTGCTGCAATATATCACTAGTAGATGGTCAAGAAGAACCTAGAAAGAAAAATCAGATTACATGCTTTCTGTTTCCTTGGTGTAATTTCTTGCCAGTAGCATAAAATTTTTGTATCAATTAATAGATTTAAGCATGTACTTAATTCAAAGACCACAAGTAATTTTACTGGAATAAGCGGGACTCTTTAGAAACTTGCAAGATAAGACTGTCCCAATGTCCTCAAATCAGCAGGCCTATAACATTGTGGCTCTGGCAGAACTGAATTCCTTTCAGGAGATGAAAGATACCAAGTAATGACTGACATTCTCAACCTTCCCTACTAAGAACAGAAAGCTTCCCAAATGAAGTTTACAAGGAAGTTGAAGCCAAGCCTCTCTCATCATGCAGATGTGATGGTCCTTTTAAAGTCAACAGGCAGGATTAACACTTGACCTCTAATATACAGAACACATACAATAAAACTTACACTGGTTTTCAAATGTACTTCCTGGCCCAGGAACTATGAATATGCTCTGTGATGCATGAAATGTATTCATTTTCATTTGTTTTTCTCTTAGTAAAAACCCAAACATAGTATTCAATATAAACTTAAAGATTTTACATATCAAACTGATTTATATAGTATTTGAAGCTATACAAAAAGTACTAAAGTAGTCAATAAAAAGATCGAATTTAAAATATTTACATTTTATACATAATTTCCCCTTACTTACAATTATTAAATAATCTTCCATAGTTTCCTTAATTTTAGGGAAAAGCTTTTAATAACTAAAAACTAATTTTGAATTAATATCAATGGCTTTTTACTTCAACAGAATTTTAGCAAAATCCCATCTCCAATGTGAAACATTATTCCCACATTTTCAGTAGCAGTTTATAGATATATGTAGTTTTATAGGTGTTTTACAATGCAATCCTGATTTCTATAATAACCAGTGGAGATCTAAATAAGAAAATGGCACAATATAGATGGAAACATTATATTCCCAACTCTTAAATCCCTTTATGTCATTTGGCTTCTAGAATATCCAGTTTCTTGATAATTTATGTTATTCTTCCAGTACTTTCAAGGAATTGCATCCATACTTATTTAATTTTTGTGTCATCCTCTTTTGAGAAATTATTTCCTGAAGGTACTTCACAGAGACTATCACCATCTGTGCTGAAATCATCATCATCGTCGTCATCATCATCAGAATCAGCCAACATTTTACTTGGTGACTTCTTCAGTCTACTAAAACAAAAATACACATATTTGCTATTAAAAGAGCACATCTACACACAGCACGCTTACAGAAAGCTTTAAGCATTGACAGGCAGGATTTACATTTTTGAAGGATGTCAAAGTGCTGCGGCAGAGGTTATACATCTTATGTGAAGGAAACATGCACAAGATCAAGCAATCACGTTTTCAAGCACCTCTAACTAAAGTGGCAGAGAGGAAACTGTGAACACAGCACACTGGCATGTTCACAGATGGCCAAGGAAAACTAACACAGGATGACTGTACCTCTCAGCCATTAGGGAAATTTTTACTGCTACAAATGGTAAGAGTGTCAAGTCCCACCACTTTTTTCCATTTTATACTCCCTGCCTCAATGACTTCAACCAGCAGGGAGATCGTGGAAAGAAGGCTGGGACACCTACAGAGTTTCACAGGTCTGTGTCAAACTGTGTGTGCTGATGACAAACTTGTAGAGGAAGCCCTCAGTTTATGGACTAGAGGAGCAAGTGGTCAAATGTGAGAAGTGGTGTGATACAGAACTGGAAGGTCTGACAATTCATCCTACCTTAATTCTTTTTTTGCAGTGTTAAGCTGTCGTTGCAATTGTTCATTTATGTCTAGCTGCTCTTCAAGTTCTCTCTGAAGTTTCTTTTTAGCATTTTCCAGTCTGTCTATTTCTTCTTCAGCTTCTTCAACTTGACGTTTCATTGCTTTCAAACGCAAACTCAACTGCAATATTTACATGTCATCTGATTAGAGGACTATTTTAAGAAAGGAATTTTATTCTTCCAGCATCTATGAGAGGGAGAATAAAGACAAAACTTTGCCAGTGTAGTTACACTGTAATCCTCTGCTTCAGAAATATTTGAAATATTTGAACATTTTCTTCGACTTAAAGAAAAATAATGGGATACTGTTTTTTTACAAAATAAAACCAGCAGCAAGCAAAGAGAGTTTTGGCAGAGTAAGACAGTATTATGTTATAGCAAGAGCTGGTTATCAATTACGACAGAGTATAGTTATAAGTTGTTTAAGTTATGCAACTTTAACAGACAGATACTATAAAATACATTTCAAAAACCCAGAGGATTGTTTAAGATCATTCCTGTAATGGATGTCTGCAATTTGAGATGCACTGTTCATCCTCCAGGCAGAATATTAACTGTTGGCTCACATGCTGAAACAAACCATGGTTTAATCAACAAAGACCACAGTAATGGTAGAGCACATTGCTATTGAAACATGTGTGTATTTAGACTTACAGCCTATATTTAACAGTAAACTGCTTTTTTTTCTTTAAACAGTTTTATGGTGCAAAACAGAATATATTACTTGTTGGTATATTTATAGGATCAATTAGTGTCTGTTATTTGCTTTATTTCTTAAATTAGCATTGCTTCTGTAACTTTCTTTTCATAATTTTCAAAATTAATAACAATTTAGTACTGGACAAAAGAACATGATGCAATGGCAGCTGCAAATATCACTAAATGGGAGTTCATAAACAACAGAGTAATCAGAATCTACCCCTATTCATCTTGTATCTTTTATATATGATGGTTTATGCTAGTAGGATTAATATCAGATATCTGCATATTAGTCTTTCCCCTACCTGGTCCTTCTGGTCAGTCAATGACAGATGTTCATCATCTACTTGCAACATTAACTCCTTCACTTTTCTCTCAAGTCTGCGATTACTTAGTTGGAAATTGACTCTATCCCTAGTAAAAAACCGAAACCAAGAAAAGACAGGTTTGTAAAAAAGGAACTCAAATGCTCCCAATCCTGATAATTTAATTCCTTAACAATTTTATAAGAATTAAATAAATACTTGGGCTCGATGCTTTGATTTACTGATTCCATGCAACATATTGAGAAATTTGTTCATAAGCAGAAATGACTAAGGAGAATTTCTTCTGACACCATAGCAACATTTAGCAACAAAAGTATACTCCTCCAAGATTAAACAAAAAAATCAAACATGAAAGTGGATGTTACAGTACAGTTAATATTTCTAAGCCTGTTCTTGATATTAGACTTCTATAAAATAAGGAGCTATGGAATCATGTTAGCACTGTGCCCAGTTTTAAATTTTAAGACAAACTTCTGCTGTGCTTGCAGTAAAAAAGAAAATTTGCAATACTTTTATGAAACAGTGACGATTTTAATTTGGTAAAAAAAAAACCCAGGTTAATTGCAATAGAGATTTAATATTAGCAAGAGGCCATAATAACAAGCATAAATATGCATGTTTTGATCTTAACTTCACTGGTTTTACCTCTCTTCATTTGCAAGTCGTTCTTCCAGCTCTGTGATCCTTGCCTCCATCTGAGCAACAAGTCCCTCCTTACTAGATCTGTAAGAACCCTCCAGGTGAAGGATTCGGCTCTTCAACTCCTTGTTCTGTGGTTGGAACACACTTGGTTAATAAACACTGACTCAGATTGACAAATATCACCTTAACACCAAATTCCTGTCTCCAGGAAAACATGTATCAGTATATACAGTGATCAGTACAGTATTTAGTGAACATGGAAAGTCATTGAGATTTTAGAGTTTACTACGAACACATTTTCTACTAGTGTGGCTTATTGAAATGAATTTACTGTTCAGCTTCAGTTCAAGTTTTAGGATTAAATGGACACTTAAACGTCAGATAGCTGCAAGCCCCTTCCTTAAACCTCAGATAGCTGCAAGCCCCTTCCCCCAGTTTTTAATGTGTCATTTTTTTTTTTCAGATACTCTGTCAGATCTGTCTTATGCTCCACCCAATTCTTTTGTAAAATTCTGTGTTCTTGCTCTGTAAATCACTGGCATATGGCTAGAATAAGCAGACAAAGAAATTATTAACATCCAGTACCCCTTTACCTTATCAAAGCTATTACTGGGGTGTCCCCCTGCCTTTCTTAACTGTCCTACTACAAAAATAGCTTGAAAAGATTTTTAAAGGAGACTTTTTGCTAAGATTTACACTTATATTTTTCTGAGGCTAGATAATATAGGTTTTCAATGGGTACCTAGTCAAAGAGTTGACAGAAAAAAACTCCCCAACAAATAAAGTTACATGATGAACAGAAAAATAAAGCTCTTTGTTACAGAAATTCAAAGCATGATCTCAGATCTCAAACACAGAAAAAAGGACTATGACAGGAAGATCAGAACTAAAGTACAAGAATGTACATAGCATATTCCAGTAGGTGGCATTCTTTTGTCTCAAACAATTAAGATGAGATCTATGTCACATAATTGAAGGCACCTAATGAGGTGTGGTGTACTAACATGTTCTCTAAATTCTGGTTACAATCTGGTTTATGTTCTTGAGTTTTTAAATAATACTATGACTTGTTGAGGTATCTTTCCCCATGATCTCGCCTAAGGGCTATGATAAGTAATCTTGCTTTCAAAGACCACTGAACTGCAGAAGAATTGTTTACTACTACAGAAGAAAACACTCAACTGAAATCACAATTACTTTAAATTACATCTTCAACAGTGCTCCTAAAGGACTTTTCAGCCTTGGCAGAACAGCTCCTCTGAAAGTGGTCATTTACAACCAGACAAAATTACCTGTCTTTCCAAAGAAATTTTGTCACACTCCAAGTCTTGCTTTATAGCTCTTTCCTGAAGCAGCTCTGTCCTCATTTGCTCAATCTAAAAAGAAAGAAGACAGAACATTTAATAAGATACTTAAATTTCATTTATCTATATTATACTGTGTGTATGTATATATATAAACTACATATACCTATGCAATAAGCAATTTGTTCTTTCTCAGAACTCAAGACATATGCATGATTTCAGAAGAGCTTTACAGCTACAATCCTGGACAAATATTTCTGCTTCAGGAAGTCTGTGTTATTCCCAGTACTCATTCTAGGCATTTCACACCCACATCGGATATTGTTGATTTTTATCATATACATTCTGTAGCAAGGAACTCAACTCTAAGCTTTTGTATAAGGGACACATCATGTCGCAGGACACTGAGTCCGGGAACATCACATCCATCTTCAAACATCTTTTCCAGTTGTTTTCTTCATACTTAAGTCTGAACCTCTGAAATAGTACCTTACTTTTAAGCTGCTGACTAGTCTAAGTAAAGTTTCTCTTTATTAAACACAAACTGGTACCTGCAGACAAGTGCCCAGAACTCAGTGAAACACTCCACAGAGAATTGCAGTTTTCTGTATGTATGGGAGTAGTAAAAGCTCTTTTTCAACACACTCTGCCACATGATGGATACAAACATTGCTCCCCTCCTTCAATCAATTTTATGTCTGTTGTACTGGAGGGGCACCAACTTCTAGATTTGGAGAGGGAGTGGGCTTTGCTTGCTTTGTTGAAAGACAACTTTTTCTACAGTTTCTGTTAATATTTCTGTTCCACATTCAACAACAACAAGGAAGATATATTCTGCATGTGTAAAGATGTTAAAAAGCTACTTAATCAATACACACTCAAGATAAGAATGCAAAATTAGTTTGCTTTACCTTACTATTGGACTTGATTGGAAAAAAAATTGAGATCAAAGAAAAACTCCAAACCACCTAGCAGCTGCTACTGAAACTTTGGTGCTAAAGGACAACATTTGTAGGGCTATTGAAATACTTATCTTGCTTCCAGTCTTTCTGAGACTCCCTGCAAATCTCTAAAAATGCTTTTACAGGCACAGCGAATGTTACCACAGCATTTGTGGTTTACACTACACAGGGCTTTTTGTGATAGATACCATCTGGGGAACACAGTGAATATCTGTATCGATTACTGTCCCTGCAAAAAACAGACTGATAAAGTTCAGTGGCCACAGCATTCTTCCCTGCTTTGCATCAGTTAGATATGAACTTGCATGAACACACTATCCCAGTTAAGCAACTCTCAGTTACGGATTTATCTCAGTAAAGGACTTTCAAAAGTCATTGGGAATTCTTGCATAAAAAATCCAAAAGCAATGTTAAGAATGTGAAGGCTAAATAAGTACAGCAGACGAAAATTTGCCCTAGGCCTTATTTTTTTAACCACATCATAATATTAAAAGATACATTTTTAGTTAATCATGGTTAAAGGAAGTAATTTGCACTGCTTCTGGAGCTTGGAAATTGATTTATTAATACAAATAATGGCAGCTACACATGCAATTGCATATGTTATGTCACAGGATGGGGACAGAAGAGTAGAATGCATTCCTGAAAACTAAGGTCATAACAGCTCCTAGAATACCAATGGCACCATGTGGCTGTGTTCTCAACAGCTGGGTAATTTCTTAAAAGCTCTCAATGCCACATGGGAGCCTAATAATAACAAAGTTTTATACATTATATAGTAAAATATTACAAAGTATTACTTTATAGACACAAATTAGAATCACATGTGTACAATAGCTGTAATTATTAATTAAATATATTTTAAAAGTAGACTTTATTCTCCTGTAATTGCTTTAGCAAGATAGACACATGGAAAAATACAGCTAAATTTGTAGTAAAATGAATGACTAATTAAAAATGTAGCTGTTAACTGAAGAAAGGGGTTTTGTTTTATGTAGGAGCTTGCTCAATGGACCACTCTGAGGTTCCACTGTGCTCTTATTGTGCTCAGAGGCTGTAACAAATTTGTGCAGCCTTCCCAAGATTCAAATTAAGGAATTATTTAGAGGACAATTATTCTATTTCCAAGATGACTGCTACTGTTGTTGGACACCTATTGGTAAAAGCAACCTCACAGAAAGGTAGTGGGAGAGAGGAAAGTATCTCTATCTGATTGGGATCAGTAAGCTATGTGCAAATACATACAAGAGCTTGTTAGAAGAAAAGGGCAGCAGATAGAATTCTTGCTGGAGAAGACATTAACTGTTTTATCTTCTTGTGTTTTTCAACAGTAAACACAAAATTAACATTCACAAAGGAGAAAAGCAGTTATCTGCCAAAATGTGCTTGAAGTTCCACTTATTTCACAGCAGTAAGATGTACCAGTTCCACAGCCATCCTCTGCGTATGTACCACGTGGGACTCATGTTCCATGTTCTACACTTCCTATGTCTAATATATTGTAACTGTGTTAAAAGAATAAACTACTTCTGCAGCTTAAGGCAACACTTATCACAGCTAGATTTGAAGAATGCTAACAAGAAAGAATTGAGAAAAGCAACTATTGGATTTTACAAAGTTTTATCATTTTGTGCCAGCTTTAGGGTTAAAAGCAGCTGTTGAGTTCATTACAGTGAAAGCAATCTGATTTCTAATAATAATTTAGATGCCACCAGTATTCATCATCTCACAGGTTCACAGCCTATGTTTCTTGTAAATTCCTAAGTTTTGTGTGTATATACACACATATATATATATATATATATAATATATGCATTATACAATTTCCAAGTATGTGACCAAAAAACCCAATGATTATTCAAGAAGAAAGCTAAAGCTAAAAAATCCATCTGATGCTTCAAAACTGAAAAACAACCTTCATATCCAGATTTTCATTTCTACCCATAGCCAGTGGCAGCTGAAGAGCAGGTATACAGCTTTCCACAGGGAACACTCTACCAAAAGGAAGCAGATTATGCAGGTCAGTGCAATTTTATCCTTATCTATTTATTCTAACATTGTCATGAAAACTAGTAAGCCCATTTTCCACACTTATTGGAAACAACTCTGAAATCAATAGACTCTTGCTTGCATTTTTACAGAACACAAGAATTGGTGAGGGTATTGTGAGGATTTTTCAATTATGTATGTGAAGTCAATATGACAAGAGATACTCCATTTCACTTGTTCATAGGAAAAAAAATCACTTATTAAAAAAAAATTTCGGTTGTCCCTGCCCAGGGGACTCTTTAGCATCTGAGTGCTCCAGCTTTCCATTTGTGTCTGTGTTAGTGTGGTTTGAGCATTTTGGTCTTTCTAGAGTTACTAATATATTTAAAAACTAATAGGATTTGACCCACTTTTCCCTAACATTTTTTCGTCTTTCCACTCTGCTGTGGTATTTCTAAGAACAAGGCAAAAGGAGATGAGAACAGTGTGTCATGCAGCCATTCAGATTCAAAAGGGTGTTTAAATTAAAAAAGAATAACATTTCATGGCAAGTGAAATGTGAACTATTATTCTTGCCAATGTTTATTCAAACATTCAGCTTTATATAAAATAGAAGCAGTTGTTTAAATTTGTTTTTACTAGAAATTTCAGTATTATAGTTCATAATCGGCATGTTAAAATAACATATTTATAATAATAGTTTTAAAAATGTAGAGGAATAAAGATATTACCAAAATAAATCCATTATAATTTCTCATGTCATTATAAATGCTTAGCAGACCCTGAAATACTCTTTAGTAATTTGACTATTTAGTCATTCTGGCATAAAATCAAAACAAAGCAACCTTTATAACTCATGTGTGAAATGAGAAATTCCAGACCTCAAAATAAACATGTCTTTTACCCATTATGTAACATTTCAGTCACCAAACTGTATTTTAGGTTTCCATTCAGTCAGCATATTAACTTCCATGGCAGCTATGGCTAAAGTACTTTTATCCCAGGTTTACAACACAGGCACAGACTCCAGTATTAAAGGCTTCCAGATTTAACAACAGCATGACTCCACATTATTATAGGTCCTTTATATTCTACTTCACCCACTGACTCTGAGTCTGAACAATATCAATGGAACAATAGGAGAAAGTCTTTATTACAATCAAATACAATTTCAGTAGCCTGAGTTCAAACAAAGAAGTAATAGTGCCTCGGTGCTTCAAGGATCTGTGAGTGAAAGCTGAGCTCTACATCACTTTAAACTTTCCAGCTGTCTCAGTGGAACACACAATTTCATTGAAAAGACACAGAAACGAAGATTTTACTTTCTGTTCTCCCTCTGAAGCCACAGCTATTTAAAAGAATGTCAGTAGTTTGTTTTTTGTTTGTTTGTTTTTTTCTGGAGAAAGAGAAATGAGAACAGAACAGATTATTGTGGGTACTTCAATGCCAATTGTCCCCTGAGCTTATAGGAAATTACTATGAGCTGTAGTACTTCATGTAGACTTACAGCAGCAGATGTGCTGTAAGGAGTTATGCATCAGTTTCACATCTTTCAGAAAGCAAAAATAAGGCTAAGAACATTATCTGGGCCATGATATTCCAAGACAGCCACATCACTGTATTTCTTTCCATGAACTATTACATTTGCATGATCCTGACTACTCAATCATGGATGTCTGGCTACTATTACTATTACTAGTAATTAAGCCCTATACTCTACTTTACTATTTTATTATAAATCTTTGTTCTTATGTCAGTTCTTTCAGAAATCTTGAATAACATTATTAAGGCCTCTGTCCTCAAAACAATGAACTCCTAATTTTCCTAAGACTTGGTAATTTCCAACTGGATGGTCTCACTTCCGATACAGTCGCTCCAATTCCCCCCATCTGCACATTCACAGGCTTTAGTGAAGACAGAGGTAACATGTTCCTTTATTTGACAGGGCATACTTGCATTACTTGTTATCTTGACTGAGGCCTCATCCTACAGTCTCCACAACTTCTTCCCTCTACTTATACAGACAAAAACCTTTTTGTTACTTCCTTGAGTTACTGTGATAGGTCTCACTTAGCTTGGCAAGTATTACTTTATCTTTACATTTTCTGCCCCATGAGACACGACCTCACTAATAAATACTTCTTCCCCTCTTTCTGAGCTATCGATTTATATTACACTTCTGGAACAAAAGACTGATGTTTTTATGTGGAAAATACTTTCCAATTGTCTTGCCTTTGATATATCTTAATCAGTTTTTACACTTGTAATGAAAATAAAGCTTCCTCTCTATTGAAACTGGCTAGCATTCTTGGTTTAGCTGATTTCACTAAATAATCCCAAAATTTCCTAAAGCTCCTCCTCTTCCTTCTTTGATATTAAGAGTCTATTATGCTGAATTACTTTTCAGTATTATCAAAATTTCAGTATAAGACTCTTCGCAACAGGCTTACTGGTCTTCAGTCTTTATATACATTCTGTGTCTGTTTTCCAGTTAGAGAAACAGGAAAAAAATAGCCTGTGATGATGTGGAGGGAACGTATTTCATCATGTTTGTGAACCTTGGGTTTCTTGGATTTACATGCTCTCCTCAAGTATAGCATATAAATCATATTGCTAATCACTATTTAGTTGATCAATATTGACTGTGATCCTAACAACACTTTTTCATAGAATCATTAAGCAAAAGCTGGAAAATTTGTTCAAGTACCTGTTCTCTGCACCTGCTGATCCTCTCAGACAACAAATCCGAATTATTCTTTTCTTCATCAAGCTCAAGTTCCAGGTGAGACAACTTGTCCTAAGTGACACAAAGAAAAGCAACCTCAACATACTACTTTCCATCCTCTTCAGATTGCTATCAGGGCATTCCTCATTAAACTTCAAGAACCCAAAGTGTCTGAGAGACTAAGCTTGGAAACTGAAATGCCTCTCAAAACACACAGCAAAAGAGGTGGCAGGTAGATAAGCCTTTAGAGTTAATTTGTTTGACAGAAGTAATATAAATGTTTTGTTTCCTTTTTTTTAAATCACTCTCAACAATTTCAAGAATATAAGATAAATTCTGTAATGTTTCTAGAGACTTTTTTGAGTGTCTGCATTACATTATACATTTGTAAGACAAATTTCTTTTTATCTGAGTACAATGACAGAGATGTTTATGAAAGTCAAATGACAGCCTAGTGGAACTGAACAGGTATAAACCCTATAAGAAGTTAGAGTCACAATGTTATGACTCCTGAAATAAACTGATATCAAAGGCTAAACAAAACTTACACTTCTAAATACTTTAGAACTTCTAAATACTTCTAAAGTATTTAGAAGTTCTGAATTATGGGCCTAGAAATGAAAATCATTAAAATTTGTATGAAAAGCTCTAGACAAAATTAATTAAAAATAAGTTAATTAAAAGTATGAGAGAAAATTCTAATTTAGAATACATCATGTTACAATAAATATGCTAAGAAATTACCTTTAAAATATAGCACTTTAATTCCTGCAGTAATACTACAAGGATTTTCAAAAACATGAAGCTATTTTGATTCCTTCCAAGCAGAATCCATGTGAAACAAAATTATTTTCTTCTCTTCTAAAAAGAAACAACCCTTAAGAATGTCTTTTACCTCCATCAGTTTGATTTGTCTTGCCCGATCGTCTTTTAAGTGGTTTTTGGCTTCCAGTTCATACTCCAGGCTTTTCACAGTCTGTTCCAGTAACTGAGTTTTTGTTATTGCCTCATCCTGGGCTCTCTGGTGGTCCCTCAGGTTTTCTTCCATCAGACGCATCTGAAGCAATAAGATCATGGGAATACACTTGACACTGTATTTCCTATAAACCAGGGATGGCAGCAAAGGCGGCTCCCTGCAAACACGACAGATCTGGAAGCATGACAGGAATTCCACCGATTTACCGGCTTTTCACTGTAATTTTATTTTCATCCACCAGATGGCACCAAGAAAATAAACTTGGATGATGACCTTTAATGAGACAACTGCAAATATAGTGTGCTTACACTGTGTAAACATACATTTACATATTTGATGTATGTATTAGTGTAGGTATCTACACACAACTTCATTCAACTCAAGAGCTCTGTTCTCAAAATCAATGTTTTATATTTCATTTTTCATCATGAGTGTTCATCCCTTTACAAAGGCTCTCGGTCCCTGGAGAATGGAATAAATATAGAAGGAAGACACAACAATATACAGGAACTACTCTTTCTTCTATTGTTGTTCTTTTAAACTTAATTTAAAACAAGTTTTCTAAGGGGAGAGGGCAATGTAAGAGTTCTAAACTGGAAATATCCTAGTACTAAAATATTCCGTACAAAGAAAACATCTGTGACCAATGTGTTCTCATAGTTTTTCCAACTGGAGAGCAGGTATATGCAGATTTTTAAAAGACTGGATTGTCTTTATGGAAAAATTTACACACTATGAGGCAGACACTCAAAACTGGTTGATTCTTGGTTGCACAGAAACCTTTGTCATTTAAAGCTGCACCTTGGCTCATATGAAAGAAGAGGAGAATGTGTGTTTGTATGTTTGCTTGTTTTTCCTAAATAATTGGTGGTATCAAAAATACTTCTAAATTCTCAATTCCTTCAGTAGCAGGCATTAAAGAGGAGGAGATCGTCAATGGAATCCTTGTGAAATGACAAACACTGCATTTATCTGTCCTAAACAGGAATCCCCATTTCCCCCACAGAAATAACACACTGATCACCACCATGGAAAATCAAAAGCATGCTGAGATCATGAGAGGCTTCTCATGATGTACAAAAGCATGACAGCAAACATTCATTATCTTGAAAACTACCTGCACTGAATTTTAGGTCAAAGTTGAGAATATCTCACTGAATTTATGACTCATTACCTCATCCTGCATTCTTATGTTCAACAGGCGTGATTTTTCCACCTCAATGTTTTTCTCCTTTAATTGCCTCTGCAGATCTACAAATTCCCTGCGATTTTTCTCCTTGTATTCATCAAGCTGGCTCTGAAGCTCCAGAGTTGATGTTCTTGAGCTCTCCACCATTTCAGACATCTGGGCAAGAAGTACATATATAAAAGGTTATGCTGTGCTTAATAAAACAAATGGGTTTTTTTCCTCCAGCTTCAGTATTCAGCTCAGTATTTTCAAACAGAAAATTTATCAACTAAATTAGTTTCTACGCAGAAGTGGGAAAACATGAAAGAGTAAAGTTAACTTCTAATGGCATGTGCGGCAAGACTATCCTTTTGTCTGTCAGCAGTTCTTCCAGCTGAGTGACACAATGAACTGCACAGTCACACTTCAGTATGTCAGTGTTGTCTGTACAGTTTACACACAGCACAATAAATCTGATGCAGAAATTTTGAGAATCAGCTGTAAAATTCTGAAATATCACTGTACTGTACATGACAACTGAACTCAGATCTGGGATCTGGTTTGTACAGAACTAGTTTACAATGCCATTTTGCAATACTGGGGTTCCAATCATTGTTCCAGCTCTGAAAGTTTTTAATAAGAGCCTCTAGGTTAAAGCAACTAATAGTAAACTTTTAATTTTACTTTTTTTTTTACACATTTAAAAAGATATAATTCTTTACAATTTGCCTGTTCATTTATTTCTGTCTGGTAGATATAGATCCCTGCAGCCTCTTGGGCATGAACTCGTACCTCCTCCTGTAACTTCTCAACAGTCTTGTTCAGCTGCAATCGTTCATTCTCCATTTCATTCTTTATCTGCTTTAACTGCTCTTTCTGCTGAGTTTCATCTTTTAGTTGCTGACTTAACTGCTGCCGTTCCTGCGAAATGCAACGGATGTTCTCCTGCAGTAGATTAAAAAATACATATCATGAAATGTAGACCATCTTTTCTAATGCCTTAAAGGTATGTTACTTTATTAAAGGTATATCACTACACAGTAATACCAGCAGCTGCTGTAAAATTAAGACAAATTTCAGGTTTTACAGTTTGCTAGCTAGTATAGGACAAGCACTGATATATCATGCTAGAAACAACTGAATGTCCATTTATACCTCTTTTCTTAACTCAAGTTTAAAACCATGATGCAATGGGAATGTTGCTACCAACTATCCAAAGGCTGCAGTTTCCTCAGTGTCTGCCTGCTCAGTACACTGTACTGAATTTCAGTATTTGAAATCCGGATGCCTTATATGACAGCTTCAATGGTCAATTTAAGTATAATCTCTAATTTGAGTGCCCTCCATGTACAAAAATCCTTGAGCACTTTTCAGTGGAATTGGCTGGCCTGTCACAGTGTAACTGCAAGTCAGGCAAACAGTCTGTCAGTTGCCAATTTAAAGCCAATCTTTAGTGGCAATTAATTACTTTGTGAAGAAGCTAAAGTGTTATTATATGAAAAGAGAACAAAATGGGGGAAATGAAAAGGAGTAATTTGTTTTCATACTAACCTAAAAGACTATTCTGATATTTCTCTATTTTTTCCAAACAATACTAGTTGAATGTTCTTTACAAAATCAGTAATTCATCTCAGATGATAACTGAAAATTAAGAATGTATTTAAATTTATAATGCTCTGCAATGCTAATTCTAGATGCCTGCCATTATCTACCAGAATGAAAAGATAAACTTCCTGGTTTTCCACCCATTGAAAGGACCCCATGTTCTCATTGTTTCATTTAAAAAGCACAGATTACTTGATGCTGCCATCCATTATGTTGGTGTAATTATTAGTTTTTAAGATCTCACAGTACCATATATGATATGGTTAAAGGGCTTAATAATTAGGTCATTTCCCTTCTCAATGGTACAAAAATGTTGAAATGTATTTCATTTCCTGAAACACTGCCTTATAGAGAGATGGCTACCCTAAAACAGAGGTTATAACACAACACGAAATGCTACAAAAATACTCCTCACTTGTGCATCCATAAACAAAATTTCAATACAGAGGAGGATTTTAGATGAAAGCACTAAGACAAACTGTCTATTACAATTAAGTACATACCAGCTTTAACTTTTCTGACTAGAAATCCAGAATGGAGGAGGAATAGATTTGGCTGTTTCCAGTAACTGTTACAGTTCTATTGGTATTGTCATTGTCTTTCTTACACTAGATACCATTACAAGTAATTTGTGTTATGTAAAAAAGCAAGATGGAACAGTCAGGAATTACATTTCCACTGAGATACACATTATTACAGTGCCAGAGTTTGTCGTCTAAATTGTCAATGGTAACACAAGGCCAAATCAACTTACTGCACAACATTATTCATTAGAACAACTCTAAAGACAGAAAGGCTGAATTGTTCTAAACAAAGGGCCTGCTGATTACATCCTGAGGTCTGTTAGTCCTCATATCCGGTGGACAAGAGTGTAGAATCAGAAAGAGGATTAAATTTAGTGTGCCAGAATTTAGACATAAATTGTGAATAAAATGTCAAGACAAACTCTGCTGTCACCTTCCCTAGAATTCTTTCATTTGGAGACCCTGCTTGGAGGCAGCATTATTTGGCACGATGCCCTGAAGGATGCATAAACAGGAAAAAAAAAGAACACATTTTTCAAGCATCTTGACCCAAAGCTTATCAAGATGCAGGAGATGTGTATGGTGCATTGATCCATGTTACACAGCAAGGTTAAGTCAGCCTGTGACAGAAGGGAGTTCTTAGGGGAGTGTGCTAAATGCAAGCCAGTGATGAGCAATGTGCCCCTACAGTGATTGTGCAGACTATCATCAGCTTAAAAACATCATTTTGTGGAAACAAAACTCACCCATATTGTTCAAACCTTATATTCTTGAAGCACATTCAATTTTAAAGATATAGAAGTATTTTCTTGCTGCCATTATTTTTTCTTTTTACCATAATTAACTGAATCATGAGAACATGCTGGTTAACACAGTCTTTCCTTGGCTTTTAATTACCTTAGAGACAAGTTTCCTTTGTTTCCTTTTCAGATTTTCAGAACAGAAATGCAAAATTTATGTTGAAGGCAACAGAGGAAAACATCCAATTTAAAAAGTGGCACTAGGAATTTACACTTTTGAGTCTGAATTGTTTGATAGAACCCCTTGAAACTTTAGCTTCTAGAAGCAAAACTAAGAGAATTCTAAACTGATACTGTTGAAATCAATCCTTCTTTGGTTCATGTAATAGATGAATCACAGAGAAGAAAAATCGGGTTTGTAGCTTTTACAGACACAAAATATGAGGTAAATAAGAACAGTTTCAAGAGGTATACACATTCCACTCGTTAATAAATAGATCTGAATTTTCATGCCATCTGAATCACCCAGTCTTGACTCATACACAACACTGCCAACATCTCTCTTCACTGCTCTGAAGTAGATGCATTCTCCATGTTTAATTTCTGGGCTAATCTGGAAGAAAGCATAACCTTTCCTGGACACTGGGTGGAGCAAGGTGGAAAGAGGACTTCATTCAGAATTTAAGAGGCTGCAGATCCTAGTGGTACATGTTAAACGTCTCTGGTTTTGTGATTAAATATTCCAGCTCCATACAAGATTTGCAAATAAGGCAAGCACATAAAAATAGAGAAGCAAACATCCTGATATAACAGTATTTTATTGATATTCAAGTACAGCTTTTTATTCTTTCACATGTAAATACCTTCATAAGTTGCACGATCACTAAAAATAACAGATTTGTGAAACCTTAGGCAGTTTATTTGGCAATTCATTTCCCCAAAATTTTGCTAGATGCATAGAAATAGAAAAAAAAAAAACAAAACCTCAGCAAGGAAACAATTTGAATTGGTTCATGCTATGGTTTCATTACACATTTGAACACTGAAGAGAGGTTTAAACTTTACAACCAAGTGTACTTCAAAAAGAATGAGATGTAACTCTACAGAAAGCTATAGTGACTCAGATAAAGAGAAAATTTAAAATTTAAATTATCCAAATTCTTCTTGTTCTTACCTGCATATCTTCTAGCTGGCTTTCCAAAGCTGCTTTTAACACTAACAATTCTTTTCCCTCCATTTCAGCATCTTTCAAAGCTTCTTCTAATTGTTGCTTCTCTTTCTGCAAGGATGCAATTTGATACATTCAGAAACAGTGGCCAGGTCTTTAATCTGACAAGTAAACTGAGCTGTTAAGTCTTTTCACTCCGGCCTGTAAGTGATTTCCCTAGTCCCAAGGTGTGACTTGGTTTTACTTTGGTTTTCGATAGGAAAATCTTTCCTACACATGTCAGCAAACTGATTTTTGACAACTTGGTTTTCCTGACCCTTTCCTATGGCATTGTCCATCCTCCTCTTGGTCAGTACATTGCAAAGAGGAAGACTACTTAAGGGGATTGTTTTCTTAACTTACCTCATACGTCTTTAATTTTTCCTTCACTGAATTTTCTTCTCCTTTCATATTATCAATTTGTTTGTGCAGCTCCTCAATTTTCCTCTCTAGCTCAGTAAGTGTTCTCTTCAATTGTTTATTTTCCTCAATCAGCTCTTTGACTTGATTTTCTACACTATTTCGCTTCTCTTGTGCAGCATTTTTTTCACTTGCAAGGAAAGCAGCACTCTAGTGAAAACAAATTATGTCATGTTAAGAAAAAAAAAGAATTTATGCTGTTTTCCAACAGGAGTTCCATAAGGCATCACAGCAAATACAGCTAGGATATAACATTAAAATATCAACAGAGACTTTAATATTTAGCATTTTTTCTCCTTGGGCATATGAACAGATAAAGTAATATATGACACCTGAACAGTCTCATGCTTGTCATCTCATATGTTCATCTTAACATCTTCCTCTTTATTACACTAAAATATTTCATTACCAAATCCCATAGTTAGGTAATTTCAAGTAAACTAAAAAATTTAACAGATAGAAAAAGCCATATGGACCTTTAAGGAAGAACATATTTATGAAGAGTGTCTTCCACAGCAACACAAACTTTAGGCAGCTTCACACCACTGATTATTCCAAGCACTAACATGCAACACAATGGTGAGGCTGCAGAGTAAATGACAGAAAATATAAAGAGATCTTCACACTAAATAAATAGTGGTGGTTCAACTTGTATTGAATACTGAGTTCAATTTGTATTCAAAAATATACACTTTTTTTTTTTTTCAGAAACTCAAATCAATACATAGCACAAACACAAATAATAATAATGAACAAAGCATCACAACTTCTGGCACTGGATTTTTGACTTTTCATCGCAGGGCAGCTGGCTGCAGCATGTTACTTTTCAGAGCTAATCATCACCTTACCACTTCCCCTCTAAAACACCCTACCATTTACTGCGGAAACCATGAGTGGAATATCTGTCTATGTTGTTATACCATCTACACTCTTGTAACACAGACCAGGTATGCACTCATAAACATTTAAATCTAAAGAGCAGGAAGACTTAATCTTTGCTCTTCACTGACTTCTCATTCAGCATCCCCTCCAAAGAACATAGAAGAACCCAGGGTGATTCTTGTTTCTGGGCATTCAGGGGCTGATACAAAACAATAGTCTGTACAAAGATCTGGTTCCCAAGTACAGCCCCACTGTCTTCTACACCAACACCTTAAACAACAGCAAGAACATCAGAACAAACACAGGAATCAATCCAGGCCAGGATTCTCTCTCATGGCTGATGCTTAAACAACAGCAAGAAAATCAGAACAAACATAGAAATCAATCTAGACCAGGATTTTCTCTCATGGCCATGGCTGATGCTTACAGGCAAAAAGAAAAAAACTATGAGGCAAGGCTTTCATCATTATACACTCCCAGCTCTCACTGTTTTTTTTTTTTCCATGAATGTATCATCCATTAATTTCTCTAATCCTTCTCAAATCCATTTATACTGTTGGCCTCTACATTATCTGGTAATAATAAGTAATTACACATTCATTACTGAAGCATAACATTTTTTGCATGTGAAATAGTGTCTATCTGGGTGAAAACAAAAGAAATCCTATCAAACTACTCAGAAACTATTTTGTGAAATATTTTATGAAAGCATGAAAATCACTTTTCATTTACACTATTTTTGATTGTCACTCCTGATCTTCCTCTCTCCTTACCCAAAACGAGTAAGCAAAGTTATATAAAAGGGTGTTTACAAAGAGTGCCCTCACTAGACTGTTTTCTAGCAAGCAGCAGCTTTAAAATCATGCAAATTAGATAAAGCAGTAACTCAGAAAACACTCAGACTGTCTACAGGGTCAATGAACTTATTATACAAAAACTGGCAGCATAAGCAGGCTGACAAGTTCTGGCCTTTTGAAAATCCTGAAAAAACTTGTTCTTCTAAATACACAACTAGTTAAAAGCTCTGAAATAAATCTGTGTCGATGCTTTAAGATTTATGTACTGCAATTTCAATAGCATTTATATATTCCTTTAATATTTGCTTTCTGCATGCAGCGAAGTTTTACTAATTAGCAAGCACTCTACCAGTGGCTCTTTTAGTCTCATTTCTCCTTTCTGGAGCCGAGTGAAAGCAGCTGAGGCATGCTGGGGAGTTGAGGGAAAGGAATGTTGATTTGTCTGTTCTTTTTCATCCAACTGCCTACATGGGGCTGCACAGTAAGTGAGGAGTGCAGTAGACCCACATCAGACCTAGAGATTGCACTAGATCAACCATGGTTTGCTCTACTTTTCCAACAGGAAGCAGTATTTACTTAAAAGTGGATGCACACATGCACAAAAGCAAACAACCCAACAACCCCCCCCCCTAAATCCATATACCTAAATAAACACAGAAGTAATATCTATCGATATATATTATTTAACCTAAGAGGTTCAAAATTAAGTTGAGATTATACTGATGCCATCATATCTAGAGATCTGGTCCAGCCTGCTTTTTGTAGCATGTATCTTAGGATACAGACCCTAACATTAAACAAAACTATTATTATTTACCTCCTTTTTCACGATATATTTCAGTAAATTAGCAAGAAGTTAGGTGAATACATGTAAAATGTAGAGAAATGTAAAGAAGCAAGTATTATCTTTATTAACCTAATTTAAAATCTTGGAAATAAATTGGATATATAAATAAACTTTGCTAAAGTTCCAGCTGATTGGGTGACCAGCACATCTTCACAGGTCTCAAATGACCTTGGCATCATTATAAAGGTTTTCTACCTGCCAAAGCAAATTCTCTAACACATTAAGGACAAAATTCCTTTCTTTGACACACACATACATTTATGGTAGAAAACTCTCTTGGTATATATATGGAGAGCTGCACTGTATTGTATTTGAAGAGTGAATGCTTTTCTTATAATCTAGGGAGACTACAAGGAATTTTCTTTACAAAGTGGTTTCACTGTACACATTGTTTCGACATCTTTTCAAGTTGTTTCAGACAAGACTGAAAAGAAACACAGGAGTATCTATCTTAGCAGTTTACTTTACACAACTGTACTATACACATAAGGCATGGAAGATCATCCTGAGGATATTGTTCAGGAGGATACTAGACAAAACAATCCAAAAGTATCTTCGATTTGATAGTGAAGTTTAAACAAAGTCAAGCCATACAAACACAGTTTAGATGTTTCTTGTATAAGAAAAAGCACACATAGCATAATTTCTCCAAGAGTCAAATTACACAGCTGGGTTTAGACAGTAAAAAGCTTATATTCATTTTTCCCTAGAGTACTGAGAATTTCATGCAGAGCTTCTTCACTGGCACAAATGAAGTTTCTGGATTATAAGAGCTTTTGGCAATGTATGCCATATCCTATAGCAGATTACCACAGAAAGTTAGGTATCAAAAAGTCTCCACATCTCTTGCCTTGTATTCTCCATTGTTAGTCCTCTCTGGCACCCCACATTACCTTCCACCTCCCCTCCAGGCCTGCTGTTGACATGAACACGACAGCAAAAAGCCTAAGGATCACTGGAGAGCATACACAAAGCATACAAGCACTGAAATGCAGTTCTGACAGAGCTCGTAACAACACCATTAGGGGAGAACCCGGTGGAGAGAGATCCCTGTCCATATATTGAACACTTACATAAGGTTCAGGCCAGCAGCCATGACAGCATACAGCCACTGCTGACGCACAGAGGATTGCTGTGCCCTTGGCCAATGGAGCCCTGCACACAGGCAGTGTGCTCCTGCACTGCCACACAGCCAGCAGGCAGATTACTCATGTACACACCACAGGTACAACTGAACCTTGTCATTAGGGATGGCTCACTCTACTCTGCATAGAATTTCCCTAACAAAACACAGAAGTAAAAGATATGAAAACCACTGCATTGAAATGACACTGAAATTACTATGTATGTTGATAAAGACTGGGTATTGCTGTGCTACATATACTAAAACTGAAAGTGGCAAAAAGGACAGTTTAAACTGCCCAACAGTATTTACCAACAGCCAGGGGTAATCTCTTGGGTTCTGCCTACATGAGCAGGGACACATGTTTTCACTGAAAATTCAGGGACTGGCTTACACATTCCAAAACAGGAGTTGAAGGCTCTTTGCAAAAGCATTCAATTAATGGGTTAGAGTGATGAGGATGAAAGGAGGAGGAAAATTGAAAATTAAAGGAATAGTAAGTACAAATGAAGAAAAAGCCAGACAGGGAGAGATTGTGCTGTGGGATCCATTTCCCCAGTCCACATGTGATTTGTTTGTAATGGTGCTGCACATAAACAGTGTGAGTTAACTAATGGTCCTCAAGGCTTAATGACACGACATCAATTAATGATTTCTGTTGGTGCCCATTCATAAATCCTTTATATTTATTTATTTGGGGATGCTGGAAAATTTTGGCAATTATTTTAACTAAGTTTTATATAATTTAACCCATGGTAATAGAATTAGGTGAAGGTCACAAAGTAATGATTTAAGTTGAATATAAAACATTAACAGACATGGTTAATATAAGAACTTTAGTTCAAAGAATTGTGTATCAGTCTCTTCAGAAAGTTTAAAGGAGATTATGCACATAAACATACAGAGCACAAAACAGACAAAACTGGTTAAACAAGATTCTTGTCAAAAAAACTGGAATGAAATACTGTATATTCAGACATATTTGCCAAACAAAGCAAAAAAAAAAAAACACCAAAAAAAAAAAACACCAAACAAAAACACTTCTGCAAAATCTGAAGCCCCTCAAAAAACAGGAGGAGGGGGGGGAAATTTTATCAAAAATTGAAGTGGGTTCTTTTGGATCTTAAAATTAACATATGTGAATTCCAATTTTGCAGTTTCTTCCCTCTGATATAGAAAACGTTTATTTCTTTTCAGTCTTACTAGTTGTGGCAGCATGTTTTAGTACCAACTTCTTACTGTTACTATTTACTGCATTGTATTACAGAATTATATTTAAGTAAATACCCTATAGCATTTTGCTTATTATGCTTATTTACTTGCATTTGTTTTGTCTTTCCTTTCAATCTGCCTGTCTTTGCTGTGTCTTCCAGGGCATTCAGTGCCTTCTAGTCCTGACATCTGTACTGTTTTACATTTAGATACTCATCTCCTCAATCTCTGAAGGAACAGAGATTTAATAACCACATCATTCAAATACTTCTTAACCACACTCATATCACCTTCTTATTTATTACCTTTGAATCTACTATTTTCTTTCTTAATTTTATTTTCACTTTCTCAAATTTGATCATGTTTAAACTCCTGATTAAGACTATGTAAGCCTTATCAGCAACATTAAGATACAGAGATTAGGGAAAAGGAGCTGGAAATGGGTTGCGAATTTCTGGAAAAAGCTGAGAATAAAGACAAAGAAGCTTGTCTACAGTTGTACACAAGCTCCCACAATACAAAGTCCTCTGTGACTGACTGAAGATAAGCTTCTGCATTTTGATGTTGTCATGTGTCATTGAGCCACAGTACACATGCAGCATATTACTTACTAGTCCAGCAGTGGACTCAAACCAAATAAACCAAGTTGTCAAATCCTATAAGAAAGATTCACTAAAAAAAATCTATTTCTGACCACAAAAATAGATCATACATGGCAGAATATAATCCATGGTGTTCAATAACCACTTATTTTTAATAGTTCTCATATATTTTAATACTAAAGCTTAAAGGATTAATCATATATCTTGAGAACTTAAGAGTTTACAGCAGAAATGCACTCATTTATAAATGAGTGGCAATAAAGAGAAAGGACAGTTTCATAGCTAAGGTACCCACAATCAGCCCTAGAGAATCTGGAGTCTGTTGTTGTCTCTGTGAAAGACCTCTGGAGGCAAGTCATTCAGTCAAATCTTTCCAGAGGATCACTAACTACATGCTCCTTAACTTCCCTGGTGCTTGAGACACTGGGGTTTGGTTTCCATAGATTTGAGTGCACAGTTGCAACTGAAATCAGTAAAAATTGTACCCTGAATATATCAAAGATTTTATAATGACTAACAATGTTAACCTAGGTACTTTTGTTTGGGCATGCACAACTTAAGGTTCCTCTCAACACCAATCTCTACCTCTTACTTTCCTGTATTTAATACAGGGAATAACATTACTTAAAAGATGGCAGGGAAAAGGAATGTTCAGAAAAAGAATTAAGTCTGTGAAAAAAAATGTCTATAATTCTTTCTCTAGAAGATTTTTAATAGTATGTACAAGCTCCATTTAACTCCTAACAGATGAGAAGAAAGTAAGCACACATATATTTACATACATATATATGTGTCTGTATTGTTTGATTTGGCAGGTACACCTGATCTATAAAGTTTTACCTAGCATAGGTCTGCTTATCTGAGCCACAGAGCCACAGCTGCTGGAGTTTATATGCATGTGGCATTTGGTTTTCAGCTCTAGGCCTATGGAACACAGAAGGGAACAGCAGCAGTAAAATACATTTCCCTCACCTTTCATCCTGCTCCTTTCAGGCATTTTGCCTAACAAGAAATTAATCTAAGCTTGGGTTTGTGTCCTTGTATATAGTTATGTATGTGTCTAGAAGTATTTTTAACCATATTAAATTTAGTCAAGACCAAGTTAAAATAAAACAATAAATATTGTTCCAACTCCTTTGTTGCAGAAATCTCAGTAAAGCAAATATATTTATACAGCATTCTACTCTGATCTTTGTTGCAAGCAGTGAACAGATAGTATAAAAGGCATCAAAATATTTCCAACTACTCATTATTGTGTAAACCCCAAGAAATTGAACAGAACACCCATCAAGATCCTTGAGATGCAATGAAATGTTCAGTTTCAACCTGAATACAGAAAAAAATACTTTTTAGATAGGAATGCAGAAAATATTCTGTGGCTCCACACCTTTTTTTTTTCCCTACCACACCCTCAACATTGGCAAAGACATGAGAGAGGTTGTGTAACTGATCATTAAAAAACAGTTTTGGCTGACTTCAGTGTTTTAGCTGGTGAAACTGCCCTTTGGCAGTGACTACACACTATGGGATCCTTAGAGGCCTTTTACAAAATAAAGGAAGACTTAAAGTGCATGGAAATTAAGTATCATCATTTGCCACGTATTAGAACATTTTGGCTAAATCCAATGTTGATCAGGCAAAGGTCAGCAAATTCTTCTAAAAATCTTTACATTTCTTTTCAGAATCCAGTTCAACTGAATATCAGGAACTGCACGTCTAGTTCTGGGCTCCCCAATCCAGGAAGGACACTGAAAGGCTGGAGCAGGTCCAGAGAAGGGCAGCAGAGCTGAGGAAGGGTCTAGACCACAAGTCTGAGGGAGCCAGGGGGCTCAGCCTGGGGAAGAGAAGGCTCAGCCTGGCGGAGAGCAGGCTCAGCCTGGGGAAGGGCAGGCTCAGCCTGGGGAAGGGCAGG
>QUSF01000015.1:4692487-4769665 GCA_003676055.1 Chloebia gouldiae
GGAAGGGCAGGCTCAGCCTGGGGAAGGGCAGGCTCAGCCTGGGGAAGAGCAGGCTCAGCCTGGGGAAGGGCAGGCTCAGGGGTGGCCTCGTCACTCTGCAGCTCCCCAACAGGAGGGTGCAGCCGGGCGGGGGTCGGTCCCTTCTCCCAGGGAACGGTGACAGGACGGGAGGACGGGGCCTCAAGCTGCACCAGGGGAGGTTTAGGTTTGACTTTAGGAAGAATTTTTTCACAGAAAAGGTGATTAGACACTGGAACGGGCTGCCCAGGGAGGTGGTGGTCACTGTCCCTGAAGGTGTTTAAGGAAAGACTGGATGTGGCAATTGGTGCCATGGTCCAGCTGACATCGTGGTGTTCAGTCATAGGGTGGACTCAATCTCAGAGGCCTTTTCCAACCTAATTGATTCTGTTATTCTGTGAAAACTGTTTCAACCAGTTAACTGTTTGTTCTTTAACAGCCATACTTGAAGAATAAATCTCCATTCAAAATGAGCTAGGGCACAAACTGGAGCATTTTAATGAAAGTAACAGATTTTCAATTTTTTTTTAAATATTCATAATTATGCAATCTAAGTAAATGGCAGGATAATCTTCCATAATCTTCTGGAAAAGGGAAATGGTGTTGCTGCTCACTTCATCCTATTCCTGGTTTAGAACACTTCAGGTATCAAGATACTGGCTGCTGAAACTAGCTCTGAAGACTCATGGGCCACCTTTTTAGGTTGATGCTGGACTAATTTAATTTCTTGAACTACATGTAAGAAGTTTCATGTGGCTTAAGGGATTCATATCTACCCAACTCCCTCAGACGATCCAGAGGGGGTAACAGTGACAGAGATATCAAATATTTTTCTATTTCTTTTTCTATATAAACAAAATAGTTAAAATAAAACTAGACACTCATTTCCTTAGGTAAGATGCAGGTGATTTCCAAAGAAAGGAAAAAACCCAAAACCATTCTACACCCAAAGACTGACACCAAGATAAAAAAAAAGACAAGCATAGCGAGTCTCTACATAGGGACAAGACTTTAATCATTATTAGCTCTTCTGTAAAAGGGAGCTTCTGAAATCAGTATTATTCAGCTACAGTCATCTGGCTTTCAAAGTGCATGAATGAAAACAACAGGTCTTCATTTCTGCTTGTACCTCTGCTTGTAGTTCCAGCATTTTTACCACTGTTTACCTTTAGGCAATTCTTCTAACCCCAGACACTATTTCTTAAAGCAGTTGGAAGCCTTGGGATGAATAATAGAGTAGCCATAGGATACCATGGATAATTAAATTTTGTATCTCTACAAAAGGAGCATGAAAATTCCTTACAAACGGAATGTTAGGCTATCAACCCACTCAACCCATCCTACCTACTCCCCCAAAAAAGGTAACAACAAAACCAACAAAACTTCTAAAAAAAAAGCCTAAAAGGCTGCATTTACTGTTTTCCTACGTGACACTGATTATATTAATTCTTCCCATAATTTCAAACTGAGTCCTAGCCAACTTTAGCACATGGCTATGCCTTTGGTAGTTAACTATTATTAGTTACCTATTAAAAAGGTCAGTGATTTTTTTTCCCCTCTCTTCACAAAGTACACTGCAACCAGCTTAAATTCTCTGCTGTACTTCAAGAGATTATTCAGTAAGCAAGTGCACAAATTTACAAGTGAATCAGACTGGTCTCTCATTTCATTTCAGCTAGAACCACTCTACTAATTCGTTAAAAATTCACTGGTGACAGCTTAGAGAAAAGGTTTGTTTCCTTACAAGGTCATTTTCATTGCTTGAAATGGTACCATGTCTTTAATATTAATTCCAAAACTATTTAGGTTTTCATTTATGAGATGCAATGAAAGATTTAAATACCTTCATTTGAAGACTGAGAATGCAGCCCTCTTTTACACAGAGCATATTAAACAAAATTTTCCAATTTTTCCATGACCTAACATTTATATAAGTTATAAAATGCAGGGCCAGGAAAGTATTAAGCTCTTAACCAGTACCTGCCTCAATGTCATGTTATCCCCCTGGCTATGTATCATGACATACTCAGATTGGCTTATACTAACAGTCTTTTGAAGGTCAGAAGCTGCTGGATAGACTGGAGTAAAATATTAACTAACTCTGTGTTCACATTGCTCCCTCTGGTTTGACAGAGTCAAATACTTCCCATATATACACAAACAAACATACACTGTCACGAGAAAAATCACCTGAATACATAAACTGGCTTCTTCTAACAAGGATTAGAGATTCTCCTGATGGCATTAAAGAAGTATCTGGCTGTATAAGCTCTTGCAAAACTTCAAAAACAAAGAAAATGAAAAATCACACAAACAACCCCCCTTCCTAACCCAGTCTTACTGAAATAGTCCTAGCACAGGAAAATCCACAATAGTGACAATTACTATTTCAGATAAACGGGATTATTTTTTTATTATCCTATAGATGTGGTCCAATCCAACTCAAACAGAACTTTGCAGGACAATTTTGCTTACAGGCTTTCTTGACTCTACATACAGTATAGCTGTAGTTTCATGGTACTGTCTGCACCCAAACCCACACATATCCACCAAATAAATGGAGGAGTAAACTCCTCCATTGCATGGAAATGAAGGAATTTCATGCAGGAGGTGGAATTTAAAGACTCAACCACCAATTTAGGTATTCAGAGTGCTTTAGAGGCACATTTTATATTTGTGTTTACAACACTAATATTCCATCATTTGTTTGGTACTTCATTAAAGGGGTCCTGAAAACATGCTATTACCAACTTCCTTTCCACACACAGAACAGACAAGTTGGGCAAAACAAATCAAATCTGTCTTCCAAACTTTTCATATACAGTTCTGAAAAAGGTGTTTCCAATAACGACACCTATTGAAGGAGTGTCTGCAGCTTTCCTTCCACCATCACACTTCTTTCTGCTTACCCTCCCTCTCTTTCCCCCACTCCATCTGTGTTTGTACCACACTGAAAATCAATCAGAATCGTACTAGTCTTTTAGAAGGCTGGTAAAAGAGGGCAGAAAATGAAAGTGGGAGAGGGGTTAGGTCAGGAAAGATGAAATATTGACTTGGACCACTCACTCTACCTTTTGACTCTGTACACAGTTTAGATCCATTACCAACCAGCTTCTAAAACTGAAACAAAAAAGTGTTATTTCAACATGACAAAAGCTGCCTCAGGCAGGCAGAGGAAAGAAAATACCCACCTGTGGCATTTCAAGTCCTAGATCACCTTCTCTAAAGGTTTTTCAATTGTTATGTGTCTTGCTTGAGGTGAACATACCAGCCTCAGACACAGCATTCAGGATGCAGATTCAGATGAATTACAGATGTATGGATAAGAGCGCATAATGATTTCCATGCCCAAGTAATTCTTATTATATCATTTGTTTCTTTTACTGATATCAATACCATGAGTTTTTGGCATGATTTATTATCGCCCTGAGATTTCACTTTAGCTTGAAACAAGGCATTGGGTTTTTTTCAGATATATATATATATATAAAACATTTTACAGTTACATACATTAAATCACTTAAAGTACCAGAGTGGTTTTGCAATGCTCCACATTTGTACCTTCACTTTTCCCTGAGTAACTTGGCTAACCACTGTTCACTGTACAGTATTATTCCAAAACAGGTTCTCAGAATAGACTAGATTTAATTATGTTTTGTTTTACATTTCAGCTAATTCCAAGCCATTTCTACAAAAAAGGCATACAGAGTATATCTCAGCATCATTTAGAATGCTTAAGCCAGTTTTTAAGTTTCGGCTCTACATGGGAGATTTTTATTAGCATTGAGGAAGACACATCATATTATCAGATTAAGTAGAAAAAGGTTCAATAGTTATTTTTCATTTCAAAGGTCTTTACAGTTTGTGCTAGATTCACCTAAATTAACAAGATGGGGAAAAAACCAAAACCAAAGCTTCTTCTCATGTGCAATACCAGAGATTTATATTATTTTTTTATCTTAAAAGAGGACCATTTTAGTTCATAACATGTGCAGAAGGCAACCACTGTCTTTTGCTGTTCCTACATTTGCTCTGGTAAAATTCCTTCTTCTCTTTAATTATAACATAATCATATGTAACACATACATGTGTTAATGGTAACGTGATCACCAGCTTCACTGCATTCCTAAATGCGTTGATAAATGAATCAGCTCTACACTCTGAGTGTCTGTACTACTGTTCTGAGAACAAGGTCAGACAGATGACCTGCCAAATAATCAGTCAGGGTCAGGTTCAGATAAGCCTCTTCCTAACGTGATGATTACAGCTTTTTCCAAACAACATCATTTGTTCAGCCAGCTTCTCTAAATACGATGCAAATTTGAAGTGCTGTGCAACTAAATTTGAAGTTTGCAACTGCCCTTCTGAGCTGCTACAATTTCAGAGAAATTAGAATCATATTAGTTGAAACGTGCTACAATCTTTTACCTGCAGCATTACATTCCAAAAGCTATTTCCAAATTTTACTGAAACCATGGCACTTCATCTACAGTGAGAGAACACTCATGGTTAAAATAGTATAATCCTGGACTGTTGTGTTGTAGTGTCAGATTAAAAAATAAAAATTTTTCTATGACATTAAAACTGGAGTAGAATTCATATTAATCTCTGTTCTAGCACTTGCAGTTATGGAGAAATATATTCTTAATCAGAAAGACATTATTTTTAAATTTATTACTAAATTAAAGGCAATTGTTATCCCACAGAGGTATGTCATGGAAAAACAAAACTTCTCCTATTGTTAAATGGAAATAGTCTGATCTCAGTTTCAACAAACGAGCAATGAAGTCAAGAATAGTCACAGCCATCTCAAGACCAACACAAGCAAAAGACATAACACAAAAATAAGTTAAAAAGGTAAACTGTAGCAAAGAAAAATAATATCTTAATATCTGTGACTTCATTTCAAATTCTCTATTTAAAAAAAACAGAAACCAGATAATGACAAAAATAAAAACCCAACAAAAAAACCTCAAACTATTACCATGTTAGTGAGCATGAGAACAGAATCATGATGACAAACAACCCTGCTCTGTTCTTCTATCAGATAACCTTGAGGATGTCTCTAACATTATTTGCAAACAGATCTATGTGGCATTCGAATCACACAGACTAAATGCACTTCACATTACTTGCCAACTTATCTGACGCCTCCAGCAGATGAAAATCCTGTTGATTTAACACTGGCATAAAAACTACTTCCTTTCTCCATGCTAATACTTCCTTAGCAGCCTATATATCACAAAACACCTTTATTCATTGTACCAATCTGGATGATTTAGAAGCAACACAAGTACAAGCACTCTCGTACATAGAGGGCCTGGCACAACCTGATCCATCAAATATCCATATCCACATTTTTTGTATGACAAACCACTATTGCAGCGTTTCCACTCCTGTTTTGCTCATCAAAAACAACAGAATGGCCCTTCCCACTCATCTTTGATGTAGGTTTCTTGTGTCCTGCCATCAGGTATTTACCAGCTTGCAGTAATATATGAAAAAAAAATTAACAGGCAAAGTAGCTTCAATTGTATATGTCTCCTGGGTATTGCAGATTAATTACAAACCTAATAATTAATAATATATATAAGATCACAGCAGATCAGTCAGGAAGCTTTCTGCAGAAAATGGTTATACTTTCCTGATAAATGATATATCAAACTCGACAACAAATCTCAGCTAGCAAGCATAGAGATAATGCTGTACTTCAAGAAATCATTGAGTACAAATACTAGCAAGATTAAAAAAAAAAATGCAAAAAAAAAACCAAAAAGAAAATACCACCTTCCAATTAAAAGTTTTACTTCAAATAAAAATAAAAATTTCTACTCAAATGGGAAGTGAACTGGTACTTAGACCAACATTAAACAAATAAATTTCACTTTTGTACATCTTATTAAATATACCATTAGATAGACTATGTCATGCAAGTAAATAAATGCTATTTATAAATATCTCTAAGCCACAGCAACCCAGTCATAGAGCCATTTCCCAGGCTGTGTTATTGTTATGCCAAACAGACTACTCTTTCATTTCTTGTCAGCTGTAATTACAACTCCATAATTGAAATACAGTAAATTACCATGCACTAACTTTGAAAAGATGGTTCAATGAGGCTGAGCTGTCACTACGATTACTGTGTAATAAAAAATGATAATTTAAATGTTCTACTTTTCTCTCAAAGAAAAAAACTAATTCAGTTCATGCAGCTCAGACAAGTCAAATATCTTCATGATGATGTAAAACAAAGAGAAGCAACACATTTAAGCAAAGCCAAACAACCTCAAGTACAAGTCCTAGGCTGCATAAACAAGCTAGCATTTATATAATTTTCTAACCTCTGAAGAAAACCTTTAAAAGGATAATCTTTTGTCATAATTCAATCATACAATACCCATCCAGCATCTTCCACATGAGCTCCTACTTTGCTCATAGAGCGTATAAAGCTTTGGAAACTTATTTCCAGCTTCAAGCTTAATTTTCCTTCAGTTCCATGTTATGTTTTAGGTTACAACCAGCAGGATAACTACAACACACCTAAGACCAATGTAGGTAACAGACATAAATTATTATGGATATCTCTAATCATAAAACTGGGCCTACAGTTCTGACATACTGGTCAAGCCTCGTTTGCCTGCAGAAATTTTCTCCAAAATTTGAGAAATAAAATGACGGAATACAGAAAAGACACAGAAAGCTCTCACTATAAAAAGAATGCTCCAAACTTTAAGAGAACTGTCCTCATACCAAAAACATCTTTCAATATGTTCCTACCTGCTGTCTCTATAAAGAAAATTTCACAAAGGACATAATTTGGAAAACAATAATAAATACACATGTCTGAAACCTGTTCCTATTCTCCCTCTCACAAAGACTTCCTGCAGATGATGGAAGAGGCAATTCCTTCAGTTCTGTTTTCTTCCTGTCTGAATCAAAACAACCAAACCCCTGCTGTTTTCTTGTGCTCACATACCTTTGACCATTCAGTAAACAAGCTTAAGTTCAATAAATGAAAAGAACACAAAACAGAAAGCCCCATACTGATATTGAGAATTTGAATGGGCAAGGTGGAACAATGCAGCCAGGGAACAGGATATGACACAAGAAGCTGACTCTAGGAACAGTGGCCTGCAAAGAACTACAGAGAACTGCTGGAAATTATTTCAACAGTATGACTGACAAAGCACACCGGTGTTCTTCAAGGACATCCTCAAGGACTTGGTGACTCTCTTTAACCCAGGACAAACAAATGGTTCTCTGCACTGTACTCCCATCTATTCTCCCTCAAAGTTTGCAATTATGCAAATGCAGTAAATAAATGCTTGAAGAAAGGACGTCAACTTCAACTGTGACAAACAATCAAAACATGAGATGTGTATGAAATTAAACTTAATCTCAGCAGCCAAGAATCTCCTGGCCTAAATCTCTGCCTATTTTGCTAACAAAACAGTAGTATCTGAAAGCATGTGGTACACAGCATCTGAGAGAGGCAGAATCTTCCCCTGTACAGGTAACTGTTAGCACTTATCTACCTCTGTTGCTTTCTCCAGGGTCTGTCGCAGATCCAGCAATTCTTTATCATGTTGCTCTTTAAGTTTATCCATCTCTGTGTCATGGCTGGACACCTCTTCTTTAAGTGCTCCTTTCAAAGCTGTGAGCTCTCTCTCTCTCTTTCTCAAAATCTCTTCTTGTTGATCTTTAGCTATCAATACTTCTTGCAGATCCTGCTTCATTTGCATCAGCTCCTAAAGCCCAAAATCAAACACAGCTGTGTGTCAAACAGCCCCTGTGGATGTTCTGTTTATGTCTCACAGAAAGAAAGCACTTAAGCTCCCCAAGGACACCTTTGTTTCATATGACTGACATATTTTTACAGCTTTTATAGTAAACTGAAAATTTGCTCAACCCTAATATTATTAGAAGTATTACATATAGCTGATGTTTTATATAATAGGTCAACATAACTGATGCTGCAAAACTACCAAAAGATTTTAATGGTGTATATTATGCCATCTGCAAATAATGCTGGAGTCACTCCTACATTGTTCTTTCACTAGCAATGAGGTAGATAAGAACAAAGACAAAGCATTTTCCCCCAGGTGCAAGAGAAACAAACTGAGTGATAATTCTTTGCTTTCTTTTCTGCTGGAAAGAATAAATAAAGTTGCTTCTTCAAGTCTGAAGACAAAACAAGTGCTTCCCAACCAAGTCCATGTCTTCACACCCTTCCTCCTCCCACCAGGGTAACCCTAGAAGTCATTTTCCCTCTAAAAATCTGTGAGAAGGAACTGGAGTCGGTGAATCTGAAGACTAAAGAAGCATACAAAAACACAGAATAACAGAAACAATCAAAAATATATCACTTCAAGAATTCTCTGATTTGGTGTTTCTCCAACTGTGAATAATTGTACTTTCCAAGAGAATGCAGGCTTCCCCTCCACTGAAAGAGGATCAGGACATCTACACCACTCCTGACACACATCACCTACTCTGCCATTAAAAGCCTACAATGGAAGGGATCCTACCACCATCCCAGACAGTATCTTCCTCAGTTTAACTATCAATATTAACAGAAACTTTTCCTAACACTTTCTTTGACTGTCTGAAGCTAAATCTCTCATTTCTTACTCTATCTCCACACAACACAGAAAAATTGATCACTATCACCTTTACAGTAACATTCTGTAAGATGTATTTTTGACTCTTCCCTCACTTCTCTATTCAGATTGAAGTTCTTCAAAGGTAATGTTTTTCAGTACTATCATAATTTGTGACATTTCCCTACTTACTTTCAACTTTCAGTTACAGTGCCTGATCTTTAAGACACTCATTTAAGAGTAATCAAACATCACCCACACAAAACAAGGTAGTTATGTTGCTTATTTCATCATATTAGTATAACCAGGACTACAGCCAGTTCCTCTTTCATTCCAAGATGACAGAAACTCTGTAACTCTTGCTCCTCTCCGGACTCATCCCTTCTCTCCCTGGTCCCACCAATAGAAAGGAAACAATTTAGAGACTGCTTTGTTCAGTTATTTTAAATTTTTTAGGTGAATCTCATCTGACTTTGATAAGATATACATCTTTAAACTAATCTTCCCTGCTCTGACCCCAACTCCTAATTGCTAAAACTGACTGAGATTGTTATCTGATAATAGCAGATAACTCACCTGTCTGTCAACCATTAAGATACCTGTTCTCCTGCTCATAAAACAGTGGTACTCACACTCTTTATTCCTTTTAGGGTTAATAGCAACACGCTTTCTTAGGATCCCTAATAATGCTACATTGTTTTGGATTAATAGCAGAGAAAAAGCAAAGGCATGTATTTCTGTATCTTAGTCTCTTCCTTTTCATGCAAATTTTGATCCCCTTTCTGAGACTTCATAACTAACCTCAATCAGAAGCTCTTTCTCCCCTTCATCAGTGTGTTTTGCATTATCCAGTTCATCATGCATCTCAGAGAGCTGGTCTTGAAGATCTCTGATCTCAGTCTGGTGTTTTTCCTGCTCCATCTTCACTTGAAAAAGCCTCATCAGTAAAAATCAGATAGGATTTTTTAATTCATAGAAATACGAACTTGTTCATTCAAGTACTAAAAAGATACACATTCACATGTTGCCACAAGAGAATGGAATAAAATGAGTCAGAAAAATTAAATGTCAGAGGGGTAAAAATGAGAAATTTTCTAACTAGGTATTTAAGAGGGAAGCTGTATTTTATTTCAGACCTGGTATTCTAGTCATTGAACTGTTCCCACATTTCAAAGACTTTTTATATTTTGACCATGAAATATTAAAAGCAATTTGCACTAAGAGGAAGATTATAAATTCAGCACTCTTCTTTACAGACATTCTAAACACATGACTATTTTAAATGGTAGAAACATTTCCTACAGTAACAAATGCCACTTGTCTGGTTCCATCAACATATTCTGGAGACACAGGTACTTTAAATCTAAAACGTTTAAGAAAAGGTACACATTTCAATAATAACTTTGCTAGAAATAACTCACTCCTCCAGATTTTGCCTGAGTTCCTTCTCGTTTTCTT
Organism: Chloebia gouldiae; assembly: GCA_003676055.1. Classification (NCBI taxonomy): domain Eukaryota; kingdom Metazoa; phylum Chordata; class Aves; order Passeriformes; family Passeridae; genus Chloebia; species Chloebia gouldiae. Next base: position 4,702,564 of record QUSF01000015.1, read on the forward strand.
CCAGTTGCTTTTTTAAGGCTTCCTTTTCACATATACTTTGATCAAGCTGCAACTGAAGATCTTTCAGACTTGCTCGTGTAGCATCTCTCTCTTCTTTGGAATTTTGCTGATTCTGAATTTTGTACACCAGAAGCAAAATAACAGACAGAAGCTACATGATTAATACAGTTTGTCTCTCAGTCTATGTCTGTCTCACTGCAATCAACAGATTAACATTTACCTCAGCAGACACCTAAGAAGTATACTGTGCATGTGCTTAACACTTTTATTCACTGTTCCAAACTCCTTCTCAAATACTAAGAATGGATTTGTTACAAAGGGTAACAACGCTGTGACCAGCTACCCTTTAAATAAAAAGTCTTCTGAAAAAGCACAGGTATACCTGGATTAAGAAGAATATGAAGGAAAAGGGATTCAGCTGGAGGATCAGTTGTCACTTATTTTAAAAAGTGTATCTGAAATAATCAGAAGCTTTATAACAATAAAGTTCCATACCCTAATTTCCAGATCCAGTTTTTTCTCTAACTCTTCCACTTTCCTTTCAAGTTCTGCTTTTTGTTCCACCAATGCTTTTACTTCAGCCGAAGAATCCAAAACCTACAATTAAATAGAGACATTTATTCCCACAAAGCCAAGAAGTTCTTTGAGAATAGTTTCTTATTTTTTTAATGGAAAGCAAAGCTACAAGCAAGACTAACAAAGCATAGCACCAACTGCCTGAGCTCACCAGGGATTTTTCATATGGGTCAGGCCAAGCAAAGATTTTCAAAGGAACCATGATTTGGTTTGCATAAAACTTCTTGGTAATTGCTCAAGGCATGTTGACAATAAAAGAAAATATACAAACATAAAGAAAAATTCAAATTAGGCAACATATGACTCAAATCATGTGTACTTTGGGCCAGTTTTACTGAGATATTACTAATTATGCACAATGGACACCAAAGGAAAGCATGACCATATGTTAAGACAGGTTTTCAGATACATTTTTTAGGTAATTTCCTAGGACGTATTTTGCAAATAAATAATGCTGTGATTAATAACAAAAGCTACATGAGTCTCTCATGCTATGTTTGTCTCACTGCAATCAAAAGATTAACATTTATTTCTGCAGATAAATTTTATCTTTACCCAAGAAATGTAATATGAATATGCCTAACATTTTTCTTCATTGCTCCAAACTCCTTCTCAAATACTAAGAGATTTCTTAAAAATGTTAAATGAGCTGTGAGCAACTATACTTAAAATCTTCGGAAAAAGCACATGCATATCTAGATTAAGAATAATATGAAGAAAAAAAATAATTTTTACTAATTATACTCCAGGATAAAATAACAGACAATAAGCATTTAATCCTTCTCATGCCATCAAAATTAAGCTATATTCCTGAGGGACTACATGAACAGCCTAGTAGAAGTCACTAACGGGATTCAGATTCTTAAGGCCCTGTCTGAATACTGCAGTACTTTGAAACAAGCCAAAGCTAATGAATAATTCTTTACCTGTGTCTTTCCAGCAGCTCGTGACTTTAAAGTCTGAATTTTCTCAAAAACCAAGTTCACTTTCCTCTTTGTTGCATCGTCATTATCAGGACTTCTAAAACAGACAGTACAAATAAACAATGATATGATCAAAGTTACTATTTTGTTAACATCAAACCAAATTCAGACTGTCCAAACTAATAAAAATCTCCACAAAAAACCCCAAAATAATACAAACAAATCAGAAATTGTCTTGACTATGATTTGCTAAAATCTTCAAAGAGAGGAGTTGAAAATTTGTATTCCAAATGCTTTCTAAAAAGCCAACCAAACAAAAAAAGGACCACTGAACTCTTGAAGTGCAAATCTCTTCTGCAAGATTATGGCTGTGGAAAGACAGATATTCAGCATGTGCATTACTCAGACATATTGAAATAAGAAGTAGTTAGTTCTGAGTTTTAGAAGTCCTGACTACTGCACTATAAAATAACACTTGAACAGGTCCCAGAACCTGCTATATCAGGAATTAAAAGAAATTTAAATGCATCGTGTATTTTTAATTAACCTTCCTTTACATTTCAATAAGTTATCAGTAGAAAATACAAAGTATTAAAAGCACAGAGGGTTTCTGTCAAACCTTAGGAAATAACAATTCATTGTTGTTGCTGTTTAAAAAAGCCGAAGGCTTAAAGTTCCATGAGGTACTATTTGTATTCTCCAGTAACCTCTATATTATACAGTTTAATCCCAGATGTGTTTAAAAGACAAACCATATTCTGATTCATAAGTTTCAAGTGCATTTAATCACATTCTGTACAACACCTTATGTAAGTACAGTAACCTGGGTATTTTGAGATCAGATAATGGCTTAGAGGACACAGCTGAGAATCAGAATTGTGAAAGAGATGTTTCATTTAATTATAACTTTCACTTTACTGTTTCACATTTCAAATGTAATAGAAGACAAAAACGGAGAAAATGCAGTCTCTTATCCAAAAGTTAAGTATGTTTACTGACCCTTCCTTAAGGTAATTGTAAAGAATCTGCTTAGCAGTCTCTTCATTTGTTTGTTGTGCAAGATCTTGCTGGCCCTTTAGCAGATCAGGAGTTGCCTAAAAGATAAAGACAAAAGCCAAAAGATAAAAACCCTGTGATAGTTGTAAACAGAAAAAATATAATTGGAATTCCCCTTCTATCTTATTAATGAAAACTTTTATGTGCTATGGACCTGAAGTTCCTAAAGATCCACTGGAGTTTTGCCTTACTGCAATAAGAAACCATACTCCACACCAAAAGAAAACAACTTGATTTTGCATACGTATCTTTTCACATTCTACTTTTGTGCATCTATGTTTAAGAATCTTCATAACATCATTTATGAGAACCTGTTTGGCCTCACCATCTTCCTTTGCCCATACAAAAAACAGTTGTTGTACAAATCAGGTTCTCTATACTTACAACAACAACAAAAAATTATATTTACATTTCTCCAGATCAATCCCATTTGGAAGTATTGTATGATGGGAATTTGTTCTAATGAAGACCAGAAAAATAGACAATTAACAATATGGCAGCTTTCATATGCTAGAGTGCAAAGAACAGGTTAAAAAATTAATTCAAAATTACCTGTATATTAGGGACGGATGAACATGTTTTTACAGAAATCTTCTTGGCTCCTGATTCAGGGGTAATTATAATTCGGTTTGGCAACAACAAAGTAGAAGTTACTGTTTTAACTTCCTCTCTCTTACTCTGTCCTGGGAGTGTAGCTGATCTACCCATCAAGCTGTCTGTATCTGTTCCATTCTGTTTATGGTGTTGCAAAGAGCTGAAACTGCTACTCTGAGTGTCTTTGTTGGGCATTTGCAGTTTTCCAATACTTCGAGCAGACATCTTCGTCTCTTTGGAAGGTGATTTTTGATCTCTGGATAACTGCTTGTGAAGGCAAACTTTAGATGGCCTCAGCAAGTGCTCAGTTGACTTACCCAAGCTTTTACTGAATTCACCTAAATAAACGGAATTTACATCAAGTCCTAATGACAAGGCACTATCAACGCTTCTTGATCTTTTACGATCATCTGGATGAATTCTGTTCCTTTTTCCTGACCTGCCTCTTCTGTGAGCATCAGCTTTCTTATCAAACTTTTCAATTAGCTGATCTACTGCTGGAAGTGAACCAGTGTCAATATCACGACCAGTTCCTGGCAAGAATGGAATGTATCTCCTGTTCTCATGGCGGTTAACATTGTCTGCATAGATGGCGTACTCTTGGTCATCCAGTAAAAATCTGTATAAGGAATTTGCAGAAGTGGGAGTAGCTGATGAGGACGAGGATCTTCGGGAGTCATTCAATACTGGCCCAGTGGAGTCTTGCCTGCGGAAGGGAAGAACGTCAGGTCGAGGTTTCTTTGTCTCAGGATAAGCAGTGGGACTGCCACAGGGGGATCCTCCTGCAGATGAAAATGCCTCTGAAACACACACGTCACCTGGGCTGACCGTGCTACTGGGACAATCCTGCAGCTGCTTATTTGGATCTTCTACTGACCTGTTCAGATGGATTTTTTTTGAATTTGCTTTGGTTGACTCTGCAAGGTACGTATTTGTTTTCTGTAGGGACACTACTTTCGATGAGGAAATCCAAGGCTTTGCTTCAGTTTTTTCATCTGCAAAAGACTTAGATTTATTGCATACAGAAGACTGGTAATTATCCAAGCTCAAGTTATTTTTTTCAGGATCATAAGGCTGCAAAAGTTCAGGATGTCTCTGAAAATTCAACAAATTCGAGCATTTCATTGTTTCATCTTTAAAATCTGGCAATCCACTTTCCTTTTCATTCACATTGGTTATCTGCATTTTTTTAGGCATAGAGGGTTGCACGTGCTGTGTTCCAGCAAATTTTGTATGTTCACTGATTTTGTCCTCCAACTTAAAAGCAGCATTGGAGTCCATGGCTGGCTTGTTTACAGTCTGAGGAATGACCTGCTGTTCTTTTCCAGGAGGAGGAGGAATTTCTGGCAAACATCCTTCTGTATTGTTCAGTACTATGTAAGGATGTCCATCGATTCCTTGGACTCTGATGCTGACACCATAAGACCCTGCCCTAGAATTTTGTGCATTTTTCGTTTTTTGAGTCTCTTCAGTTGCAAGTTCAAGAGTGACTTCATAGTCCTGCTGCATGTGCTTAAAACCAGCAAAATATGGCTCCATGTCTATCAGAGGATTTTATCTGAACAGGAGAAAAATTACAAAAATTCTCATTGTTTTTTAAGTAAATTAGATTATTTCATTAATTGCTTTATTCTACCATTCAATGTGATGATAAAGACTAATGGCAATAATGCAGGGAAATCAATATCCAAGCTCTATCAAGCCCAAAGTGAATACATTGTGATACAAAGACAAATGTCAGACTGACATATTCTGATCAATGTAATGTCATTTTATGAATGTTACTTTCACAGAGATTGTGCTCATTGCTTTGCAATCAAATTACTTTAAATATAAGCAACTCTGGTACCATTTTTTGAGTCGAAGCATGACTACTGGGTATTTCCACTATATTAACTGAAGACTGTACCCTTCACAAACAAGTGATCATTTTAAAGCCAGCATTTAGTACCAGCCATATTAACATTTAAACATAAGCCCAGGAGAGCAAAACACCACCAGGCAGTTTAAGGTTTTATGAGTTTTAGGTAACTAAAGCACTGCAAGGAAGATCAACATCCTCATTCCTTTGAGTTGTGGTTTTTATGTACTTGGGTTTCAACATACGTTTCTAATGACATCTGAAAATAAAATTTTTAATTTATTATCTCATTGTCACCCCTAAGAATAAACTCCTACAGATTAATTTAACAATCTCCCAATGCAAGCTTGTTCCAAAAAAACAGTTGCTATTTTAAAACAAGATACTTTGCTGAGCAACAAAAATGGAAAAACACTGCTAGTATTTCCAAGGCTGACAGTGCCTTTTTCATATCCAATGGGAATGCTAACTCCAGCCTGTAAGTGCCAAAACTGTTTCAATCTAGAAAACAATAAATTCAACCCTACCTGTGTTTTTTATGTTAAATGCCATTCTTTCTTTCTCTAACAGCTGGGTTTGCAGGCAGATTTACTTTAGTCTGTTGCAGATTATGAGCCAACTGTCTAAAGGCAGAGGCAGTGCAGTGACAGTACGAGTGTGTCTATAAAAGAATGGAACACAAGACTGTGAGTCTGATACAAAACCTGGAGGGAACAAACTTTTGAACTGAGCTGGGGAGTTGAGTCATCACTGTGGCCTGACAAACCCAAGATCACTGAGCGATGGTAATCAGCAAGAGGAAACCAAAACAACAGGATGTCTCATGGAAAAACAACCCTCTGCAGCCAATTTCACTCTCCTGTCTATCTCAGCGTGAACCACCTCCCTCAGATCTCTAGTCAAGAGCAGAGTTCTCATTTTTTCCTGACAGTGAATGAAAACGCTTGGCTCAATACTCATAGTACACTAATTTCCATCCAATTCTTCCTCCTAGCAGGAAAGCTCCCCTCAAAAACCTCTCTAAAAAAGCTCTTCTCTAAAAACCAACTCCAGCTCCTCCTCAGCAGGAGGCTTATAAATTTTCACCAAGTTTCATATGGCACATTCACATGTGAGCATTTGAGAGAAACCCCTGATTTACACACAGATGGTCACACTCATGTGTAGTGGATGAGTATGTGAACATCTTCACAAAAAGCTCCCCACTCAGCAATCCCAGCCAGATTAGAAATGCCACTAAGACAAACTAAGGAGTATCTGAAACTTTACACTACACCTTCAAGCTGTATTAGCAGACCTATAAAAAGAGTACAGTTTATCTGAATTTCTCAGCAATGGCAACAACTAAAAAATATAAAAAGGAGTCAGTAAAAATAAACCTAAAAGCTAAAAATTAAAAAGGATTTACATCAATCAGCATAAGGAGCAGATAAGCAATACATTACAATACAATTACAATATGTCTGTTTGGGGGTGAATGCAAAAGCAGTGCTTTCAAACTTGTTGCATATTTGCTAAAAATATTAAATAACCAGGAAAAAACCACAAACAATCCCCATCCCCTCAAAAGTAACAACAGAACACCAACTCCCCTACTATATAGCGGAAAGAATATTTAGGTTAATAATCTACCTAAAATTAATATATTTAATTTGTCTCTAAAACCATAAAGAAGTATGTGTATTCATACACATGCCTTCTTCACATGCATTGTAATAATAAAATTTTACAGTACAAAAGGATAAACCTTGTAGAAATAAAAGAGCTAAACAAACTATTTTTTACATAACATTTTATCTCTGGAACTGTGAAAAAAAGATTACATTTATAAGTTCCCATGACATCAATAAGAAAACAATACAGATGACCTTACTATTCAAATATTTGAAGGTCTTACATAGAATTTCTATTTTATAGGATGTCAAGCTGCATTGGGTAATACTCACACGAGCAACAAAATATCAAATAGTTGTTTTACAATACATAATAAAGAGGTTTTGCAATTTTGTAAGCATTTTAAATTAAAGAAAAAACATTACTGGCTTTCATCACACACAGCCTTTCTGAGGAAATCCTGAAACTATGTTAATTGATTAATTACAGTTAGAGTCATTCTCCTGCACACACATTGTACAGTCACATCTCAGGCTCTGGCAGGGTTACAGCAACAGAGGAGGATAAGAGGACTGAAGCTGTTCCTCTCCCATCTGTCTGCCCCACTCCTCTGACAGATGTCACCATGTCAAAAATGAGAACATCTGAAAACTCTGCTGGCTCAGTACACACCTCAGCCATGAAAAACTGCAGATTGGCCTTCTTGGGTAAATGAAATCAGCCTTGTGCTCCGACCGACTGTGACCGACTGAAATCCTGACATCTGATCCAGTGCAGGAGCTGACAGCTGGGGGCCCTGACAGCTACAACTGCCCGGTTTTAATCTTCTGTTAGGCTGCTGAAGCCCTCAAATGTTATGACAAAAGAGTCTGTTTTATTCTTCATCTTATGAAGAGAGGTTAGATATTTAAATAGCATCTGGGAAGGCAATTACCCTGTTTGTGTGGCTCTTTGTTACATACTTGTAGTTAAAAAAATAAGATTTTTTTTAGATTGAGAGTGATATAAATCCTAATTCCAGGTTTTATACCAAAGTAGTTCTTTAATGTCTTGCTAGTAATTTTATTTGCTATCTCAGAGTTTAAAAATACAATTTTCAGAAAACAGAAGCAATGACTCTATTAAGGTTTTAAACAGGTGAACTACTGTCATTCTATTATAAAACCAGTTCCAATCTCCTATCTTGAAGCGTCATTACAACATCACATACAAATTAATCAGGACATAAGAAAAGACTAGTTCAATAAATTATTTTCTTTTGAAAATATTCTACTTGCTAGAACAGAAAATACAGTCAAGGACACACCATCATCAGCACCTTGCTATCAGGTCAGCAAGTAAGGTACCACGGAATGATGGGATCACCTATTTGTCAGCAACATGGCCTTGGACTGCTTGAGGTGAGCAGAAAATTTCAAACTGAATTTGTGTTTTAACTTCATTGTCAGGGATAGCAACCTTTAAAAACTTCTTGAACAAATAAACAAAACTGGCACTCAAAGCTGCTCAAGCCTTTCAGCTTTCAGATTTCTTCCTAAAGTAAGACTTCATAAAGGTATTTAAACATTCATTTTAAATATGGACTTCAGTGGGTATGGAAGTCACACATTTTATCATTACTCAGAAATTATTCCATTTTTCTGAACAACTTCTTTTTGCCAAAAATAGAAACTATGACATTTGTTGTTTATAAAGAGAACTTGTCAGCAGAGGTTTTCATACCTGAAAATCCAATACTCTGCATGTCCTTCTGTAGCACTTTGTTGTTCAGTGGTGATATGATACTCTACAAAAGAACACTGAAGGTTTAACAAGTCAAAAACTTTTTTTTAATTCCTTAAAAACATTTCCTTTCACAGCTATTTTATAGCTAGCTAACAAGAGCTATGTGAGATCTGCTCACAATAAAGAAAACCTCTGTCATGTGGAATCCTGGCTGCCCTCCCTGAAAACAGGGGCAGAAAAGAGTGCCTTTGAGAAACATACTCCTGTGCCAGACATGTCTCTTCCCTTCTTAACATTACACCATCACAAAGCCACGGAATTGTCTCCACCACTCATTTCTGTTCTTTTTTAACCAAAACTACGAGGCAGACTTTTTCAGAAAAATTGCTTTCCCAGTCCTGTTAAATGCCAAACTCTGCATGAGAAGCTTGCTCTCCTGTATCCTACCCTCATTCCAAAGCACATCCCACCTCGTGCTCCAGCCTGTGAGCCAAGCGCCTGCCTGGACAGACAGACAGCCCAGGCAGAGGTGGTGCCCAGCGTGGGGGACTCGCTGTCCCACCAATGGATACCTTCCCTGGCCTCCTGAGGGAGCCCCACATCCCCCAAAGGCATCGCCTCATGACACGAATGCTCCTTCTGCACACATCCCGTGAGGGAATATGGAGGAATAAAAGAGATCTGACTTGTTTCATGGCACTAGGACTCCTTCCTGGCTCCCTTAATGTCAGAAAACCAGGAACTCCCACACATCCAATATCACAATCCTGAGTCTCCTATGACTGAAGATTTTTCATTAAAGGAAGATGTGGGAATACCCCTTTATGTCCTCTTTGGAGGAGAGAACTTTGAGAATTCTGAGAATTTTAAACTATTTCAAGCTAAATTACAAATGATATTTGGTTCCATGTAATTTATTTCCAAATTTTTATTACCAGAAGAAAAAAAAAAGTCCTCGTGGCCCCCATTACTTAATCAGTGTCTTTTTTCAAAAATGGGATGTAACAGTTTATGATTGTTTACTTCAAATATTTCACATGCACAGCAAAATGTCAGGAAGGAACTATAAAATTTGTTCTCCAGCCTTACATAACACTGAGCTTGCCCTCCAAGCTAAATAATGGATTCTCTGTGCAGCTGACTATTCAGAAAGTATCAGCAACATCACACAAAGTGGGTGTTAGGTCAATAATAAATGACAGTGTTATGGAAAAAGGACAGGAAATAACTTCATGAGAGAACAGGAAGGAAAACTTACATACTGTCAGGGTAAAGAAAAGGAAGCAGACAGGATAATTCATGGAAAGAACAAAACTGTAATGTTTTTACACTTGATGGAAAACATTCTCACAAACATGCCTCGCAAGTATGAGGGGAAACTTCATCATTGTCAATCCTACCTACAATTTGCTCCTGCCAAAGAAAAATGGGCCTGGGTTGCTGTCCCTTTTAGTCCATGTGGAAGATAGCTCTGGAGCAGGATAAATGTATTAGATCTACTGCTTACAGAGAGCAGAAGGGAGAATAGTGCAATTTTAAAATGCTAGATATGGAGCTGTAAAAAAGACAGTAGAACTCATTTAAGAGCAAACTGACAATATCCAGCAACAGAAGACATCTGAAAAAAGTCTGCCATTTTTCCAACAGATTCCTTATTCCCATTTAAAATTTTTTCCTACTTGAGGTTTTTTTGTCTATATAAAATTATATTTATAGCACATGTGGCAATTACTCCTCCCAATTATCAGAAAGAAAATTATGACAGTTACAGTATACAATGAAACTGTCACCTTTTGTTTTTCCCCAGCACTGTCTGTAAACTGCCACTCCCTATTTAGTGGTCAAAATTCATAACTTTCAAAAAGTTTATAACAAAGGATTTTCTACAATATATTTTGTCATTCTATATCTGCGGGCATCAGTGAGGAAAAAAATACTCAGATTTATTTTATTATTGCTATTGGCGTTTCTGGTGTCAGCATCAAAGACCTACCTAAAATTTCTATAATAAAAATCAAACCATTGTGTTTTCAAATATTCATTCCCTTTTAAACCAGCCCAAAAGCTTCATGTCCCATCTCTTCTTCCTACTTGTTGAAAGGAAAGATACTGTGACAAATTCTACACTTGAAAACAATCGGGAGCTCCTGTGAACCTAAGCCACACAGCATGTATTTTTCAAAACTCCACAAACCAGTCTTAGACTGCAAGGACTCGTGCTTGGTATCACAAAGACAAAATCAAGGCATCTCTCCAGCATCCAGGACAGGGCTGACCTTTCACTGTGGGCACTATTAGCCTTAAATATTTCATAAAAAGATAGCGAATTATATTCTTCCAAAATCACTGCATCCAAATGCACTTAGCACTACATGCCCTGCACCACCTTAGCTCCAGTCCCCCATGCACGTGCATTGGTGACTGGTGCAGTGCAAAGAGGAGAGCAGCAGGTTTGAGCTGCATCCACTGCACTTCCAGGGCTGTGGATCCAACGCTGCACTGCTCCTGCAGGGAGACTCGCAGCCACTGCCAGTCCATGGAGAAAAGCAAATGCTGCAGGAGCACCCACCCACACTGCCAGTGAGCCATGCAGACCTCGAGGAGAGCAGGAATTCCAGCCCCCACACCAGAAGCCAGGTAGGTCTGTGCCTTCCCTAAACACGAGTGGGGTTGTCTTCTCCTTTGACCAAGCTGGGATTAAGTATGGAAATCATATAGCTTTGAGTGTATAATGAAATACGAAGTCCAGCCAGGAACACTGACTCAGAGAAATACCTTTTTATAGGAAGTATTTCAACATTTTTTAATTAATTGCTTTCATTTCTAGTCTGTGAAAAAAAACCAAACACTCTCTCTTCTGATTTCAGATGGCAGCCTCTAGATGACAAGTTAGAACTTCCTGCAGGATGAAAATTCCAAGTAATACTTTTCTTCCATAGCTGTTAGTAAAAGCCAACAGCCACGCTTCAGTTAATATGCATTACAAATATTATTTTATTAATTTCTCCCAAAAATGCAGTAAAGTGAATGATCTTTAGGTTTGCTGCCGTAGAAAGGATAATTTGTTTCAGTTCCACCCAACAAATATTCTGTTTTGTTGGCTATTCAGATAGCAAACAAAACAGAATATTAGTAGTCACCTTTTCAAGGAGAGGAAGAGGCTGTATTTAATAAAGACTGTCAGTAGAAGGAACAATTAAAAGCAGTTAGAGCAAAAGATACTGCTCACTTCCTTACAACTGGGTTCATACTCCCTCTGGCTGAAAAATGTTGCGTGTGAGGAAGTCTCAGTGTTTGAAATGTAGAACATCTTGTTAGTCCTATGAAAGTATGTGACAGATCAGCCAAATGCTTGAGCTGTGTGACAACTAGCAGGTTTTGTTGGCTTATTTGTTGGTTGGTTGTTTTTTTTTTCCAAATGAAAATCTGCTTCAATGGCTGTTAAGTCAACGCCAACATATTTTGGCAGATACTCAGGTCTCAAAAATTTACAGTTTTATTGAAAACAAGGACATAATACATATATCCCATTTTCTTTATCTGCTACATATGAATTCATGTAGTCATAATTTTACAGGATTTATCCCCAGAGGAAACAACACATGACCTGCTAACTTCCCGAGTGCAAAGTAAAGTCTTAATTTTGTTTATGATAAAAATGCTAAGAAACCTCCAAATTTCTCATTTAATATTCTAAACTATCACCACTGCATTATATACTGTGTATCATTATTTAAAAGCTCTCCTTTTCTTTACTGAAGTAACATTTCCAGATTTTCCCAAATCATAAACAAAAGGGAATTGGAAGCAAAATCAAACACATTCAAAGTATACTAAAACAGAAGTCAATTTGTATCTGAAATAAATTCAGGTGATCTGTGGTGAGTAGTCCCAGAAATAAATTCATGTGACAGTAGTAAAGTCACTGGAGGGAGATGGGGAGCTGCACTTGTTCATTCATGGTTCCTGTGGTACAAACACCTGCCTGAGTATATTTGTGCCACGCTACTCTTTCATCTCCCATACAAGCTCAGATAAAGCTCCTGAACAAGTTGGCTTTTGCCACTAACAGGATCCAGTTACTGGGGTTATCTTGTGAGTATCTGACAGTACTGCACTACAATTAATACTTACGAACTTCAAATACAAAAAGCAAGCAAACAACAAAACCTTATAAATATTTATTTCAGAGTTGACTATATACACACAATACTCAATTTCCCCCCACTTTTCCTAAAAAAGTTGCAAAAAAAGGTTAAAAACAAGAAAAAAAAGCAGTAAAGTCACTACAAGGGAAATGTTATTATATATACTCTTCTACTTTATCAAATTCCTGATGTTCATATCTTTATGTATTGACAGAAAAGGTGGCTGAGAGACACGAGTATACTCACAGATTCTAAAAGAGGTTTGTGATTTAAAATACAATGGCTGGTTTGCATCCAAACATCTGACATGAATACATTTACTCCACAAGAGATTCTGTGTTGTTTCATTACATTTTCCTCCAATTGTCAGCATTAAAAACTGTATTTTGTTCCAAAGGAAATTATCTTAGTACATCCCAATGATATCATTATTGTTTAAATAGAAGAGAGTATCCTTTTAAAGGCTTGAGCAAAAAATCTCAGGTTTGTTAAGAGTCTCTTAGAAAGCCCTTCTTAAAGGAATGGACACAGCTAGGGCAACCTTTGTTAAAAAGTTTTACAAGGGCTTCAGGAACACATTTATTTATAAAATTATCTAACATAATTAAATAATAAAATGTTTCTATACTGCAAACATTTTTCCTTCACTTTAAATGTGACATTTCAATGGACCTTCTTCTCATTATTCCCATGCAAAAACTCTAGTGTTGTCTACAGGAACTACTTTTACAGCAACACAACAGATGCAACTTGCATGACCTTGATTATATATGTGTAACTTATTCCTGAACAAAATTAATAATGAGCTATGAGTGTAGCTGCTTGCAAAGACCAAGGTCTCACATATATAAAGACACACAGAGCAGGGTTAATCTCTATGGAGATGCAAGTATTTAAGTACAAAAACTACATGTAAAATAGGCTGTAGGAATCATATTTACACACCCAACATAAGGCCACAGCTTCATGTGTATTCAAGCTAGTTATGCCTTCCATTTTTCTACTGTTAAACTTTGTCTTAATGACATTGTATTCTTTAAACACTTGGCTTCATACCCATCTAGTTTCTTTCAACTAACTCAGCCATGCGTTTTCAAATCTAAATATGCAGTCAGAACTGCAGGCCCTGAGCCCAGGCCCCACCAGACAAGATGATATCATCACACTGTCTGAGAGACATGAGCTGAGGATAGAAGAGAGAGGTTAGAAAACTCAGAGGAAAAGAGCTTCACGGTGAGCTGGACTGAATCACTTAGAAGGGCTCACGAAGCCTATGCAGCCAAAGTGACCTGGTGTGGGCCCTGCAAGCACAGGTTTAACCAGCTATCCTAAGCTGCCACACTTCTCACCTTCATACTGGAATAGCATAATTACCAGGGAAATAAGAGAGGTAGGGCTGCTTCTTTATGAAGCTTGAAGTGTTTGTGGAATTATAATGTAACATTACATGCCAGTTGTTCTTGTAAATAAAGGCTACTACTGCTGAATAATTACTCCCTGTATATAGCAGCTAATGGTGTGCAAATAAATGTATGAAGGCATACCCCAACCATTTACAACAAGGCCAACAAAATATAGTGAGCTTGATTTACTCACTGAAAACACTCCCCCATCTCTATATAAAAGCTTAAATTTTACCCTACTTCTGCATTATGCCTATGTTGAAACACAATGCAAATAACTACACCCTTTTGCACATCTTTATGTACATGAAATACACCTCCCATTCTAATAAACTCCAACAGTTTTTAGAGGTATCTTTCAACAGAATTCAGAATAGGGTCATAACATTCCTAAAGGCTGGTAATTACCAGGCTTCTGCAAGTGTGTATGAAGAGTTTAGCTATACGCTCACAGAAACACAAACACATCGGTATGGGTATGTAAGTGTGGGCAGCCTAGACAACACACCTCCTTTTCACTTTTTTCTCTTTTTCCTTTTTGTATTTAGCTTCCATGTCCACATTTTAGCTACTTTTAAATGGTGCATGCAATGCACATGAAATGAAAGTATTATGAACTGCTACAAGTGCCAGAGTCAAAAATATGGTCACGCTCAGACTGCTGAGAGTATCTGAACAATCATGACCCCTTGCATGCCTGAGGACCCTCATAGAAAGGGGCCACCGTGGTAATCATTGCAGCATCTTCCAGTCTTACCAAGCTCCCTGGTGGTTTTTTGAAGTCTAAGTGCTTCCTGGGACATTCCTCCAATCACATTTATTCCTTGCTGCTGTTTTTACCAAAATTAAGAAGAATGTGAAAAGTTATTCCAGAATATTAATTTTAAATCTCATACTGTCAGCCTGGTTAATTAAACTCATAAATACAAAAGATGGACCAATAGAAATGAAAACAATTCATTTGGCTAAAAATTTAGAGGCAATCCTGGAAAAATGAAACTATCTACCTAAAATGCCTGGTTATGAATCTTGCATTCCACTTTATTTCACTTTATATAAAATAAAAGGTTATAAGCCTACATTTGGATAAACTCCTCCAAGGAGGCTGCCAGCTGTGTTGGCAGAGATGGTACAAGATCAGAAAAAATACAGTGAGTTCTAATCCCAATCAGTGGCAACTCCATGACTACCACTCCACTAAATCTTTAGCACATGCATTCTTAACATGTCAATTTTTGGGGGTTTAAGATTAAGTTTTCATTCTTGGCTATACTGAGAAATATTACCATTTTGATTTAATACCATTCAGAGTCAAGGTCAAAGCTGTTTCTGAAATGTGTTCATGT
The DNA here is from genome assembly GCA_003676055.1 of Chloebia gouldiae. NCBI lineage: Eukaryota > Metazoa > Chordata > Aves > Passeriformes > Passeridae > Chloebia > Chloebia gouldiae. The sequence goes on from QUSF01000015.1 coordinate 4,717,810, forward strand.
TTCCAGATAAACATGCCTGGAATAAACACTCCATGGACATGTGAAATACCTTCCCTCATACATTAACCTTGTGAGTGAATGAGTGGATTCTCTATTCTTCTGCTAAATAAGAACAGAAATAGCAAAAACAACCTATTTATTGTGTTTTTGTACATCCTTCCAACACATCATTCAAAATCCAGTAAAAACAGAATTACAAAACCTAAGTTCAGGATATGTCAAGTCTGTACCACCTTCCTCTGTGCAGTTTGTTGAGACCTAGCAACAAAATCAGAGAAATTCTAACACCTTTATCTCACCCTGGCCATTCAAAACATTTGTTAATCTCAATATTGTAAGGATGTGATTCCTTGCAAAACCTGCCTCTGAATGGTATCACTGAACTCATCAGGTAGAAGATAACCTCCTCCCACTTCTAAAAAAAATGAAGTGGGACAGAGTGAAGAAACAAAAATTTCTTAAGCCTGCTTTATCTGACCACATGAGCAGTAGGTAGGTGCAACATTTCTGATGCCATTCAGAGTTGCAGAGAGGGTGCAGAAGTACAAAAAATGCCCAATTATTTTAGTGTTCATTGCCATTTCTCAGAAATCTATTAGTACCAGTCATCTTGACCAGATTCTTTGCAGTTCCTTTCTATCAACAAGGTAGATGCTGCCATGGGCTGAATGTTCTTTTGCATAATCAGGCCTGTGTACTTAATATACAGATATATTAATATACAGATTTCAGGTTACCTCCAGAGTAAAAAAGCTCCAATAATAATGACATCATCATCACTATGACTTCAAAAAGCAGAAATGGTAAAACAGCATACTATAGAATGAAACTGTGATGGTGTACTTTTGTTTAAATTTTTGCATCTGCAGAATTATTTGGCCTCAAAATAGTTTAGTAGCTATTTTTAAATAACAACCTGCCCACTATGATCCAGGCTGAATAAACTTAGCAGTTTATTAATAAACATAGCACACATGTTCATCTTGCATCACTCCATGACAAAATATTTAAAAACTCACATTTGAGGTCATGTTGTTTCACCTGCACATTTCAGATGACACTGCAGAACCCAGACAAACCAGTTTCACCAATACTCCCAGAAAGAGCAACTTCCTATTACACAATGTACACCAGAAGAAGGAACTGCCACCAATTCTTTTCTGCAACTTTGTCATCCTTTCAGTGAGGTAAAATTCCTTACACAGGACATATTGTAGGCTATTTCTGTGGAAAACTAAATTCTACATCTCCCATAAAAACCCTGCCAGGGGAACCTGTGTTCTCAGACATTTTACTAATGACAGTGAGATCTAATAATGCAATTAACAGAAATTAAAATAAGCTGGTTTGCTTGGAGGCAATTCAGGCAGCCTAAGCAGTCTAGATTCATTAGATTTAAAAGCAAAAAGTCAGATAATGAGAATAAAATAAAAAAACCCAAACAGTTTTGTGATAGACTCATGGAGTAGATAGGTTCTTGGAAATATCAACACAAATTCAGTGATCAAGAGGGGTAGCAATATAAGGCCTTTTTAGTACTGTCACAACATTACCCTTGTAGTGTGTATTTGCATTTAGGCGGCATTTAGAAACAGTTAATGTCAGTTGCAATTCAAGGTGTATGTAAACCAACTAGGAATAGTTCTCCTACGATTAACACATTTTAGAAACACCCCCTAAGTTGTAAAAACATGCATGTAAAAATATCAGTCGTTTTGTAAGATACTTCATTTGAAGCACTGCATTTTTTGTTTATCTCAGATTATTTTTAAAAAACTCCATGAATATTAAACAACCGTCTGCTACAACCATCTTCTCTTATGTGAAAGATTATCTTACTATCCTAAGAGAATTTTAACAAAAACTGGAAGCATTGCTTTCCTGTTTTACAGAGCTTTCTGTTTTAAAAATGTAGCTGTGTCTCAAAATTAATAACATAAAATAAAAAGCAGTTTAATTGCCTTCCATAACATCACAAACTTCTAAAACATAATGCTTACTACACTGTTAATCATAGGCTTCAATACTGTATGAAAGTTTTAATTTCAATTTATTATCTTTTTCCAGAGAAAAGACCCAAGTTCAAACTAATTATTAAAAAAAACCCAACCAACCAAACAAAAACCTATAGCAACTTGTTACACTTTTACATTAATCATCAGTAACCACATCTGGCTTAGAACACACTGTGAGCATAAGCAGATTTCTCCTGGGTCTAACATGAGAAAAAAACCCAAGACAATTCAATGACTATGACACTTCTAGAAAATATAATTGCTAGTCAAACAAGTTCTTACAAAGCACCTTTAAAATGTAAACAGGAGCTTGGTTTTGCCATTTAAATTATATTTTTATATAAGTTTTAAAGGTCTGTTAAAACAAGCTCTATAAAGAGATTCATAACTAACAAGACATGTGACAGTGGTCAGCACAGGCGTCAGACACTGAATCTATCAAGTTCCCATGGCAGTACCAGAAGTCAGGATACACTTAGGGGATTTCCCATTCACCTATAGGATTCACTTCTAGGAGTCTGCACAAGATAAACACAGTGCAGATGTTCAGAAAAAGCAGAACAACTTCCAACAAGAGGTTTCCACTATTTCTGTTCTGAGAAGCATTCAACTTGCATTGCAATAGTTTTTAAAAAATATCTGCATGCTAAAGAAAAGGGAAAGATAAAATCGGCAACAACGTTCTGTCAACTGCAAATCTCATGCAAACTCACCACAGAAGTTTTATCGCAGCACTGATCTCCTCATAAAGTTGTCATCAAATTGGAAGGATATAAATTATATCAGATGCAAAGTTAATTGGAAGAAGAACAAATGGCAGAACTGCCATTCTAAACTTTTCCCATGAAAAAGAACACACACAACGCGGACACACCCTTTCGCAAAAAAATACGCTAATTCGCGAGATAAAAGGGAGATAAAGAAGTCAAGAGTGCCCCGTGCCCAGGAATGCCAGGAATCCCCGGAGGAATGCGCGCGAGCGGGCGGTCTCGGCGCCCCGCCCGCCCACCTGGAGCCCAAGGCCGGCAGCAGCGCCTCCAGCCGCGGCACCGAGGCTCCGGGGCAGCCGCGCCCGGCCCGCCCGGGGGGAAAGCCTCGCTCCCGCCAGCCGCAGAGCAAACGGAGGAGCTGCGGGAGTCACTTCTCCGGCAGCTCCCTCCCCGCCCGACCGCTGAGCCGCCCGGCCCGCGGCGGCCCCGCTCCGCTCGCCGCGCACCCCGAGGAGCGCCCGGGGAAAGGCGGCCCGGGCACGGCCGGCGCTCCGCCAGCTGCCCGCGCGTCATCCGCCGGTCCTGCGGGGAGCGCCGCCGTGCTCTCGCCTCACGCCCGGGAGGGCCCGGCGCCCTCGGCCTTTGGAAAGGCGTGTGTTTAACGGAGCCGAGGGCGCCTCGGCGCCAGGAGCCACTATCACAGCCGCGGGCGGCAGCGCCTGCGGCACCGCACGGCCACTGCTCCCGTGCCCGCCACAGTCCTGTGCCCGCCCGGCCCCAGCCATCGCGGCAGGGAAAAGCGGGCGACGTGCCCGCTCAGTGCCCCCCTCAGCTCCCAGACCGCCCGCCGCCGTTCTCCTCACCTGTCCCGAGCCGCTCCGTCTCGCAGGGGGATCCCCGCCCGCTCCGCGCCGCGCTCTCCGCCAGCCGCGCTCGCCGCCGGAGCCGAGCGCGCTCTGCCCGCCCCCTCCAGCGGGGGAGGGGGCCCGGGCCGGGCCGGGGAGGAGCCCGGCGGGGTCGCTCCCGCAGGTGAGCGCGGGGTGCCCGCCGCTCCCCCCTGCCCGCCGCCTCTGGGCTCCTGAGGGAGCGCGCGGCCCCCGCGGACACCGAGAGCCGCAAACAGGGGAGGGCGCCCTGCTCCCCCTCAGCGAGGGCTGCGGCGAACCGCGCCGGGACGGAACCGGGTGGCCACCACAGCCCTCTGAAGAAGAAACCCGGGCCCGGGTGCTGTCGGCTGGAGGCCGCCTGACAGTCGGGTTTGTTTCCCTCGCCGCCCGCCCGGCGGGAAGGGCTGGGGCAGCGCCGGGACGGGGCAGGGCGGGCGCGGCCCTGGACGTGAGGGGAGCGGGGGAAGCGCGGGGCTGCAGCGGGGCCGCGCCGCTCCCGCACCTCACCAGCACCTCTGGGCACACCTCGGTGCCTCGGGCACTTGGGTGATTGCCGCGCTGACTTCAGCTAGCCTGGAAATATCACAAGGTGATTCCAGAATTTTCCACACATAGGGTGCGAACTGAAGAGCTGCCGTACTGCGGCATGTCTTTCCCTCATCATCAGTGAAGGAAAGGTAGGTGGGGGTTCAGAGGTGTCGTCCAAAAAAACCCCAAAAACAGTGTCTGTAACCATGTCACAAAAAATGGGCCTCAAACAATTCCTTTCCATGCTTATAAAATTGTTCTCAAGGTCTGAACAACATTAACCAAGGAGCATAGTCAGAAGAAAGGCTTTAGTGAATCTACAGGGAGGAAAAAACCGAAACAAAATGTGATCTATCCTTGTCTACAACAGAAAAAATGCTGGGCAGTGAACATGAGAGGGAAGAATTTAGTATATGAGTCATGGAAGCCATGTCAAAGTTGTTCAACAGGAGGAGCATGGATAGGAACACATCCTCTTCTCAAATCCAACAGTCACTACTGGAGGTCACTCCTCAAATTTCTGTCAGAGCTGCTCTGATACCTGTTACTTGTCTGTGAAAACAAGCTCAATTAGCAAGGACTACTGTGTGTGTATATACATATATATATATACACACATATATATATATATATTTGTGGAATTTTATAAAATTGTATGGATTTTCTGTAGAGAATGGCCCTGCCTTCATTAGAATTTATAAACAGAATAGGTTCAACTGGAAAAGGCAGCATTCCAAATACAGCATCAGTATCAACACTGCTGGGACACTGTATCCAGCTTTGGGTTCTGTTTTGGTGGAAAAAATAGCTAAAGTTCTCACAAGTCTACCCCAGAAAATTAAATCCATTTAAGATTTTTTTTTAAATAGGTATTTTGCTACTATTAAAAGTCAGTATTCCATAAGGATTGTTGGGTCTTGGAAGAAATAGTCAAAAGCAAAACAATGAGACAGTAATGTCTGGCAGCAACTACTTGTGATAAAATACTATTTTGATGGGTGATCAGTAGAAAGAGCTGTAAACTGTAGGAATTGCACAAATTATAAACAGTTCAAAGGAGGCAGCTAGTGAGGTATTTGCAGACAAGTGACAGTGTTTGCTGAGAGGATGGAAATACCCAGTGTGGCAGGGTCTGTAAAGACTTCTGCTGCATATCTACATAACACACTAAGTTGATTACCCCTCAAAATGGTTATTGAGAAGAAAGGCATAGATGTATGGAGTTTTCTGCCCTTAGTATTAACAAAAAATATGTTCATGAGACAGAACAGCCCAAACTTGTGCTGCCATCTGATCTTTTACATACTTTGCCATTTAACATTTGCTTTTCATATGCATTTTTTCCACATAACCCCATAATCTTGGAATTGTCTAAATAGAAGATGCACAGAGTTTGCTTAGCTCCTTTCCCTGTAGTTTTTGAGAAAGCACACAAAGCTTATACCCTCACCCTACCTGAAAAACTGGGATACAATGAGTAGAAAAGAAAGTAATTAAATTTTTTTTTCCTCAGTTACAGGAGTTGTGTGGCAACATTTCAGTTAAACTCACAGATATTATACAGACATTTATAATGGCTGTATTTTATTACAATTAGAGTGTTAAGAAACATGCTGACAGTTTGTCCAGCCTCACATTGTCATTTGGTAAGATGTGAAGGAATTGCACTTAATAGAAAACAAAATGCTTAATTAAAGAGGTGTATACACCTATAATTTTCACATTGTTGTTAAAGGTTAATGAAGACAGTGTTAATCAATGATGTTGTACAATAATACATTTCCACTGAATTTAGATGCAAAGCAAATAAAGAAAAAACATAAGAATAATTTCTTGCTAAAACCAGCAGTCTGTGATGACTACCAGTCATTATTGTATAGTCTATAATTAATTTTATTTATTATCTACCTTTCAGGTAACAGCTTAGGAGACAATTCAGTTGCTATCTGTCACGCTCAGCATTAAAATGCTCAGAAAACCTTTCTCTTGTTCTGTACTGAGTTTCAGAAAAATATGCCAAGACATTTTTCTTTCTATTATTTCTTTCCTTCATTTAACTTTATTTTTCTGTATTAAAGATGGGGGGATAAAAAAAAAGAAAAAGGTAGGACAAGCACAATTACTAAATTACTTGTATATGCTGTGAGCATCCCAAACCAAAGTTTTGACTGGATTTTCACAAGCTCTATCCTACACTTCTTGAGTCTTTGACAGAAGTTTATTTTAAACCTTTGAGCCTTTCATATTTCATTAAAACTGTAGTTTAAGTCAAACATTTTGTCAAACAGTTTCTTACAGATCTTTGGCATATTCTGAACATGAGTTTTACAAGTGCTTGGTTATTGTAATGCTGCAAGCATAAACTGTTCAGTAAGAGCCATAGTCCAGCTGTAATACTGCAAAAGTACAAGGTTATCCAGTGAGGTAAGAATTTTTTGAAGGAATGTATACAAACCTAGCAATAAGCTAAAATTGCACTGAGGACAAACTTAGGTCATATAGAGAATATCATCTCTGTGCAGGCTGCCAACTCCTTTCCCACTCCTCAGCCAGTTATTTTTCTTTTCCTTGCCTTTAAGTAAAGGTTGTGGTCCTTGTTTACAAAACTGCTCTGACACTATGATTGATGTCTCTCTGTTCAGGCGGTGTATTATCAGGCACTTGTGAAACACAATACAAAATGGAGTTTGCAGCTCAAGCGAAAACAAACAGTAATGCCCCAGCAGCCTGTGCTGTAGATGAATTCCAGCTGCTGGCTACTCCAGCACACTCGGGAGCTGAGCAGTGCTCCTGCATCCAGCTCTGCCTGTGCAGTATCTGTGTTGAAAGCCTGGTGCTGAGCTTGGCTCCTAGCAAGATGCACCTCTATCTCTCTGCTCTTCCACTACACACTGACACACTTAGAACTGACTATTGGCACTTCATTATCGTCCCCCATTTCCTTTCAGGAAAGGATCTAATCCAATAATCACAGTAGAAAGTAGGGGGGGAAAGTCTGGTATATAATTCCATTGAAGCACAGCTTCTGACTTATCTTTTACAATATATGTTGGAAATTTTCTTTATTATCAAAGATTAGATGTCTGTTGCTTAATAAATAGCAGTTATCCTTACTACTATATTAAACTACTAAGTAGACATTTTAATCTATTTCTTATTTCAAGAAACACAATCTTAAAAATTCAGCTCTTTACATTCTGAGAAGGAGACAAGGCATTTGAAGAAATATAATTTTACACTCTTATCAGATGCTTTTTAATGTATGATCTCTGGTTTTTCCTCAAATACAACTAACCAAAAAAGGAGGCCTTTCATTTTCTACCTTTCTTTTATTCCCTACTCCCCTCTTTTCACAGAGGACCTTCTCTCTCTCCTCTTTTCCTCCCTTCTTCGCCCTCCCCCTTTTTTGGTTGGTGGTAGCCCATCTTTTAAATTTCTCCCATTTCTCTCTTCTCCCACATACAGCTGTCAAACACAGGGTAGTGCTGACAGAACCCAGAGCACAGGGTTCTCTCTATCTCTAACCCTAGCATTCCATGAGCTCTAAAACAGCCTGAATAATCCTAGCCATATACTCAAGAACATATTTACATTGCAGGAGAATAAGTTTTATTAAATAAAATTCATAAAATGACAGATTAAATTGTAAAATGAGAGATTAAATTTTCAGATCACTTCAACACTAGAAAATGCTTTATATTAGCTAATGCATGTTAAAGAAAAAACTTAGGAGATGAAGATTTAAATTGTAACTTCTGTAGAATTTAATTTCATCATAGTTCAAATTTGCAAATGCTCTTCATGTTGAATATAAGACTGTACAATTATTAACCTTAGTTATGTACATAGAAATCAAGAGTGAGATGAAGAGAAGATACCGTTGACTTTAAAAGCTGTTGAGGGAAAAATACACACAACATAAAGTTTGATCATAAATAATGTGATAGTTTCAATATTCATTTTAGAAAAAATATGTAGTCAAGTAATTTAGTAAATAATTAATACTGATATGAATTGAAGATTTTGGATGCTGTTCAGCAGCTAGCAATGATGAAGCTTTCTGATCTCCCTTTCCTCTCCTTGGATAACTTTTGGCTAAATCCATGTTTCTTCCTACCTCTTATTGACAGAGTCTTGCTCCCACTAGTCTTATTTCAGTAATCCTAGCAATGAAAAAAGTTCTTTTCCAGAAGGAGCCTGCAAAAAGCCTAAGTACTACCAAATGCATTAAACTTCCTGAAAGCATTACCTGCTTGGCTGTGGTCTGTGCAGCTCTCCTTGGCCAAGCCCAGGCTGGCATTTAGCTGTGCCCAGGCTGCAGGAACAAACTAATTTTTTAAGAGTAGCATAGTCTGAGCCTCTATTTCCACAAATACATAGTGATTTGTTGGCATTGCCAATGTATTTATTTGAAGAAAGCTTAAAGGGTGTATTGTTTTAGTCATTGCAGATGTAAACATTGATTCATTTATCACAGAAATAGTAATGTAGTAAATGAAATGAATGTAGTAAATGTAGTAAATGAAATGAATGGCTTCTATGCTCTTTATGCATGTGGCTCTTATTTATTTCAATAGGTGAAATGTTAAATTACCTGGATGTAAATCTAAGTATCACTAGCCGAAGTAAAAATTAACTCTTTTTTTTTCTCATAGGCGTGCATGGATGTCTTAGCAATTACGGCTTGGGGTGGGTTTTTCCCAACTTTTGGACAAAGCTAAGGAAGCCTTTGTGGAAGCCTAAAGCAGCGCCTGCTCCCAGCCCGTTCCCTGCGGAGTTTGGGGGAGCTGCCGCCGGCCTTTTGTGCTGTGGGGCAATGGCACCACCTGGTGGCCGCGGGAGTTGTGACAGCTCCGTCCTTCGGCACAGTCCCGAGTAGATTGAAAGTAAAAGACCAAGGAAAAAAAGTATTTATCGTTAATATTTTTACATCTGTTTCTGTTTCCAGCTACTTTTCTTAATTTGGTGAGGTATTGCCATTTAAACAGTTTCGTGAAGCAAAAATTTCGAAGAGATGTAAACATTTTAGTGATGTCCAATTACTTTAACAATCAACTCAGAGATACTATACCTTCTCTTTGAAAGAAATACATCACTCCTGGTTCACCTGCAGTAATTTAGCTACTGATGCACTGAAGACTTAAGAATATAACTGTATCTTTGCGAATCTAGGAAAAACAGAAAAACAACTTAAAGGCAGGTTTTAAAGGATTGGAGTTTTCAGTGCTAGAATGTATATGTGTATAATAAGCATTTCATGGAAAATTAATTTTTTTTTAAATTTTAAGTTCCACTTATGAAGCAAGTACTCAATTTTCACAACTCTTATAAAAGAGCTGAACAAACAAATTAAATGAACTCAGGGGAACTAGTTCAGTTCATCCTGGCTTTTACCATGGTTTGTTCCTCATTTTCCTGTGCAAATAACAGTGTATTTTATGTGTTTCCATTTCAGATCCCACAGCCATCCATTACTTTAAGAGAGGAAGCTTACAGCCTAATTATGAGTCAGCACAGAATATATAAGGTACTTTAAATTATCAAAGATGGAGGCTTTGGTGATGCAATAGATTCTATCTTTGGCATTTGTGCAAAGTCTGCACATTTTTACCAGGAGAGATGTTTATATAGATCTGGCACTATGCTAAGACCTGAACTGCTACTCCAGTTTTCAATTAATACTATTTTCTTTAGGAAGAACTCTTCCTAGTTAGTGTTTTGTGACTGTAGAGGGTGCTCTTAAAATACTGGAGATGGTAATAATATATGGCAATCCATTTCTTTTTCTGTAAAGCTTATCAATATTTGGATATTTATATTTAGCAAAGAACATCGTAGAGCTAGTTTGTTTTATTTTTGATGTGGGCAGAGTCACTATCCACATTTGCATCCAAAAACATCCTGGAAACTTTTTCTGGATTTAGTTTATTTTTGCAAGTATGTTTCTGCCAAACAGTGATAGTATCTTCTGAGAAAAGTATTGATGTGCTCTAAAACAAGTTGAAAGAAATACTAAATAGAATGTATTTTTAGTTGCAAGGCCACTGAGAGCTTATTGTTCCAAATAAGCCATTTAAATATTTTTAAAAATCCTTAGTTACATGAAGATGATGCTTCCACATTGTGCTATCTGGTATTCTGTTGGGAAGGATTTAACTTTATTTTACTTTCATTTGTCTGTAGTTTTATTGATTGCCTCACCATACTCCCAAGTTGTTTTATTATTCTTTTTATTGAATTAGCAAGTGGAAAAAATCCTAGGTACAATAGACTAGATCAAAATATATCCTGATATACTTTTCCCTCAACAATAAAATATTTTTTTAAATACAAAATTTTATGTTCCACTTAGTACAGCCAAGAAACAACTGAGTTAATTCTGTGTGCTTAAGAAATGTTGCTTTTTTCCAGTGAGAGTAGAGTCTATAAACCTCAAAAAGATAAGAATTTTGTTTTAGTAATCAGACTGCCAATTTTAAATCAGTGTAAGGAGGACTAATATTTCCTAGGTGAGACCACCTTTGGTGAGACCAAGAAGAGGCTGCGGACTTGTGGCAGCCCTGCTCTGAGTCGGGGATGTGGGAGATGTGATCCCCGACTGACTGGGCTGTCAAAAACCCTCTGCTGGAACTGCCCTGCAACAGCAGAACTGCCCTTTGCCCAGAGGGGTCATTAGACTGGCAGGAGATGAAACAGGTTCTACAGAAGCAGAGTGTTCCCAATTCAAACTTGTCCTAGCAACAGCTACTCTGCTTCTTACATTGGGTTTATATACTTGCCATCAGATGGTACTGTTAGATGTGAGCTCAGTCTGTTTTCTAAGACTTCACCAGTGATCACTCACTCGGGATTCAGTGTCACAAAGACTGTGACTCTTCACTCCTGCAGCAGCTCTACTGTAGGCCCAGTTTAGTGCACAGAAGTCAGTGCACCTTGTTTTGCCTGGGGAAGCCTTCTGAGCATTTTTGGGCCAAATTCAATGGCATCTATTTAGGGAAACCTTGTAAGCATAGACCAAGCTTAATAGCTGTTTGCTGGCTTCCAGTGAAATGAGCTTGCCACGTTCCAGTCTCCAGCTTCCACATCAAATTCATCACTAGCAACTTGCAGGTTAGAGCATGTCCCTGGATCACACAAAGGGGACTTGATATTACCTAGTACAGTGACTGCAGGCATTTCATAGTCAAATGAAATTCTTTGTGAGAGCTGGCAAAAATTAACTATTGCCACTCATCAGGCAAGTCTCTTCAACAGAAGAAATGTTTCTGCCTGAGGTCTGATTGTGGAAAATATTTCTGTTGCAAGTCATGAACACAATGATTGGCCAGAGACAAAAATTTTGTCTCATAGAGCTTTCCTCCTCAGGATTAAGTAGAGTTTTGACCAAAAAAAACCTAGGCCTCATCCAACCTTAAGTACACAAACTATTAAGACAAATAGTCATACCTAGTTCTCTTTTCATTCACAGTATTTCTGGTGGGCAGGGTTTTCACTTCCCTAGGAGAAACTACAAGTGTTTCCCCTAAACATCCCTTATACTGAGGCTCTTAAAATGGAAAGTTAGAAATGCAAATCTTACACCCTCAGAGTCAAGACCTGAACACAGAGTTCCTCTGATAATTCATCGTCTCTTCACTGAGCTATTAGATAAAACAGATTATACTTTTCCTGCCATTTTCTAAGAAGAGGTTGACATAAATTTCTAACTCTAGGAGAGAGTTCAAGAATGTATTTTGTAGATTTTCACACCTCTGCAGCTCATATTAAAGGTCCAGAATATCAGAAACAGATGGAACTCAATACTCATCATCTTTTCTTTATAATGGCCAGTCAGGATGTAACTTATCAACTTTAGTCATTCCTGTAGTGGATCCTGTTTTCCTGAAGTGTGAAAAGACCAATGCACTTCATTTGGAGTTGGAGACTTCACTACACAGCAAACATCACAGTACCTCTAAGCTGCAGCCTCTTACAAAAATTACCCAACACATTCTACATTTAGTCTGCCTTTACTGGTTCACTTCTTACAGCACATTCTGCAATTCTAGAAAATCTTAAAAGCTCAGGAAAAAAAAAATCTTGCCGTGTACAGTACTTGCATATTTCAAGCAGTGAAAGCTGTAAATGATGCACATGCTGGAGTGACAATAAGACAAATGGAAGTTTTCATTGGGAAAATACAAACCAGAAGACAGTTTGTTTTGCTTTAGGCAAAGCATGAATGCAAACATTTAAACTGGAGAAACTCCTCTTTCCGTCTGTGGCCCCTCTGAGTCATTATATTAATTACTTGGAACTATTTACCTACTTCCCTTCATTTAGGCCCCAGGTGCAGAAACTGGGTACAGAAAATTATTTTCATTCTTTTTTCTGGAGTGAAAAAACAATATATGGAAACACTCGTCATTTCCTTTCTGAAATCCATGAAGGGGAGAAGGGTGGCATCCTAATACATATATTGTGTTTTCCTGTTTTTTAATACCCTATAGCAAAACACAGGAGTGGTAGGGGGTGTTAGTGATGTTTCTTTTCTGACGTACAGTGAAAGAATTTGTTTTGTTTTGTTGCATTAGCAGGGGCAGCTGGCAATGTTTGCACTTATGCATCTTCTAGTACTTCACTGAAGGGATACCCCTAATTTTTGAAGTAAGACAAATATCTTATTTTACAAATGTGCTGACCTGTGCTTACACAGTGGCTTTGACAGCCTCTGTCTGTGATCAGTGTTACACTGTCTTTGAAACTGTCCTTATCCAGCCACATCCAGGTATACACTTTTCCATGTGTGAAACTAGGGAATTAAGTTCCCTAGTTGAACAGAGGCATTAAATGTTTAGAAAATAAACAGTGAATCACATCAGAATTTTTTTTTAAATCATAGAAGAGGCTCAAAACTAAACTTCTAAATTGGTAGCAGAGGTTCAGTTTTAATATCTACAGTTCTTTTTGGCAAGATAACCATGTCTCAAAGCTCTTAGAGTTTCATTTCTAACTTCCCTCTGGGGGAAAAAATGAATTAAACTTCTTCTTATACTCTTACTGAGATGTTCTTCTGCTCTTTGTTATTTTGCAATGCAAACAGCAGACTGTAGGACATGGGCTATATAGATATCTTTAAACAATAACTAACAAAATCTGTGGCTATTTTCACAAAATGAAGGCAACTTCTCCCTTCCTAATAAAGAGTATCAGTCAATCCCAGGGTAGCCCAGGTCATCAGGGGGTGGCTACTGAGTCTGGCTCCCCCTGTCACAGCTGCCTGGCAGTGGGCCCACCCTCGGGAACAGCCAGCTGGCTCTGCTGTGCAGTTCAGCTTCCTCCAAGTTTGCATGTGGACCTGTGAAGCAGCTGAGTGTATTTTGCCTGATCGGCTTATTTGTTGTCAATCCAGAGTTTTCCCATTGCTATGAGTGCTGATGATGCAGTCAGTTTTCAACATGGCCCCTCTGCTCTGTCATTTCTGCTGCTCTGCACTGGCTCTTCAAAAGATCAGATCTGTTTCACAGATTTTGCTTGTTTTCAAGTCAGATCAGCCTTCTCTGTTCTGATATGGCTTGTCCAGATGCACAAGTTTCTTTTTGCAGTCTGCCAGGCTTTGGCCCCAAGCAGACTCAGACTATGAGAAAGATGAGTTCTTCCTCTACTTTCTCTTATACTCCAGCTGCATACCTGTGAAACTATACAAGCTATAGGGTGACCCTTCATTTAGAATATCTCATTACAGCATAAATATGCATGTTCATCATTAGTGACACATCTCAGACTTCACTCAGAAATATAACTCCCTCATGGAGCTGTGAGCAGTAACAATGCAAACAAAAGCAACCTCTTCCATGTTCATCCTCTGAGGTGTCAAAAGAAGAGCATAAGTAGCATCTGCCATCAAAACAGAATTTTAAATTCTAGGGTATAAATCCATGTGTTCAAGGATTTTCAGAGGCAATTTCAGGATTAATTAAGGAGACTACCTTCAGAATTAAAAAAAAAAACAAATTTTAGAACATTTTTTTAAATTAAAAATATTATGTACACCCAAAGGATGTAGCACTTTGCCACAGCATACACCACAGTTGAAATGGCCCTGATACAGAGTATCCCCATGCAATTTCAGCAGCAGCAGGCTTTAAGCATTCGCCCAGAGTGACACCACACCACCTCAGAAGGCTTCAGCCCTCTGCCCATGCAGAGTAACATCATGGCACTGCAGAAGGCTTCAAGTGTTTGCCCTTTTTGTTCTTCAACACAACCTTTCATACCCTCATGTTGATGCAGTGCCCCTGTGTGCCCTCTGCTCCCTTTGGTGGCTGCTCAGTGCCCCTGGGCACTCCATGGCCCATTGCTGCCAGTGCTGCTCACCTGCTGCTCACAGCTGCACCCACTGGGGATGAGGCTGGGCCCAGCCCCAATCCCAGTTACCGTGAACTGTTGACCTACAGCACTTTCTATTCCCAAATAATAATCAAGTCTTTTTCTGAAAAATAAAGTTACTTGACCTAGTGAACGTTAAGATGATATTGTAATTCATTTAACTATTTAGTAATATTTTTAATCCCATCAGATTAATATCCTGTTGTATTTAGCTACCTAGATGAGGGAAAGCAATATTTGTAAAACCATATTTTAATATCCGATCTTTTTTATTGTACGTTGTTTTCTTATTCAATAGGACAGCTGTTGCAGTTCATGTTAATTTCATTAAGTTTTGTTAAATGGTTCATTCTGTTATCCTCCCATGTTTTCCCCAAGTTGTTTTTTACCTAAATAGTATACTCCCTTAAAGCTGTCCCTCAAGGTATCCCTCTCCCTTTGTTCTAGTTCCTTCCCTGCCTGTCAAGGCAACCCTGTCACTTTTTCCTGAATGTTCCATGCCACTCACCCCCTGGGCCAATCCCTGATTGAAACACCCACTTGGAAAGCCCCTAATCTGCTACACCCCCATTGGCCCATGTGCCTTTCCCTCTCCTCCCCCATGCGGTTGCCCCCACATGACTGATGGAATCCCCTTGCTCCACCCTTGAAGTTTCCCTATGGGTTGATTTTCTGTCTCCACCCCCTGGTTTGTAGCTGTATTTAACCTTTGCACTGACGTGATCCGGGCTCTTCTATTTTACTTTCTTCGACTGCCGTTGACTTTTGTCATGGAACCTCAAGACAAAGAGGTTCCTCCTTCACCTGGTCCCTGTTGTGGCTGTAACAGTGTGCACTATAGAGCTTGCAGCTCTTCAGCTGTGGGCAAACCCCAGTCCCCCATTCCCCACTCCTGTCGTGGCTACTGGAGTGTACAGAGCTAGCCTGGGTTCCAGTGGGCTGCTGCAGACAGCAGTGGAAACACTGATACTCATTGCTTTACACAACCTCATGGTTTAGTTACTTATTGTCTCAGCTCAGTAGTACAAGTTTCCACAAATCTGGCACTACAAAAGTCTCTTCAGATTGTTTTTAATCATTCTCAACATCTGGACTTTTTCTGTGATTGCAATATCCTGAGATGTGAATAAGAATGAGGAAAAGCAGTCCATTCCCAGATTTCAATATCCAATGGAAATGAATTTAAGACCTTGCCTTGAATCAGTGGTGGGTGGCCTTTCTAAGCTGGGTTCCTGCTAAGTGCAAGATGGATCATAATTCCAGCTTCAACACTCCTCTCACATTTAAATAGTGGTATTCACAGGCATAGAAAGAGACAGTCAGTTCTCAGAGCAGTATTTCCATTCACTTCTGAAGAAAGAGTATCAGATCAGGTGCAGCCATGCCTACTGGATAGCTGCTTAAGCAACCACTTAGATGCAGGAGCCATGGCCATTATCACATCTTCACATTATCACATCTTCACACTGAGTACTTCTAATAGTCACCAACAAATTTCATTCAATGCTCTTCCAAACCTGCTTGGAGTCATCTCATTTAGTATTAATTATTTGCTTTTCAGCTGTACTCAAATTCATCTGCTTTTTAATTAATTGTTCATGACCTTCCAATTCTTGTTGCAGCCTATGAAGAACTTCCAGAAGCATAGTCCATGTCAGCAGTTAGCACATTCAAATTTGCTGGCAGGTAAATTTATTACAACAAACCTAGTCACGATGATATCTGAGCATGTGTCCAACCTAGGTGGACAGAATTACTCAGATACTTGAAACTACTGATATTATTCCTGCAGAAGTACCTTCTTGAAATGAAGCCTTTATGACTGTAAGGATGGGCAGCTGCTGAGTGAAAACAAACAAACAAACAAACCCAAACCCTCTGGTATAGAAATCTGTTTTACATTCCCTTCTCAATGTTCAATACTTAACTAATTCTACCTATACTGTGTTCACACATTTTGGTTCAAATTCCTGTTTATCATGATGTGTAAAAACTCAGGGTTAATATGGAAGTGTAAAAAGTAAATATATTTGGGAAAGAAAATTAATTTTAAATTGTGAAGTTGTGCTTGAAAGTTAGTGTTTACACTATGCATGAAGTCTGTGATTCATGATTATTCCTGATATTTCTGTTTTTTCCTTCAAATGAAATTGGATAGATTATGAGAAATGCTACTGAATTCTTCTGCTTATTTGTAAAGAAGTTGGAATTTTTGGAGAATGTAGAATGCATTCACTATCGTAGTATTTGAGGGCAGAGAACTAAAGAGTCTGAGAGATCTTTTCCATAAATACAGTGTTCTTTAGGCACAAAGGCTTGGGAAGGAAACAATTCCTTCTAATTAGGAAAGTAATTTTAAGCAGAAAAAAAGATGTAAAAGCTTAGGACTGTCAGAGAGAGATGTTTCCGAAAAGAATTAGGGCAATAGAGGATTATTGTTTTGTTAAGCCTTTGATTGAGATCTCAGACTTTCATCAGTTTTGTGGCAATGCAAGCAGAGATCTAAGGCTCAAATGCATCACAGAAAAGAGGTCTTGGAAAAAGAAATTAAAATAAAATAATTTTTCTTTTAAAAAAACAACCCAGACTAGGATTTAGCTTTTGGGTATTTATAACACCCAGTTTATAGCCAAAGGGAAGTTTTTTTTTGTTATTACCCTATTATTTTTAAAAACAAAGGGGGGAAAGTGTTGCTTTTGTTTTCTAAAAACATTGTGTTAGTTACTTTAAAAATTCCAGACTAGAGCATGAAAGATCTTTTGGAGGAAAACTCCAAAGCTGTTTTTTAGAAGCTGCCCTGAGTATAGTCAAGATTAAAGCCCCTAATGAAGGCAAAGCTTACTTATCTGATCAGATTTTAGCATAATAGTCTAGCATGTGATATTATTTTCTAAAAGTTACATAACTTTTTGTTTAAGAGCATACTTTACTTTCAAGCAGCACAAACAACATCTTTAACCTGTTCAGACCCTTGAGAAATGCAAGCAGATTTGAAGAAAAAATTTCAGTATTTGTTAACAAAAGAAAATCATTCCTTTCTGTGACTTGGTTAAGATGAAAACAAGACAGGAAACTAATAAAAAGGATCAGAGAACCTGGAAATAAATGTTGACAGGCTTGTGCACTGGCAGTTTAAAATCACATATTATTAAGCATTAGCTTTCTGCTTAAGTGTTTGCCCACAAGATTGCCTTTCCCTAGGAAAGTCTAGAGATTACCAACAACTCATTTGTGTTTGCAGGTTTTCTGTGAGTACGTGTGGGTACATCCTACCATTTATCAGCCACAATGCACGAGGTCACAAGTCCCCTGCCTCATTAAAAGACAGTGAGCCAATTGAAAAACAACTCTGTTCTCCCGAGGAGCATCTGGACATCTGGTGCAGGAGTAGTCTGCTTAATTTTGAAACAGACTAATCTGGGAAGAAACTAGGCAGTTAGTCAAAAATAGGTAATAAAACCTTGGATATACAGAGTTTTCCTGTTTTGACAATAGAATTTGTGGATTACAGCTTAAAGCTTTTTACGGTTTCTCACACACTGAGAAGTAGAGTTTAAAACTTACAATATTAAATAGTGGGACAAGAAAAACAAAAGCATGACCCTACACCTCTGTGGAAATATCTCAGGACTTCATTAAATCATCAACTGAATATGAGTGCTGATAGACCCAGCACACCATGATGTAGGAGCATTTATCATCAGGGTGTTTGTTACTGCCAGAAAACAAAGACAGAGAAAGAGAGATGGTGGTGGCTTGGCTCCTTATGTGCCCAGTATAATGCAACCTGTCACATTACAGGGTTGTTCATAACCACAGTGCAGGCTTGTAACAAGTGCCAGTGCACTGCTACAGGCAGGGTGTGAGATGGTTGCTGCTGGCTGGTGTCATGCCATCCATCTCACCTTCTGCACTGCCATGAAAATACAGTGCTAATTTCTGCACTTCAGACTGCTTTTGACGAAAAATATTTACTTCATTAAGCTTTTCACTAATGTTCTTCCACTGGCTTGGGGAACCAGCTCTTGTACCTTGAGAATATTGCCATTGCCTTATTACATTATTGCCAGTCTTTTCCACACCAAGTAACTGCTTGCTATATTTTCACTCATCTTTAAAAGGGAAATAGTCACAAAAAATTTATATTTGAATGCAATCTTCAAGAGTTTTGTTCAAAATGGTCCTCCAGAGAGCAAACAGTGCAAACAGTATCTCTTGGGGAAGAAATGGAGCAGCTTTCACCAAAACTGAGAATGCAAACATTCATTGCTTCTGTAGCCAAGTAAATTATCATTATTTTGTGACACAATATATTCAATCAAAATAAAATTACTGTCAGTTTTCTTTATTATTCCTTTTTCCTCCTCAAGTTGTTACATTCTCTGTTGAATATTAAATTTATTCTAGTTAACCAGAAAACAGTAGAGCTACCCAGCTGGGAAAAACACTGCATTGCTGAATAAAAGGGCACTTCTCTGCCCACCATGATCTCCTCCTGATATAAATAATAGAGTAGAATGGATAGCAGTACTCTTCTGTCAGCTTAATGCTACAATTTCAAACTTCTGCCTGAGGAAAAGGCCAAAAGGATGTTTAAACAGTACTCCTTAAAACTAACTTTCCTTTCTGTCAGTTATTAGCTAATTAATTTTTTGTTATATTCTTAACTAACAAGGTGGGATGAGTCTTTGTAAAGCTCCTCCTGCTACATTTGTACTATGAAAGAGTAATACCCAACGAAGAAGTGTCTCTGCTGTTGAAAGAGGGGAGGGGAAAACCTGAAACCAACATGGAGGTAGAAGAAATTAAATGTATATTTTCCTCCCTCTTTGCCAGCTGTACAGAGCTCAGTGATGGAAAGAGAGTGCCACATCCAGTTACTTCCTTCCACAACACAGCAAGCAGCAGAATAACTGATTTTGTTGTCCAGTTCCAGGAACAGATGTTTGAATTTCTGCCCACATGGGCCTGAGTGCCTACGCAGACTGAGGTATACATACCCTGCTTATTTCCACATGCTTGTACTTGAATGAGAAGGACTACCTGTAACTTTTTCAATCACCCACGGCCTGTAAGCTGTTCAAGCATAGCTCCAGAGCCAGGGCTATGCTGTGTCACCAGCAGAAAGGCTGTGATAATGCATGATTAGTCCAAATCCCTGAGAAGAAGGAAGACAGCTGGGATTACTAAACCTGGCATCGCTGGTTTGTAGTGATCAAGTTGTGCACTGGAGTAGAGAGACACCTGGAAACCATTTCCTGCTTGTGAACTGTTCTCCCTCCCCCTTCCTCTCAAAGATAAGTGCATGCCATGTGGCTTTTGGCCACAATGAGTTTTTTTTGAATTTGTAACATCAGGAAAGTTTGCTTTAAAGGCACAAATCCAGATCTTGCCGTGCATACAAAACTTCAAAAGACTGTTTTTCCCCATCTAATGCTCCCCCTCCTCTCACCCCCGCCAATCTCTTCTGACTTTAAATTTCTCCAACTCTGAAAAAGTCCTTGCAATTTCATCTTGAAACTGGTAAATGAGCTTTAACAGACTAGAAACTGCTTAGGCACTGGCCTTAGTTTTTCCAGTTCCAAAGCCACTGATTGTTGTTTTCTAACCATACTTTGCTAACATGCAACAGGTTAGGATCTCCACACATGCACACACCCCCACCCTTAAGTACTTGAAGTTTCCTTGGCTTTGAAAAGTAAGCACATATTTTGTCCATGAGAAGTCCTTTGAGCAGTATCTCTTTTGTCAGTTAGGTTTCTCTTGTGCATTGTAAATCTTTCCAAGAGCCAACTGCTAACTTCTTATTATTATTTATTTTATTTTGTCTCTGGAAATGTTTCATTCAACAGAATAGTCTCACTGTTTTAGCCATTGGGCAAGATGTTGTTTCCCTTGAAATCAACAGGAGCCACCAAATTCTAAGATGCCAGAAGTTTTCACCTCTTCTCTTTAAAAGCACTTAAGTCCAGAAACATGCACCACTTCACCAGTTTGAGACAACTCTAGCCTTCTCTTAATATTTTCTGTAGAACTGTTGGTCTTAGAAAAACTGATAGCAGAGGTGGAACACTCCTGTATTTTTGACACAACTTTATAAACAACCTCCAAATAATTAATTTTTTTGTCAAAGAAAATCCTAGTTTTCATAACTGAAATTAGAAGTTTTTGAAAACAAATTCAAAAAGAGACAGATTTTACTAGGCCAATAAAAATGGTTTTGTGAAATCTCTTATAAAATGTAAATCTAAATTTGTTTCAATGTACAATTCATTAGTATTATATTACTGAACTGTTACAGTAGTTGTAAGATTTTACTAACTGAATTTCATCTTTTAACCAGTAGTCTGTAGTTTCTAAATCCGAATGCAGACTTAGTCTTCAAGTCTTAGTGGAGAAGTAGGACTTTGTATAGGAAAGTCACACTCTCCCTCCTAAGAAATAGAAATGGTAAGATAAAGTGGTCAGATAACTGCAGGGGCTGGCTCCCACCAAAGAAGCCAAACATGATACTACAGCCAGCGTGGTAGAGGCCTTATCAACCAGAGCTCCATCCCACAGCACCACAGCAAGAGACTGGGGAAGGCAGCAGGGGTTAAGCAAAGTCCAAGAACCAGGCGAGTTTGGGGTGGCAGAGCAGGTGCAGCATCAAGGCAGGCAGTCTAGAGGGAGGGTCAGCCCAGGAATAATCAGGCAGGATTATAGATGTGAAAGGAAGCTGGGAAATCAGCCCAGCTCATGTTCTGATCAGCAGGGTTGATGGCCAAGCACAGGCACACCTAAGACATAGCTCAGGCAGAGGCTAAACATCCATGGCTGAGCTTAAATGAAGCCCCTGAGCCCATGAGCAGGGGTGTGGGTAGAGGCCCCAGGTGAGGCTGGTCAGGGCTGTTAAATCCTATTGGTTCACTCAGGCCCCCTGATATAAGTCAGTGGAACATCCAGACTCATATTTTCATGCATAAGCAAGAAAAGAGGAGAATTATGATTGTGGTTTGACCTGTGCTGCGTTTTCTGACCCCTGAGTGCCTGATTGCTCAACCATGGTATTACAGTAATGCTGTGTCTACTCATAGTTTATATAAACACAGAATATGTTAAACAACTGACTTATGATGTGATACTTTTGTTTCCACTGAATTCTAGGCCATCTGTGTACTAAAAAATCTCTAGACTTGGAAAGAAGATCTGATCTATTCAGTTTTTTCACTAAGTCGTTACAGATACTACCAGAGTATTCTGTATATATACGTTAACACTGATATTTTATTCCCTTTCTCATTGCAATTAAGCCTCTCTTGGATCCCCAGGCTTGGTTGATACTTTTGTGCTTTCTAAATATCTTCTTTACTCATCTTAAGTCTTCATGTGCTGCTCAAATTATGAAAATTATTGCAATCTTGAAGACATAGAGTTGTTACAGCAGAGTTTCAGGCCACCTGATTTCTGAGAAACAGTTTCATCCGTGTCTATTGACAAGCAATGTTTTCTTTTTCATCTTTCCTAGCTGAGGTAGTACATAATCTTACCTCATATTCTAGGACACAGAGCAGGATGTCAGCAGCATTGCAAGATACAATTCCAATAGGCAGTCTGTGCTTTTTGGAATAACTCCTGATCAGTATTTTAAGTGTCCAGTTGGCAAACTGTGTACCTCACAGAGACATCCAAAACATACCAACATCTACCAACTTCTCACTTGGTAGTGAGAATTCTGGCAGACAGGATCCATTTCAGTGCTTCACACAAAAGGTTTGATCCCAGCAGACTGTTTAGTAGTTACTGCAGTACAGTCATTTGCTTCCCTGGTTCTGTCTGACCAGGACTAGAAGCAAAAGAGTAAAACAGGCTTTGTTCCAGGTGACAGGAGGGAATTGAAGTTAAGGGCTGTGTCAGCCCAAAAGCCCATCTAGCTCAGTATCCTGTAGTGAAGAGTGCTTGAGGGTGGGCGCCTTGCAAGAGGGAAACATGTTTCACCTTTTCCTTAAAAATACTATTTCCTTCACACCTCTTCTTTAGAGAACCACAGTGGGCAAGACAACTGCATAAAAGCTAGTAATTCATGTTTTATGCAAGATAAAAGGAATCCAGATCTTGCTGATAAAAACAGTGTGGCTTCAGTGCCAGATATCTCTGCTGAGGATATTACCTAAAAATTTTACACAGAAAGAATAGTCAAAGTGAAGACATTACTCAGTAGCCATATCAGACTTCATAATCTGTCTATATTTTATGTCTTCTAGCAGATCATAGCACTGCTCTGTTTCTAGTCTGACACTTTGTTTTGATTTTAATAAACCTAATACGAATTAAAATAGCAGGTGCATAGCAACACCTCTTTAGAATGAGTGTTTGATGCTAATAACCATGTTAAGCAAGACTTTGCTGAGCCATGGCTTTCATCTCAGCCTGTACAATATACATAAGATGAAAAACCACTTAACCCCTTAGCTCCTGGCTTAAGGATTGTGAAAATCATGTACCCAAACAAGAGAAAAATTATAAATCTGGGAAGTTATGGGAGATTATTTGGAAAATAGGAATGATTAAATGTGATTAACTGACTAATGTCACTACACTCTGTATTTTTGGTAATAATGCTGCCCACACTGGAAAAGGTAGATGTGGTCTGGGAATACACTAATGCATGTAAAAGGAACCAAACACTACAGAGAGGGACTCTTGCCTAGTATAAAAATGAAACAAGAGTCTGGGCACAGACACAAACAAACTGTAGTTGCATCTAAAGGAAAACTGCGAGCTCACTAAGTGAAAAGGTTAAGGGAGAGATTCTAAGAATGAACTCCAGGCAGCCAGTGGATTCAATTCCTCGAGATTGTTGGGAGAAGGAAAAAGCTGCATATCTTTTTCTCTTTTAATTGCTTTGTTCATTTATACTCCTAAATCCCCAAAACAAACAACAAACAATCCAAGCCTTCCTTCACACAGATACAGCTATTACAAAGGTTCCACTTGTAAAAACCACTCTTGTCTATTTCTGTGCTTTTTTAACATTTTATCCTCTTACCAGGTTGAAGGTCAACAGAACTCACAAAGAAAATATCGTAATTTGGTTTTTTAGCAAACTAGTACTTTTCTGGAGACACATGCTGTATCTGACTGATAGTGCAGACTTCATATTTAACCTGAGTCCAGTTTAGAATTCTGAAAAGGCAGCTTGGTTAGACCAAATCATCTCAAATGTATTTTCCAAGTTAAATGCGTCTATGATTCTGTGTTTTGCTACAATAGCTTCAATGTATCATTTAATTTCTCTTACAGCTTCCGGGGCAAACCCTATACACTCCATTATTATCTTAAACATAATATAAATTCCCTGCATTGCTGACATTTCCAATTTCTCCATGGCTTTAGTACATTTAACATCTCTCATCACAGCATATGTCACAGTTGAGATGGCCACAATACACAGAGTATCCCCATGCAATTTCAGCAGGCTTTAAGCACTCCCCTATACACAGTAACACCGTACAACATCAGAAGGCTTCAGACCTCTGCCCATACAGAGTAACATCTTGTCACTGCAAAAGGCTGCAAACATTTGCTCTTTCTTGTTCTTTAGTCCAACCTTTCATACCCTCATGTTGATGCAGTGCCCCTGTTGCCCTCTGCTCCCTTTGGTGGTTGGGCAGTGCCCCTGGGCACTCCGTGGCTCATTGCTGTCAGTGCTGCTCACCTGACCTACACAGCTGTAGCCCGTTGAGGATGAGCTGCAGCCCCATTCCCAATCACCACAAACTGTGTACCTGGAGTCTCACTGAATCATCAGACCTGCACCTTCTGATAGGAAACCAGCAAAATGGCAGATATTAAAGAGAAATCCAACACACATGGCAGAATAAGCGGGATTTCTAAAAGCTGCTTATTAAATTCTGGGGTTTTTTGAAAGATTGTTGGGTCTTGGTTATGACTTTGTGTTAGAGGCATAATTGCATTAACTCTCAACAAGGACACAGAATTTCCTTTTTCTAGATTTAGACTCAGTTTGGATGAAGCTGTTAATAGGCTGAATTCTGCAGAAGTGTCTGTGATTCCAGTGAATCCAGACATAATGAATGCATATTTTACATGGGTGAACCTGACTATTTGAAGTCAGTAAGCCTAAACTGTATGGCATAATTAGAGGAATGAGCTTCAGGTTGCTTCGTCAAAACATTCTTTAATTGCTGGATTTTAGGATTATTGGATTAGAAGATTAGATGGAATGCCTGGAAATCTTGAATTGGAGCATCCAGTAAAGTAAGACTTCTCATTAATCTGAGTTACGATGAGTTATAAACCTCACAGTATATGTTCTTTTAGCAATTGTTCAAAATACGTTCATGGTAGGACAATATGGACATATGAACTGATTTCTCTGACCCTTCTTTTTAAACATGCTTTGACTATTAAGAAACTTTGTAACTTTTCTTCATGACAGTCAGTTGCCAGTTTCCATGTAGCCAGGGTGCTAGAGCTGTTCTGAGGTCAGTCTGTGAATCGTGCCACTTCCTTGTCCATAGGATCTAAAGGAGTCCTGATACCAGCCACACACTGCATAGCATCTACCTTGCAGTGTGTGCATATTACTTAATTATATCATGACCAGTAAGCACAGCTATGGGTTTTTATGGCATTGTTACAAGATTTACTCATTTGTCAATTCATTCTGCATTGCACAAAAAAGAATCACAACAGGGTGCACTACAGGTGCTCTTCTCAGAGCAATACCAAGTATGGAGTCTTCAGACATGGCACACAGAAAGTTATTCCATCACTCTAGCTTATCTGATTTCCAGGGAACACTTTGTTCACTCCTTAAAGTTTTTGTCATCAAGATTTCTCCAACTGCTGGTGCTCCCCCTGCTTGGTTCCACATGTCACATTCTGCACAAACCAGCTATGAAAACCACAAGTATATGTGTGTACAAGTAGAAAAGTAGTGGCTCAGGGATAAATAGATGACCAGAGAGGAAGGGAAACTCAGGCCATGGTTCAAATCCCCCTTAAGAAAAATGCTATTAAATTGGTCATGTTAGTATTGAACAGAACTGTCTGGTAAATTCTGCTAGAGGTTTTGAAGCCATAGGTTTGGAGTCTGGATGTTCCAACTGGGACAGTTAATGTGTCCATACTACATTCCTCTTTCCTGAGATGGTTTTGTAAGTATTAGGAAGCTGACTTTTAATTAGGATATTAAAGAGTTTTGGAAGTTAATAGTAGTACTTTTTCATGTAATTTTGTGAAGCAAACTGAAGAAGACTTCTGTTCACAAGCAATATGTAGACATCTGTGTTAGCTGTATTCTCAATCGTTAAACAGAGTAGTCATCAGCACTTCAACGTACCATATACCCATATCACTTCATATTTACACTGCTAAAATCACAGCATCCAAAATAAAAGCCAAAGCACTGAAGTGTCCCAGTATGATGAAGATCATGGCTGTTTGAACAGAAGGATCAATATGGGAAGGTGTAAATCATATTCCTGTTTTCTGGGGTCAAACCCCAAAACACTTTGGCACAAGTTTGAGATCTTCTAAGATAAATTATAATTTTTTTCACTGATTTCCACAAAGCCTCAACTGTGCTTTTTGAGTCTGACAATTTTGTCAGGATTTAACATACGTGAATAAGCAGTATTATATGTAGTCATGGCTTTTATATTTTCAAATTGAAACTGTAGGAATAAAGGAGATAACAGTTTGTCACTTTCTTCTTTGCTAACAGAGCTCTATAACAGATAAGTGCTTTCACTGAATTCCTACTCTTCCAAAAATTTCTGTATGAGGTAGCAAAGACCTCTTCAACTTCCTTTAAAATAATGATCTGTGGTTTTGTTTAACCCAGGGACTGATGAAAATGCTTATATTATCAGATAGCATAAAATAACAAAATAAATGGCTCAGCAGATATTTAGTGGGGTACATTTTTTCTCTATCATGGGTGGCAGCTCACTACCATTGAATGGAAAAGCAAGTACCTGCAGAAGCTCTAAGCATGCCCAGACTGGAAGGGGAGCCTGGCTAAGTCTTGTCCAAGATCAGAAGCAGGGGAGTCTTAATCACAGGCAAGGAAGGGAGCTCAGTGTAGGGCAGGTCTTTTGCCAGAATGGCCTCAGCCTACTAGCAGGGATTGCACTCTTAATGTTCTGTTTTCCCACATTTTCCACCCATGTAGCCATACTGTCTTCAAAGAAATACTGTCTTCAGATCAGAATACAGCTTTGAACTACCTGTCCTCCTGAAGCACTAACTTCTGTGAGATAAAGCAGCACAACTCATACACAGAAAGCTGCACACAAAGCCTGTAAATAGGGACAGAAGTGGGCATGAACCACTTCCCACCCCTGTGCCCACCCTATGCCCTCACATTAACTATAAACTGGAGGCTTTGAAATCTCTGGCCTCTTCTGAATTGCTCTCATGGGTAATATTATCCCCAAAGAGCATGATACCAACCTCACATGATTTGGGGGTCACTAGAACTGCTGCTAACTTTACCTTAGATTTTTTGGCTTCTTTATCTCTTAAAAGACACATAAGATACAGTCCTAAAGGTTTTTATATTATCAGAAATTTAGAAAAAGTGAGAAAAGTATAGAAAGTTCTATAGTAAGTGTATGAATCCTGCCATTTGGATTATAGAAATACTTCTGTAATCAAAAATATCCTTGCCAGAAACAGTTTCAGTTTTCTTTGGTATTTAGAAATCATTTGCTAAACAAAGTAAAAATGAATGATAAACAAAATTGAGTTTCCTTTGAGCCTGATGTTCTTGCAGCTGCACTCCACTTTTAAGAGTAGCCTATTAGCAATTACTTTAGAATGACACTGGCAAGCAGTCCCCAGACTTTAATTAATATCTCTTTGACAAGCTCATAATCTTTCCAGTTAATAAAGTCTCCCTTAAATTAGTTTAACTCTTATTTCGCATACTGTTGTAAGGAATTGGCATCAAATCTAGGGTACTTAACAGTACTTTCTCATTTCAAATGTCTTTAGAAGGAGAATTTATAGTTAGATTTTACAGAGTAGAATGAGTATTTGATGAAGGTCACCTTCACTCCAGTGGCAGTGCTGGAAAGAAAATCTAGGTTCCTGCATGCCCTTCTGTTGTGCAATTGATTAAGCAATGATGCTGTCTCCTGTCTCAGTATCTTGCAAGAAAAGGATTAAATTCTGATTCTAAGTTACATAATTGATTCTTTTCCTTTATGCCAATATCAAGATCTTAGAAAGCTATGGTATAATACTGTAAATACAATATAGCGAGTCATTGTAAAAGTTACTTAAATAATAAGTATCAGTATCAGAAAACATAGGGAACAACTTCTTATTTCATTTTAAGCTCTTAATGTACTTCTGAAGACTTTGCCTTTAAAACTCTGTGTCAGTTTTACCCATATGTCTGAAATGCAGAACCAATCTACATGAGAATCTTATACAGCCACGTTACCATGTCCTGAGGAATAGGAGATAATACTGTGAACTGGAAAAGATGCTGTGATAAAATCTCCTTTGACCTCTTGGTAAGTCAACAACTTTTATATAAGTGTAATGAAATGTGCTCTATATATATGCCTGTTGCATATGTGTATTACGAGAAAAAAAATTAGCTGTAATGGGATAATTTTTGGTATGTAAGATCACATCAACCTACCTTTCTTTCTACTTTGCCTGCAAAATAAACTGAGAGGTGCACAAATTACTGTCAGGCTTTGACTCTGATAGGGTTTTTTCAGAATTGAGAAAATTCCAACTTCCAGATTATGAAGTTCTAAACTGATTAAGTGTACCAAGAAAGGAGATCTTCTCATTTTAAAGGTAATCAGTGTTTTGTATCTAACAACTGTAAGAAATATCTGTGCAAGCATTAATGACTCTGCTGTAATGTGCTGCCAAGGGAGACTGAAGGAGGATCTTTTTTGAAGGTAATTCTTGCCAGGTGAGGATATTGCAGCCTTAATTTGCTGATTCATAGGAATGGCTTGCTTATTTTTCTTGTGAGATGAAGCTTGAAGTGAAAATGGGGTATGAAAAAAATAAGATTTGATTATTAGTCTTCTTCATCTTAAATAAATGTAAAAGCTTAATTTAAAAATCTGTCTCATTAGCAAGGAGTAAGATAATTAAGATGCAGAGAAAGGTCAGTTATATATGTAACTTAATTGGGATCCCAAGGCCAGGAGACATCTCACCATCTCTAGAAGTCATGAGCAGCCTATGCACTCCAGAAGTATTTCTCTAAAATACATAAAACTGAAAATAGCATGTCCCAAACACTCTTTAGAACAGTTCTAGTAGCAATAGGCATGAGCCTGTACCACTGTCTTAGAATACTAATTTTGTACAAATAACTTTTATATTGCTTCTTTGTTTTTTCCTCTTCTTAAGTCAATGGGGGGAAAAGGAAAAGAGATGAAATAGATATTAGCTAGTGAAAAAAAGTACAAAAAAAATGTTTTCAGTCAGTAACATATTCTTCAGCTGAATTGCTACAGTTTTTCCTTAAGCACTTGCTGCCTCTGTCAGTATAGACATGCTGAACCAGAGGCCTTATTGCTGTTCCTATGTTTCTGTGGCAATGATAATTCCATCCCAGAAGTCACAAATCAGAAAAGAGTTTCTTCCAATGAAAGAGCAAATGAAACACAAGATCATCCTCCTTTCTCATGCGTGTAACTGTAAAAAGTTTCTGTGGTCGGAATGTGGCTCTGATTACATTTCTCTATCCCAAAATAAACATGGTGCAAAAGAAAAGGATATAGGGAGGGGGGGAAAGCCTGTCACTGGGCCACCCTCAGGAAACCTCACAAGATCTACTGTCTGTCTGTGCAAGCCATGGAAGAGCCAAGGAAGTGATCCCAGCTTGGTGGTCTATTCTTAATTAAAACAAATGAGGCTCTTTCAGCTGTTGCAGATAAATATTTGATGAAAAGAGACAGGAACAGATGTTGAAAAACTGTAGTAAATAAAGAATAAAACCAGAAGAGCAAATGTTAGAACAGTATTTTATACTTTAAAAAAATCACTTTACAGCACATTTCTGTCAAATATCTATTTTTACTAAGATCATTCCATAAGTGGGAGGACTATTTTTTTTTTAATGAAGTAGAATTAAAATACAAATGCATATAGATAGTGAAAAATTTTTAAATCAAGTTGTTGCACATTAGAGGGTTAAAGTAAGCACTAGTTCTTGGTCCACTGATGAGACAGAAGACTTCAAAGTAGTTCATACACTTCCATGAGTTTATGTTGATTCTAGAGTCATTAGTAGAGATTTGCTCCATAATTTATGTTAAGGATGCACAGTGAGAAGGTGCCTAGCAAAATACAATAGCAGCATCCCTGTTG
This sequence comes from Chloebia gouldiae, assembly GCA_003676055.1. NCBI lineage: Eukaryota > Metazoa > Chordata > Aves > Passeriformes > Passeridae > Chloebia > Chloebia gouldiae. Next base: position 4,747,678 of record QUSF01000015.1, read on the forward strand.
CAACAATCTGTCATAATATTTTTAAGTCACATCCTTTATGAATGGTTAATTTTATGCAGTGAGTGCAGCCTTTTCCTGTAGTTGCAGTTCTACTTATGAGTACACTTGGATCTAATTTTAAAGTTCACCTTGCTCTCCATGGGGTTTTATACAGCATGAACTCCAAAGGTCCCTTTCCATTTTAGTTACTCCATACCTTGAGAGCATCGGGTCCAAATTAGTTTACCTTTCAGCAAATGCATTTATAGCATTTTATGAAAAAAAACCTGTTATAATTGAAATAACTTAAAAATAGGCTATAAAAGAAAGCTGAGTCATGAAGTAGAGGGAAAATCTCAGTAGCTGGCTCTTTCTACATTAACATCTTCATTGTTAGCACCATATTGGCATTGCCTGCTAGTTTAGGGTGAAAGGCAAGTTTAATCTTGCCATTCCAAAAAAAAAAATTCCAAAAAGTATGTTTCCATTGAGTCAAATGTAAATTAAACATCTGAATGTGAAAGAACTGATTTTATAAGTAGGTTTTATAGAACTACTGAGAGAGTGTGAACCACAGGAGTTTCAATGATAATATTTTTAAATAATATAGTGATTTGGGCCACCAGAAGCTGGATAAATTGGTATAATCTGAATTCTGAATACTGGAGTTAGGAGTGATGGAGACCTGAAATATAAACCTGTCTCTGAAGATGGTTGAGAAGAAAAAGTGAACAGTTGATTGACTGCTCTGCATCAGGATCTGCATGGGATACTACAGAACTGGAGTCCCACAGTAGGCACAGGTGAAAGCAGAACAGCATCCAGAGAAATGAAATGAAAGTTAACAAGTTTACATGAGAGATTGGGAACAAATTTTAAGAACTGAGGAAAAGAAACCTTAGATTGCAACAAACTTTCCATGACTGGAGGAGATCAAATCAGCTAGAATTCTAATGACTAATTAAATTGAGAAGTATGGTCCTTTATAAAAGCTACAAGGCATTTGTAGTTCACAAAAAGTCAAGATGAATGATCATAATTGTCTCTTCTAATTATCTCTTTTGGCCACAGCACCTGCAAATTTGTAGTGTTCAGCATAACATTGTATCCCAGTTCTCTAGAGGTTTTCTGAAGCTGACACAAAACTCCTCATCCACAGGTCAGGCAAAACACCTTCCCTTTCCATTGTTGCAAAATTCAGACAAAACCAGGTAGTCTCAAGTGCACTTCATAGTCTCAAATGCACACCAACGAGGCAGGTAGCTTTTAATTTGAGGATCAGACATAAAGAACTCAATAGCAACCTTGCTTGGTGCCAATTTACTTGTGATCTGACGGAACCAATCTGAACCCAACAAGCTCCCAGAGATAACAGTTTGTCAATTTTCCATTTCAAAGGCAGCATGATAACTAAAAGCTTACAGATGTATCACATGGAAATCAGACTTGCAGCAAGCAACAAACTTTCTGATAAAGGCCTAAGCCTAATTCTATTGAAGTCAATGACAAACCACAGCAGATTTCAATAGAGGTTGAGTGAGGATCAAGGTTAAAACAACTCTGAGAACAGTTATAATCAACTCAGTCACCAGTTAGGACACAAGAAACATAAGAGAATGTTTTTGGCAGGTAGTGCCCAAATTGAGAATTCACAGAGTGAGTTGGAAGGATCTGTGACACTGAGAATTTTAAGGGACCCTTGAAGAAACGGGTAGGATTTGGCAAAGTCAGCATGTCCCCATTTAGCCTGGTATTGCCATGCCCACTGTGCACTTGCATGGAACCTGACAGCAGTTTCCTTCTTTATTTAGCCCCAAGCAATCTCCAGACTATCCACAGAAGCTGCAGCCAAACTGTTGTACTGGAGCATAAACACAGTGTGGCTGATGAAGTAATAAGTAAAATGAGTAGGCAGAGCAGGGGCAACAACTTTGCCTCTTTTTCCTAAACAGGTGTTGTAAGAACAGCAAAATGTAGTCACATCTATGGCATGGCCAGTGCAAGACATGAGAGAGCAGGGAGTAGATACACATCTCTGTATGTCTCTGACACTGCAGCTAGAATGTCATTCAGTCTCAGATCAACAGTGACTACTCTGATTCCCATGCATCAGTTGCAAGAGAAATTCAAAATACCTGTACACTAGTTCTCTGCTACTGGAGCAATCTCCAAGCAGCATTGTTGTTCAGGCAGAAAATGGAGCAATTTCTTTAAGGAACTTTGCCTTTGTTTTTCAGAGTGCAAAGGAAATGGATGGAGACATGTTTGGTGCTCCTAATCATAAGTGATGTGTTTTATAGAGATCTACTTCTGTAAAGACTTCTGTGATGGGTGAGAAAGAAGCAAAGAAGAAAAAGAAATTTTCCTCCAATTTCTTGCTAAAAAAATGTAGAGGAGAAGGCTCCAAAATAATATTCACTCCTTTGTGTCCGTTACAGATCAGGGTAAGGTAGACAAAAATGAAAAGACTTTCCAAGGTTATGCTACACAGTCAGGATTTAAACTCAGAACTTCTGAACACAACCCCAGTGCCTGCCACACATTCATTTTTTTCTCTGTATTCCCCCACAATCTGAGGCCATGTGGCCACTGTTGGTGAAATGAAAAACAGGTGCAGATCCATGAACAGATGGGAGACCAGCCCTGGCTGATCTCTGGAGGATAATACAATGTTGTTTTCCAGCAAAGAGGATTCCAAAGAACCACAGAGGCAGCACCCCTGCCCTAAAACTAAAGCTGCTCTGTCTCACACTAAATGTTATCTCCACCAGCCCAGCAAGTGGGAGTTTTGAGGAATGGTCTGTTGTCTATCAGCAAAGGACACTGCTTCACTGACCTCTCAGATTTGCAATATTGACATCTCTGTTTTTCAGGCATGCCTATAAAGATTGTAGAAGACTAATTGCAATTCCATTCTTAGCAGTAACTGCAGCCAATGTTTCTAAGCTGCTGGAACATGAAATTTCTTCCCTTGAGTAGACATCTTTGGAATGTCTAACACTCAAAAAATGCCATTAGCCATATGCAGCATCTTCCTCTGGGAAAATCACTAGTGGTATGGGACAAATCTCCAGGTAAGATGAATAATATATTTGTTCTGGATCTTTAAGGAGAGTTCTACGTTTAATTTCCAGTTCATGGGGAGCTGATGGCTTATTCCACATTAAGTGGTTAAACAAAGAACTTGGACTGCTTTCTTAATGGGAGAGTGACAGTAGATTACTAATAAGGCAATTAGTAATCTTAGGCCTGGGCCTAAGCACAGGATGGAGTGCAAAGTATTCCCTGCCTTGTGTGACCCACAGTTACTGTCCCTGGAAGACACATTTCCCCTCCATGTGTCACCTGACAGAAGTATCAGAGAAGGCAGGGCAGTCCTCCCTTTGCACAGAGCACAACCCAAAAGGAAAGTACATGCAAGAGGACAGGGAATGTTCCTTAGGATCATAGAATAGTTTGGATTGGACAGGACCTTTAAAGGCCATCTAGTCCAACCCTCCTGGCTGTGAGCAGAGACATCTTCATCTAGATAAGGTTGCTCAGTACACCATCCTACCTCACCTTGAAGATTTCCAGGGATGGAACATTTCTAACCTATCTGGGCAATCTTTTCCAGTGTTTCACCACCCTCAGTGTAAAATAATTCTTGCCTATATCTACTCTAAATATACCCTCTTTTAGTTTAAAATCATTCCCCTTATCCAATCACTACAGATCCTACAAACATTTCAGCTTAGATACTACTGGGTCCAGCCTTCTCATTGTTTTTTGGTTTTGTTTTGTGCAAAGCCACTCCTGTAGTGCTGTGTCCAAGAGAGATTATTTGTCCTTGCTAAAGCTGCTTTTACAGCAAAAATGCCTGTCTACTTGTGCCAAGACATTTGAAGACAACCTGTTTCCTTAGACTCTGTTTGGGACAAAAAACTTGATTTGAAAAAGCAGGCCAAAACCACACTGCTGGCATACATGTATTCTGCTCAACTGTGAATCAAATTCATTGGGAAAATCTATCTTGTCCAAGTGTTAGTCAGGTTTTGAAGGGAAACATTCTCCACCGATGACACAAGCAGAATTAAACAACAAAGACCACCCAGGACACTGGGAATTTCGAACTTCTTGGCCTCAGTTTCTCTGATTTGTTCTTCCCAGCTTTATGTGTGCTCTTTGAGACAGAAAAGAGCATTTCCTTAATTTTGAACTAGTATTTGTCTTCCAATGAAACATTTGTGAAAGCAGCTGGTCCCAGAGGTTGAATGTTCCAAAATCCCATTTTGGAGCCAAGTACGTACGTAGCGGGGTCAGTCGTGACACCGCTTTAGAGGGAACAGACAATGAGTTTTGGATCTTGTGAGTACCTTTTCTCCCAGCAGATAAGTTCCCTTCCCCCATTCTTTCGGAAACATCTCAGTCTGTATTGGAAACAGAGCATGTAATTTATTTTTATCGCCGTCCCTGTCAAACTGGCCAACTGCCACAGGGTTCTGCTTTCAGATCTAGCAAGAGGCAGGAGAATCACAGTGAAGAACCATTCATTTCAGTGGCTCCTCCTCTGTTTCCTTATCTTATTTTGAGGCTACCTACTGTGCTGTCTTATCACTCTTTCTAATCCTGCAAAACTTCTCTGCAACTTGACCCCTGAGCAGAAAGAGCTGACCTGCTTAGACCTCCGTGCTTCTCCACTCCGTGCTTCTCCACTCCTGCTCCCATGCCCACAGAATGTGTTGCTCCTTCCTTTGTTACTGTTCCTTTTTCACTGCCTGTCGTACCCCTCACTCCTCTTTCCCGAGCCCATTACACTGCATTACATTTCCTAGCTGAATGTACATACAGCTGCGTGGCCTCCTTGGGGTATGTGCAATTCCTCACTGTCCAGCCTGCCCTTTGATGTCTGCTGAAGAAGGATACATCTCCTTTTCCATCTCTTCACATGTGCCTATTAATTACTCTCTTCAGAGGAACTGTTTACTGACTATCACTCTGTTTACAGTTGACTACAGCTAAACATTTGGTCTTCACAGTTCCCCTCTTCTACACCACCCACCCAGTTTCTTCTCAATTGTTGCAAAATAGATGTCTCCATATCTCTTTATAAAGGCACAGATAAAACGTACTTATGTTCCACATGCAGCCTCCTGCTCCAAAATGCTGGGTTTGCCTCCCTTGCAGGGAAGTAGAGAAAGAAGCTATATTGGTGTGTTTGTCTTGAGGCCTCTAACAGAAAAGAATCATTGAAGCTTTTGCTGCACAGATTCCTACCTGTAGAAAACCCAGAAAGACCTGCAAGCATCACACTCATGACCTGTGAAGAAATAATACAAGCCCAGTATGAAGTACAGAAGTGTGCCCACTGAAATGAGAAGGGCTATCCTATGCATAAACTGTGCATATGTGTTTGTGAGATCAAGTGCCCTTGGGCAGAGGGAATTTTAATAGGGTAGGGAGGAAAAAATTACTCTAGCAAATGTGCAGAAAAGTTCTATGGTTATAATGTAGCACTTCAAATCTCAGATGAAAATTCCTTCAGATTTCCTCCCTATTCCATATGGAGTAAAAATATTACTAAATAGTATGAAATAAATGAAAACCAAATGTGGGATAAATTATGTTGGTTTTGTTTTTGTTTTTTTTTTCCAATGAATAGATTATTGTCAATCAGAGAATCATGGAACGGTTTGGGTTGGAAGGGACTGACTTCCACCCCCCCTACTATGGACAAGGGACACCTTCCACCAGACCAGGTGGCTCAGAGCTCCATCCAGCCTGGCCTTGAGCACTTCCAGGGATGGGGCAGCCACAGCTTCTCTGGGCAACCTGTGCTAGTGCCAAGCCAGCCTCATAGGGAAGAATTTCTTCCTCATGTGTGATCTAAACCGGCCCTCTGTCAGTTTAAACCCTTTGTCTCATGTCCTTGAAAAGAACCCGTGCAGCTCTCCTGTGGCCCCTTTAGGCACTGGAAGGAGCTGTGAGGTCTTCCCAGAGCCTTCTCTTCTCCAGGCTGAGTGACCCCAGCTCTCTGGGCCTGCCTGCACTGGAGGCTCCTGCTCCTTGTGGCAGAGGCAGCTGCTGCTTTCACTGGGCCTGGAAGGAACAGAAGCTTTAAACCACTTACAGCCCACAGTTTGCAGACCATATCTAATGCAACAGAAGCTAGGGATGGGGTGGGGCAGGGAAGAGCCAAGGTAGGAAGTTCAGAAAGGCCTGTGGAAGCACACAGAACCAGCTCAGGTTACAGAGTCTTCCAGCTGAAAAGTCCAGGGGTACAGAAACATGGGAATGAACCTGTGTGCAGTTAATTTTCATCAGTTATCACAGATAGGAAAAACAGCCACACCAGAAAAACAGACGGCAAAGCCTGACGTGTCAATTTTGGTGTCATTCACACTCTTTTCCCTGATGCTCCTGTAAATGCAGAATCTGCATTTATATCCAAAACACTTTTTAATGAGTGCTTTATTGACACATTTGTTCTATTTCTATGTAACAGGATAATGATGAACAGCTGGCTGCAGATAATGACAGGCACTAATTTATATTGGGTTACTACCTTCAGATTCTGTAGGCTGTTACCTATTTTTTTCTTTAAATTTTTAGCATTCTCGCCCTCTGTTGTACTTGCATTTTATGATGCTCACATTTACTATTCTTGTGTGCTAGGAAATGAATAAGCATTTTAAAAGCTTTATGTTTAATTACATTTTCAGCTATTAATTAGACACATAAACAAATTAAATGTACATTTAATTAAATGTTACCCATTTAAATGGGTAAACTGGAAGCAGAGCCCATCGACTTTAAAACCGATATTGGGTGCATTTATCTTAATTAGTCAGGTAGTGTTAGGGATTAATGAACTTTAACTGTTCTATTCATAATCAGATGCATTAGCATTTGTGTCTGTGGCACACAGAAGATGAGTTCAGATGGGAGCTCTCTCCTGCTATGTATTGTACAAACAGAATAGGAGGTGCATCTGCAAGACTTTCTTTGTCACCTTGAAAAGGAAATACTGATTATTTAGCTTTTGCAGGTGTGAACTGAAAGTTCAAAACATCATTCAAAACTTTCCCCTACCTTGTCATTTCATATTTACACCCAGGAGATTTTTCTTCCACAGAGTGGCCATTCAGCATTTTGGGAAGTGGATTCTCATTCTGGCACATCCAGGTTCCAGTCTGAGCGAATAAAGCTCATGAGGAAACACTAAACCCACAAATGTCCCAAAGAACTCACCTGATTGTGAAAGCAGTTATTTCAGTGGGCAGAGAAAGTCATTTGGGAGTAGTCTGGAGCACCTGATCTGCCTGTGCAGCAAACAATTGGCTATGTGTTGTCTTCCCAGCAAACACACAACTAGGACTGGTTGTTAATTCCACTTCTCTGATAAATGAATGATTCTGATCATCTCTGCTCATTTATTGGTGCTGGGAAGTAAAATGTGGAGCCATAACTCCTCAAATATTTCATTCTACAGATGAGTTTATAACTTCAAGTTTGGAGAATTTATTTTTATAATTGATACACATTCAAAGTAATGAAATTTCTTTAGTTGTATTAGTCAGTTGTATATTTAGTTGCATAGTCAGTTGTATTGGACCATCACAAGTATTTATTTTTCCTTTCTGCATTGTGGATAGAGAGAGTGTGCATTTAATGTGCATACTTAACTTACTTATAAAGAAGTAATCCAGAAAACTGGTACATCAGCCTGTTCTGGCATTTCCAAGTCTTCCTTTGATATTGAGATACAGTGAGAAAACATCAGCACAAAAATAGAGAGAAAAATCCACATTACTAAGTTATCAAGACACTGCTGTGTCCATTTTGTATGAGTTTGATTCCATTTACTTTGAATAATTTCCTCCTGATTTTTTTTAAGAACTGAAATATAGAATTTTCCAAAACAAATAAAATGTTGTATGGTATTCAGTGCTTTGATGGAAAGAAATTGCTCTAGCTATAGGATCTGCATTTCATATGATTTTCTGAAGTCTAGGACTAGCAGGGCTCTACATCTAACACAGACTGAACTTTGAGTTACATTGTGAGTTATTTTTTCATCCATTGGCAGCAGTTGCTGCTCTGGCTGATATAGTTTATATTTAACTCCTTTTGTCTCTCTATGTTTAGGTGATACTATTAAAACTACAGTGGAACTTTCCTGAAAATGAAACAGTCTTGGTATCCCTGTTTCTCTAGTTCACCTGCAATAACCATAATTCCAAGTATTCAGCCCAGCCACTGGACTTTCTAACAGATCTGTTCTCCAGGATAAGTTACAGTCACTATCTGGGGAAAGATTTTTATCTCAGCTGGTATAATTTTGTATAAGTTCCCCCCCCCCACCCCCCGCCCTCCCCTTAATCAGGTTCTATTTAACAGATGTTATTAATTGCATCAAAGTCAGGATTACGAGAGAATTGAAAGGGATTCTGTTTACAGCCCAGACAATTTGCAATTTCAGAGCCTGCTCTGGACAGTTTCTGACTGATACAAACAACCTGAGGTGACTGCAGTGAGCAGCTGAAATACTGAACAGGCACATGCCGTGCTTGTGGTAACAGTTGAGCAGTGGATTTGTTATCTTCAACAAGAAATAAACTCTCCCTGTTTTGCCAAGGCATCCAGGTTGACAGAGAAATTAACTTCAGTAAAACAAATGAAGGTTAAACAATACAAACCAACCCCACATAGCACCTGACTTATCAGCTCAGAGCTGAGGGGAAGAGGAAGGATTGCAGCAGTCTCCTGGTAGCAGCGCTCTCCCCCAGCCTGGGAGACTTTCACCCCTTTGCAGGGGCGGAGCAGCAGCAGGAAGGCAGAGCTGGGCCTGCCTTGCCCCAGGGCCTCCCTCCCTGCAGCCCAGGCTGGGGAATGCCCTGGGAGCAGGGAGCCACAGTCTGTGTGTGCAGGCAGCAGGATGCCAGCCTGCTCCTTCATCCCTGCTGGGCCTGCTGGAGCCCCACTCCTGATTTGCTGCCAGCCTTTAAAGTGCTTTAAAGTTTCTTCCTTTCACAGGACGTTTTAGTGGATACAGGCAAGGGGTATTAGGATGCAGAAGGTATTGGTGTTGCAAACAAACAGCAAAGTTTACCACCCACTCTCTTGGTTGTCTTCTCCACATGGTTCTGTTTTACTTTTGGTCTGCCATGATTTCCAGATGCTGGGGGAAAATGTTTAATTCTTGGGGAAATTTTAATGAAGAATCCAGAATCTTTTTAGCAGCAACTATGCAATAGCTGGAGGAAAAATAGGTAAAGTCCATTTTAAGACCTTCCCAATGCTTGAGTTCTTCTTACAGAAGAACTTTTCTACAATATTTCAAATGTTAATTCTAGAAGAACTGTATTTAACAAAGTTATCCCAACATGCATCTCTTACACACACACACAAAAATGAAATGGAAAAGAAGGAAACATGGAAAGAAAAAAAAAAAAAAAAGATGAAGTACTTGTGATCAGAAAGTATATGTAAACAGGACAGCATGTGGTGAAATAAAAATAGAGATGGGCAAATGGCCATTTTTACTCTCTCTGAAAGAAGTGACAAATTTGTAAGTCTGATTCAGAAAAGGGAAGGGGAGTATTGATGGATGTTCAAAGGCTGGGTTAGAATTGTTACTGGAGTAAAGTTCAAATTAGGAATGTGTGCTGGGGAAGGCACTGGGCATCTCTCCCACTGCTGCTGCTGAAGCCACTGTGAAAGGCAGCCTGACATGGCAGGTTTGAGCTCCATTTGGCCGACCATGCAGAGCTTTGTCTCTGCACCAACACATGCCTGACCTGTGCTCTGCACTCTGAGGTTACCAGGGACAGACTCAGGAGTCGGAAGCGGTGCTGAGCACAGCAGCTGTGCTGACAGCCCACATTCAAACATCAGCACTGCACACAGACAGAGAGCTGGGATCTTTGATGTGCTTGAACTGCAGACTCCCCCCATGAAGTGCCACAAAACCTACACAGCTGCACCAATCAGTTCAGAAGTCACTTGGCACTGAACTTCCCTGCACAAAGGGGCTCAGATCTAGGCAGCCTGTCTTCAGGACAGGCAGAGACAGGAGTGAGCTGTACAAGAGGCTGTGCCTGTAGGATCAGCTGCTCCTGCTTTGCTGTCTGCCTGTGCAATCCCCTTCCTGCTCTGCAGCAGCAAACGCAGCTCAGGCACTGCTGCCCTCGGGCACTGGACACTTCTGGCCTGGCTTCACAGGAGCAGCAACACTTCTTGTGCCTGCAACATGCTCTGCTCCTTGAGAACTTGTCAGGCTTTGTTCTGATAAAGGCAGAAGAGAGTTTTGCCACCGTTTTTCAAGCAACACGTTGCCTATGAGGAGAGAGAAATTTAAAAAACTCACTGATTTACCATGTTAAAAAAAGATGGCACATTTATTGCTACATAAATGTTATATACATAGTGTTTTCTGTTACATTGACAGAAATTTTTTGAACTTCTTGCTGCTGGTTGGAAAGGTTTATCAGCAATACCTTGAAATTTGACACAGGGTACAAATCTGCAATAAACCAACAATGGAAACTGGAGAACAAGATGAGAAGCAATTCATCTCGGACAATTAGCTCTTACAATACTCCATAGGTACTACACGGTATGCTAGAACCCTACTATGGTCTTACAATGCTATTGTAAATTTCTGATATTAATGAACAGGTTATGGTAAATAACCCTACATTTTTACTACCTAATATAGTAAAATAAAGTAAGAAACTTTTTACTGAAAACTTTTTTTGATTTCAAAAATCTAGAAAGAGTAATATTTAGAATTCAAGAAATTTTCTTACAAGATTATTGTATAAAAGACTAGCTACAGTGAAAAATAAGCCAAATGTTTTTTTCTTTCTATTTTATGAAGGAAAGCTTCTGGGCATACTGCAAAGTCTAATATAGCCAAAAAGACAACAAGCTTAGAAGGAAAAAGGCCAGGCAGTGGCACGTGATCACTTTCACACGTCATAAGCAACAAATTCCGTTTAGCTGATAAACACTGAAATGAAGAACAAGGCCACAGATATAATCAGGTGTTATTTGATGATATATGCAAATTAAAGTAATAGAAATGAGTCCACTAATTCCACAAACTGTTTTGTTAGGAACCATCCAAAACATGAGCTTAAATTCATTAGTTTATTTTATCAATTCATCTTTTGTTCTTTCAAATTAAATGACTTCATAAAAATTATAGTTTTGTTCCTGTTTTGTGTGTGAACCAATTGCCAGTGATGAAAGATGCACTATATAAACAATAGCTCAGACAACCTTGGCTTAGGAAATTTCCTCCCATGGTCATTGCAGTGGAAGACAGTTTCCATGGAAGTTCAAAGGGATTTTAACCATTTCAACACATCTGTGACAAAGGAATACTTATGGACACTATTCTGGTGGAGAAACATTTAAGGTTTAATGCTAATATGGCTTGGGACGGGGGTATTTGCATTTGATTCACACTACTTTTTCTCCACTGACAAGCCATACAACATGACATGATAGTTAACGTGTACAGGAAGGAAAAACTGGTGACCATTGCTCTTAAGATTCCATTAGGTAATAAGCCCACCTTGCTGGTGGTTGTATCATCACACTACCTGCCACGGTGAATTTAGGATTTTACTATTCACCAAAGTTACAGCCTGAAAAAAATCTCCTTTGTATTTTAATGCATTTTGTGCTTACATACAGCTAACACTTTACATGTACTATATGTAGTACTTACTGCTCGGAAAACAAAGCAACTCTAACAAAGTAGATTCTCCCCACCCAATTTACACTTCACGTTACAAGCTTTACTATGAAGCCTAGAAGCCTAAAAAGGTTTTGTTTATAATTAGAAAAAAAAAATGTTGAGGAAAGTCTGAGGGAAAATAAAAATCACTTTTTAAATCCAAGAAATGTTATGGTCACAGTATTGCTCCAGCCTGCAGCCTTCATGAGGCCTCTGAGTGGCTTGAGGCACAGAGCTCAGTATGGAAGGGGAACTGTGACCATAACTGTTCAGATTACCAGAGATCAAAAATAACATAAAAAAAGCTATACCAAGGAATAGTTTCCTATTGCATGGAAAACACTAGTCATATGGCAAAAGGAGAGGAAAGGACAACAAAAGACTTTTCCCTTCCTTTTTTAAGACACTAATAGGTATGCTGGGAATGCTACGGGTCGACGGTTGTCACTGCTTTGTTCTCTGAATGTGAACAGCTTTAGTAAATGCTGGCATTCAGCTGAAATTTTATCAGCTTTTAACATGTTAACTTTTCCCTTTATATGTAGACCTTTACAGTTCCATAACAATAAATAAAATTTGTAGTTACAATGCATTTGTCAATTCAGTTTAGGCACAAGGCAACTTCCACAATGAGTGGAGAGATCACAACAGTCTCTGATTGTGCAGAAGCGACACACTGCTTGCAACAGAATGATATGTTCAGAGTATCTCATGGGCTGAAATTCTGTCTGAAGATCTTGTATCTTCACTCCTGATGCAGGTGTTGACCAGTAGCTTTGATCATAAGATTGCTTTTGGGTTTCTTGCTTCAAGTGTTTTCTCCTGTCAGGTTTGTGTCTTCATATAATGTTAGTTGTCTGTGTCCTTGTGAAGAAAGGTCACCTTCTGTGTATCCTACCAATAATTCTGGAATTCTAGAAAGATGTTTAGAAGAAGGAGGTTATTAGGAAAAGAACAGTTAAACAGCTTAGTAACAACACTAGAGACCTAATTTGAACTGAATTTGGTGGCGTTTTCAGTCATTTAGGTACAAAAGAAGATGACATAGAGAGCCTCTGAAATCCCCCATTCCAGAGATATCCGTCTTGAATGTGATCTACTGAAGAGATGACTCTAAAGAACCTTCTGCTGGGCCTCTCTGGATAAGGGAGAAAGAATAATCTGCACATCTCAGACCTTCAGTCTGCGTGTGGCTTTGCTCTCCAAATCAAGCAGTGTCAAGTTCACCCCCTCCTGAAGGTAAATTGCCATGTTCCTGTACAGCCCTTTCTGTCAAACGTGCACTTCAGTCAACCCACAAAGTTACTGCTATTAAAAAAGCAAAGACACCAACCTTTTGAAAGTGGTATTTTATATTTATATGGAAAGAACAGACTAAGTTGGCTGTAAATTAAAAATTATCTGACAGTTCCAAATTAGCCAACTGCTCTTGTATGAAATAAAATACATTAGAGAAATTCAAAGCATTAAGAATTAGAATATACACAACAAGAAACAACTTCCTAAAACATAAAATTCAGTAAAATTCTGGATTAAAACAAGGACACTGAACCCAGTTTTTTATTATTTTTGAAAGTGGCAACAGCTCTACTGGAATACTCAGGTTTTTTCCTTTTAAAATCAAGGTTTCCCAACTATTTAGAAAACCAACCAATAACATTAATAAACCCAAAAGACTGATATTCCTGTAGGGCCTCCCCATGAGTGTGTTTGAGATGTTACATACTGGGCTACCCTGCAAAGCTGCAAACATTATTTTTAAATTTTAACTATCTTCACCAACACAGATTGTGACTTAAGACAGTTCCCAGTCTCTGCTGGGCAAATAAAAGGAGTTAGAATGGCTGGCCTGGAGCCAGAGAGCAAATCTCTCTGGGATGCAGAGTCCCTGAAACTGTATCAGTACTGGGAAACAATACCTGGATTTTTAAATCAACTGATATAATATTTAGACCATTTAAAGATGTATAATTCATCTCTAACAAGCTTGGCTTATCTAGCAAGCTGTTCACTGTTCCTCTGATGTCATGCCAAGAAGGCCACCTGAGCCAAGGGATGTAGCCATTGGCAACAAGGCATGAAAATAAAGAGACTGACGACAATTTCTTGGGGTTTTATTATAAACCCAAACAAATCTGCAGCCTTCTGCTTCTGCTGAGATGTGAAAGCACAGAGAACTTTGGTGCTGCTGGCAGCTCAGGAACTAAACCCCACCATATCCAGGTGCCTCCCCCAGTCTGTCCCACACAAAGCAGCAAGAGCCACCCCCGGACGTACCTGGCTGGTGTTCACATATGACCCATAGGGTTGGTAGTTTCACTCAGGCCAGGGTGGCTTCCTGGGTGTGGTGTTGGTGGCTCTGCCGATACGGCAGAAACTTTTTCTTCTTCCCTTCTCTTAAGGCAGGCTGCTTTAGGGTTTAGGTTTCGTTCTGTAACACAAGAATCAGAGTTCTTAATATCCCAAATGCTGACACCACGGGCAATATCGATACAAGAACCCTGGAGTAAAAATAGCTCTGCAGCTTCCCTCTTCAGCTGCTGACACCCCCTGCCCACCCACAGGTGTCCAAAGCTGCAGACAATCACTACTGAAAGTCCTGCCAGACAGCTCCTAAACTGGTATTTAAAAAACCCAGAGAGACAAAAAGCCAAATCCAAACGCTTTTAGCAGCCTACATACACCTTCAGAAACTTTTAAAAAGAACCTCTTTTATCGGCATAAGACACTTAAGTGCTAAATGAGAACTATCTGTAATTTACAATACAATAAAATTGAATGTATCCATTTTGTTGTTAGGCTGAAGTCTAACCAACCTTGCTGACATCACACTAGTTTTAGTAATGTTGCTGCTTCTTTCTTCCCAGTAAGTATTAGCCAGCTGTTAGGGTAGGGGAGGCAGCACACCCTGAATGGATAGTTCTCATCAGCCTCGGTCTGTGAAATCACCTTGTGCCCATCTTGGTTCAATCAAAAGACTGTGATGACAGTCACATACAGCAGGAGCACTATTTCTTTTCCAAACCCTATTTCCTCTCACATAAAAGCCAGTACTTTATAATAACCAGCTGTGGACCAGCTATCAAGGTATTTTCATCGGTGTGTTTCCACTTCCCCACTTAGCTTCAATAGATGTAGATTTGGATCTCATTTCCAAATAATGACAGTTTCTAAGAGTCAACTGTTTCTGTTCTTCAAAATGGCTTTTCATGAATCAAATACAGAAGATGTCAATCACAGGGGTCCAAAAGACACACAAAAAACATGTAATATATTCCACTGTGGAATTTAATCAACATTTTAAGGTATTTTCTAGCTGTCAGTACATTCTGTTTTGCAGTTGGAGATGGCAGATACAATTATAACTGCAAGAAGTCTGCCAAAACTGAACAGACAGCACAAGCCCTTTTCTTGCACTGCACAGGCACCCCTCTAGTAACTGCAGTTTACTGACCCCTCTGCATTTTAGCTCATCTGACAGAGACTATTTTGGATGGACTTGATAGTTCTGCTGTCACCAAAGTCATTATCAGCAGCCTCCTACTGCATTTCCTTAAGGATGAGCGCTCCCAAAGAGTCTACCGGAAAAAAACCCCAAAACTGCTAACTTTCCTTAATCACAGTTTGCTTTGTCTAAATGCGGCTTGCCCTGAAGTTTTAAAGATTTAATTACGCGGAAACTTTGAAAGGAAGTTAATTTACAGTGATTTAGGAAATGGAGATAAAAACCCCTGGTCTACAGTGAGAGCTGAAATCTGAAATGGTTCATTTTGAATAGCACCAATCACAGAATGATTCTATCCCAGCAGAGAGAGGAAATTGTTTATGCAATTACATAAAGCAGTGTGCAGCTCCTGTGGGTGTCACACAAAGCTGTGGTCACTCACTCGCAGGAGCAGGTGCAGAGGGGGGCGGGCAGGACCAAGGGAGCCAAGGCCTCTCTCCAGGAGGCCCCGGGAGCGGGAGGGAGGCAGGGCAGCTCTCCATTTACACCGCCTGCACCGCGGGGCCAGTTTAGCTGTTAGCACAGAAGTTTTCTACCACAGACACCAGCGTCGGAAGTCCTCCGACCGAGGCAGAATGATTTTATTAACGTGGAGCTTCCTGTGATTTACAGAATCTGTGAGAGCAGGGAGATAGACTTGATGCTTTTTAAACACCAAAACCCATGCTTGATGAATAACCCTGACTTCATAATACTCAACTTTATCTTCTAGACCACAGCAACTATTTTCAGACCAAAACAGTGTCTGAGGTCTCAGTCTCAGAGATGCTAAACTGGGTTTTACAATGGCCCCAGCTGCTGTCTCATCTGCAGAACAGTTGCTCTGTGCCTTGGAAGAGCTCTGGCTGGACACAGCGTGTTTCTTTACTGACAAGTGGATCAATAAAAGTGCCTGCAAACACAGCATCTCATCCTGAATCCATGAAGGACGTAGGTTTGTGTTAAGTCAGTTATTTAGCCTCTTTCAATAAACTTCTAACTTTTGCTTGGGTCTTCTGTTCAAAATGCAAACAACAAATGAGAAAAAGGAAGTAAAAATGAGGTATGCAAAAATAAAACATTGTTACCACTCAGTGACAGCAGTGATTCAAAGATGTAGTGCACTGAGCAAACACAACCACGGACATATCCACATCTCAGACTTTTCACTGATGCACTTCCACCAGTGAGACACTAAGGAAGATGGCTGCTGATGAGTCCCAAACAGCAAAGCACAAGGACACTCATTTGAGAAGTGCCACCTCCACAGGAGACTATTTCTGTTGGAAGGGACTCCCAGCCACCATCCAGTCTGACTCAGGGCTGACCAAGAGTTAGAGAAAGGTGCCCCAGAACTTCAACACGTCTTTGGCAAAAGTAGACATGGAGATTTAAAGTCAACTGTGGTTTCACCAACTCACAAGAACAGAAGAGTTGACGAACCAAATGTAATTCCTCCTTACGAGGAGGAATCTCTCCTTACGAGAATGAATGGCAAAAAGTAGTTTTCCTTCTGCACCTACCAGCAAGCCTATTGTTTCTTTCTTGGAAAAATCTGAATGGATCAGAGAAAGAAGATTCATGCAAACCCAGCTCTGATTCAATTAGAGTAGAAGTCTCCTCCCTCCCCAGTACATGTTTAATGCAAAAACTTATGAAAACACAAACAAATTCACTACATTTTAATATTTCAATTATGCAAAGTTCATCCTAAAATAGATCTCTTATTGTTGCTAAATCTTTTTTACTACTAAATAAGTGCTTGTTACAATTTGAAGCAAGCTGTATCAATATTTTAATTTACCTTGAAACTTAAGTGAAGAGAGAACTAATTGAACAGGGAAAAGAAAGGTCAAATTATAAACCTTATATTCTGTTCCTCTTTTTTTTTTTTCCTTAAGTGATTCTTTGCTTTTTCTAAAGAACTTCAGCATCATTACAGAACAGCAAACACACTTTCAGCAGCTCATGCATGTGGCTGAGCAGGTTTCAAGAGCCCCACGCTGCTCCATGGACAAAGCTGCCCAGGCCTGCCCCAGCCCCGAGGCCACTGACCTCTCACTTGCTGCTCCAGGCTGAGGATGACTGCCACGGCCTGGTGGAGGATCAGCAGCTTGGTCTGCGGCTTCTCGCTCTTGAGGTGCAGCTGGCACATGCGGCCCAGCTCCTTGAACGCCTCGTTAATGTCTCGCACACGCAAACGCTCCCGGGCGTTGTTCGCCATTCTCCTCTCCTTTTCTCGTTCTATTTTCTGCTCCGGGTTTAAATCCTCATCTTCGTTAGTACTGCTGCAAAAAAAACAAGAAAGGAAACGTAACAGGATATTGAAATATCACTGGTATTTCAAACAAGTGATCCTGGTGCTGACTCCAAATAGGTGAAGAATAATTTCCAACAAAGTTTTACTATTTTCCAATGCATCAGCTTATATGAAAACACATTCAAGGAAGTTCCAATTTCATGTGCTTATTTAAGACTTTTACTTTTGTTAAAGATCACACTGGCAAATTCTAGAACTATTTTTTCTTCTACTACTCTACAGTGTAGAGCTAAACAGTTATATTTAGAATTCCTGAACTACCTCAAATAATATAAAGTTGCATAGCCTTTTTTAATATAGGTTCACCCAATTCAGTCTAAAACTGTGCAAAACCTCTGTTCTACTAAAACTAACACACTAAATGCCACTGAACATGTCTTAATACAGATTATGCTGCCTTTGGTTACAAAATTCGGACTGCTTACTGTTACCTCAAATTTCAATGCCTGTATCAGGCCTATCAGGCACATCCAGAGGCATTTACCCACTATCAGCTCCAGTTTTGTGTCTGTGGCTTGGGAGGGGACAAATTGTTTCAAGAAGATATTTAGCCACAGTGTTTCACCTCAGGCTCCAGGTCAGGAGCTGGAGTTCACTGCCACAGACTCACACCTACAAGGGCAGCCTTGCCAGGTACAAAGTATCACTGATTTCTGACATTGTCCCATCCTCTGTGCTGGGCAGGGCCCTCAGTCTTTTGCTGCTTACACGTACAGGCAGATGTTAGGAAGGCACTAGCATAAGGGAATGCACACTTGACAGTTGATTTTCCCAGCAAATCCTCTACCTTGTATTTAAATAAATACAGATACTATAAACTTTTTCTCCCTTTCAGCTGCCTATTGCACTGCAGTAACACAAAAGCCTTGCAATAAATTAATCAAATGTAAGGACAACGTGCTACTGAGCATTATCAAAGCACAGATTCTCCACGTTATGTCAGCAACACACCTTGTTCTGCCTCTGGAGGAGACCTTGATATCCTTCTGGGAGGACTCATCATCTGATTTCATGTCATCTGATGAGGGGGGTTCATGGATATTTTCATCCTTCTCCTTATGTTCAGACTTGATTTCTGTTGGACCTATAGCCACAGACTGGCTCTGTAAGCCACCCGACAGTGCTGCAAGCAACCAGAGAGCAGAGTGAGTGTCACAGCACTGAAACACTGCACAGGACCTCAGCAGAGAATGGCAGTGAGGGGCCAGAGCCGAGCATGAGTCTGGCGAGACAACAGGAAGAACTAACAGAAACAAGAAATCCTGGTAACACTGCTGTACTCGGACATGTGTCATGGGTTATAAAGCAATCACAGTTCACAGAGCAGCTTGATTGGTAACAGCTTAGTCTAAGGAAAACACTGTTTAAGACAAAAGGACATTGAGTGAAGTAAGGAAATGTGCACCTGATGTCTGGGCTGCAAATTTAAGGGCAGAGCTGCACTGACATTGAGACTTGGGTTTAGGCTGAATGTGCAACACCCCCTAAATGGAGCTAGCCTGCTAATAAAGGAGCTGACTTCTGTTTTCTGCAGTTTACTTCTTCAGCTAAAAATGGAAGGAACTGTAAACACGGGTGTGGAATGACCTCCTTCCACTGGCTGTGCCAAACTCTGGTCTCAGCCCACTCCACAGCTCTCCTGGCTGGGAAAATGGCTGCGGCTCTGCAAGTGCATCACGGCCCCTTAAGCTGGAGGAACGTGGCTGTAATGCAGCCTTCTCTTGAAATTATACTGGGATAATTGAGGGATCCCCTCAAAATTGCTGCAGGAATCCCTAACAGTGGTGGTATATTGGACTTATTATTAATTTTTATTTTTCCACATTATCTATGCCCCTATCCCTTGCACTGATGACATTTTACCAAGATCTACAGCCTCACTGGCTCTGAACTACTGCAGACCCTGTCCAGCATTTAAGCCTGGAAAGTTACCTCTGTAGCTGTCTTGTGTTTTATGATTTAGTTCTGTGCTCTGAGCAGAGACTGTACTGGGAAGAACTGAATGGTTGCTGTTGAGGCTGACACCTTCTTCCCGGTGAGTCCCAACCTAAAGCAAAGCAAAGCAAAGATTTCTATTAAAGATGCGATTCAAAGAAATAGTCCAAAACCAGAAGTTTATAACACTGAAAGTATTTGCTGGATTAGAGACTCAAGTTAAAATTCTTGCTGAGTAAAGCAAAGATTTAGCTGATAGATGCTGTTACACTGAAACACTTGAATACACTTTACTGGACTGGGCCGTGTGTCTAGTAGTGACCAACCTTGTTTGGAATAAAATAATCCAAGTATCTAACTATTCTTACCACCTATTTTCTCATCTATTCTTTCATAATACATCATGATTTAATTTCTGAGCAGCAAGCATTGAGATGAAAAGTCTTGAAAAATTGTAATTTTGCATAAACTTGAATTAATGATACTTATGTGAGACAGCTTTGAGTGTGCATACCTAACCTGAAGAGACAGCTTGTTAAAAAACTGCTGCTCAATACAGAATACCGTCATCAACTTCTATTAAAAAAACATTCATTCGAGAAAAAAGAGGTAAAGATACACTGCCTGTATTTAAATAATTTCCATTTGAAGCTTTTGATTTCTAAAGGCACAAAAGTCCTTAAACATTTATAATATAACCAACATAATACAATTAAACAGTTAAAAATGAACAAAGATGAGGGAATTCTACTATTATTTATATAGTTACAAAAACTGGCTACAGATGAAGCTTTTTATTGGAACAGTAGCAAACATGTCAACTAGAAGATTAAGCCTTTAATTAAATAGGTTTATTGCCTGGAGTTACACATGAGAACCACTGTTTTTCAATAAATCCTTCAATCCTAGTAAACTGCTGAGCTTTGAATCCCTCTTGAGTAATTAATGCAGCTTTTACCTTTCATGTCTTAGTATGGGTTTTACCCAGAGAGAGATAAATACCCTTATGCAAGTTTATCCTTTGTTTAATATACACTTGTTCCTGTAAGCTAATGCACAGAACAAAAAAAGAAAGGGGGAACCCCCCCTTCCCCAACAACCCACAACTAATATCAGGTCATTCCGGGCTGCTATTTGTATCCATTGTTCTGTAGAAAATCTCCTCTTGTATACTGTGGAATATCTGTTGCTATTTCAAGTATATTTTATCTTCCTCTGCATGTAATAGGCTTTGTTTGTGAGAAGTTCTACTCTGGATACAGTCGGAGCTGCAAGCTCCTGCAAGAGTCATGAACTCACTGGGAGGAAGGAGCTGAGCCCGGGTCTTTCAGCCTAAGAGACTCTTTACAACTGGAACATGAAGCTCATTCTCACTGTGAACTTTTCAAAACTGAGTCTTCTCCTAATTCTGCTTTGCAGGTTGTGTGTTTTATTTTCTTCTTCTGGTCATGCTTAGTCCTAACACTTGAGGGTGCTTTTATGCAAGCTACAGACTATTAATAGCCTCAGGGCCAGGTTTGTTCCAAAATCTACTTCTTAAAAAAGACAAAAATTTCTTAAAGCTGTGTACAATCATAGCATCTGGCAGAACCCTGGCAACTTTCAAATCTAGAGCTAATCAAAAGGCAAGAGATTAGCAAGTCAGTTCTGATAAAGGCAGAAAAATAGATGAGAAATAAAACCTGAATTCAAGTCCATGTTCCAAACCTTTGAAACCAAGGTGTACAAAGTAAAAGCATACAATTGAGATTAACAGGATTTACACAGAAATCTTAGGAGCTAAAATGTTACAAAACTGACCATAACAGTGATTTTTATCTGTGATCTATGATATACCAGAAAATCCAATCTGGCAAACAAAAAACCCCAAACAACATGACTTCCTGAAAGTCACTGCATCCCATGCGGAGGCTAAAAGCTCTGTTTGCTACAGCTACAACTGATCGCTGGCTACTTCAAGCTACCAAAGATTCAAGTCTGTTAAACACCGAGTTCCGAAAATTTAGTTTGCTTTCCTTTCCCCAGACTCGCACTGCATAGCGAAAGGGCTCTCTCCATTTGCATTTCAATGGAGCACAACCTCGGCCTTCCTTTAAGTCTTGTGAAAGGCATCCGGGCCCATCAGCTCCGCAGCGCTCGGAACAAACGAGTTCTCGACGTGTTTTATCGCTATCATTTGTAAGCGATTCCCAGTCGGGCGCTTTCCTAGCGCCAAGGGCCGGCTCCGGGGGCAGCGAGTGCCGCGGGTCCCGCGGTGCCCCGGCGCGGGGATCGCGGCTCCCGAGCGCTCCCATTTCCATACAGCTGCCCCGGCCGGCAGCGCGGCTGTGCCGAGGCACCGGCCCTCGCAGCAGCTCACCCCGAAAGGAAACAACTCCCAGTTAATTCATTCTCCTCGGCACTAATCCAGCCTTGTTTCCACGGTCTCTCCTCCCTCTCCTCCCAAGCAATGCTCGAAGCTTCCCAGCCACACAAAATGGGAGACAAACGGAAGGCCGGGCTCTGCCACACCGCAGGCAGGCAGAGCACAGTGTGCGGGAGA
>QUSF01000015.1:4769675-4889277 GCA_003676055.1 Chloebia gouldiae
CCGCGCCCGGGATCCGCCGGAGCGGTGACCAGGGCAGGCACCGCGCCTGGGATCTGCTGCGCAGGCACCCTGCTCGGTACCAGCGCGTTCCCATCACTGCCCTTTGCCCGCTCCCTCCACACAATGCCAGCCCAACACAGGTCTGGCATCCAGGGCAATCACAAAAATCTTACCCCTCAGTAACCCCAGGTTGAGAGAAACAATAGTCCTGTTACAAGACTGTACATTGCTGTAATTTACCACGTCAACTGTATTCATTTTTATGCATTTCAAGACTTGTACACAGGACAATCTGCAGCCCCATGGACACTTGCAAATAAAAAAAACCTCCAAACCTGAGGGCAGAACATATTTCAGTTGATTTAAGTGGTAACATTTGGGATCTGAAACCAGAAAACCAGTTAAGTATTTTAGGCAACTAAATAAAAACTAGACAAATCATGGGCGGTGATGACACACAACTGCACGTAGGAGAACTGAGAGTAACACGTGGGGAAAGGGCATCATTGTCCTGTTAATATTGGTTCTGCATCTCACACTTTAGTTTGATTATTCATTTTGAGCACTTAGCGTGGAAAGCTTTTGAGAACTGGAAAACAGAAATACCACTCTTGGTCTGAGTCTTTGAACTTTTCAAGCCCTTCTAGCTGGTCAGTTTGGCTATAATCATTAAAGCCATTTTAGTCAAGGTGTGCATAATTAAGGCAATGAAAAGAGCTTTGTAATCAAGAATTTTACACTTCAGACAGCTCAGAGTTGTTCAGTGGGAGCATAATCTCTGCAGGGAAATAGCAACTCCGGAAGGGTTTGAGCAAGAGCAGAGGTTGGTGTTGGCAAAGCTGCTTAACTGCCCTTTCGTGCTTCCACTGGAGCAGGCACAGGGCACAAAGAAGATCACCAATTTTCTTAGATTCCTGTTATACCTGAAAAAACCCTCTGACTTAAAGATTGAGTTTCATCCTTAACTGAGTTTCCAGGCCTTTTATTTATTTATTTTTAATCAGTTCAGGCTGTTCTTTTTCCATTGTATTACAATGACAAATAAAAAGCAGCTTGAATAAGAACAAAAAGTATTACTTCTTAACTTTTCAATAATACATGAAATAAAATACAAATCAACTTCAAAGGCCAGTTAGCAAATATTTGATGAGTTTGAGATATTAAAAATCTATTTGAATAAGTCTAATGGCCAGCCCAGCTAAAAAGAAAACAAGACCATTCAGAGCAAGCAGGAAATGAAGTCAACTGGAGTTGTAAAATAAATCTGGCTCAAAAATTAAGCAAATGTTAAAATAAAACCATGCCTGGTTACACTAATTACATAAAAAGGAGTTAAATTACTCATTTCCTAGCTCCTTCTGCCAAGATCATCATCTTCAAGGGAAATTAAATTTATTTTTTTTCCTACTTTTTTTTGCAGAGCAAAAATGTTTTGTGCAAAGATCCCACCCTCCTTCAACAAGGAAGTTTCATTTAGTGCTGAATTCCAGCGAACATTTCTTGACCCTATGTCAAACAGAACTTCAAAAATAGGTAATCATCATTATCAATGTTGACATTTCTCACTATGTTAGCCCAATACTCATTATTTTCTTAAAATTTACTGGATGTCATTTCAAGTAAAGCAGTATTTAAATCCGGAATGAAGACTGGATCTTACAGTTCAGGTCGTGTGTCAAATCCTCTGCTCTCCTACTTACTATTTAAAAAGAACACCAACCTAACAGTAAATAAGAGATTGAAATTAACTGGTTATTGAAGAAGAATTAGCCCTTATACTTGGGGGGCATTACTGCAATGCAGTCATCACTAATAAAGCACTGAGCCTGCACTACAGCCAGATGTGCCAGCCCCTGCCCTGCACCTATTTCAGGACTCCATCCTAAGTCACGCCGAGTTCCTGCAATTGCAAATGATGTCAAAGGGCGCTCTTTGGGGACCGGGCAAGACCACAACTGCATGCCTTCTGTTGGAGCCAATTACTCTGATGTAACAAAATTAAGGTTAATCCAAGACATTCTTTAGCTGACTCATTTTACAAGCCAAAACTTATCTGCAAGCTTGTGATGAAAGTGAGGATGAAATGTACAGACAAATTTTTTTTTTGTTTTCTTAATATAAGTTTATTTCTAACAGACAAGCTTCTGTCAGTCAAATAATTAGATGATAAATTAGGTCTGTATTACATTTAAGTTACACAGCTACATTGAACTAAAGAAGATCAAGGAACTTCTGTCCATTTTGGAGAGTAATTTTCCACTGTCCCCTATTTTAATAAATACTGAGTTGATAAAATATTTATCATAGCTTATTTAAAAGAGAAAATTAGATTTTTAGGTACATTTTGGCACTACCTGCATTTATTTGACTTTGTCTGGCTTGGCAGTATCAGAAGCTTCCTCAAGTCACAGAAAAAAATTGTCACTGCAGTTTCAGTCACTCACTTTACGCCACACCAAGAGCAGAGGAGAAAAAAGTTTTCTTTTGTAGGACCAAATTTCAGCCTACCCTAGAACATGGTAGAACTTTAACAACATTCTTTAAATATTAAATCTCTGTAGGTACTAGGAGAAAATTCAAAAGTACTAATGCATCTCTTCTTTCATTGCTAAAAGTAACTGTGAACTTGTGTAGAAAGCCGAAGTTGGATGTGCATTTGGAAAGTACCCCCTCCCCAAAGCCCCCAAACACACACAGCTTATAGAAAGCAACCAGTTCTTTTTGATGTTTACTGCAGTGGTCCTGAAATTAATATAAATGGATGTGTGACGTGCGAATGGGAGAGCCTGGAACTAATTCTGTTTTATAGAATACAAACCCTTCAGCAATTGGGGTACCTAATTATTTTGATGATAGGTGAAATTTTGCCTTGATCACACAGTACCCAGCTGTGAATCTGTTTTATAACAGAAAATTTCACAGCATGTAACTGGTCTTTAAAATTACGCTGTAAACATGCAAACACATGGCAACACTAAAACAAGCATGTTTTTAAAAGCTCTTTCTCCTTTAAGCATTTTTGAGAAGGGTGGAATGAAAAGGAAGAAAAAGGGAAGTGAGCAATGCTACAAATAGATTTGTTTACTGTGTAATGCTTTTAGCATATTTCTGATCTATAAAAAGCTCAACTACATTTTTTCAGAACAGTTCACATTTTTAAAGAAACTAAAAGAGATGGATTGAATTATTTCACTCTTCTTGGGGATTAATCTGAAAGTAGTTTCCTTTTCATTGTTACTTACACTACAGCTGTGCTCAAACTCCTTTTAGTTAAGAAAAAAAGTTTAAATTTTGAGCCTGCGCACACTATGGTTCCACATTCCAACAGCTTCCTCCCAGTCCTCTGCCAGCATCTGCTATTGAAGACTAGTTCCAATTTACAATAAACAGCTTTTCCAGACCAGAACACTTGAAATTCAGTCCTTCTCGACTGCTTTTCCCATTCAATCTCCCTATTCACCATTTCAAGGAGAAAATGGTTCTGCCAATTATTACACATCTGGAAAAAATGCATGTATAAGCTGAAACGCTCTCAGCACAAAGTTTCAGCTTTCTGCATATGGTCACAGCAGGATTTTATGGGCCACTGACCAGGCCAAAGTCTAAGTTTTCCCATCTTTTTCCTCTCCCTCATTTCTGCCCACCCCCACTCCAACATTCTAATTGGAAACCCATAGCAGGTGCAAGCTGTCTGCCATCTTTTCCTCCACAAGAATCTCAAGTGGTTTTTTCCTGATAAATATTAGTCTTACAGCCCAGCTCTGCCTCAGTAGGCTCTACAATAGTTTCAATGCATTAGGTGTAGTTGCTTTGCATAAACATACTCATGTTTCATAACATCATTACCATGGATGCTTGTCTGTTGGCTGTTACAAGGCTGGATGCTCCATAGTTTGAGTTCAGGCTTCCAATTGGCCCATTGTGGGATGGTCCCAACAAACTATGGATGTCTCCATGGGCAGCTGACAGGCTTGTGGAAGGCCCCACGGCGTGGTTCCGCAGCACATGGATGGCATCATCGAGTCTGTCCAGGCGATCCTCCATCCGGGACTGCTGTGGGGATGCAAGAGGGACAGGAACACCCATTACTGGATAAATCCCCACGCTCTCTCACCACAACAGACTCTATCTCAGAGGTTTTAAGATAGAAGATGAAATGTGATATCAAAATAGTATCAGAAGACTTTGAGAGCACCTACCAGCACTACAAACAAACAGGAAAAAGAAAATATTATCTGGAGATTTTGTTCAAGATAGCATTTATTCCACAAATAGGTGGCAGCTTTGAAAGTGAAGCTTATTATAAGGTTAATGTTACTCAGCTGCTATTATATGGCATGAAAAGAAAAAAAGGAATTGCTACAAAATAAGCTAATGCAGGACAAGAAAGAATGATCATAAAATCAGCCTCACCATGCTGGAAACAATTAAGAGAGGCAGTGGTTTTTTTGAGAATCTGTATTACATAAAAACTGGACAAAACTTTAAGTTATTATTTTTTAAAATGGACCTTCAAACAGATTAGGTATTTCAGAAATAAAAGCAAGTTATTTGTGTTACTGTCGGAGTCTGTCTTAAAATAACTTTCTTTTATTAAAATGAATACCAAAAAAAAAAAACCCAAAGCAAAACCAAGTCTGACATTGCAGCTCTAGAAACTGAAATAGCAGGATGTTGGAGTCAGAAGATGGGTCGTACACTACACTAATTTAAGTTTTTAATGGGGAATCCGAAGGAAGCGTTAATTGAAACACAAAAAGGCACCATCTAAAGTGAAATAGTACCTCACAGACATCCTTTAAGAAGGACATTGCATCTTGCAAATGCTCGTGAAGTTGCTGTTCAACTCGATTTTTCTGGCAAAGTCAAGACAGAACAGGAAGCAAAGCACAGGTTAAGATTAATTCAAAAAAGAGGTGAGGAAACAGCTGATGTGCATGTCAGCAATAAATTGTTAGTCAAGTTAATGCAACAGAGATCTGATTATATTAAGATAAGAAAAGGCTAATATTTAATACTGCAGTTATGTTAGGATTCTAAGATGTACATAACAATTATATTTAATTGCAAAAATACTGAAGAAAAGAAATCTGATTTAACTTATAATTTACTCTTGTTAGACAGAAAAAAATAGAAATCACATCTGTGGAAACTAGAAATATTAAGCAAGTAATCAAAACCTTCCCTCAAATTTTCCCTGTTTCCTTCCCAATATTGTATCGGAAATGTAAGAAGGAAGTCAGTAACTGAAATCCTCTGCTGAACCCTCAAAAGAAGAAAATTTACAATGCTGTAGAGATTATCGCCTGTTTTTCTGTAAAATGTTTAATTAATAAATGAGCATTCCCCACAACAAATAATAATTACAAATAAAATGTATTAATACTTTAATAACAGTGTAATGCAAACAAGCCCTAGAGACAGCCATTTGAGGGAGGGAGGGGGAAGGACAAGTAAATGCGGAGGCATGAAGTCTTTATCTTTCTCCAGACTGAACTTTAGATAAGAATTAGCTATGGATTTGTGAAAAGGTACCAGAATCTCATAACAGCGCTTTAGCACCAGCTGTCCTCAGCACAGAAGCCTGATGCCCAAGGAACAGATGGTGAAAGACACACCCTGCACGTCTTATATTGTTCAACTGAACAGGCCATTTGTTAGCAAAGAATTCATTTGTAATGCTATCCTACTGTTTCCTTTAATGATATGCAGGATTTATACAAAACCAAGCCTGCAACTCCTAAGTAAAAAGTACTATGTTGCTTCCAACAATTCTTACCAAGGAGTGTAGAGAGTTTTCATAGCTGGGAGATGAGGGGGCTTGTCCTCCACTCCTCGACCACTGACTGGCACCTGTCAAAATTGTCTAGGTTAGTGCACAGATTTACACAGCAGAAGTGGGAAGCAGAGACTGTATTTCTCAACATAATTAAACCCAACATATTCTGCATAAAGGTAAGCTAACATATGGGTATACAAAGGAGGACAAATTCCTTCATTCTGCCTTATTCAGGGATAATTTCAATATCCTGGCATCTGTAGGGTTAGATCATTGTCGGTGACAAAAGCGGTGACATCGTCTGAGTACTTCAACATTAAAAAGTGGACTAAGTACACACACACCATATTTGAAATACCTGCTTCTTTCACCATGACAGACCTGCTGAATTCTTCTTCAGATTCTGTTCAGTATATGAAGGTGCATTTTTTATATTGTTAAAATACACAACAAAAATATTTAAAGTCATCAAATAAAGACACCAAGTTAAGCATAACTGGAGAACTATTCTTATGACACCTCTCTACTAAACACAAAAACTTAAAACTGGATCTAAAAGCTTTATCTAGTCTAGTTGTATAACATACCATTTTAGATTACAATGCATTGCAAATTTAGAAGAGTAAAAATACATGTAAGTCATTCCCATTTGGTTATTTCAGATATACTTAATGTAAATCACAGGAGAAGAATCACTGATTGTGCAACAAATTGACAATTAAATTAATATTACCTATACACTTCAAATTCAAAAACATAGCCATTCTAATTCTAATATATCTAATTATAATGTAAATTTTAAAAATAATTAGATGTGAAATGCAATAACTAATAAAGCAGTACTTTTAACACAAAGCCTGAAGTAGTACAACATGCATTTTTCTCACCAACTAATAATGCATCTTTTATAAAGATACTACATGAAATTCTATGGCCATTAGAGACAGCTTCCTTTCAGCCATACAAATGTAATAATAAAGCAATTACATTAATAAATTATGGATATACAATCCAACGCAGCTCATTAAAGGAAGAGCCTGTGGGCTTGTTCTTTCAATAACAGCCAGAGCTGTGCGTCTGGAAAACTGGGAAAAGGTTTAATAACATTACAGTTCCTTTGTTCAGAGAGCTGCAAGTAGTTACCTTTTAAAGACAAGGTTTTATTTAACAAAAAGAGTACAGCTTGCATAGCTATTAAAATTATTAAAATACCTAAATATTTCCTTTCTAATTAAAAAATAATAAAAGTCTCCTATTTCATGAAAGTCTAGAGCTGCCATTATTGTGTTGCAATTCTCTTTTAAAATACAAAGAATTCAGTGAGTAAGTTTATAATTACCGATTTTCACTTCACACAGCTACTCTGGGTCTGGACCTGTAGTCTCCGTCTGCATTGCTGTCATTCCTGAACTTGGGAATAATGCTTGGAGTCCCACTTATTTTTGCATAGCCATTAATGAAAAAGCTATGGAGTATTTTGGTTCAGCATAATGTTCAAATTTTTCCCTGCTCAGAACTCCATTTTTAGAGACAGGACTGTGGTCAGGAGCACTCCTGCTATCAGAACTCAGAGTACTGCTCCCAGCAGCACAGCAGCAGCTCGGGATAAAGCAGGAAGGTGGCCAGGTGAGCAGCAAACACACTGAACGCCTGTGCACCTCTTCCTACACGTTTGTTTGGGGGCTTTAACTGAAGAAGGTCCTATTTCTATAGGACCTTTTCAGAACAAAACTGCGAGTGGGGCATCTCACAAAGGAGACAAAAAGAAGGGTGGAACAACAAACTCCTCCTGTGCCCAACCCAACCACGACCTGCAGCTTTCAGTCACACCTCGGCACCGCCGGGGCTCTTCCCGAGCGGTGGCACTCTGCCTCCATGGCTGCAGGTTGCCAGATGGCACCGATTTCCTGCTTGCCTCATTCCACTCCCCCTCCTAGAAGTTTGTGCATGAAATCCACCAATTATGTTAAAAAGCATCCTGGCACCACAAGCCCTGCAATTAACAACTGCAGCTTTTAGGGCAGCACCAACACAGCAGCATTAAAAAACAAATAAGCCAGGCAAGTGTTAGGATTTACAGGGGTCACCGACAGCAATCACTGCAGTATTGTTCTTACCCCTAGTCTCCCCAACACTAATCCTCTGGCTCCCCTTTCAAACACACTCGGAGCTGCAGAGGGCTGGCTTTGCATCCTCAGAACCCACTGAACCTCCTGAATGCCTCTGATCCTGCAGAAGGATTCTTAAAATACCGAGGCTCCCACCATTCAGATCCCTATATAAACTTCACATGCGTGTACACAATCATTAAAACTATGCAAGATGCTCAGCTCTGGGCATGTTAATGTAAAATTAGAAATTAAATGAGGGCAGGGCAGGCGAGACACGCACCATTGTCTCATAATACTTGGGGGTTTTCATCAAGTTGTTCTCCAAGCTTTTACTTAACTGAATTAAAAAACGTCATTAATCCTCATTCAGCAACAGAAGAGCCAAAGAGTCAGTCATGAGCTTATGAACCCCAAGGCCTCATGACGTTGGTACTGCCAGTGCTTTCCCTGGTAAACAGAGTACTCCTACCGTAATTCACAATTAAAGCATGGGCAAATTATGACTTAAGCAGTCTGTAATACTATGAATGCTAACTAAACAAATACCTAACTGCAAAAGGGGAAAATGACAACAAAGGCTAAAATGTTCCAAAATATATTATTTCAATACACATAAAACATTTGTTTTATCTGCAATAACTTTTTGGGTCAAGACAGAAAATGGCTACCAGGAGTATAAATAGCAATAAATGCAGTAGTAATTACTTCACATTGTGCTTCACCGTGTTCTTAGTGACTCATCTGGGAATAAAGATAAAAGTCCAGATTCATAAATGAAGGTAATTAACTACTGGAGCAATTTACCAAAGGCTTGATAAATTCTGTATCACTGAAATTAAAGGGGGTGGGAGGGTATAAATGTGAAGCAGATGCTAAGTTTGAGCCTGAAAAGGATTTCAGTATTATTTGCTTATGTCTACTACTGTCTTAACCATCCGAATCCAGAAAAAGGAACAAAGTGCAAATTTTGTACATTTCATACAGGTTGCAACAGGCAAATACAACAACAGCAAAAGGAAAATACAAATTTTAGTGACCTCAAATTTGTATTCTAAACTCAGAAATTAGCTAGTGCTTCTACGCTTACAAAACAAGGTGCAGTGTCTCATTAGGCAACTCTTGAAAAAAAACCCCTTTGGGAACTTTAAAATTTTAAATACTTTAAAATATCAGAACTTCTTTCTTCCAGTCACAAAATATTTTCAGTATTTGCTTTGATGTTAAAAGAAAATAATAATAATTTTCTGGTCTGATCTGCCTTTTCAGTACAACAGAATACACAAAACATTTTTGTCAACTGTAATCACTAAATCAAAAATCCCATTAATCCCATCATTACTCAATTCAACATGGATTATTCAATAATAGAAGAGAAATGTCCAAAGCAGCTGCTCAGGTAAGCCATGTCAGATATTCATTAATCCATTACATCCACAGAAAACTAGAGCAGTGTCCATTAAACAAGAGTGAAGCATGAATGATGGAGGTTTTGAGTGACACTGCAGATAGAGATATGCATATTCACAGCCATATGATTATGACTGCATTTTGCATGCAATACCTTTACTAATTTATTCATCTAGATTACAAAAGCGTTCAGCTAAGCTCATTCTGTACCCTTTTCACCTTAAGGTAATTTTATTGTTTTATAAGCAGCACAACATTTACAAAAAAAGTGACCAATGGCCAGAAGCCTGCAGGGATATATTAAACAACACAGAACAGGGAAACAGATTGTTGTATAAATGCTAAATAATTTAACAAATTGCACTATAGGAAAGAACAGGGTTAAAGTTACATCATCTTACTTGTAATTCTAGTTCTTTGTTAAACAACAAATTTAAGTCAATGGAGCTTTCACAGTCCTCTCTATATGGAGAACAGCTGTTCAACTTTTACTAGACAGCTGAGGCCACAGTGTCTGTGAAAGCTGCACTACCACTAATAGCTGTAGGCAGCTGCCCACAGTTCATCTCCACACTGGAATGCTTCTTCCCACATTCACACTACAAACACACAAAGCACAGGTGACAGAGGTGGCTGCAATACACAGCATTTATTTTAAAAAATGACAGAAATTCTTCTCCCAATAGACTGAAAACATTAATGAAATATATGAATGAAAAGCTATCTTGTGTACAAGTTGGATAGTCTCATAGCCTACTATATTTTCATTAGAGGGAACACACATCTGCTGTGTTTGTCACTGAAAGCTGCCAGAGAGCTTTAACATATAGCTTTAGAAAAATCCAAATCAAATCACTCTTCTTTATCTCAAATAGTGCAAATCCATACAGATATCTTTATGGCCCACATATGTATGGTCAGTTAATGCTTCCAAACATTATTTTAATTAGCTGATTTTCAAAGCAAGTTACCAGGATACAAGTGAGTGCCCCTAACAAAATGTCTAAGAATCTGGACTTATAAACCTTCTTTTGTACAATGGGAAAAAAACAAACATGCATAAGCAGTTATGCAAGGAAGTTAATGCTGATTTCACTGTGATTCCAAACAGGACATTTTCGAAACAACAAACGAAGTATTGACAAATGGCCAGTCTGTACCTGTAAGAGGCGATGGTGACCCAACTGGTGTTGATGGATTCGATGGAAAGCTACTGCTGGTATGATCAGGAGAATAAATCTGATGACAGACAAAGAGATTGTATATCAATATATGTTTTAATACACAGGAAAAAAAAAAAGCTATTATAATTCTTTTTCATGTTTTCATTGTCACTCTTCGTTCTGGATTGATAAAAAATGCAATTTGATCCTTCAATCATAGCTCTGCTTTATTACACTCAAGGCGCTAAAAATGTCCAAAGAACTTTCATTTTCAAGCAGCTGTCCAAATAAGCACAGTCTCTATTTCACAGTGACACAAGTATAACTGACCTTCCTGCTCATTTAAGAGCAGCAGAAGTTAGTCTTTTTGTCTCTGCAGAGGAACGATGCACATAAGAGTTCACAGTACACAGCTAATGACATCAAACAAAACTTCAGGAAAATCCCAATGAATAATGGCTTTCCAAACTTTAGAGAGCGATTTTAGCAGTCAACACATGTTATCTGCTAAAAATTAATCCTTCACAAAATACAAAGAAAGCATTCAGGCTCTCTTAGTATTGATAACTACCAAACAAAAAAACACTCGAAATTTTGTTCCTCTTGCTATGTATTGCAGCACATAACATGCTTCTCTCTTATTTCAGTATCAATTGGCCTCTTGAGATACTAAACTTCAACTTAAAATAATCTTTTCCTTGCTAATAATGAAATTAAATCTATTGTTAAAAATAGAAGACATAATGCTTAAAGCTTTAATTAAAAATTAAATCTCAAGACACTGGGAAAATTCATTTTATGAAGGGAACTGAATAGATTTAGAGGCTGACTATGGACTTCAGAACATATTTTTATAGGTCATCAGTTCAAACCTGTTTTACTTGAGCAGAGACCAGGATTTGTTAGTCATCAGATGGCAGTTAAAAAAATCTTCACTGGCAGTGTGGTTGATGTCTCTTCACACAGACAATATGACATTTCAGCATTTAGCTGACAATAACTTCATTAAGTTCCATATTGTATTTTCTGAACTGACAAAACCAGGACCTGATAGACCACATGCTCCTTCCTGGTATATCGTACTTTTCCATTAGAAACGACCATCAGTTCCCTAATGGAAATGCTTCCTCCTTTTCATACATGCTAGAAAGGAAATATATTTAGAACAAACTACCTCATACTACCGGAGGAAATTCATGCATTGTACATCAGCATAAAAATAAATCTTGGGTGTCAGTATAAGAACTGCAGAGAGTTTCAGACAGATAAGATACAGAAAATTAAAATAAATTCAAAGGCCATTAAGTTTTCTTTGAAACTTCCCATTTTACACAGGCGTACCTGCCAATTTTATTTTGCTGTATTTTGTAACAGGGAAAAATCTACATTATAGCAAAGCCCCAACTAAAATACGAGGTCAGAATTCATTCTGCATGCAGTCCTTGGCTGCTGTGCTGTTAAATGACCAATGATGAACAACCCTGACACCTTCTGCCAGGCTTAAACGGTAACATGACTCATTTTACTGCAACAAATGAGACTCCTCCTCCTATCAGTCATGGTCCATTCCAATCAGTGGGGTGCCAATATGCCAGGGTCTAATGAAAAGGCTCTTAGACAAAAGCTGCACAATTGAGAGCCTGCAGAGCCAAACCTCGGAGCTGTTAGTCCAATTTTTTAAACACTACAGTGTACATTTCAGTTAGGCTTTGTTATGTTAATGTTATTGAGTCTAAAGCAACAAAGAAACTTAATTCATGAATTACTTTTAGAAGTCAACTTCCCTACATTTTCTTTTCTTTTGTGAAGGGACCAGTGGCTATTTAACTACCAAGACGGTACAAAGGCCTTTACCCTAGTGCTGAGGTAGGAATCAAAACATAAGTTATCACAAAGAGGTCTGATATAATCAACAAAGTTAAACAGTCCTCCTGTTTGATCTCCTCTAAATTAAAGACCAAGTGTTTTGATTTGGCATTAGGCAATGAAATAAACCAGATGTTTCTCCTGCCATATAACCCTCCATGGGCACAATCTTAAAGGGTTATTGTTTGGCAAATGTTCAGGGAAACACATTAGAAATGGCACGAATACCCAGATTTTCTTTTCTTTCTATCTATACTAGTTCATTATCCAAACTAATGCATAATCCACAGGGCTTTGGGAACTTTGTGTAAATACTTTCATGTACAATTCTCTTTCTTGCCTACTCTGAGATTAAGACCACAATTATCCAGGCTTAAACCTAAAATAAAAGAACCTTTGCAAATGTATTATCTGGCCTTACATGTTTAATCACATACTATTCTGTATGGTCTTTAATACCTAAACTGAAGAACAAATGTCGTATCCTCTGATGTTTCACACATGAAAGGCCTATTGTGAGATGTACATCAACAGAATTTTAGAACTAGAAATTCCTCTCAACAGTTGCAGCAGCAGCATTTAAAGCCAAAACAGAAAGGAATACAGTGGCATCTTAAGGTGGAAAAAAAAGGGCGCAATAATCACAGTATTTAAATAA
Organism: Chloebia gouldiae; assembly: GCA_003676055.1. Classification (NCBI taxonomy): domain Eukaryota; kingdom Metazoa; phylum Chordata; class Aves; order Passeriformes; family Passeridae; genus Chloebia; species Chloebia gouldiae. The sequence continues at coordinate 4,782,660 of QUSF01000015.1, forward strand.
AACTTTGTTCAAACAGCAAAATATGGTTGATTTCCTAGCTGTCAAAATTCAGGTGTGTCAGCTTCACCTGCAGGAGAGCCCAGCTCCCTCCTCGCCCAGCCGCGCTCTCGCCGAGGGAGCGCAGGGAGTGTGCTGGGTGCGCATGGTGCGGGGTGCGGGGGAAGCAGATGGATGAGGCGAGGGATTTGAAGTGTGCAGACTATGGCATGCACTGATAGAGCAGATGGAATGCATCACCATCAGCTATGACAGAAATGATTTATGGAATGACCTGGCTGCTCCTGCCAAGCAACAACACGGGATGACAGAAACAAGTTTCTATGACAACCAGAGCCCACCCACCAGTTAGATTAAACATTTCTGCCCTGACTTCCACTCGCAATATATTTAGTTTTTCCTCAAAACATCAGCCTGGATTTCTCAGCTAGTGACTTAGACAAAAATACCTGAAAGGATGAGAAAATCATTTAGAAAAGGAGAGCAGTGGAAAATGTCACCAAGTCCCGCAGGTCTAACTGGCCAGTGTGTCAGACTTCACAACAAAATTTTGTTCCGGCTGCAGAACAGCAGACACCCAAATACATGTGCAGAGCAATGAACAGCCTGGAGTATGTGAGCATTGCTACTTCTAGGAGGCAAAATGATCCCTGTTCTTTTCTGACAGGTCTCAAACAGACCAAAAGAGAGCATTAACTGCCCTCTGGACTCCCAAATTGTTATCTACTTGCTGAATCCCCAAAAGCAACAGGAACATATTTTCTCCTCAAAGCCAGTAGGTCAGAGTTCTCCTCCCCAATATGGACATTACAGACATTATCAGATCTGGTAATCTTTTAACATATGACCCTCTGAGGGATGCAAGGGCAACAGGATCTGCATGAATATGCACATTTGCATTCACTGGTATGAGGTGAGGGATGCAGAACCCAACACAGGGACGGTCATTTAGGGCTGCAAAGTTTCCTCCATAAAAGTGCTTCTCCAGCCACCATTCTCAATTCTGAAATTTCTGCTGCTGTGTATCAATTATTCTTTTATAAAAAGTACATCTGACTGTACTAATGAAAAAATAATTATGGTATGCATGCATATGGAAACAGAACTTACAGTAGATTGAAGATACTTGCCATGTTTTACATTATTCCAACAGGAGTTAAAAGTTTAAATTTATGCATATACAACATTCTAAAGGCTGTTCCATAGATTACAGCTATACAATACAGCATTCAAACCTCTCCGTTTTATAAGGCCACTGAGAAAACATTTTAAACCTTGAGGCAGGATCTGCTCTAAGACTAATGTTAAAAATATTTGACTTTACCTAAAACACTACAGAAAAAAACTCAAAATCAACTTTTTGTGATTACCAGCTTTTTAAATCAGATCTACCTTAAATCTTTTAATCACTTGAAGAAAAAGGAATTCAGAATGAGTCTTCTTCAAATAAATGCGTTTTCGCTTGCATTTGGAAAGGACATTTTTCTAGTATAAGAAATTACATCATAGTACATTGTTTTGACTTCATATGTGAAAATTCCTGATTTGATATTATCAAATGAATTACACATAAATAATGGATTAAAATATGTGTTTCAGTTCTGAATATTCTAACTGCTACTTACAGATGCCAATGCTTTTCCAAGTGCATCACCTGTCTGTGAGCTTCCAGCACCATTTCCTCTGTTTCCTGTAATGTGGAAAGTAAACCCAACACTTATTTTTAAAGCTGAAATTTTATTTACTTTTATTATTTTATTCATCACATAGAGTTGAGCAACCACTTTTTAAATGGATTTTCTGAGGAAGTCAGTGTCAATAGAATCAGTTCTCATTAGACTTAAAAATTTAATTAAAACAATTAGATTTACATTTAGATGCTCTCCTCTTAAAAGTCAAACACAGTATCACTGTGATAACTTAAGGACCAACTAGTGAAAGTAGCTAGAAAAAGACAAATAATTTTCTAGGTTCATAGTTTAATTTTAATGAAATATGAAAAAGAAAATAAAAATCAGAAAATTACATTATTGTAGCTTATTTCTAAACTGCTATCACTGAAGTGCTGCATGTTTAATTAATTCTTAAAGCCAAATTCACAGAATAGTTCCTTGTGTGTCTCCTTGCTCCCCCTGCTCTAATTTCCTGTGTTGTGCTCTCATCTTTAGTTTAAGAAGTCCCTGAAAGCACCAAGCTTTCTGTCACCCCTGCTCTCAGTTGCATGTCAGCAGCTTTGCGTGCCCTTTTGCTCCACACACCATTAAGCCAAGAGGAAGTCTGAAGCCCTGCCAACTGGAAACACAGAGAGGAACTGAATCCTCAGAAATATCTGCTTTGCTGTACAAGACAGATCCTTTAAAAGCAAATCTTCTTTCTCCAATTATCAACTTCTAAAGCCAAAAAATGCATTGAATGTGAATGTAAGCCATTCACATCAGAAATCTAAATAATGCAATGTTCACTGTTTCCAAGTTTGTGACAAACTTGGATTTTCCAACTTGAATTTCCCATGCAGATTCACTAACTGGGTTCTGTTTAAAGATCGTGGTGTAAAACACGTTCCCAAATCAAAGGTAACACAGCCATCCTAACGAAATTCCACTTCCTTAGAATGAAGCTAAGTGCAAATCCCATTGAATGGACAAGGAGCATCTACAAGCATTTAACTTCTACAGCTGTATCTCAAGATGAGTAAATATGTGCAAGGAACAGATGATCATCCTGTATTTCTTGCTTCCTAGGTGAGCACAGAGGAGACTAAACCAGGCACCATACTGGCTACTCTGTAATCTCTAAAACTGTTAAGAGAGGAATTTACGATGCACTTTATCAACCTCTCCTAAGAAGCAGCCTTCCTGCCTTTCTCCAGAGCAGTGCTTTGGTGACACAGCAGCTCTGAAAACTTCAGGGCCACAACTGCCTACATGGAAACGCACATATGTACTGAACTATGGAGGGACAGTGACCATTAAGTCACACACATCCAGTCCCTGAGCACAGGCTTGACTGTGAAAGCAAATAAATGGGTAAGTCTTAAGCGGACTGAAAAACAATTTGCCTTAAGTCAGCCATACTGAGGACAGAAATATCACAATGGTGAATTTTTCCTGATCTATAAGCATGCTATAAATTAAATCTTACTAATTTTGTGCATCACGCAGCCCTAAATTTCATTTTCTTGTAAAATGAAAAAAAAAATCAGGAAGAACTGTTTACCCAGAATATTATCTGATCCATTGACAGGTGGAGTGTGTGAGGCAGCTACATAAGGTGAACTGCTGGTACTGCCACGATGGAAGCTGGACATTGGAGGAAGACTGGCATTTATATCTGTAGGTGAGACTGAATGCGGGGGATAGCTCTGGAGAGAAGAGAAGCAGACATAAAACATTAAATAGTCCTTAAATAAATGTTGATATTTTAAGATACCAAACATTTAATACCCAGCTCTTTATTACAGAACAAAGGGACTCATGCAACCTCTGAACAGACCACTACACAACCACAGATTTTTATTTATACAACAGACATTACTAAAAGGACATAAATCTAATAATAGACAAAGTTTGGGATTTCTAACTGGATTTTAACCGACATACATGAGCAGCAAATGAGAAGTTAATTCTCATAAGTTAGATCTCCATACACAACTATAAACAAATTAATGTGTGCTGAGTCTTACCAAACGGTCGTGTGTGTGCAGGCTGCCGTAACTGCCGGACTGGGACATGTGGGAAGAGGAGCCTCCAAGCATCCCACCATAGCCAGGCTGGCTCATGCCATTGGATGAACTCCAGAGGTCAGAAGAATTGTGGGTCCCATCTTTTTTGGTAGTATTTTTTCAGTAAAGAAGAAAACAAGAAAAATACATTTAATGAAGGATACTAATTTCTCTGTTCCTTTACAAGATTATTTTAAATAAATAGAGAATTCAGTTACTGAGACTAATATCAGTGAGGAAATGGTGACCAGTTTATACTGCATCTTCTATTTTCATACCACCACACTGTTGCTATATTTATTTCTAAAAAACCAAAGAAACAACAGAGGCTTTATAGCTGAAATATAATCCGACCACAGCTGAGAAAATACCACGCACTTCTGCTAATTACACAGACCTTCAGTAAGGCCAGATTTAAATCAAGAGTGTTGATAAAAAGTCCAGACTGAAAGAAATAATAAAAAAGGAGGCGGAGGGGTAAGACATTTGGCCAAACAGAACTCTATCATAAACATACACTGCAAAACATCTATTCACCTAAAACAAGCAATTTATAGTCTGAGATACCCTAGTGCCACAAAAATAAAAAACCATTTCAAAATAGCAGATTTAAGTAGATGAAATTACTACATTACATAAGCCTTAGCCTGTGTGTCAGTGCAGTTTCCCTTCTGTAGCACAAACTGAAGTGCTCTGTGAATTCCCATACTGAGACCCTGAGCTCTCAATGTGCTCCAAACCCACACCAGATTGCAGCACGAGCTAATTGTGTGACGTGAGGCTGAGGAAATGGATTCTGCTCTTGTTTCGCTCAGTGCAACCCCTTTTTTTCTGACATGCTGGATATAAAAGCATTTAAGACTATAAGACTGTTAGCTGATATTGTACAGTCAAATTCCAGAAGAGTCAATAAGCCCCCACCTCATTTTTCTCTATCACTCCAGTGTGCTGCTCTGAAGCCCCTGCAAATCAAAGGATGGGAATTCTGTCCATCTGGCCTGGTGTGTAATCCCCTTAAATTTCAGTCAGCAATTAATGTCATGAGCAAAACTTTACATCAACAGACAGTTCCCTTCATCTAACTGTTTCAGAAGTATATAAAACTTAACCACAAGCTCTAGCACAATATGCTCTCTTTACACTTCTCCATTCACCCAGTAAAACAGTGTCTAACTGCAGATTTCTGCCTAAAGGACAAGTGACATTTTACCCACCTTGCATAAAGAAAGTGCTAGCAAACATACTGCTTGGTGGCTTAGGAGATGGGTAACTTGGAGATTCTCTGTTGAAATCATCAGAACTTGGGGATGGTGCATACACCTACATATTGGAGGGCAATAAAAGCAGGTTAGCAATAACTGGGTGTCATGCATAAAAAAAACCACAACAGCATACAGATATAGAGAGAGAAAGCACAAATAAAAAAAGAACAGTGTAGCAAGCCGCAGCATTTGTTGCCCTTGTTTTATTTGCTTTTTAGCAAGTTGCCACAGTACAGAGGAACTACAGTAGAATGATCCTAACAACACACTTTCTGGTGTGCCAACTCAGCCAGGTGGCCTGATAAAAGCCTGAATGCTGATTTTGCTTTCTAAGTACATGACTCGCACAGACTTGTTGCTCAAGATAAAAAAGCAAGATAAAACAACTGGGCCCAAAACAAATTTTATTTTAAAACAACTGTATGCCTATTTGAATATTTAATTAGCTGGCATCCCAACAATCAGAAAGAAAAGAACATCCAGTGACAAATGGAAAAGTTTTAATGCAGCCGTTTTATCATCCATTCAGAAACTCGCACGCCTTTGGAGAGCCATCAGAAAGACACACATGCATGTCCTCAGGAATAATCTTAAAACTGCAACAGCAAGCACATAATTTTCACACTGGCCTAGCATTAAAGAAAAGCAATACTATTGTTTTTTCAGTGTTAACACACCAGTGGAATGCCCATTCTCAAGTTGTGAGCAACAAATTTTCTTTTCAAGTTAAAAATATAAGATGCCAAATAAACATAATGACGCAAAGCCTTTCACTGTAGCAACTCTAACAAGAAATATAAAGTGCATTCAGGAATAAGTTCAGTAAAATGAACATGGCCCTGTAGTCAGAAAGTCAAGGACTTTACCCATAATTAATTGTTCTATACCGAATATTGCAATGATTAGTGTGTATTAGGAGATAAATTAAATAAAAAGCAAATCAACATATATGACAGCAAAAAATATAAAAATTTAACATTGAAACTGGAGCATCTTTTTGCTATGAAGCAAAAAATGTGGTATTTTTAACTATTTGTTAAATACAGATGACTTCATAAATACATATACAATGAATAATTTCACAACTTCAAAGCTTATATAATGCAACTTAAAAAGTGCACTATGCCCTAACATTCAAAAGTGATTATTTTGATCCCCCCCATGCGTGTACAGACACACAATGTTTCGACGGCATTCACAACTCTCCCTGGTCTTTCTGAGATGTTGTTTACCAAGCCAGAGAAGGGCCAGGAAAATCAAGCCAACCAACAAAAAAGCCTAAGTTCCCCTAAAAAAGAACCATTGTCCTCCCAGAGGCTGACTGTTCTGATAGGGACACTGAGGATAGTGAAGTGGGCAAGCCCCGCTCCATTTGCATCCCAATCCCCCTCCTCCCGCCGCCGAACGCTTTTGCAGCCCTGCTGTTGTGGGAACAAATGGCCGGGATGTGGCTGAGCCAGCGCCTCTGACATCAACCCGCAGCCAGGCACGGCGCTCTGCTCTCGGCCTCGCTTCACAGCAACACCAGCGCTGCAAAGTCCCTGCAATTCCACAACGGCGCAACCGGGACAAGGGCACAGGGCACGGGCACAGCTGTCTGGATGAGCCGTGAAATGAAAAGGGCAGCAGGTAAACAGACACCTGGTTAGGAGGAGTCAAGTGGAAAACTCAAAACTTCAACTTATGTACTTGTTTACCATTGGTTTTTATTGAAAACAAATGAAAATTTTTTCGGAAAGCTGCTCAATATTTTACTCGAAATTTTTCAGTTTATGGAATAGACGTAAAATAGAGATGCTTACCAGACCTGAGTGACAGAATGACAATACATTCTGAGCAATGTTCGCAGTACATATGTATTTACTCTATATGATGAATGCATGTATATTCCATGCCTGGGACATATTTTAACAGAAATGTCACTCTGTCAAATTGTAAATACTCGCACTCATAAGACTGCAAACATATTAGGTAAAACTGGGCTTAATTTACAAGTTCTCTGTTGTGCAGAATAACACAGCATATGCTATAGCTGATGGATAATCTATCACTGTCACAGGACAGCAGTGGAAACAAAGCTTTATGACATTTAGCACTGCCATGCAGATGTACACTGATTAATGTGAAGTCACCTACAGTGACGAATTCTACTTTTTTTAAACTGCAACGTTACCAATGAGATTAGTAAACACAAGCTTCAGACTGAAATTTGAACACTTTTCATAATTGGGAAATTTATAAAAACTGATTAAACACTATCTCAAAAGGGGAATTAAAAACTCCTACAAATGTATAATTTACAAATATGTATGTACAAGCCATTAACATAATAAAAATGTTATGAATTATATAAACGTAAAAGAGGCCCTTCCAAGCAGCTACATGAAAGCCTTAGCACAGACACATAACTTCATATAGTTTCTGCTTGTTTTGGTATCTTAACTATAGCTTGCAAAAACATAGCTGCAATGTTATGAAGCTGCACTTGTGCCAGTCTAGATTTTTCAGATCAAAGGGTTCTTGCGGCAAAACACAACTGATGTGGTCTCAAAGACTTCATTAACTCCAGATGTGGGGAAATAGCCAGCCAATTCCACAAAAGGAGCGAGTCTCTTTTAGTTACAATCAGAACTACCCACAAATTAAAACCAGGCCTCTGATGTCATCTGATCACCTGCAGATGAGCGCCGGGTTTTTTCTGGTTAATGACCTAATCATAATTTTTGTGCTGCGTTACTACAAACAAAATTTAAAAGCAAAGGAGAAATTTTACTAAAATTAACCCAAAGTCTATGAGATGCAAAATAGAAAGGTTTTAAATCAGAAAGTTGACAAAAAGGATGAAATTTTATTTTTTAAGTGGGGAAGCAATGCATCAGGGCTGTTCACTCTGAAAGGCCCACAAGGAGTGGGAGCCCTACCAGCCAAATGTACCCCTGTGGCTGCTGGCATGGCTGAGCAGAGGCTCCCCAGTAGGACTCTGTGTCCTACTTAAAGGGCTTTCTCTTCTGCAACAGCTGAGTAAGGCAGTTAAAAATATGACGTGGCTGTTCAAGACAGCCTCTTTTAGCTATTAAACTGATAACACTGACATCCAGGAGGCATCAAACCAGTTTTTCCTGGCTGACATTCCCACTAAGACAAGGAAGGAATACTGTTAAAAGGTCAGCCTGTTTGCAGTCACCTTGAAGAGGGTTGTCTCCAGCAGGTAGAAGAGGAGCCCATCCTTAATCCCCTCAAAAGCACAGTGCCCAAAGGCACCGAACGTGCCTCCATGCTGACAAGCAAAACACTCTCCCATTATGAATGGGAAATTCCCTTCCGATAAACGCAAGCCAAAACCAGTTTTTTTACATGACTTATCAAGACTTGGACTCGACTGTTTTTGGAGCTGTGCTAATATATACATCAATCCTAACGCTGCAGTGCTCCTGAAGGGTTGATAGCCTCTGCTGAGGCAAGCAGGACAAACGAGTTGCAGAGGACATCAAGGCAGAGACCCACATCAGTCTCTTCTGCACCCTGAGTTGGTTTACATCTCTCCAGCAGGAAAAGGAGGATGACAACTCAGATTTCTTTATCTGGGGTAGTGGTGGGGCCTGACTTCAGAGCTGAAGAGACATTAGCTGTACAACATCAGATTTTTGATTTGGGTTTTTTTAAAATTTGTTTAATCAAAACAAAAGCATCGTCCCAGTTCTAAAATGTGCCTTGGTGATTACCACAGGTAATGAACACTACTGTGAAACTTATATGGACCTGATATATCTAAAACATTTCAAATATTATTCACTGTTGCTTCTGTTTACTAATACAAGTGCCAATAACTTCAACAGTAATTTGAAGATCTGGGTTTTCCAAATTTTATGCTACATAAAACTTCCAAGTCTTGTTCTATAAATGCATTTAATAAATATAACACTTGGAGTCCTGTTGGCATCCATCCTCTCCGGCAATTTTCCTGTTTCAAATTCTCAAATATTTATCAATGTTTAATATTAATGTTAAAAGCAGATTAAAAAACCAGCAGTGAAGCAACCAAACCTACTTCCGATGAGCTCATGCTATCTCAAGACCAAGGCTCCCATCACACTCGCTGTTTATGAAATTATGAATTATGTTACTCATTTAAGCATAGTTATTAGCAATTCTTGGAAGTTCAGGAAAATATTTGTCAAGCTGCTTGAGACAGAATTTTTTGAAACCAGTAAAGATGAATAACCTATTCTGTAGCTCGCAAACTCTGCTAAGTAGCCTATCTGCATTCCATCAGCATCAGTCATGCAAGTGTGCACTGATGAATGATTTGTACATGTGGCAGAACTTTACAGAGTATTATCTGCAGGTTTTGCAGCAAAAGCTGATTTTGCTGAAAGGCAGTTCTAGGAAAAGGAAACTTGTTTTCATGTTTATTGTATTTCTGACAAAATCATATACTAGAACTTCAGGAATGTAGAATACTAACTATAGTTTTCCATACTCCTCTTTACAGCAACACAGAAGCTTCAAAAAAAACCCCAACCAAACCCAAGATCCCGTCTAAATTCTTGTTTGATATTTAAGGAAGATGATAAAATTAAGAGCCCTAGTGTACTAAGTCAGTATCACCACATCCTCAAACATACTTTTGTTTCCAATACCAGGTGTAAAGGATCATGCATTTAAAAAACCCTTCTCGCCATCCAAAATGAAAATAAAAGACTCCTTTAAGAAAACAGTCCTGTCTGCAAATCAAACCGTGTTTTTTAAGGATGGTATAAAATTCAAACTTCTTAGAGTAACTAAACTGAATTCCATCTTAAATAAATGTTTATGCAGTTTCAGCGTGCTATACATGCCTATTTGGGTATTTTTGAAATGCAGAATCCCACTGTAATGATACATAACAGAAGCACTTCCTAGCTTCCTCTCTAGAGAATGACAATTTTAAAAGTCATGTTAAAAAGCGAGAGACAAACTTAGCAAAAATCTCAAATTTAGTATAGAGAAACCTTTTGGCCTGGTTTGGTTTTTTTTGTTATTCTTATTAGTTTTTATTTTTATTGCAGTGTGAACTAGAGAGGGGAAGAAAAAGAAGCTAAGGCAGCAAAAACAACATGAGAAGAAATATGTGTTTATATAGTGCTTGAAGATTCTTTTTATATTTTATTTCCTAAGCAAAATCTCTTCACCACAGTCTTCAAATCATGCTGTCACTAAGGGACACATGCAACTATGTCTTCAAAAATTCCTGATTGAATTCAGATTTTCAGGAAACAAAAACCAGAACAGTTGAAACTACTCGGCCTGTTTCTTAACCTGTTCCCCTATTTCAGAAGGCTGCTGGAGCTGTGGGAGGAATCCCCAGCACCAGCAGTGCCCCCAGAAACGCGCAGCAGTGGATACAGGCCACCTCTTCCGTTTGTCCCCCTCTGGCTGTGCACCTCCAGCACAGACTATTGTACTTCTCCAGACAGACCTTGCTGGGCACGTGCTAATGGGAGCCGAGGCACGGAGCAAACGAGGCGTGTTCCTCTTTGGTGCGCGCCTTCTGAGAAATACAGATCTGCCCATACAGCACCTGAGCCCGTCCCTGCTGCTGTCATGTGCCCAAGGAAATGGACGTAACCTTCACTTCAAAGCATTAATAAACCTTGTTGCAGACAAGACACCCTTCTGGCAGGGGACCACTGCTCTGCAGATTGGCAGTTCAACCCAATGGAGTGGAGCAGGGAAAACTCTCTTGGGCTGATGATTTGTAACTCATCGTTTTTCAGTGGGATGGGGAGGGGAAAGAAAAGAGCGAGAAACAGAAAGAAATAAAAATCCAGCTGACCAGTGTTTACTACCTCTCTTTATTCAATGTCCACAGCCGCGTACCCCTAGAGATTTTCCAGATGATCTTATATTTGTCCTGACTCACAAATGTTAGCTTTGACCTTGTGTAAGTTGCTGTGGGCAGCATATGGTACAGAACAGCTTTAATTGTACCTTCCTCCCTGTGTACTAGCTGGCCCAATACTAATAAAAGCGAAATTGAATCTTAGCACCTGGTTGCTCCAAAATTTACAAAGCGAAAACATTTTACATGGACGTTAGAAGCCTTGGTGCATTATTTACTGCATATCAGGCACAGCAAGGCCGGCTGTCGTGTCCTCAGCATCACGCAGGATTACGAACGTTCCGCTCTGCCCTAACGCTCAGTGACGGCCGCCAGAGCGGCAATTGCTGCACTAAAAAATCCCCAAACATACCCAGCTCTCCCCACACCGCTGTGTGTTTGTTCATCTATACACATGTGCTCATCAGCAACATGTGTATAAAAAGCTTCTTACACTCTCAAAATTCTCAAGGAAAAGAGTATTTTCTCAAAAAAAATTCCCAATATAAGCTAGTTCACCAAAAAGCAGATCACAGCACACTGCATATAAGCAAAATACCTATATCTCCTGACTTTTTTTGTCCTTTTAAAATAGGCATTGTAGAAATCTACTGTAAAAGATGCGGGTTCTCCACCCTGGAGAAGGGCTCAATCTCAGCCTATGAGAAAAATAAATATTTATTTAATAATAAAATATACTTGTACATAGACTGGTAAATTAAACCAACCCATAAAATGCACAAAACAATAAAGTAAATATACTCACAAATCTATTCTCATATGAAATAGTAGTAATAGGCGATATAAAATAAAATATAATATTTTTTCAAAAATTATTCATTTTGGTGATAACTGACACATTACTGCATTGTCATCTACATTAAAATAATTCTACAGTACATTTAGAAAATAACTAACTTATTTCTATACTTGTAGGTGAACTGAAAACAGTGGCAATCATGCAAGTCTATTTTACTTTTAAACACAAAGATGGTATCAGACTTCTATTAAATATCATTTCAGTACTGTTCACTTCCTAAAATCTAAATTAAAAGGCCACAGTGAATGACAAATTTGCTTAATTGTGCATTAGTTAAAAAAAAAATAAAACTGCAAAAAGGCCTAACTTACATTTGCGCAATTATATCTACCTAAATATTTCTGTGGCTTTATTTTTAATGGAGATTAGGTATTTTGATTATTTGGGGGGCTGAGGTCTGCATCGTGGCTCTTGAGTGAAAAAGAAGATAAAACTTTATTGATAGAAATAATTTTTGAGTATAGTTTTAAATTTTTTCCTAAAAGCTCTATATGAAAATGTTGTAAGCTGTCCTTACACTGAGAGTATTTTCTATATGTCAACAGGTGAAGGGCAAAAGAAAAAAAAAAACAAAACAAAACCAACCAACAACAACAAAAAACAGGCTATGTCTAGTGCTTTATTTTCTTTATGAAACAGATCAGGTCTTTTTACTTTTTGATTTAAAGGGGATTCTTGACACACATATTTTTTCCTATAGCATCTATCACACATAACAGTAAAATTTCACTCCTCAGCAAGGGATTTGTATTCAGCCATTATTTTCTACTTTGATGAGTCCTTCCTAAAACAAAGAAATTAAATAAACTGAACTTCTTCTAACAGTAAAAGCCTCCGATTTATATTTCAGGCTTTAATATATGTGTCAGTCCCCACTGAATAATCTATTTGGCTGCTCATATGCTTGGTTTTAAGCATAATATTAAGCTTTGTTTTGGCTTACAAATTAAAGAAATTGAAAAGAAGAAACCATTTTAAATAAAAAGTTTACACATTTTCTACATGTGATTTCTCACTTATTTTGTGAGTAAATAAATCAGATTTTATATACATTAGCAAGTATCGAGGAATGCCAGCATCCAAAATCTAATACAATAATGTAAATTAAAATCTCCAATTTGAACAATGAGGTTCATGCTAGCAACTACTAATTTATCAAACAATACAAACAAAAGCACTAAGACATCAAAATTAGGGTATGTACTGTTCTCTCACTGTAGAAAGGTTCATACAAAGATTTGGCATACACACCAAGAGGCGTGCTTCAAAAACTAACACAAAAACCAATCCCAAAACTCCACATAACCTCCTTATGTATATTTAAATTAGTAATATAGGCAAACTTGCAGTATTCCTAGGAGAAACAGCGGTAAAAGTTACTAAGATTTTTTTTTAAAGAAATTAAATAAAACCTTGGGCAACATGATATAGGATGATCATATGATTTGTCATCTATTTACTAAGTTTTCAAGCTCATAAAGGTCACCTCTGACCCATAACAGGCACATGCTATCAATTTTCAAGCCATGCCCTCCTACAGTACCAGCACTTCCATCTACTATACGCCTGGAAATACTTAATAAGATCAAAGCCTTTTTTCCTGCTACAAGAACAAAGAGAAATGTTGTAATAGAGTGATCTGTGCTCTAGAAAGAATAAAATCAAAACTCCATGCAAGTTATATTCCCTTTGCTTCAGGGGTATTGTATAGTTAATTTTACTTAAGTCTTATATATATCTTCACATAAAACTTCAAACAGATTGTTTTAGCCTAGGAGCAGACATGAAAGAAAAATCATTTCATATTTGAAAGACAGCTGGCATTTATACTAAAGGAAATGGAGACCAAGTGATTTTACTGATTCCTCAACTCTCCTCCAGTGTCTTTGCTGTTATTCAAGAAGCTCGTACACTTCGTCTTTTATGAATATAAAGATTCATAATTTAATTACCATTGAACAAAAATCTTGGCAAAAAAAAGTTTACTAATGAAAGCAAAACTCACTCAGGCCCACGGGAGGTGGACCAGCAATAAAGAAACAAAAGAAAACTAAAAAAAGCCACAAAAAAGATCATTATCAGTATCTCCTCTTTTCCTACTTAATACTATTTTTATAACAGAAGAAAGCCAAAACCACATACAACATAAACAGACTGGAAGAAACTCCGCTGTTAATTTACCATCGTATGCTAATTTTTACACACGGAAATCAGAACTAGCGTTTTCTAATTTAAAAACCAGAAGTATTTACCACGGAACAGAAATACCTCGTTCAATTTCCACCAAGTTAAATCCACAGAGATTTCCCCCCCGCCCCACCCCTCCGGAACCCGCATTCCCCGTCCCGCGTTTGCAGGGCCGTCCGAGGGCTCCGCGGAGAGCGGCCGGCCCGGGGCTCGGGCCGGGGGGCTGCGGAGCGCTGCAGGGGCAGCCCCGCAGCGCTCGGGGAGGGCCCCGCTCAAAAACAAACCCGAAACAGCCCCGGCCAAACCCGCAACCCGCACAGAAAAGGCGCGGGCACGCAGCAACACAAACTTCGGCGGGTCTTGCGCGGCCGCCCGTCCCCCGCCGCACAAAGCGCCCCCCGCCCCAGCGCGGTCCCCTCAGAGCCCGACCCGCCGCGCGCCCCCGGGGAGCTCCCGCCGCAGCGCAGCCGGGCTGGCGGCGCCCCGGAGCCAACTTGCGTGAGCCTGGCCCGGCGGCCCCGGACAAAGGCGGCCCCTCACCGTCTTGCCGTTGTAGTAGTACATGAGGGAGCTGCTGCCCACGCCGGGCACGGGGTAGGCGCAGTACATGGCGCGGCTGGCGCGGGCCGGGCTCAGCGCGCCGCCTCCCGCTCCCCACGGCATCCACCCGCCGCCGCGCACATGGAGCGCTCAAAGGCGGCTTATGCAAAGCAGGACTGAACCATCTCCGGCCGGCGCGGGGGTTGGGCGCGGGGGGCGCGCCAGCCCCCGCTCCGCGCCCCGGCCCCGGCCCCGGGAGGAGGCGCGCACGGGCCCGCGGGCGCTGGGGGCTCGGCACACGCAGCCCTACGCGCCGGCAGCCGCAGGGAACCCGCACATGGGCACGTCCTGAGCCCCGAGATAATCGTCTGCTTTTTGTTTTAATTAAATTAGAGCACTTGTGGCCGTGCAGACGCTGCTCGATGCAGCTCCAGCCACACGGCCATCTGGCTCTGTCTAAAGTTGCTTCCAACTTTGGCAAACGCTTCCCAAAGGCGCGGGGAGCTGCGGGGAGCGAGTCCCGGGGGAGAGCCCGAGCACCCCGCGCTCCGGGGCCCCTCCGAGCCGGGCAGCCTGGGCCACGGAGTGACCCTGACACGGACAACGCCTACACAAGGCGCTTGGGTTTAAAAAAAAAAATCATGTCAATATTTTAACTGCATGGAATCATCCAAAATCCATCTTTAAGATGGGGTATACAAACTATAAGGAAGGGAAGGATTCTCTTGGAAACACAACTCCAGGGTCCCTTTATATTGTTTAATATATTTTTGTATGAATAAAGCACACATACGTGCACACATACAAGACAGGGCAGAGAAGGGGAGAGGACCTCAGAAACTTTGTCACATCACAAAAGCGTGAATTATTCAACACAGCAGACTGCAACTTCCAGCACAGAGATCCCTCAATATTTGCACACTATCAGTGCCTGGTAGGCCTTTTTGCTTTCTCCACTAACATTAACTCTTAATGAGCCGTACATTTTTTTAGTTTCTACAAGTGAACACAGCTGGTTATTATCTGAGCTTCTGCTAAGTCAGATACTGGAAAAAAATCCAGGAAAAAAAAGGTTAACACACAATCATGTTTCTCCACCTCTAGCTGTGTCTACTGCCAATGCTGTGAATTCTCCCTGCCTTCCTCCTGACAAAAGCAGGAAAATATTTCAGGATAAGGGAAAAAAATGGGTAAAGTTCAATTCAGCCATTTACAGGGAGAGAAAGCAAGTTGAAGAAGTCTGGTTCATTCTGCCAAGCACCTCGTGTGTCAGTGAAACCCTCTGAACTAAAAAGATCCACAAGGGTGATAAACTGACTGCAGCTGAATACTACAATCAGATAAAAATCTCTGTGTAATGTCCATTATCTTAGGACATAACTACTGTAGTGTCTATAAATATACAGAATATATACACACTGACAAAAAATATTCCCATCTCAAGCTTCAAATGCTTTCTCAGTGAACTCTTCCAGTCAATTAGACTACTGTGCTCAGAGTATGTTGGCAAATACATCCTGAAGTTTCCATCTGCTGAAGAACACTTGCATTTTTACTGCAAGTCAAACTACGCATCCAGAACTGTTTAACTATGCAGCAAAGCTAATGATATCTGAACCAAACTCCTCTCCAATACAAAAGGCGTAGCAGCAGCAGCTGCAAAAAAGAACATCACTATACTGCAGACTATTAAATTGCCAGGCCTGCAGAGTGACTGGCGGCTTCCTTCTTCCCTAGGGACCACAAAGACCCATTTCAGTCCCCAGAGAGTCCCTAAGAACCTTTGATTTGCAGCTAACAATGCCATTCCTTAAAGCTTCTCACTAATGTTCAGGACTCTACAGATGAGACATGCTAAAAGATCTTTAGACCTTTGCATGTGCTACTTCTTATAGTGCACTAGATTAAAAACACTACTTCAGAATAATGTACAACTTAGAAAAGCTGGAAAAGACACTTTTAGGTTACAGATTTGAAGTAGTAAGAGAACCCTTAAAAAATAATTTTAGCATGCAAACTTTTGAAAGATTAGAAGTACTTCCAGGGTAACTGCAGTCAATTCCTTGAAGTAAAGACTACCACCACCAACACAGCTGTAATTGCTACTGCACCTCCATGCACACATGCCCAGTTTTCAAAATAGTTGTATTAGAGATGAAGAGCATGATCAAGCCGCCTTCAAATAATAACCACTATCAACCACTATCAACTATAAGCAATAAAAAATGTTAAAAAATCAAGCAGTGAAACCTAACTTGCCTGTGAAGCATTGGTGGGAGGCGGCTCTGTGTTCAGCTGCCCTACACCTGTACAGAGCAATGTAACAAAAAATACATAGGTAATATTAACTAGTAATGTTTACTAACACTATTAACATTTATCAGTAGAAGTAAATCATTAACCTTGGTAACACATGGGTAAGACAAAAGCAACAATATGATCAATAAAACTGAGGAACGCCACTGCGAACGTCTGTAGACAAACTGGTCCCTCCATAATGAGTCACTAAATGAATTTGCTCCTGGCTTACTTCCCCACAAATCAAAAGGATAACAATTGCATTTTACAGAAAAGGAAATTATTTGTCCTACACTCAGTTACATCATTGGGAATAAAATATTGAGTGCCCGATGCTTGAAACGTATCACTGTATCTGCGCTACATTTGCTGCATGAAAACACTGTTTCTCACATTTGCTACATTGACCATACAGGATCAGACTAGCATTCCACCAACATATCAAACTTTAAACCACATAAATTTACTTTCACCAGGATAAAATATGAATCTAACATGGAAGAATTTGAAAGGCTCCTTAAAAAAGTGCTATGTTGTTAGCAATAACTCTGTATTTGCAGGAACTGCTACCAGGTAACTATTCCAAAAGCTCCTGAAGTCCAAAGCAAGTTTTTGTTTTGTGGTTGCAATTTTTCTAATCCTCATTTAAGCCAAGCAACAGCTGCTCTGAAATTTGTTTTCTTAAGAGAATCATATTACAGTGAAATGAATCATAGCTGGATAAGCGGTACTGTACAGGGTACAGTTGTTTACTCCATTTTTCCTTGGTGACAAGTCAAGGGTTAATCTTATGACTCAGCCTGACAAAACAAGTCAGCTGGAGACAGGGCCAATTTTTTAAACTTGATTTCAGACAGACATGCCGTCAGCAGAGGAGCACTGAACTGACATGCACTTTGTAGCCCGAATTGTTTCCACTCATGACCCTGTAGTGTGTGTCAAAAACAATAAACTGCCTGTTCCTAAAGTATGTAGAGATTATGAAAGCTGATGCAGAGTGAAATACTGACCTAAGAATAAATGAAGCTACCTGAAAGAGAATGTTTTCAAAGATGATTTTAACACTGAGATTTTGTGAATGAACCACATGCTCTCCCTGAAAACAAACTTTTATGTGAAATACATTTTTGTTCCATTTGTCAGTCACAAAGCAAATACACCATAAAGCATATGTAATTCATCACTTGAATTTATAAAAAATAAACACAATTTCCACAGATTACCGAATGTTATACTGTATGAAAGATAGTTACATAACTGTCTCAACAGATGAACCATTCTCTAGTCAAACATATTCCACAAAACTGAAATATCAAAATGCTTTAAAAAGGTTAATGCCTTTGATCAGTTTTGTTATTTTAGATGTGCCTGTTCTAACACAAAAAGCACCAAATCTTTTTAAATTATGTGCTACTAGAAATTAAAGTTCCTCTTTCACCAACAAAAGCAGGTGTGATGTGCACACCCGAGTACCAACAGTTAGCTTCAGTCTTGTTGAAAAAAAAAAAGTAACATGATGAGAGCCCAAGCCTGCTTTTGATGGGGAACCCAGATCTTTTGTTCTTACCAATTTCCATTAATGTCTTAGGGGCTAGGCTAACTTTCTAGCTTTGGAAATAAGGCAAAGGCAACTGTCCTAGAACTCTCTCCTTTCCACCCCACACTGTCCAAGGCTGGAACTCCTTATCAATTTCAAACACGTTCAACAGAGGAACAGAAGTTTCACAAGTGATAAAGTTCTTATCAGTTCTAAGAAAACTGGAACCTGAACAGGAGACACAGACTTGAACTGATACAGAACAACCTGTTGCTGTCTAAAATATACATAGTAAATTTGAGCTGTTTGTCCAGCAAAAATTCAGAAAAAAAATTCTATACATCTTAGGATCCCCAATATGACTTATTTTAAAGCCAAACATATATGATTATTAACTATAGCAAAGCCAGAGTTAGGACCACTGCTAAGCCATGCATTGAATATGCTGCATAATGTAGCTGTCAGAATGGACAAGATCTCAAGCTGTAAGAAAGAAACCTGGGTGTTTTCAGGGGAAAACACAATGCTTATTACACTGTCCTCTATGTAATTCATCAGCTAAGTAAATGTTAATTTATTTTAAAATCCTGGAAGGATAGCCTTCTGTGTTAACCAGCCACTAAACATGCTGCTCAGCAGAGATGGAGCAGATGAGCTGTATGGAAGGCAATTTAAAATAACCCAGTAGACTAAATTTTATAGGCAATCCCTCCTGCCAATATCCAAAGGATGATGTTTTATGCAAATTAATTTGCTAATCTACACAAGAGCTAAAATAGTTTGGTGGTTTGCCTTTTCAAAGGGTTTGTCTTTAACTGCACATTTAACATTCATGTTGCTATAATCAGGGAAAAAGAAAGAGTTTGCAGGGCTAGCGAATAGACAGTAAATACTAATTAAATGGATATTAATTGCTATCCACTAGATTTACCTTGCAGTATTACAAGGTTGAGGGATAGTTGTTGTTGATTTGGACTCTTTTTTCTGCAAAAATCTACAGTTAGCTCTGGCAGATATGGGTAAAAAATAACAAATTTTTTAAAATAAGAAACTGCAGCTAGGACTTTTCTGTTTTAGTAGTTCTCAAAATAATAATGAATTTGTTCAGTGTTCAAGTTAAATATATCATAAAATTGGATAAATTAAAGTTATTAAACAAGTATTTTCTTGGAATGGGAAGAATGAGGAAAAAAGTGCTGCATATCCCATTCTACAGAATCAATCACAAAATAATTTCTTAGAGGAAGTTTCAAAATCATCCAAATATAACTTTGATAGGATATTGCTCAGGTTCAGAAAGTTCTATTATTTTCCTGGAAATATAAAGCACTTTACAGTTTGAAAGCCCCTATAGGAAGGTCTCAACTACCCACATCTGCATTAAAAAGGAAACAAACATGTTTATTATCCTCAGGCAATAAACTATCCTATCAGAACCCAGATAATCATCACAAAATGTGCTACAAACCTATCCAATCTAGAAACCTATGCAGACCTTAAAAGAGTTTTAAAGCTCGAGATAAACCAGCAGGGCTGTTTCTGAAACTTGCAGAAGACCTGAAGCACAGAGCCCTCCACACCAGCTGCAGCTGCCGGGGCCGTGTCTGCGCTGCTGCGGGTCCCTCTGCCGGGGGCTCCCCGCGGGCCCTGCCCGGGGCTCCCCGGGGGCTCCCCGCAGGCCCGGCCCGGCCCGGGGCTCCCCGGGGGCTCCCCGCGGGCCCTGCCCGGCCCGGGGCTCCCCGGGGGCTCCCCGCAGGCCCGGCCCGGCCCGGGGCTCCCCGCGGGCCGCCGCGCTGGCGCCCTCGGCCTGCAGGGGGCTGCAGAGGCCCGGCCCGGCCGAGGCGGGACTCGCTGCCAGGGCGGCTCTGGACGCGCCGAGCCTCGCACGGAGAGCCCCGCGTCCCTCCCCTCTCCGCGCTCCGGCTCGCTGCTCGGCACAGCCGCGCTGCGAACGAAGCCGAGAGTATCACAAGCCAAACGGGCAATCCTTCTGCCTTCAGGGTCAGGAGCCCGCCTGTACCTTACTGAAAGGAAGGACTAGCGACTAATCCTAGCTCTCAGTGCAAGTGGAATGAAATCCTACATCTCCAAGACTCAACAACTTGCTTGCTTTATAAAACCTGATGGCACAAGCAACTGTGACACTAAAATAGGAGGTCGTTTAATTCAATTTTTTTGCTTCGTTGTGTAAAGACACATCTACATCTGAAATTTTACTTGAAAATTATGCAGTGCTTTACTTTCAGTACCATTCTTTTGCAAAAGCATTTGTTTTGATTTTGCATTTGCTTTTGTTTTCTGACAAAGCAACCTGCCCCACTGTGGGGCTGAGCAAGGGAAACCGCTCACTTCAGCAGCCCACAAAAGTCCAGCAACACAACATTCCTCACTACTTTCCCAGCTCACTTCAAACATTATAAACATCTTCCCACCAAAGCCACAAGTATTATCAAGCAAAAGATAGTAAGAAATAGTCTTCAGAAAAGCTTCTATCCTTATCTATTGTTATAAAACACCACACCAATTTGTGGTAATGGACACATTCATCTTTGAGGAAAAGCAGAGTTGCAGAAATCCATGTAACTTCTCCCTAAATAACATGAGCTGCAACTCAGTATTTTCTAAATAACATTTTTTTCTAACTATGCACAAAATTTAAGGTTCTTCTATGCAAATCTACACTCTAATTTAAGAGCATCCAATACACTTATTTTCATATGTTATGAAAACTTCAAAAATAAAGTACCTCCAGTAAATCCAAACACAGAGAAATTATTTGACATCATTATATATCCATCATGGATGTATGTATATGCAGGATTTTCAGAGAAGATCTCTCAATTAAGCAACCTTACATTAGTTCACCACAGTCAGGTGACAGGACAGTTAGTTTGGAAAAATAATCTGATTGCAATTTTTTAAAACAGCATTTAAGAGAGGGTTGCTCAAGAGGGTTGTTCATCCTAATTCAGTGAGAACTCAAGCTGAACTCCCGCAGCAGGACTTTGCAATGTGCTGCCTGGTTGTATAATGATAGCTAAATGTTCTCATGTAGTAAAGAGCAGGTGGGATGCTTTAATCTGAGGTTACTGCAGTTTTCAGATGGATTTCAAATAAAGGCCATGTTGAAAAAAACCCTACAATAATCTAACCAGAAAAACAGACCTTTTTTCTTATTAAACATAAAATGTCAAATATTTTTACTTCGTTTGTAACATAATTTAGGGGTTGGATGTTTTATACATTTGCATTTTGTTCAGGTACATAGATGAACACAGTGTTCAAGCAGTACTTAGCAAGTCCCTAAAAACTTTATTCCCTAAATTAAGTGATCAAAGAACAAGCATAAAGCAGAAGATGGAAGACTGTGTACTGAGGAAGAAATCGTTAAGTTCTGTGTAGCATTATCCATAAAGATTTATTTACTCCATTTTGTTATTTAAAACTGCTTTCTGAAACAGAGCAGTGCAGCGGAGGAGAGGGGTCAGGAGAGTTCCTGCTGGCTTTGAGAGCTCTCGCTATTAAAGACAAGTGACAGTTGAATGTGACAAGTGACTGTGCAAGGTGGTTCAGAACAGATCTAAACAAACAGATCCTGCTTTTCACATTTGGGCACTGTTTGTGGACAGTGGGAGAAAAAATCTTACCAAAAAATGTCTCCCTAGAAAGTCAGTTAAACACAACATCACAGTCAGTTCAACATCACACAAAGTATCTACCCATGATGCTCCGAAGTTCTGATTCAGAGCCACACACTTCAGAAAGTATTCCAATGGTGTTGCTTTACACCAGGCTACTTCAATACACGTGGAAATTGCTAATACTGACAGTCCACTCAGCGTGGTGAACATTATATTATTTCTAATACAGTCTAAACTTTAAACTCTCAAAAACTTGGTTTCAGATAATCATTCAGAAGATATTTCCCATTCTACCATTTCAAAAAATCTCCTTTTACCCTTTAGGAGGGGTAGAGGAAGGAGAGAACACAGAAGGGAGTAACATCTATTATTTTTCTTCTTGTACCATTAGTATCTTTATGTGACATGTTTTGAAACATCTCTAAAAGCTCAGTCTTAAGAGTGGCAGGAAAGCAGAAAGAAAAGTGTATTAAATGGGAGGTAGTTCTATGCATGCAAATATAGTTTGCTGTATGTTTGCACCATAAATAGTTCTTGCAAGAAATTAGCACCCATGGACTACACACATACCATGGAGGATGATATATGAG
Organism: Chloebia gouldiae; assembly: GCA_003676055.1. NCBI lineage: Eukaryota > Metazoa > Chordata > Aves > Passeriformes > Passeridae > Chloebia > Chloebia gouldiae. Next base: position 4,805,113 of record QUSF01000015.1, read on the forward strand.
GAACCCCCATAATGAAACTACAAGTTGTCTTATGTGTATTGAAAAATACAAGTTTGAATTTAGAGCGAAATCCCTGGTATCAGAAAATACTAATTTGACAATCACTTATTAAATAAGTGTACTATTAACTGAACCTCTCAGGTACTATGGAAAGCCTAATATACTCAAAATACTTATTAGAAACCACACAGAAAACCAGCAGACATGTCTGTATGTCACAGCTCATTTTCTGTAACAAAAATCAACAGATACAATGTATTCCAGTTATTTCTCTGATATGACACTAATTAAATAGCAAAAGAATGATGATAGATATTCACACTATTTTACTTAGAATTACGACCTCATGATAGCCACTGATTATGGTACTAGTAACAAACGTTAGTTTGAAATATTTCCTGACTCCACATGTAAATAGGAGATTTCTGCTCACAGCCCATCCATTTTTGGATGATGATCTCCCTAGGCATTTCTGAGCAAGCCTCAGTTGTTTATCTTCTCCCTGTGCAGCCTGAGCAGCTCTCTGGAAACCCTGACACTGCTCTGCCTGGCCGAGGAGCTACACTGGTTTCAGGTCACATGATGCTATTGGTCTCTGGCTTAGTTAACTCCTACAATCAGAAGAATTCTCAGAAATACAACAGTTTTCAATCTCTGAAGACAATATAACTCACTGAACAGTATTTCCCCCGTATAACATAAACAGCATAGCAATCTTGCTTCTCACACAAACCTGGCTTTAAAAAAAAGATGTTTTCTAATTTCTATCCTACTCAGAGTGCTTTAAATTTAGTAGTTTTAGTTTAACATAAATGCTGGCATGTCAACAATCAAAATGTTTTGGGCAGTGAGTCACCACTTAAGTTACAACACAGAAACTTAAAAATGCATTTGCCTGGAACATTTAATTTTTACAGTAAGAGGACAAATTCAGATTGAGTTGCATTCCATAAAGAAGCCAAATAATTCACCAGCACTTTTCTCTATAACAGTTTTTTCTTAAGGCCCTGATAAGAATGCATTAAAAAAAATAAACCTCAAAACAAATAATTTCAAAAAACACCATACAAAACCAAGGGAAAAAGAAACAAACTAGAGGAAGGGTTGTTTGGGGTTTTTTGAATCATTATTACTTAAAAGACTGTTATTAAATTACAGTTATCTAGGAAATTAAATTACTGCTGAGTATCCGTTGACATGGCAGCCTTATACTAACAAAAACATTGCAGAAACCAATATTTTAGAAACTGAAAAATTAAAAAATACAGATTTGTATAACAAAATTAAGTGTCATCTTTCCTCTGGCTTTTCATATTATAATTAAAGTTCTCTGCACTAAAGCAACTTTTTCCCACGATACATTCTGACTTCTTACAAAGGTATATTTAAAATAAAGACTACACTTACATAATGATCTACTCAATTTAAATTTCTCATGATGCTCAGTGAAATTTAGTTTTGTATCATCTTCCACATACACAGTATCTCAATTTTTTTTTATAACATGTCATTTTACTTCAAGGCTCTATTCAGCAGTGAAAGCATTGAAATACAGAGAAACAGTGCTTAAAACCTGCAGCATCACAATCATTGATTATTCACAGTAGCTGCACTTAATTGCACAGATTGGTACAATGTTAATACAAATAAAATCTATCAGCACTTCATTGTCTCCACTCTTACAGAAGAAGAATTAAATGAAAACCATTAGAAAAATATTGCTTGTTAAAATTAAATCCCGGTACGACAAATGAGAGAAATCTTCTCTTCTCCAAAATGATCTCTTTACCTGGCTGATGCTACTAAATATTAAACATGTAGCGTAAGCTTTATTACTGCCTAGAATTACTGTAATAAATTTCATGAAAATTGCACTGCTATGTGTTTTAGCTTCTCTGACATTTTAAATATATTTTTGTTAATCTAGCAGAACTCATCTGCTAGACTGTAAAGCCACCCTACATAACACGCAACTGTTAAAATGTAAATTGCCAAACTATTTTTAGCTGCTGCTGAAGGGGGGGGGGGGGGGGAGGGGGGGGGGAAAGAAGAATATTCCTGGCCTCGGGAATAATGATTTGAGGCATTGTGTTCATTTTGTTTATCAAGCAGCTATTCAGCCTCTAGTGGGGCCCAAGTGCTTATGCAAGCAAAAGCTTTTAAGAGTGCCTGCAGCTGCAATCCTGGCTTCCAGGTAGGCTGCAGGTTCAGAGCACAGCTGCCCCAGGCTATCCACACTATCTCAGCTCCATCTGGAAGTACTGTTAAAATAGGATTTCAGATCCCGGGTTCCGTCTGTATCATCGTGAGCAGGGGGAGGAAGAAGGGAAAGAGAGGGAGGAGAGAACAGGGGAGATGCGAGGACTAGAAGACACCACGCGCAGTTCAGCCTCGTACGCAATGAAAAGCTCAGCCCCATTTTGCTCCCGCTGTATTACTGTTCCTGTGCAGTGTGCTCCATTCAGCCTATCCGGCTTTGAGTTATGACTCATCCAAGTGCACCTGCGCCCATGTGTTAAGTACTGCCAAATAAAAGCCCAACATCCATTTACACAACAAAGAGATGTATCCCGCAAGGCTGCGGAGCTTCCCCCTCCCCTCCTGTTTGTTCTGAGCAGGGGAAAAAATAATTCTGTCCTTCACTTCACTGGGGATTTTTCACTTCACGTGGATTTTTAAATGCAGATTCATTTATAAACAATTTTCTTCCTTTTAAGAATAAAGCATATTTAATACCACAAAACACCCCTATAGCATTAGATTATCACAGCCATTAATGATTTTTCCACCAAAACCCTTCCAACCTTTTTTATCAAAGCCCTTTATTCTCGAAGGATAAATTTTCAAGCAAAGAGGGATCAACAAACTAGTTGCTTGAAAGCTTTCCTGATGCTAGGCTGAAGTTAGGAAAGGCTTAATGAAGGCTTTAAAATCCACCAGGACTTCACAATGAACATCTGACTCGGTGATTTATGCATATTAATAACCTCAGTCCTACTGAGGCAAGCTGAGCTGTACATGTCCTCCGAATCTTAATGTCTTCAGCTCCACTGGGATTATTACAAATGTAAATTTCTAAGATTCTCAGCTATTAATCTCTGTCTGTCCTCCTGTTCAGCAACATAATGACTAATTAAACATCAAAAGACCTGTACAGGAGATCTTCTTTGACAGCTCCTGGCCCAGCTCTCTTCCCAAGAGAGGAATTCAAATGACAGGGACAAGTGGGTAGGAGCATATGAGCGAGCTACAAATCACTGCTATGAAATCTAAAAATTCCACATCAAATGTGTACTTAGTCCTGCAGAACCACTCCCAATTACCTAGCCTAGCTGTTCATGTCCGGCAGACAGCCCTCCTAGTGCTAAAGTTAAGTAATTTATATGGATGGCAGGTAAAGAGAATGCAATCTGAGCCCAATTTTTATCACTACAAGTAAAAAATGCGGTACTTACAGAAGAAGGCAAACCAGGGGGCACCTTTCTTACTTTCTTTGTCTGTAGAGGATCTGTACACAGAAAAATAGCATTTCATCAAGTATCTGCATTATAGGTGGAAAAGAATAAATAGCTACACCACTCAGTTTTTTTCCTTCCATGATGAATGTCTTATTTTCCAATTTCATGCATTTTTTTTTATTCCCTGGCAAAGAGATTTGTCTTTCACATCAATATAAAAATGTAACATAACTGTGTTCTCCTCTAAACTGCAGCTTTGCTAAATAGTTACTTTCAATTCTTTTCCTAAGGAAAACAGTTATTCCTAAGAACAGTTTCTCTGAAGGGTATACTTATGACCTTATACACTTGCTAAGATATAAAGTATGGTTTTGAGATATATAAGGAGGAAAATGGGACTTATTAGCAAGAGAAATGCTTTCTTTTCTGTGTATCACAGTAAAGACAGAACTATCCAAAAGGAATTTTACATGATTTATACTCTACAAATGCTAAGCTGATGTACATTTTATAGTTTTTAGAGTCTACCAAGATTGTAAATAAACAGCAAATTTAATGACCTAATTCCTTTCCTTGAGTAATAAAGTCAATACATCTCAAATTTGCATGTAATACTAAAGTAGGAGGTATGATACCTGCTTCTTTTTTCCAGTAGATATTGTATTATAACAGAAGTACCCAGCAATTTCACTACCTAAACCAAGAATCTGAACCAGTTTATTCAGATGCTAATAGAATTAATCTGAAAACTCTGCATGCAAATTACAAATCAATGGTGAGATTACCAGTCAACCAATAAAGTCTTTAATTCAAAAAAAAAAAATCTTATTTTTCTGTTTTCATTCAGAACATTTATGAGGATGTGACAAGATAAAGGTGAGATAAGGTGAAATATCTACTGGATATCTTTACTCTCATAGGGCATGCTCACAAAGAAAAGGACTTTTGGAAAATATATTTACACTGGATTCAGAATGTCACCTGGAAAAAAACACTGCTTGGTTTCAATGCAATTTAAAATAAAATTTAACAAGAGCTTGTTATAATCCTGGTCAGACAACTCCTTCTCTGGGATAAAACAGGCTAAATTTGATTTTGTTAGAAATTCTTAGGCAGCACATTTGTAGCACTTAACAAGTCTATTAAAAAAAAAATTAAAACTCAAGACATACTTTCTCAGGCTATTGGAAAAGACTTGAGATAAAAGTGTACTTCCTCCTCCTGACATTCCAAAAACATTTCCATGAATCTGTAACCACTACCTGCTATATGCCTGGCTACAAGCCTTGGATTCAACCATGACAGAAAGAGGAATATCACCAGTTTGAACACATTTACACCCCCTGAGCTTCTCTTTCAAAGAAAAAGCTAAATATACTCTGAGAACTCCATACTTCACTTTCATTTGTCTCATTTAATAATATCAGGAACTTCCTAAAGTCAGTACAGTTTGCCCAGGAAACCAGAATCTCATTCAGGACCATCCCAGTGAGTGCTGCACCTCTCGAGCAGCCTGTGGCCAGCTCCAACACCCCCCTGCTACTCAAACCCAGAGAAGGTTACTACTCTAAGTAGCTTCTCACTAAAACCCATTTAGTGTGGGGTAAAACACCATCATCAGCAGCTTAAAACACAATTCTTTTCTCTTGAAGTTCAAACATCCTTTCAAGCTGTAAACAATTCAGCTGAACTTTTTTAAGTGTTCCTTTTCTGAAACAGGTGTGAGGAACTGCTGCATTTGTTCTGGTATTCTGAGCAACAGGAACATACAACTGTTTTCATAAAGACAGCCAACCTCAAGGTAAATGGCAGTTGGTTTAACAACAAGTAAAAAGGTTATACGAATATGGTATTTTAAAACACATATATACACACATACATTAGGAGAAGAGAAAATGGCCTTAAGTTGCACCAAGAGAGATTTAGGTTTGATGTCAGGAAAAATTTCTCCACTGAAAGGACTGTCAGGCACTGGATCAGGCTGCCCAGGATGTGGTGGACATCACTCCTGAAGGAATTTAAAAGATGTGTAGATGTGGCACCTGGGGACATGGGTTAGTGGTGGACTGGGCAGTGCCAAGGTAAAGTTGGACTCGATGGTCTTAGAGGGCATTTTCAAATTAAATTATCCTGTTATATATAAGATTAAGTTCTAAAGCAATATTTTTTATTAAAAAACATTTTCAAACTTGTTCAGACTATTTTAGTGCCCAAGAAGTTTGCAGTTATAGTTAATATTAAAGTTACTTCACAGAGCAATTTGCATTTGAAAATTTTATTTTGGGTAAAGTATGGTTGGAGTTGCATGGTTCCAACAAACAAGATTTTTATTATGGAATAGAAGTGCTATACAGAATGAGGGGCATTAAAGACTCAACCATATGATTAGAGAAATTCTAATGACCTATCATACCAATACTGAAATATATGATATAACTAAAATATAAGGTTATATAACTAGAATATAATGGGAAACTAGATAATAAGGTTAGTCTCTCTTTTTATACCAAAAAGATTTTCTTTAATTTGCATACCCAATTATTCACAATACTCTTGTAGCAGATACTACAGAACAGCTGTCTCATTCTCGATTCTCTGATTCAACAGAATTAGAAAGCTATAAAATATTACCACTGTCTATGACCAAGTTTGAAAATTCCATTCACCTCCAACTATCCCCAGATTAAAATACTGTCACAGGATTATAACAATTTTAGGCAAGTTCCTGCCTGCATATTTTGCAAGGTAGTTTGATTTTAGGATAAACTACTAACCTCCAATTGCTAAGATCTTTAAAGGCATGTTGAACCAATTACAATGAACTATATATTGCCCTGAATAAAGTTACTTTTAGCATATAAAAGGATAATTATTTCCCCTTTGTGTCCTTCCCCTACTAAATAATGGTAATGACCTCAAGGTCAGGCATTTCCAGGAGTTAATGATGGCACGGGTTAAGGGCACTCAGCTGGTCATCAGCTCCTATCCATCTGTCATTATTGCTTTTGCAATTAAGGGTTTTATTAGAGTTTCTTGTTTGTTTTGTAAGCCAGAATGACCAGTGTTGAATCTAAGCTAGCGTCTCAAAGAAAATGTTAATAATTCCATTTCTTCTCTTACATAGCAGTTTGGTGTGATTTCAATTTCTCAGCACTGAGCAATCTCCTGTATATGAAATGAACTGTCAAAAAAAACCCAAACAAGTCTGCAGAGAAGAATCATGAACAAAGTTTAAAATGGTCTGTATTACTTACCAAGGGCTGAGGAGTCATGAAGTGGCCGTCGGCGCTGATTTGTGCCAGAAAATGGGTAGTAGGGTGTTCCAGGCTTTCCAGAGGATGACAGCTGACCTGGACTTCCGAGCCCCATATCAGACCGAAGCAGACTAGACTACAAAAGTATACAGAGAAAAGTCAAATTAAGTTCTATAATAATGCAGCTGTTAATAGGCCAGGCTGACAAACTATTAACCACACTTACTGCTCTTAGGAATTTACTGGGATTGAGTGAAGGTTCTAGAGTTCAAAAAAATGTAGACTTTTTAATATCAATGTTCAGCATATGTACTATAGCATAACTCAGAAAGGCAAGGCAAGTTTAGCTGTGAGCCTACAGAAAGCCATAACCATTTCAGCTGAAAACATCTGAAAGAATAAATTCATATTTAAATTTTAAACAAAAATCATAATCTTTTGTTTAGTTTGCAATATAACACCTCTTCTATTACACAATATAAACATAATTGATAAAAACTGCTAAGAGTTTATAGCGTGACATTAAGTTTTAGCACATACTTAGAAATCAAGACTTAGATCACATTCATAAAAACGTGGAATAAAATTGTCCAAAAAAATCAAATGCAGACAAGAGATAACAGAGTAGATTAATGAACAGAACATGAAAAATTGACATTTTAAACACTTCAAACTAACAAAGTAGCTGAACCCTACCCTTTTTGTTCTCTTTTCATGCAGTAAAAACAAAAACATTCTAAACACTTAACAAGTGCATTGTATATTGTTTGACCTCACATTATTTGGATTTCCTTTGTAAAACTGAAATGAATGTTGATGATTTAGAACAACATAGTTTTTTCCATGGGTGATACTATGCTTAGCTTTGTGTTAGTCTGACATGGAGTGAAACCCACAGAACTGTCTGTACAGGAAATGTTCTTGTACCAGGTGGTAAAAATTCACTGTGTTTCACTCCTGGCTGGTGCTTTCCTCATGGAGCAGCCTCCACTCTACATTGCACACAGCTAAAGACACACTGCTCTGAAAGTCTGCCAGCAGCAGCCTCAGAAGAAATTTGATTTCTTCAGCCCAGGTCAGTACATGGTGCAGCCTTCCCAGCACAAGGGGGTAAAGCACAGCTGGCAGGACAATGGGGGTGTTTTGCTTAGACTCACCTGCACTGACATTTCATTATCAGGTGATGCTAAGATAGAAACTGCTAACTGGAGTAACTTTTCTACCAAAACCCCACTTAATTCCTCCTTCAGCCTGGCTGCTCCCAAGCCAACATTCCTTGTCGCATGCAGCTGCTCTCCAGGAGGAGCCCTCGTGCTCACGCAGGTTCCAGGGGTTTCACCAAACCCACTCGTGGGCTGGATTATGGCAGGAACTGCTCCAGTGCTGCTGCCTGCTCAGGATACAGCAGCCAGCTGGCACAGCTGCAGAGGCCACTCATTGCTCCTGCCTCTCCTCACCTTCCCTTCTGAGGCCCAAATACTCCATTCATAAATAAAGGTATTTCTGGATTATACTAGATCATCAAAACTGATTTGTCTGGTGTGAGGAGATGTGAAAGGTGAGGTTCACTCATACAGCTCGCAGTAAGGTACTAAATGCCTTCTACCTCGCAGCGCACTGGGATTAGCAGAAAATTAAGACTTCAGATAGAGTCACAAAATATATATATAATAAGCCTTTTTTTGCATTGTATCACCACTGAAATTTCTCTATTTTCTTGTTTGATTACTAATTTAAGCATTAAAACCTTATGTTTTAATTGAATAGAGTGGGATGTGAAAGAATCACCACATCACACACTAAAGGAAGGCCCAAAAGTGTTGAGTATTTTATACAAAAGTGTGACGATCAAAATTTATTTAAAATGTTACTGCATAGAAATAGCGTCCTCTCAGCTTAGTTTCTTTACTGTTATTCTTACAACAGTCTTTGAAACAGAATTCTTAATCTGAAACTCATATTAAAATGAGATGCTCTGATAGACTGACAAAAGTGTATAGCAAATACATGCAGGGGGTAATCTGCTGGTGGGCTGTTCCAAGGTCTTCTAATTTTTGCTTTGGTCAAACAGTTAATACTTTATTGTTTTTCAGAAAACATTATGAATATCAGAACATCTGGCTTACTCAGTATATATCTGAATTTAGCAAAGATACTACTCTAAACATTTACTACAGTTTTAGAGGTGAACACTGTGCAGGAAACCTGGGCAACGTTTTGGGAAAAGCAGCTCCTCCAAACCAACACTAGCCAGAAGAAGAAATGAAACCCGTTCTCACTTAGGCCAACACTTGACCTTCTTGACCAAGAATACCCAGGACTGAAGGAAAATTTCTTTACATAGCCTGTGGGGAAGGGAGGAAGTATTGTGATAGTTGTCATTTCAAGGAGCTGAGGCAAGGTCCCCCTCCCAGAGCAGCAGAAGCGCTGAGGCTGGCAGGGACCTCTGGAGGTCAGCGAGTGCAGCCCTGCCCGCTCAGAGCAGCTGTCAAACACAATTAGGAACCACGGCTGCTCACGTTAAAGACAGCTACTGCTACCCCAGCATCTCCCCTGACCACTGCAGGGATTTTGGAAATGCAATGGGACCCATACAGATGCTTCCAAAACAAAAAAAAGGGCTGGGAGGATTCCTAGTTCCTCTGTTCCCCTACTCATTAAATGGGGAAAGATTTAAAAAATCAAACCAACCAGTAAAAAAATAACCTCTGAAATTATTTTCTACAATGTCATTCCAAAAGGCATGAGTTTGTGTCTTTTCCAGACGTAACCTCCAACCTTTACTTCATGACATTTGCCACTCTTGCTCTTGTCCTAAATATTCCAGTGTTTGACATTTTCACCAGACCCTGAATTTCAAAGCAGCCTGGTTTCTACAATAACATAAAGTTCATGTGTAAGCACTGTAAGTAGATATTCAAGCTATAGTAAATCTCAAGCTGTGCAACACACTCTGAAGAAGTTTTCTGATCTTTACTGTGTTTGGGTAAGCATTTTTTTATTTATAAAAAAGGAATAGAAAACCAAAGCAACACAAAACCACAACCCTCTTCTACCATTGGCCCAATCAAATGAAACATCTGTTTAGAATTTTATATTTGTTCCTCAGTCTTCCTAAAGAAAATAAAAATAGATGTCATTAGTTCAGCTCATTGATTTTTCTGCCTGTTTGAACCAATTGAGAAAAAATATTGATTAGGACTGATCCTTTCCTAAGGGCATCTGATAAAGAAAGGAATACAAAAATACCACTGAGGATAGCAAAAAAGCTTTGTATTATCAGCATCAAGCTTCTGACGAAGTGCCCGAGGTCCCAGTGCAGAGACAGATCACTTACACACGTGGTTAGGGGCATTCTCCACAGAGAACCTGCACCCTCACTCTGAACCTCATCTGCCAAGCATGCATCCAATTACCAAAGAATAATCAATGACTGGTTATTCTCCTGAATGCTTGTCCAAGTCCTTGTCTGTATTACCATTGTAAATAAACAGGCATCACTCCTAAAAATTTGTCGCTTTGGATTTATAATGCATATATCCGGTTTCAAGATATGCAAAAAGTTATTTAAAACAATCTTTTCCATAAGGAATGAGTGTTCCATAACTTAAAAAAAAAAAAAAAGAAAAGAAAAAAAAAGGCTTTTGTTACAATCAACTAAGAACACAGCAAGCCTGATTCAGAAGAGAAAAGAGAAAAAGATGTAAACATGACTGCTTTACTTTTGAGATTTATCCCTTTCAGAGAAACGGAGAAACAATTCTGACAGCCTCAGGGGAAATGGCACGGCCTGACCCAAATAGGAAAGGCTTTCACAAGGGCCACTATCTCAAAAAATGCTTTAAAGGGGTCACTTTCCTAAAGAGTATTTTTGTAAAAATGAAATACAGGGAAGTTGCCTACTCAAGCACTGCAAGGATGAGGTGGGGGGAAAAGAATCATATCCACATATTGGGGGTGGATTTATGCACCTTTGTCAAAGGAAACAAGTAACTTTGCATTGCAGCTGCATTTTCACACAGGCAAAGTTCACTTCCATTCAAACTAACAAGCCAGCCAACCATATGCTTATATCAAAATTATATGCCTGAGATAAAAAGAAGTTCCTCAGTCAACTTATTTGAAAGAATCTATTTTAAAAACACTTTAAAATAATTTAAGCATAAAAGTAAAACTAATTCGACTAATAGCTAAGTTTTCTTCTCTCCAGCCCAGCTCTATGACTCTTTAGATACAATTTGATGCCAAAAATGCTCTGCCTTCAATGAACTTCCAGGATACCAGCCAGCAGAATTCTAATACATTGGTAAACATTTCTTTGATTTTACTTTGATATTTAAAAAAAAAAAAAAAAAAAAAAGTGGACAAGTAAAGGCCACAGATGTCCTTACATAATATTCCCTGTAGCTCTCTAATGCTTAGGCTCTATGGAAAAACCATTTTAACAAATACACTCCATACACTGCCTATATACAGTTTTCCTATTCAAAAATTTATTTGCCAAGAAGCCTTTTCCTTCTTGATCTAAATCTTGTTCACATTCTTCTCTTAAATCCAAACATAGGCAAACACTTTTAAGAATTCAAATTTTCCCAGCATAGCCATAGCCAAACGATGCGACAGTTTCATCCAAATACAACTGTGTGCCTTTACATTATTCATTATTTTCTATCAAAAGAATAATATGGTTGAGAATAAAAGCATTAGCCCATTATATGCAACTGATTATGACAGGCCTATTATGCTGGCATAATAAGGCAGTCTGCTTTGGCAGTGAAATGAGAGCTGCAACTCACCAACTGCAAACTTAGATCTCGAAAATCTCCCCAACAGTCAACTAGATTCAACTAGATTTTATTTTTCCAATTTTTTTGCATTAGCTTCCTTTTCATAAAATTTATGCTTTCAATCACAGCAGTCAGGCTGTACCTATTTAAAACAGGAAAACTGTCTAGAGGTTAAAAAAAAAAAGGTACTTGAGTGTTTAGTTAAAAATTGGGACCTTGAGTACTTTACTTTTACAAAATAATGTAATGCAACACCATTCATCTCAATCAAATCCCTCCATTATCCCACCACAGCCGCTGACAAACTCACTTGGCATCTCTCTATTTCTCAGAATTACACAGAGCAGATGGCAAGTGCATTCCTTGCCTTACTGTAAACTTGAAATGTTGCCCTGGGTAGAGCACAAGTTTCATGTGCATGTCCTTTTTACTCAGTGAGCTATTTGGATGACTTACAGCATGGATATAATGTGTCTCAGTATTGCATGTCTTGCCTCATAGATAAACCTGACAATTTGCATAAGCTGACTTAAAAGAACATAACAAACCAGAAAAGTCAAACTCTGGTAAACTAGCAAAATCCCCCAGCAAAGTTGAATATTTTGTTATGGTGTTTCCAAAGGAAAACCCAGCACAACACTAAAACTTTAACTAATAATTCCTCTGAAATCCTTGTCCAGTAGAGAAGTTAGGGCTGCAAAAAGACCATTCACTCGAGTTCCACGTCATGCAGTTCAAGCCAAAAATATAACTAAGATATAAAGGGTTGAATTTCACTTTGCTCAAGTCTCCAGTCTTTGGAAACTGTAATGAATATGCACTCCAAAATAGGAGCTGAATTTGGAAAAAACACTGACATATGATGTAAATTCATTTTAAATTTAAATTTTAGAGATATGTTTGCAATTATCAGCATGTTGTTAAAGAATCTCATCCTGAGAATATCATCAAATAGTAATGTGAAATACAGTGTTACCATTTTGAGAACAAAGGGACTCTGAATGAGTAATCAATAGCAACTGGCAGAAAATGAGGCATTAATTATGATCCTCTCTAGTGTTTTGTCTCAAACAACATTTCATTAAATATATTGTGCTAACCTGTACATCTTCAAGCCATTACCAATAGATTTGATCAGATACATTTTTGGTCTGTTTCAGGAGGAGGAAAATATCAGAATTAGAAAACCAAAACAACATCTAAAGTGTTACATGATAACTTGAGCTTTTTTTTCTTGATCAATTTAAAGGAAATCAGGGGTTGCCAATAAAACATCTCAGGAGAGAATCCTCTAACAACATGTTGATAATTGCAAACATATTCTTCATTTAAAAAAAATACTTAGGTCTTATAATCTCAGTGTAGTCTCTTGAAAATTTAATTATCATCTTCTATACCTAAAGTATCATGCAGGTTTGAGAAGATAATGACAGTCATCCATCAACTGCATCCTGCCAGTGTAATCAGGCTAATCTAGCTCACTGGATTTCAAACCAGCTACCTAGGGTACTAAATACTGAAGTGATGCAACATCATAAACAAAATTACATTTAGCTTTACTGTCTTTCCAATTAATGGTAACACCGGTAAAGATCAGGTTATCAATATATTCTCTTTTTAAACCAAAGCTTTTCCAGATCACCAAGAGCTGCTTATTCATGTGTGCACCTAAGCAGAGGCTGCTACTGTGGCAAATTCTGTTCATGTGTAAATACACTGGGACTGAGCACAGGGGCAGAGGAGAGAGAAGAAAGGGGTTTATTCAGAATTACATATATGGTGGTTTTTTAGCAGGGCGGAGAGCAAAGATTAAATGCAAAGGGAAGAAATAATTTTCTATTCTTTCTGCATCTAAATGGCTTTAAAGAGCCTGATTAACACAAATATTTTGAAGAGTCCCTTCCTTCTCTTTTGCAATACTGTCTTCCCTGCACTGATGCTGCATATTGGCAAGACTACAAATTCGGTTTTACGCTTCTAAAGCGGCACCCTGCTGATGTTGGTGTCCAATCCCCGAGGTTATGCTGCCTCAGCTTGTCTTCCTTCATCCCCCCGGGCAAGGTATTTTTGCCTTGCTGACTGAATTCTAGGAAGGCATTACTAAGCATTGTGATTACAGGTCAGGCACCCCTCCCTTTGCCTTTGAATCTTTTTGCTACATTATGAAAACAGTAATTTGAACAGCTTCCTTTCTGTGATTATACAAAAGCCGCTTTCTGGAAAATTCCAAAATTTTACAAGAGAAGTTGCTGAGTGGTTATTCATTTATTTTTTTAATTTTTATGGTACCACCCTCCTTGCTTTCCTTTATGATTACAAGATACTAGCATGAAGAGTCAATATTATAATAAAGAATTTTATGCTGAGTTTATTTACAATAGTCAGACTATAAAAGATATTATAAAGCTTAAACTATCTTCACATCTGTTCCTTAGTTCTCAAACTATCCTCTGCATCTTCAGCAAAATTATTTAAAAATATTTCAGACCATTAGTAGATCATTTCATGTATATAGTATGGAAGCTGTACATCTCCTCTCCCACACAACCAAGAGAAAAACCTCTCCTGTTCTAAGAACCAAGTCAGAAAATTATTAATAAAGCTACCAGTTAATTGTTAGAACATGGAGAACCCATAAGTTTTCACATATGATCAAGGGAGAGCTCATTTCAATAGTAGGGTGCCAGGAAATGGCCAGAGATATCTTAGGCTACAATCTCCTCTCCTGAATAAATGTAATCCTTCTCTCCCTGCTCTTCAGAAACCTGTGCCAGCAGGAGCACCAGTGTCTGGAAAAGCACTCCAGAACACAGCTGAAACCAATAGAAGCTGGATGGTTTAGTTCCATGAAGGAGAAATGTAAATGACAACTCTTGTGCTTCTCTCCAGCACTGAGCGAGTGCCCAAGCTCTGCTCTCCCACCCATCCCAGGACTGATCTCAGTAACAGGCTGCCTACACCCTCTGCTCCCCCTCCCCAGTCCTGCTCAGGGCTTCTGTTCTTGACACCAGTTATTTGTGCAAATGTGACGTTTGGGAAGGGACTTCCTCTACCTAATAATTAAAAAGGAAGGCAAATGGGGGCTTAACATACTAGAATAATTACAGACAAAAGGAATGCACACTTCAAGAAAATCCAAAGGGCAATCCAGCTCATTCAGATAAACAGGCATGGTTGGGAGTACAGAGCTGAGCTAATATTTTCCCCATCCCCCAGTAATACCACAAATTTGTAACTGAGAAGCACCCAGCTCTGAGGCAGTCAGAATTGCTAGACACAAACAGCAATTCACCACAGAAGTTTTATCTGCAGTCCATGCTATAGCATTATTTTTCCTTTCTTATGTAGCAATATGTAAGATAATATGCATATTAGTCTACAGAATATCCATAACCTTATATACAATCAAGAATAAACCAAAAAATAAAGCTGCCAAGAAAATTTTCCAACCCTGAATAGTGTGAGAAATAGAAGGGCAAAGACAAGAAACTTACTTGTTTCTTGGTAAAGGCATTGAAAATTATTCCTTACAGAACTGCTCCCCCTTTATAAATAGCATCCCTCCTCCAACTATAACAAATTCCTAACACCTGCTACCCACTTCATTCCAGGGGGAATGTCTTCCCTGATTAACTTCAGGTGGTCACCTCCAGCGCTGGAAAAAGAAATCTAGCCTGTGCCCCATACATTTTTACTTTCTAAAAAGGTTCTGCACACTCCTTATCTGCTGAGTGACAGGAGATATTTTCCCCATAGCACAATAAGTAATTCACATCTAATAAATCATGATGAAAAGAAAGTTAATATTGCTTGATTCTACTTGAGAAGTAAAATAAAGCAAAATAAACTAATGTTCAGGCATTTCATCTGCCCTTAAACTATATATCCTTCTTCCCATCCCAGTCTTTTAGGATGGTATCAGCTGGCAGAATCCAGAGTCACTGCTTCAGTTAACATTGTGTCAGCCTTTCCTTCAGCAGCTGCATTTCTTAGAGATTGATAGCTCAGCTGTAAAAATCTGCTTCAGGGAGACACCTGATATCAAAAGTGTCAGAGAAGGGGAGATTAAAAAGAGAAAATTTACAAAATAAAACCAGTTTTTCAGCTTTAAAGTTATATTGGTATTAAAAACCCCACACATGTACAAGCCTTAAATTTTTTATATACTTCCATAACTCAGTATTACTTGGATTTAAAGAGGCATCGTGTTCTCTGTACTGCTTCTACAACTATGTGAGGAAGGAAGAAAAGCAACTGGTGCCACTGCTTGTAGCCTTTCTAAGGCCCCACTCATCAGAAAGGTGCAGAAAATGATGTAATTTTCTGCCTCATTGGAAAGATCCATCTAAAACATCTTCAAACATACACCAGCAGTGAGGAGGAAGAGATTTCTTGTTGTTTAATAGACACTGGTTGGCAGAAATGCTGGCAGAGCATCCTAGGAGCAACTGCAGTGCCAGGCTGCCACGCTGCTCCTCTGGAGCACACCTGCAGCCTGAGTTGGATTTATTTGTGTGCCTTTGCACACAAATCTGAACAACAACCACCTGGGAAAATACCATGTGCTACAAAGACATCCTTCTAGTCTAACTCTTACATTTTAAGTAACATCCCAGCTGTCAAATGCCACTAAAATCCTGCTCTACCCCACTATTCACAATCACTCATTTCTTTCACTGTTGTCACTTCTGAGCTTTTTGTCCTCACAAAACTTGTATTTCCAATTACATTTTTCATATTCTTCTCTACATTTCCATTTTTGTTAGTAAATCTCATTTCTGCTTCTCACATACATTTTGCACATTCTTACCACCTAACATTCACAATTTTGTATGCTCAATCTTACAGCTATTTAATGTTACCTGATGCTTTATTAAAAACATTAAAATCAATCTTCTCCATTACACCAAATACACATCTTACAGTTATATAATTTATATAACTGTATAAATTAAAATTATAATATAAATAATATATATAACTGTTTACATGACAATCATATTAATATTTCTTTTATGAAAATAAATTTTAATGAAAATGTATAAATTTATTGTTACATAAAATTTATTAATATTAGTTAATATGTTTAGGAACATATTAAAAATACTTTTAAGTTGGTGCTATTTTCTGGTACCTATACTCTTGTTTTAACTTTTGCTTGCTTGATCCTCATCACCCAGCCAGTAACACAAAAAAGTTGCCATTTGTGCTTATGCACAATACGAATGAGCTTTTATGTTCTCCCTAGACAGCTCAAATTTCTGGAGTTGTACCCTTATTACACTTCCTCAACTATTAGAGAGTGAGCTCTGAGATAACTACTGGCCCCAACATGGCAGGACTGTTCTTTAGGTTTGAATTCTGCTCAAGCTGCTTTAAAGTCTCTTTAAATTTTAAAGAGGCAAATTACTGACTATGCAAAGACAAAATAACATACACTTGCAGTCATTTCTTTTGCTGAAGTGATCATCTGTTAAATTGCCCAAGAAATTGGTGCTAAAGGCATTTTTTGGGTTTATTTCAAAAGTTCTTATAGTGTTTGTTAAGAAACACATTTTTTTTACACAAAAATAAAACAAACTTTTTAGTCCCTTAAGGATGTAACAGCTAACAAATACAGTCTAACATGCTGCCATTTTATTCTTTAACAAAGAGATAAATTTGCAGGCAAAAAGATGCAAACCTTTAAAGTTCCATGTTAAATTGTAAAGAAAGGAGAAAGTGGCAAATTCTGAAAAGTTGTCTGAAATCATGTCTTAATATGTTTACTTTAAGTATATCCCCAAAAGGAGCACTAAGTGTGGTGCTAATGTGCATAAAATGTTACTGAGATGCTGCAAAATTCAGGCTAATTTAATAAAGCCTGATGTGCCTTACATCATGTTACAATGATGCAGTAATATGCTGCTAAATGAGTCACCTCACATTAGCTTCATGGCAACAGCAGAGTTGATGGCTATGGAAAGGAAAATGGGGTAGAAATATTACTGCAAATATTGATGGACCAGCTTTCTGTTGGCTATTTTTTCATCCAAGAAAAAGCTGCCTTATTTATTGTGTATTACCAACATACACAAAACTTATATAATAATAGCAGCAAAAATGAGTAAGAAATCCATCTGCCACTAAATACAATATATGTAGTGTACACAGAATCATATAGATTATCCATATGCTGTCTGTGTAGTGCTATACATTTCACACAGTACGTATATACATCATGTCCTATAGTGTATATTTTATAAATTTATGTATATATCTATGACTATACATAGTCAAAGTGAAATGTAATTACTAAATTCAATCCATAGCTCCCTTCCAGCACTCATATATTCTACAATTTTACCAGCAGCACTTTTTTCTAAATGGGTTTTATAAGTTTTGAAGTCTCCCATCATCATGTAGACCATAGAGATTAATGAGTAACAAAAACAGAGTAAATTAAGATATGATTCTTTATAAAAGGGAACACTTTAAACCACAAGTGCTGAATGCCTCTTTAGTTCCTGCCTAGCATCCATTACATTCAGCACTCGATTCTACTCCTTTCCCACACACAGGATAGAGTGCAGACTTCAAATTATTATGAAGGGAGGAAAAATGTGTTATCTCCACATGTCAAAAAATCCATCATGTCTATTTTTCATGCATGATTGTTTAGAATGAAAATAGAACATTAAGGGGATAGTCACCAACAATTTACTATCCTGAGCCCAGTGATGCCAGTGGGGAGAGACTGTGCCAGGCACATGAGAACAGGCACTGTGAGGCTAAAGGAGCATCCCCCACCAATTACCCAGGGCACTCTCAGGCTCCTGGGGATAAAGTTACCTTCTGGGAAGACCCACACAAATAATTAGAAGAATTAGTCTAACAGCTACACATGTACTGCACATTTATCTCAATTTCACTTTAAAAATAGTGCAGACCCCTGGCTTTCTTTGAGCTCAGACCTGTCAAACCAATGTGCAGTGACAGCTGGGGACCTTTTTGATGACACTGGAAATGGGAGTAGTGAATTCAATATCTGAAGTCTAATCTTGTTTCTTTCACATAAGCTACTGTTTTCAGTACTAAATCACACAAATGTGAAGAAAACTCTTTTTATCACAAGAAGGTTTCTTAAAATTTAACCTTTACCTGATTTATAATTTGTGAAAAGCTGCCATTCCCAAAACTGCTATTACATGGCCAACAGGAATGGTGGAGATTCCCACAAAAATCACAAACCACCACGGTCCTTCCAATTCAAAGTGTCAAGTCATGTAGCATTGCATTTCACTCTGACAGCTAAATAAAGTTTTTAGTATTTCTTCTAAAAGCTGTCAATTCTTCCTCCAGGTAAAAATTTTTGACATTCATCTATATCAGCTCTGCATAAGCCTTAATTTGTCATCTTACCCATCCACTTAAAGTCTATATACTTTTGGATGCTCCTTTTTGGCTTGTTTAAAACACCTGATGGAGAGAAAACTTGAGAACCTGAACTTCCTGCTAATAAAATATTTCTAAATTAGCCATATTTACATGATTGTGACTAAATGCTACAGCTGAATCAGATTCTATTACCTAAGTCACTCAGGTTCCTAAGCTACATTGAAAATCAATCACACTTCAACTCCTACAGCCTAAATATAAAGCCTGTAGGTAGCAAACAGTCCCTACAAATCACTGCTTAGATTATTTTCAGTAAAAGGTGAGAATGATACTAAGACTCTGAAACACTGCAGTTTACAGTAGTCTTGAAAATTTTCATTCTAGCCTTCTGTAAACTCAACAGAAAGTAAAAATTAAAACTCCTCACACTTCCATACTAGGTTAATACCTTTTACACCAGTAACATAAGGAAAGGAGGTAGGAAAAGGATGGATTCAAGAGTATTTGGAGAAGTTAAGATATTTTCAATTCATCTGTACCAAACAACAAACTCAGGAGATTGACTAGCTTTTGCCATTTTACCATTTTAGAAACCTTAGCCATTGTCCTTGAAGAACTCATGGTTCAGAGCAGACAGTAGAAAAGAGTGGGGTTGGTTGGTTTCAGAGAGGCAGAAAAGTAGTGGCTTGTAATTCCTCAACAACCTACTTTTTTTTTTAATAATACTGGAAGAAATAGACTGCAAATGTCAGAAGATAATGAAGTGATACTGGTTCAGCTGGAATACAGTATATAAAATTAATTTCCTTCTCAGATTGTATAATAGATGTTTTAATAAGGCTTTTACCACGTCCACATTTCACAGGTGAACTAAGGAACCAAGGACAACTAAAACTACTGTTGACTACAAAGTGAAGCTGATAAAAAACAGCTAAGAGTTTATGATCAACCGTGGGTGAATGTATTAACTGAGATTTTGCAGGCGTCTGTTTTGGGCATCATTCCACCTCTTAATTAGTGACTTGGATGAAAAATGAAGACTGCATTTACTAAACTCACAAAGCAAATAACCCATAAGGATCTACAAATGCAGTGCAAGCCTGGAATTCAAAATTGCACTGACAAATTTAGAGATGGTAAAAGCAATGTGTTTAAGAAGTAAACACATTTTTGTACATGGAACCTGTAAACTGAAAAACACAGGGTGAGGAATAGCAAGCTAGCCAGTATTACCATAAAAAGGTATTGGGAAATTTTAGATCACACGACTCAAATATGTATCAGAAGCTGGATATTTGTTAGGAAAATAGGCAAATACCACCCAGCAAAACATTCGCAGTACTGTCTGAAAGATCCAGAAAATTTCTTTTTGCCATGGTGGTAAGGCCCTAGGTGAGGTACTTGACCTCATTTAAAGCACTGGAATTCCCTAGAGTTGTGAAGCTACTGGAGAACATTGAAGGCAGAGCATAAGCTTTTCTACCAATATTTCAGTCAGAGATAGATCCTGTTACATAGCCACTGTTAAAATATAGCTGCACTATATATGCCCAGGTGAAAATTAACTTCAGTTATGTCTTATCTTTTCTAAGGACTCCTTATCATCATCATCATCTAATGGTTTTTTCCAGCCCCTACAGACTTAAAAGAGAGTAGATCCATGCCCACTGTCTGTAAGACAAGAGTTAGCTAGTTTAATTATAAAGATGTTTAGATAAGGGACCAGGGAAACTTTCTTAAAGTAATTACACTTCAGTAGTTGAAAACAAAAGTGCTCATGCAGTCTTTTCCATCTCTAGACTTTTTTGGGAACTGACCACATGCAGCTTCTGTCAGGGACAATGCAGCTGATTCTTCATTTGGATTGCAATGACCTCTCATGGTCACTTTGGACCTTCTCTATGACAGATTTCAAACACTGTAGCTGCAATGAGAGCTGCATTTCAAGCACTACCATGCATTCAAACAAACAAATAAAAAATATTCAGAAATCCCACCACAGTCCAAGTTAAATAAATTCAAATGCTTTCAGATTTACCTGACAAAGACCAAAATAAAGTACATACTGTAATTTATCACACGAATTTAAATGGCATTAAAATTTAATTGAAAGTTAACTCTATGTTCATTTTTTATTTTCCTGAATGTAGAACTAATACAGATTTACCTACAGTAACATTTTCCCCACATACTAAAAATCTTAAGGAAAAAGAAACTGAGGAAGATTAAATAGTGAGAAGCTCATCAAACAGATAAAGAGAACTGAAAGTGATGTTAATAGAAACAAACATGTATAGGATTGTAGGCTTAAATAGCTATACATAAAAATTATTATTAAACACTACTAGATAGAAACAATCCTAAATATGCAGAGATATAAAAGGATTTTCCTCACTGAGAAACTGAACAACAGAAATTACACTCATTACTGCAAAGCAGAGTGGAATTTTATGCAAAGTTCACATAAAACCATTTTCCAATACAAAACATTAATTTAATGAAAGAATAATGTGGAAATTAATTTGATTCCAAAACTGATGCCAAATTTAAGTTATTATATTTAAATAGAGTACACACAGAGTTATTTCAACAATAGTAACTACACTAATACAATGTTTTACTGTCTAGACTGGCAATAATGTCAAGCCTATAACTCTCAGGTACAGAGCTGTACTGCTTTTTGGGAGAACGTTGCTGAAAGCTCACCCATACAGCTACAAATGGGTCTTTGTTTGCCACATCTGCGCTGCAGAGGAGTAGTAAAGGCTGTGAGAATGATCCTTTCTTAATAGGGGAAGCATTGCCACGTGGTGCTGCCCATTCACACTTCCCAAGCTACTAGTTAAAAGACTGAAAACCAACATGTCAAACTCATATGCTAGATGTTATCCTCCAGAAGAAAGACACTTCTGAAAATATCAGCTCAAAGGAAATAGTCAACCTACAGTAAAATTACAAAATGTTCCTCTTTGAGAAATTAAACATAAATTACTTAGAATTACAAACATATTAGTTATTTAAATCTTTATCAACAGACACTGAATGTAATCACATGCTAATTATACTTTTTAAACAGTCAAACTTCCTGTACATTCAAAACAAACTTTTAAACAATGATCAAAGTATTCTTAATCTGGCTCATTAGAAATAACATGAAGATGTTTAGATGAATCATCACACTAAAATGAAGAAACTCTGTACTTACTTGACAGCCAGGTAAGCCTGTATCTCTACCATACAGTGGAAATGGACCTCTGTCAGAGGTTTTTCCTATAAAAGAAAGAAATTAAAAATTTGGTTATTATTAAAATTCCCTAGACATCAACATCAGTTGTCCTTTTATGCAATTCAGAAAATCTATTAGTATTACAATAAATTTACAAACATTAAGTTGCATTAATAAAATCAGGTTTTTATGTGTGTGTTTGACATGCTCAAACAACACTACAGTAACAGATGACATATTTACCTAATTAAATTCCTT
Organism: Chloebia gouldiae; assembly: GCA_003676055.1. Lineage (NCBI taxonomy): Eukaryota > Metazoa > Chordata > Aves > Passeriformes > Passeridae > Chloebia > Chloebia gouldiae. The sequence continues at coordinate 4,827,473 of QUSF01000015.1, forward strand.
TTGTAACCAGTCAGATACTATAAAATTTCCTGTTCAGTATGTTGAAATACAAAAGGCAAAATCCATTTTTATTTCCATTATCAACAAGCAAAGGTAGACACTTTCAGACATTTCTCCTTCCTACATGAAAGTAACACTTAGCTGGTATCCATCTTAGACAATAAATATACTGAGCAATAAAACAAAACCATATGAAAAGCAAACAAAAACTTCATTCAAAACAATAAAACTCACGCCACCCTTAAACCATGGCTGATTCATTCAGCTCTTGACACTCACCCCTAAATCCTTAAAAATCTTTTTGTTTAATGTACAGATCAGCAGGCACAAAACTCAAGCAATACAACTGGGCAAGACAAATGCAATTTTTGTGGGTAAGCAGCACACAGAGAACACAGTGCAGAGTAGCTGCCTTCTGATGTTGCTGCCTCAGGTCACAAGACATTAGCAATGGGTTTGCCAGCTCCAGAAAATCTACTTAGTGCTGTATTTATTAGGTATGCCACCAAAATGGCACGTTTGCATATGAAAACTCAGTGTGCAACTTCTCCAGTAGAGCTCAGAAGTTTATCAATCTACACTTTGAAAAAAATCTTTAATAGAAGCCTGCTGAACAATGCCAAGCATCAGACACTCATCAAGTTTGTGTGTAACAAAAAACACCAAGTGCATGTGCCTGCCCTAATTACAGCACAGTCAGGACTCAGAAAACCCTGTACCACCACTCAGTCTGATCCAAAGGCAAGCATTAATTAACCAGATCTACCAATTTGAAAATGAATGCTATCTCACCCAACTAGGCATTCCCTTTGCAAATGATGTGCGTGTTATCCTGGCCTAATAAGAAGAAAAAGTAGCCTTTCACATTCCCATTTCAGTGATAAATAGCTCCATGTTACTGCAATTGCACTTCAAGAATAGGACTTCCTTTGCTTTTTCTGATTTTTCTCTCTTACTACCAGAAGTCCCTAAATATAATTTCATAAGAGGAAAATCTAAAGTAAGCTTTTTGTTAATTTTAAAAGTGTGTCTTGTGTAAGCAGGGAGGAAGTCTGAATCTCTTGGAACAACATCTCTGCAAGATTATCATCATGATAGCTACCAATAGTATGGTCAACAGTAGTTTGCTTGAAAAATGGTAGCTCTGTTGTAACAAAGGGAGAAAAAAAGTTAACATTTTTCTGCTGAAGCAATTTGCCTCTAACAATCTATCAAGCACCAAGCAAATAAAATACCTAGCATGCAAAATTATAAGTAGTAGGATGAATCATGCTGTTCATTTTAAACCAGACTCAGCACTTTCTTTCCAGAAAATGAGAATCTCATATCACATGATAAACAACTTTGACTGAAGTATGCAGTATTCTAGGCAGGCTTTAAAACAAATATTTGTGCAAGAATCAATTACAGAGGCTAGAAAAATTATGATTTAAATTATGGTTTGTGTAGTAAGCAAGAAATTGTTAGATAAGAATGCATAAAATCATGTTATTTAAATGTTATAATTTTTAAAGTATGGCAGATTCATATTAAAGGAGAAAAGCTTACTCCAACAGCCCAATCTATAGTAAATTTCGTTCCAAGAAGCGACCAGGAGAAGTCAAAGCTTTTCTGATGCTCAAGTGCCTAAATTTATCAAAAATTAGCTGGAGCAAATTAACATTTAACCTGTGTTCAAATGTCCAAGCTTTTCAATGAACGGTTTGGAAAACAACCCAGGATCAACCATGAGAGGGTGCCTTTCATAGACAGTCTCCCAAACACATTGCCCTTTCAAGCACTTAGACAGGACCCTCAAACTTTCAGTAGTGTCACAATACTAAAGGTACACATTTTTTAAACACCAAAACTGAACAGGCACACACTGCAGCAACACGCCCTGAGCCCACACTCAAGTCCTGCTCCTGGTTCCCTCTCAAAGTGTGGAGCTGCACCTTGTAGTCCCTTGCGTGGGACTGGGATCAGCAGCTTGATCTCCACATCAGCACGGCACAAGGATGGGACAGAGGTGGGTGATCCTGGGCACTTCACTGAGTGAGTGAAGCCTCTGAAGCTTCAGTGAGAAAACACCAAGGTTTCCCAGCACCCTGCTGCCTGGCCATATCACAGGACAGCTTCCCTTCCAACACAATGGAAAGGTGATGCAGTACAGACTTCACACTGCCCGTTGTCATCCCAACACTCTGCAGCTGCTCCAGCCTAGGCACAATGCTACTTTCACTACTTAAACCTTTGTAAGCTAATGCCAAAGGTAATGTTTACTTCTCAATAGAAACAGAAAATACTTAGCACTACTTCACAAGTACTTGAAAGGTGGGTGATGTCAGGTTTGAGAAGATGAAACTTCCTTGATGGTTCACTAACAGGTAAGTCCCATACACACTCAGATCAACGTATGGGCAGTCTCTAATATCCAATAAAGTTCATACACATGGCCAAATATATCAAAGCAGAATTACTTCGTTGGTTGTCAGCTTATGAAATACCTTTCTTGCTTACTTATACTGTCTACAGATTGGCAGAAGTGCATAAAAATGTAGAGGTCACAGTAAAACCCCAAATTACTGGAGTCCCAGGGCTTATGAGAATGCAAACTCTAAAAACACAATGAGAGTGAGAGCCAAAGCAGACCCTGACTTGCAGGCTTACCCCACAAGATTTTCAGCTGAGTCTGTTACGCCCTCTCTCAGGTCTTGTCTCACTCAGTGCCCACTACGCAAATGGCAATAGTCTCTTTTGCATTGCAGCTGGAAATTCAGAAACACTAATGCTCAGCATTTCAGGGACATAAGGAAACTCATTGTGGCACCCAATATTAATTAGAAGAAGAAGACCAAAAAACACTATAAATGACAAAATCCTTGTTGAACATGAATTAGAAGAAAGAGAGCAAAAAACACTATAAATGACAAAATCCTTATTGAACACTTTCATTTGCACAGGTTTGTGCACAGACTTAATCAGCTGGAAAGGTAAAGCAGCTGCCCAGATGAAGTTTATTTCCTCTTCAGATCTGATTTTATTTTCACACAAGAAAACAGTTAGCTGCTGCCATTTTAAAAGCAAAATCTATGCCTTGCTTACAAAGTAGCATCATGGTAAACTTTTCTTCAGGTTACATCCTAGCGGCTCTATATACCAGAGTTGTTTATTCCAAGCAGACTTGGAATAAAGCAATAGACGTTTAAAAACAATTGAGTTGGTTATATTCAAAAATTTTACATTTGCACAGGTCAATTCACAAGGCATTTGAATCTTTTAATAACTTAGAATTAATATGTTTTATTGGGCCTCGGTTTTTTGGTTTTTTTTTAAAGTGTGTTTTTATCAGGGAAAATTTCAAGAACCTAGTCACCACCTAACAGGCTTAAAGTTCAGGGACTGTGGAGTTAACAGAAACCCAACCAAGAAAATCCCACTAGGTATTTTGAACCACAAATATTTCCCAACTGCATAAATTTAAAACCTTGACACATTCTCTACCAATTCAAACATTAATAAGCATTTAGTAAATAATTTTTTCTCTTGCAATCACTTGTCTAAATGTGATATGCTCACAACTTAACATAGCCTTTGAATACCACACGAGGAATTGTCTTCCACAATACAGCTATACGTGTAACAGCTGTGCAGCCTAAATGCTCTGAACACAGAAGGAACTGAAACAGCAAGATGCAAAGTGATAGTGAGCTGAAAACAGCACTACATTAACTCAGTCGAGGACTACTTCAGTGATTGTGCTATAAATGCCTGCCAGTACAAAACAGCCTTTTCCCACTGCTTCTAGAAAATGCTTGGCTTATGAGAAGATGACAGAACTCTCAAAAAATTATTTCAATTTCCCAAAGAATTAACCCTTTACAGACTGAAGATCTTCCTGTGCATTGCTAAGAATTTGTTTGGTTGGCAGTATGGAAAGCAATGTTGTCTTTTAATGAGCAATGTTTATCATCCAGTATGAATGCTATAGTGACCACAGCTGGCAGCTGCTCTGTTTGTCAGACATGAAGCATGTCTGGCCTACTTGTACAGAGAATCTGCTGTAAGTGAATACTGAAGCGTGTTTTTACAGTTCCTAAATATCATTTCTTCAATGAGAACACTTTAAACTGGTCCCTACAGACAGCCTACCCAAAAATCAGCATATAAACACTGTTGACAAATTTGAGAATTTCTTTTTTAAGTTATTAAAGTTTTCAGTTTAATATTTCAATTCAATTCAGCTAGAAATCAATTATTAGATTGCTTTCTTCCCCCGCCACATCCATAAAAGTATGTGTCTGTGTTACCCACTGAATGAATACATTCAAATAATTTTTCATTTACAGACCCAACGTAACAAGGAACAAGCTGCACAAGCTACACTGGCACATACAAAAGATGCAAGAAAAACCTTCAACAAAGTACACGTTTTTCTACTAATCAATATTGCTTTCCAAATTACCATGAGGTAGAAAGTAAACGAAGTTTATAGAACAAGATTCTTGTAGGTCCACCATTAATTTCTTTAAATTTTGTTGGCATTAAAAATTCTTATACAGCAACTATTCAGTACAATGAAAAAAATATTATGTTTTATTAAAACACAAATCCATCTCTGCTTCTAGGACTTGGTGTGTTGCCTTCTTTGAGGCAAGACTGACACATGCAGCCATAAAAATTTTTACTACATATCTATGCATTTCCCACAGCAGCAGAGGAATAATTTCTTCCTTTTCTACTATGCTATATAGCATACTCATTAATAGAGGCTGTCCCAGTTTTAGTATCTTCTCTCTAGCATTTTAAAGATCTATAATGTGCACATGTATACATTGTGAATACATATAAAAATACAACATACATTTTTCGTTCTGATACTTGAGCCCCAGAACTCCTGGAAATGAAACAGAGATCTGGAGCAACACAATTAGAAGAAATGGTTTAAAACAAATGACCTCCTATTCTCTTCATGACAATGTTTAAGTATTATTGGCTGATGTGTGCCAAGCATGCTGCTGGCTGCACTAAGGATGTTTAAGAAGCCAGTGCCAACAAGTGCAGCTGCTGGACTTGCAGCACCCTCCTCCTGTTCATTCCAAGCCAAATTACTCACTCAGCTATGAACAATGAAGCAGCAACACAGAAAAATGCCAAGTGCAAGTGAGATTAGTGATAAACTACAGGATCCCTACAGAGGTCAGTGATTAGCAGGTCCCCAGCCGTAATCACTTCCCTAACCCAGCTTTTATCTCATCACTCGCTCCATCTTAGTTCAGTCTTCTGACTGCAAGCAGCTTCTCCAGTCAATAAACCTCCAAGTCTTGCAAACTCATCCACACTCTCACACCTTTTAATAAAGCAGTCAAATCTACACAATACAGAATGTCTCCAAACTTGTAGGACACATTTTTAACCTTAAGTTTAATGAGTAATTAATACACAATAAAATCCTATTACTGGAAAAATTTTAATAAAGCAACAGAACAAAAGGAAAACTACAAACATACTTAAGCCAGAAATGTCATGCCCAAGTGTTGATCAGCATTGCAATCTATACAGCTCATTATAAAAATGATATGTACAGACTGCAACTAGTGAAAAAATGTAGGACTTTTTTCCCCCCATACTGTGACATCTTGTAAGACCAATTTTCCCAGACAGCAGAAGCAAATGTTTTAGCAAAACTTGGGATTAACACTACAGATTTGCTCTGTCCTCCTTTTTTTGGCCAAAATTTTGACAGACTGAGATCCTACAAAACTAATGATTATCGAGAAGTAAGAACTATGATTCTGACTGAGATTTATGGGATTTAACAGTCCAATCTCAGGTCTGCCAGTAATCTCCTAGGATTCTCCATGCCATAAATCCTCATTTGTAAGAAGACAGCATCATACTTCTGTTATCTAGTCCAATTACTTATTTGGAGCAAGAACTGCTTTTCCCATCCAAACGATCCAAAATGTGAAAACACTGAAGCTGGAATTACCTGTAATCAACTTCCCATTATAACTTTTGCAATTTAGGAACGAATACTGAATTATTGCTTTTGTTAACATTTGCACAAGATGATCTGGAAAAAAAATTCAGTTTGCTTTCCAAAGACTAAAAAGATCAGAAGCTTTTATACTTACAGTTGTGTCGGCATTTGCAGATGTCTTTCACTGTAAAAATTCTACTGATTGAACCAACCAGGCAATAAATCTCTGAGTATATTTATAAAGATGTTAAACACAGAAGTCAAGGGATTTCTCACAACTTCTTTAACACAATATTTTTTTAAATAATGTCAGTGTGTGAAGAGGTATTAAAGAACCTGCTTCTCAAAGACATGTCTTTGACACTTCCATCCCATTGATTTGTAAGTACATCTAAGAAAAGATGGAGTATTTTGTCAGTTTGCAGATCACTGCACAGATCTTGTGCTATAAAAACAATTTATTAATGTTCTTATGTACTTCAAATACACAGGAGGTAAGGGTGGACTAAATTCCACATTATATTTGGATTGACCCTATGAACTTGTAATTTATATGCTCATGTCAACTAGGAACATTTCTATTCCAACAGAGGCTGATCCATGAGGGCTCCTTCCTCAGTACTATTCCTGTCCCTCCACTTAGCAGGTTTACTCTGAGCTGAATAACAAATCAAACGTTTGCAAGGCTAAAAGGCACTGAAGTCGCTGGCAGGAAGAATGCACAGCAGTAACTGAGGGAAGAGGGAGGACAAACCTGAAGAAAGAACTTTCTTCTCTTCCTCCCCCAAGCATATGTAGGCAAGTATCTGCGAACCAAATAATTCCTGAATAGCTGTTTCATGCACTTCCAAATCCTCCACTACTGTGTCTACCCCAGGCTAACCATAGCATTAACAATGTTAACACTCTATTAACCCATTCTGTGTGTTGCACATAGAGAGAACACCCAGAGAGAAACACATTAAAAATACACTAAAAATGAGGGCAATCAGGGATATAAAATATCCAGAAAACAATAACCAAAGTGAGTTTGCATGTGAACACAACACACAATCATTCCACACTGGTAGCATTTGTCATATACAATTACTTACCTCACCTATCCATCCCATATTTTTCTAGAGTATCCAAGTGTCTTCACTTTGTCAATTAAAATATTTTTCTTTTGTCATCTTCCCCACCTCATCCCCAAGGGATTTAGCTCAAATTCTTAAGTAACTAGCAAAGCTGCTACTTATAGTTAACTTGAAAAGCATCCCTTGCTCTCCTGGTGTGGAATTTGTCCCAGATCTAAGGACAAAAATTACTTTGAACATCAATTACATTCTTAAGTCTAAAGTCAAGAGGATTTTTTAATTGGAAATGAATAGAGAATCCACACATTTCAACAAAATGCTACACCTGTTTCCAATTAAAAGATTATTTTGGTGAGACTATTTACTACAAATTACTAATTACTTCATATGTGTATATAAGTTCTGCAGGTATCTACAGCTTCTCTTATCCAAGATCTATTGATTCTCATTTAATGTGAAAAGTCAACTTGCCAACAAAGAAAGATTCCCTCCTTGCCCATTTTGTGTATAAACACAGGCACAAACACAATAAACATTTATAACCATCTTCCATGAGGCAACTGCAAATGTATACAATGATCCTCTGCTGCACAACAATTTTGATAGTTCTTACTTGAATGACTTGCACAACCTTTTCTAACTTCACCCGTCACAGCCATCTCAATTGCAGAGACAGAGGTTTGCAAAACAGGAATTCTCAAACTGTGGGCTCCAGACTAGCAGTAGCTGCTAGACTGAAGAAAAAACCCCAACAACAGAAAAAAAAAACCAAAAAAACCCCAAACAAAAAACCAACCAAATAAAAGACCCCACCAAACCACCCAAAGAACCAAACAACACAGGAAAACAACATAGAAAACCAAACCCCAAATACACATTAGATGCTAAAACACATTTTGGAAGACAAAATGTCATGTTGAGTGTTTTCTGAGTATTACTTCTTCTAGAAGCAATTCCCACAGGTACCACAGAATAATCAAGTTACCTGTTAAAACAAGAGGGGAAATCCTCAGGAGATGGTGCCTAAAAGGAGCCATCTCCTGGTTAGGGACTGGAAACTCCTGACTATTCACATGCATTGTATGAAGGTGATTGAGCCCAAAGAACATGAAACAAAAACCCCAGAAAAAATAATTTGATAGTAATGTAAAGTACTTAAAATGCTAAGAGCTTAAAATAGGTGTTCTTCTTTCAGTACAAAAGCAATATTTACAGTATAGGAGTTTAGAATGTCCAAAAACTGAAGCAATCCTCCCAAGCCCTGAACCACTGATAATAACTGCACAAGAGAACATCACTGTGTGCAGAAATGTAAACTGGTATTGCAGCTACACAGAGAAGGAACTTTACTATCCACCGAAAAAAAAAAAAAACCTCAAAATATATACATCTCTCTAAACCATCCCTCAGCTGTTGGCACCTCACAGCTCCATGTATTTATGAAAACACCAATACCCTAGTGCCAAGGCACCTCCAGGATGAACATTGGAGTTTTAAGTCACAGATTTATAAGTCATGATTTATAAGAGATCATAACAGGTGTGAGAACACAACTGAAGATACATGCAGAAGAATAACCCAAGTCCAGACATAGTCAAGGTGATCATAAGGCTCAGGTTTAAGAACACCATGGAACATGGGGAGCTGCTCAATGAACTAAAGACTAAAACTTCATATAGCAATAAATAGTACCTCTCTGCTTGGCTACACATGCTTTACAGAGGCTTTAAATGACCTACAGCAGATAAAGAAAACACTTTTCCTCAGCATGTTAAGAACAAAAGGAATACTCATTGCAATATTGGTAATTATTTTATAGAAATGGTGACATGAGTAAGAATGATGAAATACTTTCTATTACAACAGCAAGGAGAATGCAAAAGCAATTACTAATGCTCTGCACATCTGTATCAGCAGGTCAAGGTATCCTGACTCCAAAAGGATTAAATTTTTTTTTTTTCAAATATATATAAGCCAAGGGGTTAAGTCAGATATTAAGTCTGGTTTTTACTACGTCTTAGAATATTCATAAAGGGCAAGATCTCTGGAAGAAAGTTCATTTTGTACACTATTTAAAATAAGTAAATAGGACTACACAAACGATTTATTGCCCTGATAGAAAATCACAAATAATGCCATCATCAATATGGAATTTTATTAATAAAGGATTAGTAGGCTAATGGTAATACTCTTCAATCTGATTTTGTAGGAAAGGTGTGGGGTTTTTTTACTGTAATCTGGCACAGTACACTATCAATAGTTTTGTAAGCTATGTGCATCAATAACAAACTGTTTGACAATAAAAGGCTACATTTTAAAAGAATTATTTAAAGGAATGACCTTATTATTCTATTAAAATAATAAGGCATGAAGGGAGTGAAAGCTAGGCTTTAGATAATGTTTTAGATGCAACTGGAAACACCAACATGCCTCAAACCTCGCCCCTAGATTTAGTCTTTTTTGCCTTTTTTTTTTTGAAGCAACAACTTGTCAATCTAAATGCGTTACTGGAAATTCAGAGCTTGCTGGCAGACTGAAACAAATGAAGACAGCTCTGAACTGCACTTAGGGAAGCAAACTGCCTCTAATTCAGCCACATGCAGAGGGACGCCTGCAGGACTGAGACAAGGCCCTGCAGGAATTGGATTTACCCTTGGGGGGGAGGGTAGGAGCTAGAGAAACTTTCCACATTCCTCCATTATCCCAGCCTTTCCTGTTGGCCTGCCTCAGGACCTCTGCAAAAGGCATTGTGGCCCTGGCAAACCCCACAGGGAACCTCCTGAGGTGTTGACTAGAAAAGGCCAAATGTCCACCTTGGTGCTATGTGGTTATGGTGCCTGAAAGTATTGCAGAGTGAAAATCTTCCTTCTAAGCTTAAACAGTATTAATGAGTGAAAGTAAAACCACATGGCCTTTGTATCTTTTCATCTATTCTACCTGCTTGTACTTCAACTCCCTGGACTATAGAACAGGTACTGTCAAGCTTGCATATTGTTGTGGAAGCCTTTTATACACAAACAAGGATTAATTTCAAAGACATTTCCCATTTCATACCTAGCTGTTATCTCTGCTGTAAGCTTTCAACTACACATTAGCTCTTGATATCAAAGTCATAAACACTTATAAAACACTTTTCTTGATCCTGTTCTGAGTAACTCATCTAAATCTCAGCATCTGAAGCACCTATTTTACTTCTCATACAGTTTTTTCAACTTAAATTTACCTTTTTATCACTCTCCCTGCATCTATAATGCTGTTATTACCAACTATACAGTGTATATGGAACCTTTCTTGCTTAATATCTTTATCAGCCTAGAGGAAAACACAGAGCACACCCTAAAAGAGTTTGCACAGACTGCAGTTCTGGAGATGCAGCTGGTATACTTGAAGGCAGGACCACCATTCAGAGGAACAGAAACAATCCAGAGGATTGGGCCAACAGGACCCTCATAAAATTCAACCATAACAAAAGTAAGGTTCTGTACCTGGCACGGAGCAGCCCCTTGCACCAGGGCAGGCTGAGGTCTGGAAGGGGCAGCTGCAGGTGCGACAGTATGGACAGGGCAGTGACCATCCACCTCTGCCCAGGACACCTTACACAGATCAAAAATATTGCACCTAATTTCCAATCCCCCAATTAAAACAAAACAAAACCCCACCAGCCCAGAAACACCAACCAATCAACCCACCCTAAGCTAAAGAGCAATAAACAGAAGAATCCCACTGCTTTCACTGGATGCAAAGGTTACTTTCTTTTAACCAGTATCACACCCATTCCAGAATCCTGGATTCTGAAATCCTGCAACTGGCAATTCTGCCCCCAACTTCCATCAGGTCATATTACTTCCAATTTCTTCAGCTTTCTTTTGCAATGACTTCATATATCTATTTTTCTGTATTGGTTTCTCTTTACCTCTTACTTTTACTTTTCCCTCAACACAAAACTTAGTGAAAAAAGTTTAAGCGTTCCAATTCAACTGAATTAAGTCCCTTAATTATCTGTTACATACTGGTTCTGCAAAAATGCTCATGCTCATTGAAAAACCCACACAACACTGTTCTGTACCTACTTCCTTCCCTGCCTGTGAGAGCACTCTCTTGGATATCCGGTTTCTGCAATGAGTTTATGATTTGCACTCTGCTGTACAAAAGAGTAAATGACTCTGAATGACGACCAAAATTATCCTTCTTTGAGCAAGCCATTTGAAGAAGAGTCAGTCATAAAAAGGATTAAGACTGATCTTGAAATATCTGGGTTTCTCCATTTCTTTAAATTAAAAATTGCATAGTTAAGTAAAAGATGGAATCACTGTAGGAGTTCCATGCCACAGCTGTATCTTGAAACTTTCACTACCTCTGTGTTTATTTAATTCACACATATATTCTAATTTAAAAAAAACAAAACAGTACCGAGGTCATTTAAATTGCTGCACTTTTACTTCTAGGGTTATATTCACAAAGTCTATTTTAAGAACTGCTTTGGAAGCAACTGATGTTTTATGCAGTGAACTGCTATTTTCCCAGATGAATAGAATATCCATTCTTTGGCTCACAGTTTCCATGACACTAAAAACAAAACATTCATCGGCAGCAGCTCAGTGTTTGATGGTAAATGCAGCTGCAGCTCACAACAGCTCGCAGTGTACCTCAGCCCGCCACAGCTGAACAGAGGCACTGTATTTCCCCAACGCAATTTCATTGTTTTACAGACAAGCCTTTTCTTGCCAAACTCAAACATTTCAAATCCTGCTGCTGTTCTGTCTTGAAATGAAAAGTTATTCAATTCTGTAAGTAATGATACTAATGCTAAGTCTTCCAAATTACCGAACAAAGTACATAACCAGGAACACAGCTTTGGTGACAGTAGCATCTGCCCCTACAGTTAAAAAGAATTTTTTTGGCCAAAAAATTTCAAACTTTGCTCCTTGATACAATTCCAACTCACTTGCTTCAAGTAAGCTGTTGAAAATAAATTACAGGAGCAATTTTAAAACTAGTAAATGGAGAAAGTCACATGGCAGTTCAGAGACAAGGAATGGCACTGAGCTTTCAGAACTGCTTCCCTCTCAAAAAGGAGTATTAAAGTGTGTATGTCGCTTTAGAACAAAGAAAGTCTTCTGTTTTAGGGCAAGATACAAGACTTCCACTTGCTAGTAATTTAATCCTCTCCCATACTAGCTAACTTTTCATCTGTTTGAGATCCTGTTTAGGTATATAGTCACTCCCCTTTTCACACTGATCAGCACAACACTGTTAAACCAACACTGAGACTTAATCACATTGGTTTGATTCTGAAGGTCTCATTGAAAACAGGACCTAACCAATACTCCACATTCATTAGGAGTAGGTTTAGGCACAAAATCTGTAAAGCAACTAAGCACATATCTACTTCCAAGTATTCAAATGTTTTAAATTCAGCAGGGACTTCTCATATGAACTACAGACTCAGGAAACTGATAGGGGACTGCAGGCAGATCAGAGAAATCTGACAGCCAACTCTTAATGGAGTTCTTAAAAAATTGTGTCACAACTACTGGAAATATTGAAAAGCACTAAGTTAATACTAATTCGTTTGTAACTTAACAGTACTACTATTTTAAGCTAGATGCTAATTTCTGTTTTTGCTGTAAAATGCAGTCCACCTTCTCTAAGGGCAGAAACAAAGTGATGGCTCGCAGCACGCCGTGTTTGGAGCAGAGGGGAGCCAGCAGCGCCGTGTGGCTGTGACAATGTCGTCGGGGAGTGACAGTGCCGTTTGGAGGGGGGAGGGAGGGCACTGACACCCCCCCCGAACCGCACTGACACCCTCCCGGGGGGTGAGGGCGCGCCCCCGGGGGGGGGTCAGTGCGGTCCCGGAGGGGTGTCAGTGCGGTCCCGGGGGGGTGTCAGTGCCATCCGGGGGGATGTCAGTGCGGTCCGGGCAGCGGAGGCGGCGCCGCTTCGCTCCCGCTCCCCGCGGCGCGGCCGCTGCCGTGCCCAGAGCGCCCCCTCCCGGCCGCGGGCCTGCAGCACAAGGAAGTGTCACCGACAGCGCAGCGCCGTGGGCCCGGACTCCCCTGCCGACAGAGCCCCGCGAAAGGGCAGCTCAGTAAAGAAACACGGTAGTCCAAAGGCTGCAGCAATATTTAGTAATAAATCATTAGCGAAACAAAAATTAAATCATTGCTCTTTGTACCCAAACCATTGACTTCAACTTGAGATTCAGCAGGCCTTCAGGATCAAAGAGGGTTACAGCAGCTTACTGTCAGAGGCCAGTGGAATTCACTTTCAAGCATTACTCTTCATAAATTTCTATTGATGGCCTTTCTACTGACAACTTACTGGACTTTTATCACATCCTTGCACTAAGCCATTAACAAGACTGGATCATAAGTGCACTCCCCACAGGCCACTACAGATTACAAGACCAGAAAAAAAAGTGAAGCTTGCTTTTGTATCTTTTCCAGGACCCGAATAAGAAACATACACACAGAGTGCAACATTGTTATTGCCAACACAGCACTTCCACTTTCGCAGAACTCCAGTGAATGGAGTATAATCTATGTTGCAGGCAGTCATCACTGTAACCTAGGAAGAACATTCCTGTTCTTCTGCAAACAGTCGTGCAGAAGTTCTTTGGTGGGTAGTTAAATGTTGATACAGGACACTAATGCTATTTCAAAATTTCTATTTTATTAAGTGTTCACTGAGGGTTGACTCCTTTCCTTCTGAAGCTTAAAAGGAGACAAGAAGTCCAGAATCTGGCAGAAATAGTCAACTCCCCTTACAGTTCCTGGAAAGAATTTTCTTATCTATAGATTTAAATTCTTCAAGTTTATTGCAATGCTGGTGTACATTTCCCTATCGTAGTGTTTCCCAAACAGCAGACAATAAATTTGAAGATCCACCATCTTACTGGTATATTAGAGATTATGATTTTGCCCCTTTACATCAAATATGATGCCAGTTTTATTGAAAATATTAAAGATAAATCCATGTGTTTTCCTGAGACTTTTTGTAGCAGTAATGGCAGTAGCAAATAAGGGACTTCATAGACATAGTTGCTTGTATTCTTCCTAAGTCACAGTAAAATCCCACCTGTTTGTGATTATCACACACACGGCCAGGCATGCAGGGGGAAGATGAATAAACATAGAGAATCTTTTTCAAGTATAATTTGCAGCACGAAAACCTGAAAGAAACCCCACATCTTAAGCTACCACAGATTCTTCATAGGTCAATAGTTAGTGATCCTTTTTATTTCTCTCTTAAATGCAGATTCTTTATAGCTGTCTATTTGGATAATGCCTAAAGATGCTAAACTGTAATATCAACATATTAAGTCAGTAACAGGGGAGGAAGACTGGACAGACAAACAGCACCTACTATAATCTCTACCAGCATTTCTCTTGCCCAACCATGAACCATGTCTTGTCCATCTGCTCAGGTACTTACCTCTTTTTTCAAGAGATAATTGAAAAAAAAAAAGTAATAAATTCTTATCCATGTGAAAGCAGTTAAAAAAAAATTACAGCAGCTATATTGGATACAGAAGGTAAAAATTAAGAGCCTCAAAAAATAGTGTTTTAAAAGAATCTCCAAAACTGATAGCTAAAAGATGTCTGCTTTTCAAACAGCAAAGCAACCAATTTTATTTGAAGTATAACTCAATCACAAGTGCACAGGAATGGTGAAGCCATGTCATGTAGCTTTATTTGAAATCCTAAATATGGATTTATGACCCTGATCCTTCAAACAGCTACATACATGCTTAATGGGATTATGTGTGCTTAAAGTCTCTTAGATGCAGAAGTATTCATAAAATTAGGACTTACCTTGGGCATGCAGATCAGTAGGACACATTAGATTTATACTGACTTTTGTTATATTTGTAAGACATTTGGACACTTCCTATTATTATATCAGGTAAAAACTGAAGTACAATTATTTCTGCAGTATTTTCTTTGCATGTATCACAAAAAGCTTAGATGTATTATTTTCCTAGAAGAAAACAGGGTACTATCAGAGCATTACCAGAAATACTAATTAAGTGGTCACTTTGCTTATGACAAAAAACAGCCTTTAAGTAAAAAATCAGAGATGTGTTTTAAATAGCTTTTTTCACACTATCTTAGAACATTATGTATTTCTAGAACTGGAGCTATGTTGAAATATTCTGAAAAGTGAAAGCACTTGAGATATTATTTCAACAATTGTGTGTGTGTGCACGTATAAGTAGCAACACTTCACCCATGCACATTTCAGTGTATCCAAAACACTTGAGCTACATAGATGCTAAGATTTTTCTTCCCTGAATAAGACCCATTCTTTACCACTTTTTAATTCTTTTTTTAAAAGTCTTTTTTTTTTTTTTCCCCAATTACAGGCAGGAAATAAAAAGAAACGCAACTCTTTTATGTAAAGTAAATCCATCTGGATGTTTGCTGCATCCTATATTATAAACTTGTGATCCCCAACCAGAATGAGTTATAGTGAAGCTGCAGGCAAAATTGTCTCCATATACCACAATCCATTATCCCTGTCAAGTTAATGTTCCATGTTGAGCCATATGGCGTGGGTACACACTCAACAAAGGAAATTCCTTAAACTTGTTATAATCAGCACTTACAGTCATCCAAAAAAACCTGACATAAACAGCTTTATTGTGTTTTGTGCATTTCAGTTGATATCCATGACAAAAAGAGGAAGCTTCAGGGGGAGGGAAAAAAAAAAAGAAAAAACAAAAAGAGGGAGGAGGCAGTAAAGTTGCAATAATAAAAAGGGAGGGGAAGAGACAGAGACTGTACATTTCATAATTACACAACATTTTCCTTACCAAGTGATTTTCAATTACAATAAAGCTCAAGACTCCTGACACTGATACAGTGTGGTATATTATGAAGAGACAAAAAACCCCAAAAACTCTACAAAAATACTTTATTTCCAATGTAAATAATATAGTCTATAGCTTCAAAGTGCCTGACTCTTGCAAAAGATTATCAACTAAAAAAAAAAAAAAAAAGAATAATTTTTAGTTTTCCTGACTTGGGAAAAAAGGTTTGCCTTTAGTTGTTATACAATTATCAAGAATTTAACAATCCTTCATTAGCAATATGGCAATTTAAGTAAATATCTTTCTATGCATTAAGTGTAGGTCACAGATGAATTAAGGACTCCCAGAAGCCTCTGCTACCTGGCACAACCCATCACATCAAGCCTAAGTCAAGGTACAAGTAGAGCAGAACTTCATTCCAGCCCCCGCAGTGACAACAATAAAACGCTGAGAAAACACACTATCAAATACTGAACTCAGCATCAATTTCTGTTAATTACAGCCTTGTCAGCAACGTGATTATTCAAACAGCTCATGCAAATGTTAATGAGTCCTTATTTGCATATTTATTTTTTCCTTTGTTGAAATGTCATTGATTATTACATTCTACAATGATGAATGCTGCTGATGATGTGCTCTGATATGTAATTAGTCATTAAGTGGAATGAATAGATCAATTATGAAAAAGGAGTGAGATTAAGAAATATCAAACAAGACCGCCCAATGTAACCATAGAATTTTTTTTAAAGGAACTAAAATAATTTCTTGGCATTTAAAGTGCAACATCAGTAGTTTTCAATAAATAAACTACTACTTTCCTGAGGTTAAATAAGATCTTCCACATGCACTGCTACTTGGGTAATCTAATTACAATAGCAGAGCGCTTTTGTAAAATCAGTAAGAAATCTGCAGCGATACGTAGGTTTCGGGGTTCGGTTGTTGCATCCCGTCCCTCCTCCAGTTAGTGTTTTTTAGGAAAGCTGCTCATGATCTCCCTCAGACCATCTGATCTCTGAGCAGGACTGAGGGCAGTGCTTGCAGCAGCCCCACTTTGTTCACAAGGCGAAGCTGAGCGCTGCCTTTTGCGACTGCCTGCTCCGACTCCCCAGCCAGCACTCGCGGCTTGCGGATGAAGGGGAAATGGGAGAGAAGAGGAAGGAAGGAAAAAAAAAAAAAAACCCTAACAAAAAAAACACATTACTGCAGACCAGATGGGAACATTCCACATGACCAAACCAATCAATCACCTCGGTGGGGCGCAGGTGCAACACAGCCGTGTAGCAACACACCATTTCACAGTCTATCGGGCACAAACACATGGTCACCAATCAATGGCACCCCCAGGACCTGGGGGGGAGGCTCTCTCGAGCCTTACTGGTCCATGCCTGATGACTTCATAATCACACATCATTTCATTCACTGGAGGATACAAACCAGCATTCTAATAACCTTCCCCCGAAACCGGTCATGTTGTGCATATTAATAGAGTGCTGGGTAGAGCTCAACCACGGCTCCACGCTGCAATTCGAGCAGAGCCTGCAAGAAGGAAACAACCTGAAGCTAAGAACTTCTGCCTGAGGAAGGAGGCGGCTCAGACCAGATCAATGGCAACATTATTCATTTTGCCAAAATAAACTCCGCATGAGGCTCGTACCTTTCATCAAGAGACCCTTGAACAACAGCAAGCAAGCAGAGATAAAGGACAAAGCAGGATGAAAAAATCAATGAAAGAATGTGCTGCTGGACCTGGTGATATGCAAGACAAAATTCTGAAACAAACAGGACCACCGGTAACAACAACAAAAAAAGAAAAACTATTAAAAATTATTTATATGCTTACCAATGCTCTCAGGGAAAGAAATAATTTTATTTCTTTTAGGCCAAGTATCACAGAGAGTTTTAAAACAAGCAGATAAAGTACACAATGCAATGTGATCCCGACACACCAAGTCTTGGATCACAGCACTAGCTGCTTTTGACTACTTCACAGAAAAGGTCAATTACAAATGTTAATTTATGTTTGTGTTATTGATGACTCGGGAGTATAATAAACATTATGGACATAAGGATATGGTGACATTTTTGCCAGAGCATATCACACTATACTGTTAAGTATTCACACTGTTAAAAAGATACTCAGGAAACAAATGTGATATGGAGTACATCTCTTAGAATTACATTATGCCTTGGGGCCAAAAGTCAAATGACTTGCAACTGTAATGTAAAAGACTAAACAACCTACTAATACACACCTATAATGTTTAGAATGCTGTAAGTGCCTAGGTAGGTAGGACTCCACCATTTGGTATTGAAGCAAAGAGCCTAGTCTTACTTATGTATTTCTTAAACTGATTATATGAAAAGCAGACACCTCTAAATTTTACAGTTAAAAATATGCAAATGTAGATTCTACTGAACCAATTCAGTTTTGCTTTTGGGCACAAATTCCTGAGAACTTGAAAAAATAAGTATGTAGGCATGATAAGAGTATAGTTCTTAGGTTGCACTCTGCACATGTTACTTTAGGTCAATGGCAATTCCTCCTAGCCTATCTGGGAGGCTACAAAAAGGAACTACAGCATTATTTAATTCATTAATACAAGGAGAGGGGAACACTAATGTCAGAAGCAAAAAGCACATTTTTTTATAGCTAGCATCCAGGTAATTTGGTGATTTATGGTGCTGCAGGCCTTCTAATCTTTCCTTGACTTACTCCCTTCCCTATTTCAAAAATCTCAAGGAAATGCACAGAAGTGTTTATATTTTGCTAACAATTCAGAGTCTGGGTATGATTCACAGAACCACAGGGCCAAATATGAGTCCTGTAATACAAAATCTACACACAAGAAAAAGGTGGCACACTTAGTGTTAGACAGAAGAGCATGAAAGGGTTAAAGAGCAAACATGAGTATTATCAAAGGAATATTCACATCCTTTTGCAGAATTATGTTGACCAGAAGCAGAGGAAGTGTGCTCCCTCATTAGAATACAAAAATTATTAATCAATAAATTATTAAATTAAGGGCCTGATGACTGGTTCTATTCCGGGCACTTACAGAATGCTAATTACTGCAGTGTTTGGGGAACCTATAGTGTTAAAATCAGAATTTCTCCTTTAATAAGATCCATTTTTTAGATTAAATTCAGCTCCTTTTATTTTGAAAGCTCTTGAAAAGAAATGAAAATGTCATATAATGAATTAAGTACTAATATTCAGTACACTTCATATGCAACACAGGGCAAGTTGATGGCTATGCTACAGACTTGACATCTCTTAAGAGCCAAAAAACTAACAGCTGGTGACATTCCCAATGGAAAGTGCTGGGAGGAGTTTGACAAAGAATGTCATCCAAAATCAAAGTGGCTCAGTAAAGCTTACCCTGACCTGGAAACATTAAGTAAGATGGGAACAAGGGGACAGCTCATGTCTCCAAGTCCATCTGAGCATCTCTCTTCCCTTCCCTGTGCTAAAATTCTGTCTGAGTGAAGCCAAAACCACAGGGAACTCAGGTGGGCAGCATGAACCAGCCACTAAACCTCTTCTAGTCCTCACACAAAACCAGCCTCTCATTGACCAGGATGGGAAAGCAATGGGCTTTGCTTGCACTTGCTTGTGCCATAATTACACCTTTAAAAGGCTCAGCACAACACATGGGAACTAGAGCACAATAGGATTAAGATTTAGCAAAAAAACTTCACAAGAAAGGGCATTCCAAGATGGCAAAAGGTGGTACTGCTTGTGAGCAGGGGATTTCCACAAAGACAGGATGAAGTGCACCAGACACACATTTTAGTGAACTTCTGAGAAGAGTTTTTTGGAAGTGCATGGCACATGTATCAGGGATCTAATTGTTACATGAGTTATATAAGCTGTAAGGACGTCAGGATGTACCATTAACAGATTTTAATCAGTTTGTTGAAATCAGTGAAGGAATCACAACAACAGTAACAAGAATTTTAATCCATAAAAATAAAATGAATAACTCCTAAAGCATTTTCAGCAAAGGACTCCAGTGAAGATTTAATTACAATTCTTATCCTCAAAATATACAGAAGCAAAGTTATCAATAAAATATTATATATAATTCAAAAGTATATAATGTATAAATTAGGAAATTTATCTTGCAAAAAGTAGCTTTGATTAATTCAGTCACTAAAAATCAGACAAGCACCAGTGTTTGGAAAGAGGGAGCTAGAAATTAATGAACAAAACAGTTATAAAAAACCAAAAACAACCTCATCAGTGCAGTATCCTAAAATGGATTTCTTTAAAAACTACTCACAGCATGAAAAATAAGGCAAAATTAATATTTACAATAATCATAAGCAAGAATGTGTTGAAGCTTATGACAGTTGATAGCTAAGACCAAATGAGTTGTGCAATTTTTGAGTGAAAATGGTTAAATGGCAGGGAGGCAATGCAAATGGAACCCTAACAAGAGACACACACATTAAAAGAAGCCTTAAAAAATTCATTCAATGAAAGAAACTTAAAACTGAAAGCACAGCTCAAATTAAGAATCTACTTCCCTCCATGAAAGCAATTCTTATAAGCATTCAAATCCAAAGAAAATCTTCAGCGCTACTAAGAATTTCCTTTAAGTACTTCAGAAACATTCAAACCCAGCTACATTGAATGCTCTGAAGTTTAGATACTGCCTAAGTGCTCCCTTCTATCTAATCAGCTACACTGACGTTACTCAGCTTTATCCAGGGTCAACAAAAATGATTCATTTTGTGTTTTGCCTAACTGGACTCCTTATGATCAGCTGTTAGCATCAAGCTGTCTGATTTCCATTCAGGCTTCACAGCTGGATTCATCACAAAAAAAAAGAATATTAAACCTTGGGCAAGCATAGCTGGCTTTGACTTCCAAATAAGCATTTTTCTAACTAATCATGCTATACTTTCAGGTGTTAAATAAGATATTCATTCCAATACAATTTTTTCAATGTGACACAGACTGCATCTATTGAAGAGCTGCAAATGTAAAGAAGCTAACAAAACTAAAATCTTTAATGAGAAAAAATTAATCAAGACAAGGACCAAGAAGTTATCTTCTATAGGTAAAAACCTCCTTGCAAAGAAGTGTTGGAATAACATGGAGGCTGGGGGAGGGGGGGGAGGGGGGTTGTTTTCACTTTTTTTGAAAGAGCTATGAGGAATATTTTGGGCACTTTTTCAGTAGTTACTGAGCTGGTTCTTAAAGAGTTGGTATCTTCTACATTTTCAACAAAAGGATTTCTAAGTTATGATAGAGAGAATATATACACTGCTCAGAGCTATTATGTACTTAAAGAATGTTTTTGGTATCTTCTGCAAGATGGATAGTTATTAAAAAAATAGATCAATATCCACAGGGGGGAAAAAGGGAAGTCTGTGGAATTCCTTTAAATTTATATTTGTCATCCAAAAAAGAAAACAGATGAGCAGTTCTCCCATCAATGCTTATATAAGCAAATATTTGAAAATGGTCAACAGGACAGAAAGAAGAAAGGAGGTATAAGTTAGAAAAGGTGATTCTTTGTACAACTGCACAAGATGAAATATGGCACCTAATAGTTGGTAGTTACATTGCCACCCCTCACTGCCGAGGTCTGCTCATGAATTTTCTCAGGGGGAAGGAGCAGAGCAGGCAAAGGGCCACGTCCTCCTCCTCATAACAACAGACCTTGAAACAGCTACAAAGGGAGTTAGGGACTCCACTGATCACATGGGAAGGAGACAACACAGGAATATATATTATCATAAAGACACCAAAGGCAAAAAGGCAGGAAGGGTAAGAATATAAATAATTAATAATAATTTTTTTAAAAGAAAGCTAAAAATCAAATTTATTTGCTGTAATTGACACTTCCTATGTCTTGTTGTTGATATATTACTGCTACAGATTTGTCACAACAAAAAATTCAATGGATGTTGGTTTAGCCCACTGAATATGAAAAATGAATAACCAGATATGAAGTTAAGTTTACCTACCACAAATTTTAAACTATTTGAAAAGCATGAATTGCTCTTTAAATACTAAAAACGTTTAATATATATATATTTTAAATGTTCTTCTTGGAGTGGTCCCCCAAGCTCCACACAGCAAACATATGGACCTCTGAAAGGAAACAATCAATCAGATACCTGTTCAATATCTTGAAATTTCAGGTTTTATTACCAGCTGCCACTAATCCTGTCTCACAGGCCAATACAACCAAAGAATGTATCCAAAGAGGGACACAATGAGGAAAGCCATGAAATTCATTACACACGCTGGTTTATTGGCAATATTAACAAAAAAGAAATTAAAAAGGGAAAATCTAGGAAAATGCATTTTGGATGGTATCCTGCAGCTACAGTCACTTGACACAATTCTCAAGCAAATTAAATTTAAAATTATAAATTCAAACAAAACAAGTTCAAGGCAATACTGTCTTTTTAAAGCGAAACTACTTCTCTGCATATGACCCTTTTTATTACGTACAGACAAATAAAATATGAAAAAGTTTGGATTTAGTACTTTAAAAAGTGGTCACAGCACAATTAGCTCAGATGGCCAGTTGAACAGAACATCCTTAGGGAGACAGAGCCACCCCTGAGGCTTTGTGGGCAGAAAATCTTTAGGCAAAGTGATTCATCATGTGTGGCAAGACGACTGTGACATCTAAAGATTCTTGCCTTGAGCAGCATGGTACACGCTACAAGGGATCAAGCATTCTGAAAAACATCCACACACATCTGAGAAGCTGCAGTAAAAAGGACTTGCTTCAAATAACAAAATACTGGGCATTAATAATGTGTATGTGAATTTGCTTTTTGCAATGGAAAACAGCAAAGTTCCCCTTCAAGCCATGCTGCTGACCTAACAAAAAAATAAGCAAATTTTTACTAATTTTTCATTTAAACTATTTTGTTTTATCATTTGGCTCATATTCCTTCCTCCAGTGTAACTAAGTGTTAGTCCTGCTTTGATAGTCTTTAAAAGTTGCCATCAATGACTTATTATTTTTCCACTTTAAAATGTATTTTCCTATATTTGTTTTTATTATTCTCTTGTTCATTCAGCACAATTTTTAGCATTTATAACACAGTACTAGTGAATGAATTACTATATCTCAGTGCAATATGAAGTTTTCATCTTCCAAATCTATTGCACAATAATCTGTCCTGTGAAGGGGAAAATTTACACTACTAGACAGCACCCCTGTTCAGAATCTGCACTTAAAAGACCTCTTAGCAGATGCCAATTTTGAATATATAAATGTCTCACAAACAAACAAAAAGACCCATCTTGGAGAAAGACTCCTCTACCATGGTGTCCCACCAACAGCACTGGCCACTAACAGGTGCACAGAGAAAGAACCACAAAATCCCAGAGAGAATGTGAAAAAATAATATGGTCTGGACTTGAACAGCCAGGCATTATAGCCAGATCCACACCACAGAGCAAGAAACAGAGCAAAAGCAGTTTTAGAATTTACCTTTTCTTTATATTTAAGATGAAGGAAACAAAAAGAAAATAAATCTTTACAAAGAGCAACACATTTGCACAAAACCACATAAAAACAGTCTTTTCTTAAGAGGGGCAAAACAAGTCAGACCAAGGCAGACAGACAAGCCAGGTAAAAACAGGAAAAATCCCAAAGTGCAGCTGAGCACAAGCCTTATGAAAGTGCTCAGGTGGAGCAGTGTACTGATCCGGATGGGTGCATTCAAGGGACAAAAATACAAGTAAACCACAAACTAAGACTACAGTAAAATTATACTCTACAGCTTTGAGGACAGATGATTCTATTAATGATTTTAGTGTAAATTAAAGTTTACATTATTTCCTACCTCTGAGGCTTTAGCATTTTTTGAAGAAAATAAACTGGACAAATGACACAACTGCATTGCATTAACTAACAAGAAAGCAGCATAAAAGTATCATCAAGAAAATAGGAGAGATCAGTAGAAGGGCAATGGCAACTTTAAAAACACAGCTTTGAGTTCAGTAACAGTGCTGCAACTGATTATCAAGGGAATAACAATGCTTGAGAGCACAGGTTAAAAGAAGTAAAAAAAGTTACTGGGGTCTGGATAACATTTTCTCCTGATGAATCACTGCCTTTCCATTTGGTGTTTTATTTCACATTGGTTTACTGGCATTTGCACTATGTCTCTATCATGAGACCAAGCTGTGTCAGAGCTGGGGAGAGAGGGGGAGGCACACAACACAGAACTCGAGGCACACAGTAACAGGGAAGCGTTCCTCCTCCGTATTGGAGAATGTCAAGCAAGCCAGCTAAATGTGTACCTTGAGTTCAAGACATTTGGGCTCTAAATTTTCTTCTATGTATGTAAAATGAGATAAATCAATACAGAAAATATTGTATATTTTAAAAGTACTATTTAGCTTTACTCTGCTTTAATATATAGCTAAAAGCCCATTGCTTATTGTCTATTCATACACAAACTATGTGAGTTAAAATGGTTACCAACTGGAGAAACACATGGACTTTTTCCTCCTGCCAACAAACTATATTCTTTTTCATAGTTTGTAGTGGTGCAACTGCACCAACCAAACCCAGCAGTATTTTTCTACTGGCCTCTCTTTGTTTACACTGCTGCCCCCTCCTCCCCTCAACTCCAAAATACTGATGGAACAAATTTATACTCAATTCCTTTATCAGATTTTAAAAGGGTTTGGATTGGTTTTTTTACCATGTACCTTTTGAACCACATTTCTAGGAAGATACATTTCTAATGTAATAGCAAAAACGTAATTGAAATAAAGAACATACAAGTGTACTGGACAAAACTATTTCTTATAATTGTGCCCAGGGCTGAGTGCCAGATAGCTGTCAAACAAAGGAACAAAATCATACAGTTGTTTGGCACTCAAGGCTGAAATCATTGTGAAACATGCACTGTTTATAAATTGTCACTGATGAATAAAAGCAGTGAACAAAAAAAAATTTTAAAATGCAGCCAAGCCTCAGAAAGACAAGGCAATCATCGCTCCTCCTCCCAGCACTCTGTAATCAAACAAAACAAAATAACCCTCAAGCCCCCACTATGCTGGGCAGGAGCAGTGTAGTGGTGCAAGGTGAACAGAGCATGGCATGAACAAGTGACTTCGGGCCGTGCTCCCACAGCTCAACCTGCACAGCACCCAGCAAAGCAATAGCATTCAGACACACACACAAAAATGCGTATGATTTCTCAGCTTTGTTATATCTAAAATAATTTTTAAACACTAGTAATGCTAGTGAAATTTATCTTAAGCTTAAAAATATCAGTCCCAGAAGATGTAAAGAATTTTTTTTTTCAGTAATGGTAAAATATATTAGCTGATCTTTCACCACAGAATACATCACTGCCAAAAAAAAAAAAAAAGTCACCTCACCAATCATTGAGAAAAAAGATCTAATTCATGCCAGGTGAAAGGATGATATTTCTCTAAATATAAAGTAAAAACTGTATCCTGGAAAATAAGCAAGAGCTCAGATTCTGATTTAGGATATCTGTACCAATTCCAGTATCTTTCAAACTTGAAGCTGTATAATAATAAAGCACATCCATAAGGAAATGAAATCTCTAAAATTACAGCGAAAAGAACTTACAAATACGGAGGAGAAACTCTCATTTTTTGACTGATAGGTAGAATATTATTATTGCCAAATATTTTCTATAGTGTAGCTCACATAGGAGCTTCTGAAAACTCCTTTGAAGTTAGAATTACATTATCAGAAAATTCTCTACAGTATTTCATAATGCAACGCAATTTTTAAGACAGGTAAGGCATAATTTAAGAAATATGGTTCTGTAAAGAGTTTAATTTTGTAAATCTTGATTCTAGCATATCAATCAGTTTAAGTTGGGAAGTATGTCAAGGATTCAAATAAATATATAAATAAATTAAATCTGAGGTGACAATTTGTAATGGACCACATCAGCAATACGTGAAATAAATGATGTCACAGGAAAGAAATTAATTCAATCAGAAACAGAAGTGTTATTTATCACATCAAAATAGTACAAACCTCTTTTTGCTCCTACCACAGAGCAAACATACTTAAAACTGCAGTATCCTGATAGAGAACATACAAGTACACTCCTTCCTATCACTGCAGAATATTTTTTAAACATGACAGAAGTTTATTTATGATACAGTAATGCACTCAGGTATTCAAGGCAAACCCCAGGGATCAGCCTTGAAGCTTACAGAACTGTTAACAAATCACACATTACTCTCAAGACTTCTGCTTTCTATGTCCCACTGTATAAGAGAAAGACATTGCAAGATGCCTTATTTGTATTACATGTATCCAAAAGGCCAGGACTGTTTTAGAGGTCCCTATTAAAATGGCAAGTAAATTAAAATGTCACTGCTGTTATTGTGATCATAGCACTAGTTTTGCCCATGGTCTGTACAATTCCAATTTGAATTTACACTCTGTACATTTACACATTACATATTTTATTGCCTTTGGTTCCTTTTAAGTCTCATGGCCAGACTTTGCCAGTTTTACAAAAAACTCACAATCAATCAACTAATCTCAATAGTAACCACCATGCTTCTTTCTCATTCTCACTTCAATGAACCTTTTTTATTTTATCTCTTAATTTATGGTTATTGCTTTCTTTAAAAGAACCAGTAACAGTAAACCCAAATAGTGTGAGTTTCTTTAATTGCGTACGTAACACATTGTCACATAAAATTATGCATCAACTCTGCCTCATATTTCATCTTGAGACGGAGGACCTGTGTGAGCACCCTCCAAAAAAACCCCAACCAAGCAGCACCCTCCCTCCACCAAATGCCATCCTGGTGGAGCTTCCACACACACTATTACTCCAAGTGACGCTCCACAGGGATGCCAAGGAAGTAACTTCACAGAATTTTCATCTAACCCAATTTACACACACATGTCAGAGCGACAGAAGCTACACTCCTGTGAAGCTGACAGAACAACATTAAAAGCCAGCAACCAAGAAAGCCTCACAAACAAAGCAAGTTATAACCATCTCTTAACAGAATGATTTGCTGTTCCTCTGGTCTTTGCACATTTCTGTTACATGAAAGTTTTTCATCCACTTTTCTGAAACAAAACTTTGGTGCAATATTAGATTGAAGCTAAAGTGTCCAGACATTATCACCAAAATCAAATTTAAAAATTTTCTTTTCTTTTGATGATACGCGTTCCATTCATCTATTATGCAGCTAAAGCACTGCACACCTACAGTGTCTTAGAGGACACTTAGTTGCAGCAGCTGCTCAGGCAACTCATAAAAATCATAATATTAGATGTCCAACAGCCCCAAGCACCTGAAAAATAAAACTGCATCTTTTATTTTCATCAGGTTTGTTTTCCCCTCCAAGATGTCTGTTATCTAAACAAAGTCAGGTTTCCAGCAGCAACAAACATTTGACTCACTAAACCCCAATCTCTAAAGAAAACTATTAGAACTTCAAATCATATTAATGCAAATACTATAATGCCCCAAATCACAAAAGCCACTTGTTTTGGCACGAGCACCCTAGTTAGAATACTTTGGTTGATCAGTTCAGAATTTAATCACTGGATACAGGCTGCCTTATTTATTAAAAACTGGACTGCTAGCAACTCACAGGCTACAGCCACATGCATGCAAGAATGAAAAAAAAATTAATGGAATGAAATAGAGATTAAGTAAATGATTTTTATGCACCTGGCGATAAGCAAACATCTTTATTACAAAACAAAGACAAGCCATGAAAAATTACAAAATTATCTTTTAATCACCAGTGAGCTTTCTACAGCCTCCTATTTGAACAGGATAATAGGTATTATGTAGATCCCTAAGCAACTGCCTCATGGGGAAGTTACATCACCAGTATGGGAAAAAAATCACCCCCTCCTCCCTAGAAGGGAGCTTGGCGCCTTCAGACAGACTCAAATTTAAAATCCTACAGCTTCACCCAGCTGATCCCATCCACTGGAACACATCTACAAGTGCCCAGGGATGGCAGGAACCACAGGAGAGAAATATGCCCTTTCAGCATTTCATGCACTGATGAGCCTTGTAACAGATAAACATACCCTGCAGCAGCTAAACTGACATGTTATAACAAAGAGGAAATACAAGACTTAAAAATTTCATCAGATTACTATTTATTCCCCTTTTCAGAGGCAGAGTACACTGTGAATAAATCAACACTCAAATGTATCAGACTGCATTAACTAAAACCCAAGCTTGGCAGAACAAATTTTATCAGAACTAAAATATTTCAAAATATAAAAGCCACAGGCTTTGCATATTTATTCCCAGACGGGCAATTCAAAGTACTGCGTATGACAAAAAATCTGGGTTCAAGTGTGAGACCATTTTGAAGAAGGCAACATTTCATCTTCTTCCAACACAATTAGCACTAGGTCCCGTTGTTTTCTCCTGTCAGTGCACAGTGGAACCACCACCACAGTCCAGGGACCACCAGAGCTGCAAGCTCTGCTTGTGGGACACACTGTGGATTTTAAGATACCTGTGGCACTGGTAGTATCCAGTGAAAAGGAATCATCACCTCTTCCTAGCACAATGTGTAATCATACAGCTTGATGGGTTTTCATAAACAAATTTATTCACTTGCTTACTTGACAAAAAGAAAACCTTTCTGGTTTCTTCCTTGAACCACAGCACTACAGACTAAGCCTGCTAACAACTCCTAAACTGATCTGGAGGTACAAAAATCATCGAAACGTGCACAGTACTCCAGAATGGGTAAGGATGAAGTGCCTCAACACTGCGGCACACTCCTGCAGCCAGCAGGGAGGGGGAAGGCTGCCCAGCACACACCTGCTCACCCCCTCACCTCCTGCGCCCGGAGCTGCCCGGGGCAGGAGCGCGGGCAGGCAGCTGTGCCCACATTCCTACCTGGCACGGACACACCTGAGCAGCACCTGAGGAGCCCTGCCAGGGCCCCTCTGCCGCAGCTGCTCGGCAGGAGAGAGATCAAAGTCCCAAGGGGCAGAGAGCACAGGCAGACACCTGCCACAGCGTAACCTCACAAAGGACACGAGCCCCCGCCGCCTGTGGAGGAAGCCTCCATGTATTACTGTAGGTAAAGAAACCTTACGAAAGCTATTTGATTGAAATATTACCGTAAACAGAAGGGAAAACTAAGCTTAACACACGCTCTTGTGAGCAAAAACCCAAGGGTAAAAATGCCCTGCACTTAGCACTTTCACTAAATGACTGTGTAATTTAATTTCCCAGAAACCCATTATCTTTCACAAAAGGAAAATTAAGAGCAGATGAGAGCAATTCTTTGGTGTGAGTGGAATTTATTTAATGTAATACCTGGGGAAAAAAAAAAGATAAATCTGAAACTGTATGAAGAGACAGAAAACACTGCAACTCTAGAAAGCTTCAGCCCACAGAGCAGTGGCTGCATGCTGGCAGTAAGCAGTGTGTCAGAGCCCAGGTCTGAGAGCTGCCTCTGCCCAACACACCACGCCAGAGCTGGGACACAGCCAGATGCACAAACAGTCCAGAACAAAAGGACTGCTTCAAAACAGAGACAAACAAACAAAAAGGAACCTCCATTTATTTATGGCAGTTTTATACATTAATACGCAAAGTAAATTATTCAAATAATTATCTGGAAAAGAGGAAGAAATAAATGAAATTTAACTTAAAATGTTACTCTGGGTTTGAAATTTCATTATAAAACCCAAAATACTACAGAAGTCACAACAGGCTTTTAGTCAATCTATATTATATAAAACCAGCATCGATTCAACAGAGCGACGCCCCAAAAGGAAAACAACCTTAGAAGGAAGTTTAAATGGCAATCTATCATTTGCCAGATTTATTATATGAAATTATTTAAAAAGCACTAATTATTAAAAGAACATAAGCCTATCAGAAGCACGAAGACAAGCAGTATTACTGGTGTGAAGCAACAGCAACACTTACTTTGGGAAAAGTAGCCATGATGTATTACATAGAGGTGAGCCAGCACCTTGGTATTTTTAGCTTTAATAATCAAAACAATAAGTGATTCAATGAAATGTAAACATAATACTGTGAAACTGCACAATACAGCTATGTAAAGTGAATGTTAAGGAACTTTTTCAGCATGGGAAGTTTACAGTCTATGGCTTCTGGTGGACACAGTTCCAATACCTCTAAAAGTATTTCTTGTAACTCTGGATGATCTTATACTCATGGGTTTTTTACCAGGAAAAGTTTTTCTAAACTCACTAATATTTGACAGATAACTATGCAAAATGGGAAGTTTATCAGGTATCCTTTTATAATTTTCTTTCAACTAACTGGCCTGTAAAATGAGATAGACTAAAGCACATGTCATAATCTTTATTATGTCACTGTCATTTTCTTCTTTTAACATTTTCCTCTTTCTTCCTAATGAATTCTCCAAAGGATATAAAATATTCTGTCCCCACCATTCTCCAAGTTAATAACAATGTAACTGCATATAAATTATTTCAGCTCAATCTTGCTATTACTCATATCTCTGGAGATAATTTCCATTGTGATGCCTGTTTTTTCTTCACATGTTGAAATATTAATGACTACAGAAAGCAATTCAAGGAAATCTAACTATTATTTTGGACAAATAGAGAGTCTGCCAACTCCCTACTTGCATCTGCCCTCTCCCTTCCTAAAAGGTAATTAAGACAAGATTCCTAGAAAAACTATAATGGCATCATTCTTAATCTGTGCCATTGTAATAACTATTTACCCTTGCTGGTTTGCCACTATTGCCTTTACCATTATAAAGTCATTTGATAACAAGATGTCTCTCTTCAACTTCAAAATTCTTTTATTAAAGGGTTACTGAGGAAGAAAACTAGCAATTTTCCTGAAGATTAGTTAGATTCTTAACTGAGTACCAATTCAGATGTACATCTTCTTTAATTGTATTTTAAAGTTCAAAAGCCTCTCCTTTTACTGAGAATAACCTTCCACAAATGGTGGTTTTAAAGGCTTACATCAGTTGTTCAAGAACTATACCAGTACTTGAAGGCTTACAGAAGCTTTAGCTATTTACCATGTAGCTTCAAAAAATGCCCCTCCAATGTTCATCTTTAAAAATAGTTACTACTCTATCCAAGCCAAGTGGAGGGCTTAAATTACAAGTCAAATAATAGATTTTACAATAAAAGTTAAGGCAGTAATTTCAGTTTGAAAGATGCACTGGCAGAAGCCCAGGTATTAGAAACCTGCCCAATCAGGCAATCAAGTCAATTAAATGAATAGGAACTCTAAAACCAGAAGGCATCCCAATCCAGATATTGATCTCTCATTCATATTATTAATACACAAAATCCACTGTGAGTTTCACATTAACCAAAAGACTAGCTTTGAAAAGTCTTAAAACTTGGCTTCCACCCATGAAACACATGCTCTTGCCACCCTTCACCCAATAGTTTCTACCCAGCACACACCTATTAATCCCTGCCACAATGGAACAAGTCTGCTAAACAGTAAGAGAAGGTAAAATTCATGGTGTATGTAGATATAATTTACTCAGAAACCCTGTTTTGTGATGCCTGATGACAAACCACCCAAATGACCCAAGTGCATCAAGTACAACCAACAGGAAAGAAGTTACACTGCAAAATCTCCAACATGTATTACTCTATTTCCCTTTGCCAGGAAAGGAAAGGCTTCTTTCACCTATTTGTTTTAAACATGAGAAGAATCAGACTTACTCTTCACATTCACATTATAAACAGTAAAAGAAGCTATATTTTTATTACCAATCTGAATAACTTATAGCTCTAATTACTGTAACAAGTTTCTACTCCCACCATGTAAATACCAACTGTTGTCTTGACTTCTCTGCATGGTCAGTCCTTCCCTCTCTTAATGCTGGCCATAAGAAAGCACCACAGCACTACCCAGCAGAAGCTTGTTAGGAAGAGAAGCAAAACCACCAGGTGAGCATTACAAAATCACCAGATGGTATGAACTAAACTAGTAACAGCAACCTGCAGCTGATCTATTGGAGTCAATGAGTAAATGAGGCAGATAATCTAAAATCCTCTGATTTCATACATTCAGAATCTCTGATTTCATTGACAGGTGCTCAAACCCTGCTGCTAGCTCAGAAAGACCTAGAGCTCTAAAATGTAACACAATTAAACGTTAATAAACTAGTTAAAGAAATAACAAGAAAACAAAATTATTAGGAAGAAAACTTGGAAGAATGATCTCTCTTCCTACATCAAGGGACTGCTATCAACATGGCAAGCTGATATTCAACCACTGTTTTTTCACTCACTATTGACTACATTTTTTAATGACTTTTTGTCATATACAACCTTGTGGAACTGTGCAGTACACAGACAATGAATGTGGAGCACAAAAGTTTGGCTGTTATCCTTTCTACCTCTTGTGGAAAGACAGGCACACAAAAGAAAGTAATTCACCCACTTCAAATTTTCAGGACAGACCAACAAAAACCCCTTTAAGCTATATTCAAGAATAATCTGCTTTCTTTCATCCCAGTAAGTAGTAGTAAAAAAGCTCAGGAAAATAAAGTCCAGGGAACAGTACAACAAACGATACAATGCCACATGCTTGAAGGGTCCTAGCAAAAACTGACCTCTCCTTGCAAGTACAGAGTACTAAAAGGCAGCATAATTACAGAGAAAAGAATCTCATACCCTTGTGAATAGTTTTCTAGAATGTAATTAAAAGAGAAGTGTTGAATAAGCAAAGATTATCAAGTCTAAATGGAGCTACAATACCACCAATATATCTTTGCCTGATTTTCTACATATCTCTATGGATACCAACAGACTATGCTGGTCCCAAGAGGATTCAGTGGTTTTACTCAAAATATAAGTAACGGCCCTTCTTTTTTTATACTACCAAATCAACACGATAATTCTGGAATTCATTAGTGAAGAACACTACCCAATCCAGCATAATAGCTTTACTTCCTCTGCAAAACACTTCAAAAAATATCTAAATGAATATGGAAATGCATCTTTCTCTGGCAAATTGTTCATTATTGAATCATTATCAACTCTTGTTAGACAAAATTTCTCTCTTTTGCAATGTACAAGATCATTAAAATGTTTGAGAGCTCCATCATGAAAGACAGTGGCACTTTATAATCCACTATCTCTTCAGGCAAATATGCTTACGGCTGAACATAATACACAAAACAACAACATCCCCTTGACACACAATTCTTTCTTTTAATGGTACTCTTAAGTGTTGACAGCAATGGTGAAATATGTTGTCACTCTCTCTTCTTCTTTTTTAATAGTTTTTAACTATTTCAGAAATGTATTTCTGCCATGATAAAATTTTGGGAAGGGATGTATTTCTTAGATCTTGGTTGTAGAACCCCTGATGCTCAATCACTGCTATTAGCTAGTGAGGTATTTCCTATAAGCTCATCAAGTTCATGTTCTTAGCCTCTCTCCATCTCCTTTTAAAATCCAAAGATCCCAAAATAATGCACCAATGCCTTAACTATTGTATGTCTACATTAGTTAATTAAAAAATGTGTTCATTCTGTTTACAGGAACATGTCAGAATATTAAAAAACTGTATAACATCTTTTTGTCTAAAAAAACTTTAGCAGAATTATCATTTTTCAATAATAGATAAAGAAACTATAAACACAGATAGTAGTATCACACAGAAAAGTACTACTCTATGTTTTCATGTAGCTTTTATTATTCCTCTCTCTCCAAACTTTCACCATCAATTAAAATAAAAAGTAAAAATTAATGATGTGAAGGTGTAATGTACAAAGCTATATCCTACAGAGTAACATAAGTAAAATGAACATAATTTTTTGCTATGACAAGCCAAAAACCCCAAGTGGAATACTTTTAAATGCATACTTTTTGAATTTTGATGTGAAGACCTCTTAGAGATATATACTGAAAGCTTTCTATAATTCTTGACTGTATGTAGAAGGAAATTAAGTACTTGTGCTGCAAGGAAATAAAATCCCTAAGAACTCTTAGCCACAAAGCTTTACAAAACTATCTCAGTTCTCAGCAGCTTTGGGTGACTGACATATACATATCTTGCTATTTGTTAATCCTGTCTACAAAACCATCTACATGGAGGCTTCTTCTCAAATCTCTATTAATGTCTCTATTAATGATGTAATTCTATTATGTCTAATAGAATCATCTGTTCAATAAAAATGAAAAGCCAAGACAATAAAGTTGCACCAATTATTTAAACTATTTTTGTCATAAATTTAAAGGCATATATCGTTTAGAAATGGAATGGCTTAAATTAAAAACATGAGCAATTAATTTGCCTTTGGTAATATAAATTAAGAAAGAAATCAAACTTTGCTATATATATTGTTGTAAAATAAAATCAGCATCA
The DNA here is from genome assembly GCA_003676055.1 of Chloebia gouldiae. Taxonomy (NCBI): domain Eukaryota; kingdom Metazoa; phylum Chordata; class Aves; order Passeriformes; family Passeridae; genus Chloebia; species Chloebia gouldiae. The sequence continues at coordinate 4,861,668 of QUSF01000015.1, forward strand.
GCTACAAAGCCTAGAGACATTCCACACATGCTGATCAAAATACTGGAGAAACAATTGAAGTAACTTGATTTTTAGCTTTCTGCTAAAACAGAGAAAAGACAACATGTTTGAAACAGTATTCAGGGAAAGTCTACATTGCTTTATCAAAATAACTGCTACATTTTTGCTCTGTTGTCTTCAGATAGAAGTGTCATTGACCAATTGGCATGTCCTCTCTCTAATAAAAGTTAACAGAGATGGGCATTTTAAAATTGCCCATTTTCAGTTTCGTATATGAAGTTTAAACAAAATTCTTTGTTTAAACAAAAAATTGTTTTGAGCAATAGCTGAGCTTTGTCTGTCTCTGTTTCAGAGAAAATTAAAGTAGTAAACAAAGACTGAGCAAAGTAGAAAGATTTCCAAAAGAAATTGCAGACCACCAGGATTTGGATTTAGGTAATCCACTTAGATTACCATGGCTATGTCTTAAAAGGACAATACTGAGATCACAAAATAGGTCATGTCTACAAGATGGGGAATACAGAAGTGAAACAATGTGAAATGCAGAAATTCAGAACAAATATTCAGAGTCATCCTGAAATCTAAGATACAAAGCAAAAATGGTTCCAAGACCATGCATTGCCAAATTAAATATTTTGAAATCAACAGTTTTATGTTTCAAACTGGACACATCAAAGGAGATTTTCCAACCAATGCCATAACACATTAACATGTTTCAGGTAACACAAAGTGCAGGCAATGAAAAAAGCTTTCAATAGCTAAGACCACAATGTAATACACCATTTGCTTTCTTTTTTCCAAGTTCAAAAGCAGAAAATGTTAAACAGATCTGGAAGCAGGAGTTTCCATCTATTTCTTAGAAGTGACAGAGTGTCTAATACAGAAAATATCAAAGAAATTCAAAAACTAAAAATAATAAGCAAGCCCTCAAATTATTACCTGAAGGGAAGCCTACAGTAAATTGGTAGGCAGCTCAAGAATTGAATGTTAGAAAAAAAAGAATCTTTAAATGCACAAATTAAAAAATGGTGTAAATGTCTTCTCAAAAAAATTAAGGAAAAATAACCTTGAAAATAAACTTATAATTTACATCAAATCAAAATATATCAGCTTTCTAGATCAACTTAAGAAAATCTTGGTATTTCCTTCTTCTACAAAGTCCTGGATAATGGCCTTTATGAGGAACTCACCCAACATAAAAAGATTTGAATAGCAAAGTCAGTGTTGCTATGAGAAACAGAGCAACTTCCAGATGCTTGACATGTCAGGCCTAGACAAGGGAAGGAAAAATGTCTCTTTCTGACCAAAGAGGCTTTGAGGGGATACTCGTAAAGAATTACCTACTTACCCATCAGATTTGAGTTCATGAAAGGTGTCGGGGACAATCCTTCATGAGGCCCTAATCGACTGTCATTCAAGTGATCACTGTAATGAGGACTGTCTGCAAAACCCTAGAGAAAAAAAGACCAGAGTATTAAACAGATTATTTGGCAGCCCTGCTAATTGAGTGTAATGACACTTTCCTAATTAAATGTGCAGAGTCACAATTGGTCATTAATCACAAAAGTTGGCTTTCAGGTCTATCTCACAGAAATTACTCTCTGCCCACATATTACTTTCTCCCCATCAAAAAGAAACCACATCGTTTCTTAATAAGCCGTGTCCTCATGAACAAGATTTCTAAAAATTTAATAATACAGAGATATTTTGATATTTGAATCCTCTTAGTGCTAAAAGTCACTAACCACAGAGAGTAAAATTAGTCTGAAGAACTTGCAACTCTTTTTTTCCCCTAAGCTTTCTGTTTGCATTAATAAAAGACAGTAAAAAGTTCAGGAAGAGTCACTAATGTTAAAAAATGCTGGTGTAGATGAGAAGAACCAATTCCATTTCTTCTTGCAGCCTGCTATTAATGTTACAGATTAATAGGCATTTTGACACTATCACATTATTAACCAGCATAGCACACTGACAAAAGGTTTACTTCCATATAGTGATTAAATAAACAATTTTGTCACCCAATTTGCAAACAAGCACTGAAACTGGAATACTTTTTTGCATTTTTCTACCATTAGCACAGACAGCTTACCAGGCTTGGAGCGCCCCTTATACAGTCAGGAAATACTGGCTTATTGAAAGCTTACACCAAAGGAAGAGGAGATGGAAAACAAAGAAGTCCTTGGATGTACATATTCTTTAATTAACCCAGTTACGTAAAGCTCTCCTCAAGGCATTTTGAAATCCCATCAGCTTTTCCATATAAAGGTATGAATATGCCATTTGCCCTTCAGACTTACCAAATGCACGCTGAATCACTTATTCTGTACCAAAAAGACCTGGCACTCAAAATTGTACTTCTTTGTAGCCAAAGTTTTGAAAAATACGTGTAAATGTTATCTTAAAATTCACACTTAGTCACTTCTCATTCAGAAACCTAAAGCTCAGGCCTAATTAAGAGAGGACGGAAAATTGTTCACAGCTACCAGAAACCATCCCAAGTGCCCTGGGACTATAAAATCATCAATCACTGAACATTTATCATTTCTCCAGACCGCAGGCTCACATTCAAGACAACATTAATGGGGCTGAAACAGGCCTCCCTATCTTTGCAGGCGTGCTGTCAGTTCTACCAAAGGGCTGCTAAGTGAGGGCTAAAGAACTGTCACAGCGCTGCTGCTGCTTAGGGATGCGTGTCACGCTCCTGCTGCTGCTCGGCTGCGCAGCAATCCTTCCGCAGACCCAGCTCCCCACTGAATCTTTGGCTGACTTTATCTGCTTCTGAATCGGCGATACACTTGTGATAGGCATCCAGAAACAATCTTAGTGACATTTACAACTTGGTTATGACCACAAGGGTGTCCTCTGGAAACATGGCCTAGCCCCGTCTGTCAGACAAGCAGCATGGAACAGCAGCTGCTGAGGAAATGGAGTGGCTCCTAGCTAAGGTCACCACATGTGGTTTATTTTTATGCTGAAATATAACAAGAAAGAAATTAAATCTGCTGAATAAAGAGACAAAAATTTGCAAATACAGAGCCAAAAACAAGCTCCTGAGTAGGTAGATTTGGATTTGTGTCTCTGCTTTTACTCTTTATCATGGTTGTTTTTCAAAAACCTTTTCCCCTAAGATTTTAGCTATACTTTTTTTTTAAAAAAAAAAAAAAAAGAAACTATAAAGGACACTATCAGTGATAAAAGAGGATCCATATCTCAGACATTCAGCAAGTGGTGCCCAAACAAGGCCCAGAAACTGCCATCTTTAAGACATCTATATTTATAGAGTAAATAAGATAAGTGCTGAAAATATAACACAGGTAAGACTCATTTCATGCACAGCTGCACATCATGCAACACAGTCTACCTAATGCACAGGACTCTTAATGGTCCTCCCCATGTTAATAGTGCATATCCCCCCACAAAATAGAGGAATTGGAGAACTGGGTGGGTGGTTTACAAAAAAATGAATATTTTTCCTTCTATCATCAGAATTTGAAGAATACTTGCCATCATGTTCATTTCATATACCCTCTCAGTTCCCCAGAATGCACTTGCAACCATTACCACAGAAGTTGTACTTCTATACTATCAGACAAGTCAGCTACTTCATTTACCTGGAAAATGCTCAGGATTATCCTTCACAACACCAAAGCCACTGAAAATAAAACATTTGGTATACAGGGTGAAAATGCACTATGGGATACACAAGCCCTTTAAGTAGAATTGGGTTTTTCTGGATTTTAATGCAATTCCTAAAATTAATTGTATCAGGCATTGCATTATTTCCCACTAGAGAATTCTCACTTGTGCAAATTGTAACCTATGCCTTCACCTACAGTGGACCAGTGTAAAGAGGTCTTACCTTGGCCACCATGCCTGACACCAGTTACTGAGTCTCAGGATTCAGTTATGGATTATCAACTCAGGCCACAGAGTTCTGTTTGGGATTAGAAACCCTGGCCTGATTGCTACAAATAACTCACCCACACTAAATGAATACAAAATAACCAAAACCACGAGCAGTTTTGATTTAACAACTTTTGCAATTCACAAAAGCAAATGAAGAAAAATCAGAAGAGTTCTAAGGACAGTGATTTAAATTACACAGTTTTTTCAGAGCATTCTTCACATTTAAGCTGTACTTCAAATGAAATTGCATTCCTCTTACCATTCCTGGCTTTTGCATCTGTATTGTTAACAGACAGAGTAAACAGCAAAGTACTACTACTGGGAAGAGTTGTAATCAATCATAGATAAAACTTCAGAAGCTTCCAATAGCTTCTGATAAGCTACTGGAAGCTTTCTACAATCAAAGCTCAAAAATGTATTTAACAAATACAAGATTGAAAATCAACAATGCATGCTTATTGCTCAAAGAGAACAGTTAAAAGCCTTAAAAAGTCTGGAACACCAATGGATAGTGGTTTTTAAGACACACCCCACTTGTGTGACTGAGTAATGAAGAGATGACACAATCAGCTGGCACATGGACTCATCCCTCATGGCAAAAGCAGCAGAAGATGGCAGGGAGGCATTTACATGACATTCTATCAGAGCCCTTTTTCAAATCCATGTTTTAAGCAGGACTCAATAATACTGCCAAATTTCATTCTTCCTTTCTGAGAAAGGCAGGAAATCTCAGTTCCCGACAATTTTGACGACTCATCTACTGAAGCTCACTTAAATATAGCTGGATTGATACAGACTGCAAGTAGAAAAAGGAACTAATGAGTCATGCCAAAAGTTACTCTCCCCTCTTGGAAAGAGCTATTTGATGGTACATATTCTGGCTGGTGATGTCATTCTTTGGACCACAGGTGGGCTTCCAAAGCCCTTTGGAGCATTTCTATCTCCTGTTACCTGCAGGGCACGTTTAACATAGAAAGGCTGGAAAGAAACATTCCATGCTGAATACACATGCCCATTTCTGCCTCTGTGCCTTCAGCCAACCTACCAATGGACTAGTATGCATCAGAGTGCACCCCTGGAGTGTTTAGCAAATAACTGGCAAAAAGTCTACAAAATAGGAGTTACTGCACAAATTTATTTCCTGTTTTAAGCACTTTGTTCTGAAAGGACTGCAGATAGCTGAGGGCATTTTTGTGCTTGCAGAGAGCAAACTGATTTTGAATATGATTAGATGACATAGCTGTAAACTCAAAACTATCTTGCTTGTTCCAACTTCATAGCTATTACAAAAGCAAGTTTTAACTTTCCCAAAGGAAGACAAAACTTCTCTTTCTGTATTGTTATAGCCCAAATAAAGTGCAATTGGGGTTAACTGTTCCCTTACAGCATTTTGTAATGTTGTCACTGTTCACTTTGCACAGGCCTCTCCCTGGATCTCCGTCTGACTGAATGTTTGTGATCAGAAAGACCAAGTCAGATACATCTACAAATAAAAGCAGCAAGTATTGTCTACTAATAATACCTGTGATAAAATACAGCAGAAAGACTACTACTAATTAGTACTGCAATTTAACTGGGCAGTGAAGGCACTCTCAACATTGCATGCTCTAACTTTATTAGTTTTCCCAGGATTTCACTGGATTACAGTGATGTTCTCTAATCATTCCAATAAATAAAGTCCACCTATTTAAAAATTCCACAGTTGTAACATTCATTCCTACCTCTTCTGGGTAAGATGCCCCAAGTGCCCAAGGGATTTAGCCTCTATCTGTATCAGGATTTTCCAAGCACAGGGATGCTAACACAGCCAAACCAACTGAAAATCTGACACTATTTACAAAATTATTAATACTTGTACACAGGACACCTGAAAATTAACTTACATAATGTACTATTCTAGAAGACTCAGAAGACAAAATGGAAAAAATCCCCGACCCATAATCCAGAGTAAACACAATGCTTACCAGGCATCTTTATCCTACCAAATCGTGAGAGAAGGTTTGACACAATGAGTCTATGCCCCATTTTAGAAAGTGATAATTAATCACTCTATATGTTTCAATGACCATTTTGGTTAAATTTAATTACAGAAGTCACCTAAGAACAAGTCAAAAGCTTTTCCCAGTTCACTGTTCCTACTCTTTTTCATTGTACTGGATCCAGGTTTTCTGTGGGATTAATCCTCTCCCATTTACTTCTCCTTCAAAAAAATAAAACTATTGTCCCTTAAAAATTATTTTCTGAAGTCACATCATAAGCACACACATGCACACATGCATAAGTGAAATTGTACTCCTGCCCCTAAATTAAGTTGTGGACTTTTTGGTTTTGTTTTTAAATAACCATAATATCTTGTTTCCATTTCAGGATAAAATCCAAAAAATTGAGAAGACAATGCTCTACATGGCACACCGTTTTCCTATGCATTTATTGAGTTCATACTCAACTCATTGAGTTTCCTCCCTGCACAATATGCTACTCCACAGCATTTCATTTGCTCAAGTCCACTAGACTAGAGATAACAGGGGTTTTGTTTGTTTCTCCTCCCTTAGCCCCAAGCCCTCTTCTACACAAGTCCCTGGGAACAGACCAAAATCTAAGGCTCGTAACCAAGCTGCCAGATCACTAAGCACGTATTTGCATTTTAGCAATTTACAATATAGCTCAATTACTGCCTTTAAACTTAAGACATTAAAATTCCACTAAAATGAATGGTTGAGTTCACAGTTTGACGTGGCTGCAGACCAAAAGATTAAACTTAATGAATGCCGCTTTCAATTCCTTGAGTTTTATCGTTTGGCTGACTTTAAATAACAAATATTAATTGTTTAAAGCTCAGGAATACTGAGGTCCCTTGCAATCTAAATTTGGCAATGAACTTATGAATCAGGCAACAGTCATCCAAATGACTAATGTGTAAATGAACGAGTGAAGCTACTGCTAAAATCCACTTTATTTTGGATTATCTGGTGGTCCAAACTAATCTGAAAGTTCTACAGACAAACAAGAAGGGAAAAAAACACAAGGGGGCGGGGGGAAGCGAGGAAAGAAAGCAAGATGCAGAGGCGGTGAGAGACAGACGGACAGACCAGAGACTGGCTACATCCAGGAACACTGCGCTGAGTCACTGACTGAAGGTTACACAAGAGGCCCTGTTCAACAGCCATACCAACGTGCCAAGTGCATTTAAAAGACTATGGATTCTATGATCCTGAATAATTCCAGAAATACACAACCTTTAAAAAAAACAGAAATAAAAATAAGAGTATTTTTAGTCATTGACTACATGTATCTGTCAACAGCTCTTGAAGAAAAGACTAGAGAGCCAAAAACCTGGCTTGGTCTACTGAACACACAGAGCAGGAAGAATGTTGCAAAAATTAAGGTAAGCTAAAAATAAATGCAGAGAAGAGTACTCTTCCTTTTTGCCTTGAGGATCACTTGCACGATATTCATTGATTTTAACGGAACATCAAGAAACATCACATTGGCACAGGTCATGGCCATAACTCCATTTAAATCATGAACAATCTTGCAGCAGACTAGCAGTGGGAACAATGTTGTTTCCAAGCAATGACCAAAGTCATCTTCTGAAGTCTGGAGCAGATGGATGATGATGGGAGTCTCCCCACACTCCTTACACTGTTTCATCCACACTGCTCTCCTTTGCCCACTACAGTCCAAATGCTAAGGGACCAAGCTGAGACCTCTCTGATGTGCCTGCAAACAACACATCTCCCTCTGCAGGCTCCAAGTCTGTCACCTCCCAGCCCCCTGAGAACAGCCAGGAATTCAACCCCATCTCCCTTAGCTGCACAAGAAGCTTGAACAATACTCCTTAAACACAGGAATGAATGCAGTTTGCTGATGGAGACTGCCCAATCACACCAGAAACAAGGAGCTTTCTAGCTCCACTTTCTGGCTTTAATTACAATTCCCTTTCTGTAACCCTCATTAACTGTTAACATTCAACCACAATATCCTAAAGACAGAAATGCAGCTTTTTGTGTTATTTGGTCACCTGCTACAACATGGCGGGGTGAGAGCAGGTATCGCTACCCCAAATTTCACACATTATTGGGAAAAGTCAAGAGAGCTTTCACAAGTATCCTCTAAGTGTCACCCTAAGTAACATGCTTTGTAACAAAGCTCTAAAATTATTCATTAGCTTTTTTCCCCTATATCAAGTTGAAGCACATGAAAACCTTGTGTGTTGGAATGGAAAATAATTGAAAACACAGTTTATTTTTTTCAAATTTATTTCAAATGTTACTTATTTTTTAATAGACATCATTTTCTCCAGCTCGAAATCCATTTCCAAGAAGTTAAGTTACTGAGTGACAAATCTGATTTTAAACAGCTAAACCCAATAGCCCGTTACACCTCTCTAAACTCCTGTGAGACAAATATCAGCATGATATGCAATAGGACAATTCCCTGGCCACATGGAAAACTAATTTGTGAACAGGTTCCAATGCTAATTCCAATGTGGTAGGTAGTTGCAATAAAAACAAAACAAAAACCACAACCAAAATATCCACTTCTCTAATATAGATAGAATGAAAAATTCATATGATAGAAACCAGATTTTTCTAGCTCTTATCTAACTATAAACCAGGAGATAAAATTATAGAAGTATAGCCACCAGACTAACAACAAATGCTTAAAAAGAAGATACTTGAAAACCTGACTAAAGCATTCAGAATTTAAAAAACAAGACTAGCTTTGAAAAATGCTGCTTGTGAATCAAAATATAAAGTAGGCTGCATTTGCAAGTGTCCTGAGCACTGAATATGGAATATTTAATTTGGGCTTTAATTCCACAGTGAATCATCTGCTACCTTGTAGAATACATCGGGAAAAGCAAATAACCAGCAGCAGAACCACCAAACAATGTCCCTCCCCCTCCAAAAAAAAAAAAATCAGAGGACAAAGAGGACACAAATACAACAGACTTGATAACACTTACTGTGTTTCTGTGTCCCTCTTGTCTTGTTTTGCTATTTAACAGCTTCCCTTCTTGTTATGTACCTGAGATTAAGAGGTATAAAATACTATTTCAAAACCTGCTATCTCATTACTATTTTTTACTTCTTTGCAAATTAAAAGTACTGCTTGGGCTGAAGGGGGTATAGTTTGGGCATAAAGTATTTCAGATTCCAACTCATGTCTGAGTATTTTACATACAGTAGGGGGAACAACCTATTGCCTGGTGCTACAAAACCATCTAATCTAACAGTGCTATCTTGATCACTTCCACTCTGGCTTCACTTAAAAACAGAGTTATGCAAAGCAACAGGAGGATAAACTGCATCCTCAGTACTGAAACTAAATTCATGTTAAATCAGGTCAAAATGTACACTCACAGCTTTTAGTGCAATGTACATGTTGCAAATTATTTGAAACACCCGCAGTTCAGACTTTGGAAGAAAAATGCCTCAGCTAATTTATGCTAGATTTTTAACAGTTACAATTATTATGTGTGTATATATAAAAAGGGAACCCATCAAGGAAATGTCTTATGAAAAACATTTCAGATATGCTTGATTTGGAGACCACAATCTGAAGAGGTCAAAAACTGACTTGTTCCTTTTATGTTACGACAAAACCAAAACAACGAAAGAAAACCTCACAGAGCATTAGTCTCCATGAAACAGCAATTATTAGCCACACCACAAGAACAACTACAACCAAAAGAATGTTTAATTACAATACAATGCTTACTCCAAAAAAAGTGATTATACCAATTTGCTGCTACGTTATAAACTACAACTCACAAATACAGAGGAAAGCTAAAAGGTTCAGGATCCTCTCACAGCAGGAAGACAAAACTTTCAAGTGCTGTAGGGCAATATATTATTGTGCAGAAGACATGGTACTCCAGTCAAGTACCTCTGAATTTGCTTCAAAGAGTTCAGGAGAAGAAGACTTTCAAAAAGGCATCTTTACCATCCTCTGCAGAACACACTAGGAGTTCCACTTCTAGTGCAAGGCATTATGAGCACATGCAAAAATATCTGTAGCTCTGTATTACTCAAATAAGGGAGAGACTTGCATACATCAATCAAAGATATTCACTGAAAACCCACCACTGCTGCACATAGAAAGGTAAAAACAAGATTGGAAACTAGGAAGAAAAACAAGCCCCACAAGAGACAAACTTGGTACAAACTTGGTATTGTATATGGACTTCAGTACAACAATTCAAGAATAAGGGAGGTTATCAGCACGTCACAGAATTCCAGCAACTGCTAACTACCATTCCCATAAACAATAAAGCTTTCCTATTTTTGTCTTCACCCCCCACAATAGGATCTTTTCAAATTATTCATTTTTCTAACAAAACAGTAGGTGTATGCAAAAAGAGATTTTGCTCACAGAAGTCACTAGTGTCTCCATTTGTACCTTTTCACAAATCTAAAACCACCACAGCAAATTCAAACATAAATACCTGCTGTTCTTTCAGTGTTAGAACACTATTTAGCATTAGGTAATGAAAAGACAAGGTTTCTATATGAGATTTTCTCAAGCCTGCTGTGGTTCCTAGCCTTTCATGTTACTTGAAGACACTATTGAAGAATGGTTTAGCTTTCAATTAGGTATTACCAGAGACTCTTAAAATAAAATAAACTGCTATTACATATGAGAGAAGGTTCTTGTCTGAATTAATTACTGATGAAAAGATTAAAATCCAAGACAAACATCCAACCCCAAGCACAGGAACATACATCTCGTTTTCACAGAGAAAAGAAATTACCAATATGTTTTCCCCAATTCCCCCAAAAAACCGTACCCATACCAACACTATAAAATAATTCCACGAATAAATCAAAAAGTGGGTAAACAAATACAGTAAAGTTTGCTGATAGCAATTTTTTAAAATAATCCTAACTAAAGTTATTGCAAAGTTACAAACCAAGTTTTCCATGAAATTGGTACTAAAAGGCTAGATAAAATCTGGTGTAAATAAATACAAAATGAACACGCTCAAAACTACAAAATGAATACACTCAAAACTAACTTAATGTCATAACAATGTGGTAACTATGGTGCAATGTAAGACAAAATACTATTTTTCTACACAGTTTTTAGAACATTATCACATCACAGCTCAGTGGCAATCAAAGAATGTTCCTTTCTTACTTGTTGCAAAGTCATGCAGAGAATGAATCTATCATTATGTGAGGCAGAAATGGATGGTATACCCTCCTCTTGGCTATGCATGCAGTCAATCACCCTAACTCTGAGGTTATACAGAAGGAGCAGAAAGATTCAGGGAACAGCACCAAGAACCAACCCCAGGTTTGGAGCAGACACTATACAAGCAGACACCAATAGATTACAATCCTTCACCTTGGCTGAATATAGAAGTGGCATGTAAAACAAAGGTGTTTGCAGGAAAATGATGTAAAAATTAAGTATATCAGTAACCATTTGGAACACAGGAACATGGTGGCAATCAGTTGCATCACTGGGCAGCATACATAAGAAAAAAAAATCCATAAATTTCAGCACAAAATCCTTGTAATTGTTGCCAAAGCTGTAACCAAAGCCAGAAAAATTCACAAACAGCAGAGAGCAAGCCCAGCAACAGCTATAAGAACCATGTCCAAAAGGTTGGCTCTGTCCAGGAAATCTATGCAAAGACCTGGGGTATTGCTAGGAGAGCACACAGTAAAGGTAGCAAAATATTTGCCCTATACTCACACTCTTTCCTTATGTATCATTGATTGCCACAGTCAGACCATTCATACTGAACTGAACATACCTTCAGCAGGATTTGGGAAGGAAAAATATCCTTTAGCCAGTATTCCATCACCTTTTTTCATTAGCTGTCAACAGGTATGCACTAAACTATCATCAAATGCCAAATCTAGTCTTGAAAACTGTTTCTCTTTCTGTGTCTTTAGAAATTCCAGTTAACAGTGAGCCAACACTTGAAATTCTTAATAATTTTAACACTATATTGTGACCTTTAACAGAAAGCAGTAGGCTGCACATGGACTTAAAAAAAGCGTTGAAAATCACACACTATATAAGAAGAATAAGTGGTACCTCTTGAGATTTCAATTTTTCTATGTCTGTGGAGAGGTCTGAGCTTTTTCCATGAAGACTCCCATTTTCCTGTGAACAGACAAACAAGTAGTAAGAACAATTAGGACAAGAATAACATTCTCTATTGAAATAATGAGGAAAAGCACTGGGTTAGAAATCTGAACACGTAAGACAATTACAGCTTACTTAAACTCTGTGTTAATCAACACAAGGAATAACCCAGAAATGTAATAGGCTGTGTAGAATTTGCCCTGCCTTCCAAGAAGCCAATCTATACTCCCACAATACAGACCCACACCCTCATTTTTGCTCGTTCTCAGAGACATCTGGTCTAGCAGCACATGTAGGAGTAGACAGAAGTTATCGTTATTCAAAATCCTGAATCAGTAATTTGCCTCATTAGTTGAAAGAAAACCAAAAAACTAAAGACCATACATCAAAGCCAAAATTTATGCATGCAAGCTTGATTTAAACTGGTAAACGAAGTCCAGTGCTTTTTAAGTGAATTCAGAAATTAAATTCCTGTGTTCTACTTTTTTTTACAGAAGATACCAGCCACAGGATGAATTAATTCATGGCTCTTAGTCTTCACCAATTCTATATACAGAGAATATATATTTCTAGTGTTCACTTTTCTGGGGAGAACACAGGAATTAAATTTTCCTGGGAAAAGGACGAGTTTTCTTTAAAAGAAAACTCTTGTCACTTAAATAACATTCCAGATTACCATTCTTTATTGCCTCATTTTGAAAAACAAACAACAAAAAAAACCCCACAAAAAACAAACAAACAAAAAAAAACCAACAAGACACAACGTTTACTGTTACTGACTTTACACTATTTGAATATTAGCTGGCCGATTGTCTACCATATAAAAAATTGTGATTAATACAGCCACACAGACAATGAATCACAACCTCAAATTCCAGTTAGGTCAGCTTAACTCATAATCGATTCAAATTGATCAGCAACATAAAAAATGAGAGTCAAAACAGCAAACACATGATAAAAATATGAGTTGCATAAAGCTGCATAGTAAGATTGCATTTCAAATATAGAGGAGGCATTTGAAGGTTCAGCTCCATGCCCCAGGTTATACAGGAAGTTTTAAAAGAATGTGAAATTTCCATGTTGCACAGAAATATTTCTTCCACACATAAAGTACTTCCAAATTTATTGTAATTTACTTAGTAATGATCAGTGGAAAAATCAGGACTTCATGAGAAACCTTTCTACTGCTGTCTTCCAAAGTAAGGCAGAGGCCATACTAACACCCAGTGAGCTGAACAAGGTCCTGCAGCCTACCCATTTCATTCCACAGCACAAGAAAGCTGCAAAGGTTCAAGTGCTAGCACAGCTCTCTGACTCAAAGGCACTGAAATCAGAACATCAGGTATGCTGTGCATATCTAGTTTAGGTACTTAGCTAATTGTCCTTTTAGGGAGTAGGAGTAGATGAAAGGGAATGTGAGTAACTGGGGCAAGCTTGCTTTGACCATTGCGTTTAGTTTTAAAAGGGCCACATTATATTTTAGGATATCAGATACTAGCAAGAACCTTCAGCTCAGTAAGTGGAATGGATGAGGCTGGAACAAGAACAGGAGGAAGATATTTAAAAAGAAAACCCTATCTTCAACATCATGACACAGCACATACTGTAGCTGGTTAAGGATAACAGAGAAGCAAGTGTTCCCTACACTTGGCCAATAAATCTGCTCGTAAGTAACATGACTTCTACTTCCAATTTCTGACTGTATGTTAAATAAAATACATGTTCATCATTCAAGCATACATATGGTTTATTTTCATGAATTCAAAGCCTATATATTTTTTAGTCTTAGAAATCTAAATTGATGCTGTAGCTCCTCAAAGTGTCTAAAAGATGCTAATCTGTATATTTAAAGGAGTTTCCCTTCAAAAACTTTGCCAAATCGTCTGCTAATTTACGCTGTACATTCTCATAAACTTTCATTATGAATTATTACATGGGTATCTTACCCTTGAAGATTCATATGAAGGACTTGGCTGACCGCTTGTTCCCCAGGATGTGGCACCTGTTCGCTCATCCATACCTAGCAATAAAAAGAAAAATACCAACCTGTAAGAAATGACAGCAAAAACAATGGTCTCTGATGCAAGCTGAAAAAATACTCATCTGCTTCCATACACTAAGTAAATTCATCTGCTTTCATATACTTAAAGCAGTGTTTCTAAAAGCAAAACTTCAGATGAACAGCTTCCTTATTAATTCAGCTGGCTACAGAGGAACCTGTTCATTTGGACACCTGCAGCTGCTGAAAACAGGGGCATTAAAAAGCCAAGAAATTTGCCAATCTGCTGTCTGCCCAACCCAATCCATAAGAAATTAGCATGAGTAACAAAACAAGCACAACGATGTGAACATCATGGCTTTTAGAGCAGCCCGATTTATCTGCATCTCAAGCAAGCACTGAAATATTGCAGCACATACTGTGGAACACATACTTGTTATCTACTCTTTGCTCTTGTGTCTTGCTTAAGTATTGTAAAATGTGCAAAATTATTTCCCCTGCTTGGCCTTTATTTGACACACAAGATATTTTAGCATAATGGGGAAAAAAGGCAAGACTGGTTATATTTCAATGGCTTAAAAAGCCCACAGAGAATCATGGTCTCTGCACTACTAAAACAGTAATATTTTTTACACTCTGTAACGGTTCTTTTAGAATCAGTTCCCTTTATGCAAATCCAGGTTGCAGCTCACAGGAGAAAGAGGAAGGAAAAGATCTTTAAACACTGTATCTGAATATATACCCTATGTACTATCCAATTTCTATCCAAATTTAAACCACATTCCCAAACAGCTAACTGCAAAAGCACCTGAATTCCTATAGCAAATTCCTTCATATAGGATAAGGCTGCTACTATTCTAATAATTAGGTTCCTGATTATCTGCTTCACAAGACATTTTTTTGTCACATGTGGAACATTTCCATCCTAAACTGCAGGCTTCGAAGCACTCTGGCCTACAAAATTCAATTCATTACTTCCCTGCCATACAAACTTTTCTTATCAGGAGTTTTGATATGAAGCATAAATTCTTTATGTGATATATACTATAAACTATTTATGAAGTTTTATAATGTCATAATTTATAAATAAGAACTAAGTGTCCCAATTTATAAATAAGGGTAGAGTGCAAGCTACTCCATACAATCATCTCTAAACCCTAACTTTATATTGCAACTATAAAATTTTCATGCATATTTCTCATATGGCCATACTGCAAAATCGAATGTAAACTGATACTATAAATAACAACCTATGGACTATTACTATTCTAATCATTATTTACTTAAGAAACGTGCTTTATGAAGCTATAAAATAATATTTTGACAAAGACAGCCTGCAAAAAAAGAACGTTAAACTGAAAGTACAGTAAATCACTCAAAAACTACAGACACTTTTTGTGTACTGCAGGAAAGATCCTCAAGGTTGAAGAATGCTCTTTGAAAATGCAAAACCACCACTATCTTGAGCCAGCAGTTTAGGGAAGTTTACTGCATTTTGCAGCTGACAGTATTGTTGTTGTTTCATTGTAACTGGTCCAGGAGCTGAGTAAAGAGTCGTGGCTGGCACTGACAAAGGCAAAAGTAATCTTTTGGCACAATTGACTCTTTTCTTCCAGAAACAACAGTGCTAGTAATCCAGTCATTATCATAACAAGTCTTCAATTGCCTTCATTTCAAAAGAGACATATGTGGGGTGAGAAAAGAAAAATATCTTACTGCAAGACAAAGTCCTCGGGAAAGTTTAAGATATAGTAGGTTATATCAACCAATTTCAGGAAATATATAACCAGATAATGGTTATGCATAGAGTGTTCAGATGCTAATCAGTAAAACATGCTACTCATTTGAAAATTTGAGTCAGTGGGACATAAGGACTTATGTTATGGTTCTGCTTAATCAGCACATGTACAGCTAAAAATTCAAGTATTTTAATTCTACCATTTGAATTATGCAAATAAATTGTTTAAAGAAACTACTCTAAACCAAAATGTAACTGCTTCAGATAGGGAAGAAAACTAATTTCTGACTAGTTCCCAGAATTATTCTTTTCTAAAAAAGCCCAGTACAGTTTATTATTCTAGCTAACTTCCTTTTTCCTGACAGGTGTGTTTTTCCTCCTTTTCATGCAGCATTTTTCATTCTTATAAGCCCCAAACAGGCTTACATGTAGACCTATCTCTTACACACAAGGAAGATGCTTTCACATTTTTAGATGCTCTGTGAAGGCTACAAGAAAAAAGGAATCATGTATTGCCACAGAACACCAGCACTCTTACTGCTGCTTGACATCTGGATTTGATTTGGAATGCTACCTCTGCTGCCCTTGGTCTCTATCAACATGAGACACCAAACAAGTGCTGCCCCAGGTAGCCAGCAACACTCAACCAGGAAATCAGATGTGTGTCTACCATGGTGCTCAAGGAATCTGTTCTGCTTTGTACACTAATGTATTTTCCATGGGTGACGGATGAAAACCACCCAAATGTTGGATGAGACAAAGACCCCAACCATTTCAAGCAGGATGGGCACAAACAAACAAACAATGCATACATGAACACGGCCAAAATTAACTCTACATGACCGAGCCAGGACCATCAGATTCACTTTTAAGTGTAAAGCCCCTGAAGTGGGGATCACTTGGTAAAAAAGAACATGGGAGTAATCTATGGTAATAAATTCAATAAAGTCTCAAAGCAAAAGCAGCATGAATATAGTTCTAGTGTTTTCCTGGAAAAGGCAAAAGAGAACAGAGAACTAGGGGAATCATCACCTTTGTATAACCCCTTCCACAAGGCAATGTAGTGACCAATTGCAGTTTCCATTGATTCATCATGATGTTAAAGAGCACAGGAAAGCTGTGACAGCAGAGCACTGAAAAACATGCAGGGCAAGGCTGCAGTATCTCAGCCTCCGTAGGTGAAGCAAAAAAGGTGAAAATTGAACTGTGTTGTTATGTCTGTCCAATAACACAGACACACGTATTCAGGCAGACAGCAGTAAAACAAGGCTCTACCCCCACTTCCTTTTTTTAGTAGGCATTGAGGACAGAAAGTAATTGAAATGACTCATATGATATCAAGTGATTTCATAGTTCTCAATCAAAACCGACTACTTCTATAGCACATATGCTGCAGCTTAATTAGGGAGTAACTCTGAGTGTGATGTTTGTTCGAGCGGGTTCAGCTGCCAGTCTGGGGCTGGGCTGGCTCACAGGGCACCTCCAGAGCACTGCCTGAGTGTCCCAGCGAGGACACTCCTAACCTTGGCCAGCCCAGGACACCCCTGACCTCGGCCAGCCCAGGACACCCCTGACCTCGGCCAGCCCAGGACATTCCTGACCTCGGCCAGCCCAGGACATCCCTGACCTTGGCCAGCCCAGGACACCCCTGACCTTGGCCAGCCCAGGACACCCCTGACCTCGGCCAGCCCAGGACACCCCTGACCTCGGCCAGCCCAGGACACCCCTGACCTTGGCCAGCCCAGGACACCCCTGACCCCAGCCAGCTGAGGACACCCCTGACCTCGGCCAGCCCAGGACACCCAGGACACCCCTGACCTTGGCCAGCCCAGGACACCCCTGACCTTGGCCAGCCCAGGACACCCCTGACCTTGGCCAGCCCAGGACACCCCTGACCTTGGCCAGCCCAGGACACCCCTGACCTCGGCCAGCCGAGCCCAAACCCTGGAGCTTGGCCAGCCTGCAGGAAAGGCTGCGTGTCCTCACTCACCTTGGGGAGACCCAGCCAAGCCATGAGGATGCTTTCTGACTTTATGCATTGGATTCTAAACAGGTTTTGCTTAACATCACTTTTATGATGCTGCTGTGAGCATTTCAAGCTACTCTAGAAGAAAACCTGAAGAAACCTGTTGCCTCATTATTTCAACATATGTGATCATTCTGAAGAAACAGATCCAAACATTCATCTAATAAAAAAAAAAATTGGATCTTACAATCAAACTGAAATGAAGGTTGTTCTTGCTGGCATAAGACAAAGAAGACTATATTTAAAACTTATTACAAGACACACAGGCTCTAATGTTCGTGTAAACACTATAATATACTTTATAGGGTTACCATCTGCTATGATGTTGATCAAATAAATGATTTGACAAAAAAAATCACATTGTAGATTGTTATACTAGGTACTCAAGGTATGAGTTTCTATCTTTTATAGCTTCTTTATCCAATTTTGTTTCACAGTAATGATATTCCTTCAGATAAGATTCAACATCTGAAATCAATTACAAAAAAACCTACAGCACAAACTATAACAGCACTGATTGTGTTTTGCATGTCAGACTCACAAACAATCAATCTACCTTTAAGCCATATATTGCAAAAGTCTATTTTGAAGTATGATTCCAATTATTACCCAAAATTATATTTTAGGTCTAGACTTTCTCGTAAGGGGGTGAAAATAGAAATATTTGATGGAGAAACACTATACTCAAATATTTTAACTTTCAATAGGTTAAGACTAGTTCTTAGCCTCTTCCTGTTGTTACAATTAAAACTTTCTCTTTTTATACTAGATGTAATATTTTCAAGAATATAATAAAACCATTTATTTTCTAGTAAAGAATTCAAAATTCACAAATCAGATCAATAAGTAAAGACAAGTTCCAGGTGTTTATTACTCTGGGAGTGGGAGAAAACACGGATAACAAGAGGACCAGAAAGAAACTCAAAACCAAAAGCAGCTTTGACAATAGATACAAGGTGGTATACTTAAAATATCCAAAGCTGAGAACATTAATCAAATTGAGAAGAGAAATGAAAGGTAGGCAACCTATCAATAGTTAATCACGTAAGCACCATTGGGATAAATTCAGATGCAACACTGTAATTAGTAAAAGACAAACCACTTTCATTTCAAACTACATAAATAAAGAACTTTCTCTCCATCCACCTTCCGCAATAAAGGAAAAGGGAAGTGCAAGCATGGAGGGGAAATAAAATATTCAAATCTCAATGCAGACTCTTTCTTGAAGAATATACTAATTGTCTTCCAGCATACAGATACCAAGTTTCCCCTGATCCCTTCAGATCAAAAAGCAAAGTTCCCCCCCAGTAAGAGTTGCTTATTAGAGGCACCATGGGAGCAGCAGAGTATCCTTTTTTGTACCTTTGCTACAGAGAAAACACATGCAAGAGCTACAGATATGTCAGGGAAACATCATCCTGAGTCTGTCATCTGGTACCACCTCTGGACTCTAAAATTACTTCAGGAAACTTCCCAAAATAATTTTATTAAATTGCAAAATGCTGCTCACTCTCCTCCCTGTATTGAGCTGTGGTGTCACAGATTGAACTTAACCCATTGCACAGTGTAAAAGTGAGATTTTTCCTGGGTTTACCTATTAGTTTTCATATCTTTCCCCACCTGACCAGCAGGTTCATAACCATGGGAGTTGAGATCTTAACTACCAGTCTCTAATGTCAGGGACTGAAGACCCCCTGAGGGGACCTCAATTAGTACCCATAAAACACTGGCTTCCATTTGAATAGTAATCTTTGCAAAGATCAGTTTGTAAGATCTGTTTGAAATATCAACTGTGATTATTAATAGTGGTAAATTAATTAATTTTCATTTTTGAAATAGTTTATCCTGGAGATTCCCAGAGAATGATTACCTGATATAGCAAAGAATAAATATCTACTATGCCAGTCGCTGTGGAAATTATTTAAATAATAGTCAGAATATATGCTATACAAAGTTAATTTCTATCTACAGAACAGGCAATCACAATTAAAACTTCAGAAGAATAAAATTATTCAAGTTGGAGGAAGGTACAGCAAGTATACAATTCACCTGGACAATAACCAAAACTTAGACCAATATTGGCATTGGCAGGTATTAAAAATTAGTTGTCATTTAATATATCAGCAAACTGAATTCTCCCTGTATGTAAAGCTGTTTAAAACCTGTACTTGCATACAGAAATTTATTTCTAAGAACAGTGTTTTCTCTGGAAGAATAAAATTTCCAGGTGTATGCTCAAAGAACTTTTTCTGAAGCACCAAAAGACATTGTATAAATTCAGAAGAAAACAGAAAAAAAAAACCAAAACCTTGTTGGTTCAGGAAAACCGAAGAAAAGCTTGAATTTGTTTTAAAAGTGTCTATTAGCATCAAAAGTCAGTACTGGCAATACAGTTCCTGTAAAACTATCAAGTATGTTTTAGATTTGTTTCCACTCATTAGCTAAATATAATTTACTATTAAAAAAAAAAGGCAATTACTACTTTTAACTTGATTTCACAAATAATCCTATTCATTTCTTGCAATAAGACCTATGTATCCCCTAAGAACAACATTGGGTTATTAATTCCTGTAAGAGCAGTGCCCTTACAGAAATATCAGAAACTGCCTGCTTCTCTTTCCTTGTATTCCCTGCTTCCCAGACTCTAAATCATGTCACCAAACACACCAAGTGACCTGGCACGGCCTGGATACTTTAATACAATACAACCCAGTCAAAATAAATTTGGAACTGGCATTTCCCACACAAACTGTACTAAACCAGAAAACGCACCTTGCCAGAAAAGGTACATCAGGTACTGTTCAAAGAGGAGAGTATATTTTTAATACTGTATGTAACAAGCATTTGTTAGTTGCGTATAGTTATTCAGACAGTTTAAGCATAAGCTAATGACAAAAAAGGCATTTAAACCATTTAAAAATACATTTAAACTATTTTCTTATAGGCAAGGAATTTTCTTATAAATCCACTGAGGTGCTCAAAGCACTACCCAGTAAAGCTATTCTTCACACACACACACACCCCAAATTCCCTATACTAATACAAGTTTTAACGTTACTCTTTGATCCAATTTAAGGTTAAAATTTTAAAAATTAAAATGCTAATATTCATAAATTATCCTGTTTTTATAGTATACAAATACTATTTACATGTGTGCCCACAGAGTATGTTTTGAAGCCCCCCTGGTTACAAATGTGAATAAAGCACCCCAGCTTAGAGATGAAGCCTTTAGCAGGGGTACAACCCAGAGCTTTTATTCACACACAAACACACACAGTTAAACTGCTATTAAATTGCATCATGCTGCTTATTCCCCTCTCTGTGCTGAGCCATGAAGTATCAGGCTGAACAGCTCTAACATGCAAGTCTCAGCCCTACAGTACCAGCTATCATAATAATCCTTTCTACTGGCAAATGTTCCTGTGGTTACTTCAGTTATGACTCAACTGCTTTATATAACCACACACTTTCAAATACATATATACACATATATATTTATATATACACACACCAAATCAAGGCCAGTGTCACAAGACTGCACACACCAGGCCAAAAATATTCCAATACAGCTTTACTGGCAACAGCTACTGCTACCAACGGTATTACAACACAATTGTACAGAAAACTGCCAATTCAGACACCAGAACACAATTAATGTGAGTTACACAGTGTGTAATTGAGGTTCTAACTCTCATGAGCAAAGAAAACATGGCAGGTGTGACAGCTTTCCTAAGAACATGTCTAAAAATGTTAAGAAAAAGTATTTTTAACCATTTACTGTATCACAGGGTGTCCAGTAAATTTTGACCCTCTAGAAAACAAATTCTAAGATCAGCCTGAGGTCAGTATCCTTTCATGGTGATGATGATTGCCATTTATCTTTATACACATACAACTAAGATAACTCAATTGCAACAAATTAAAATTACTTTATTGATATTTAAAAGATCATTAATACCTTAACACTAAAATCTTCCAAGGAACAAGAGACCTTCTGGTATACCAAGCAGACTGGGGAAAAAAAAGAAACTGAAAAAATGTTTGAGAAACAGCATTTATTTTGACTTTCCAAGTTCATGAAGGTGAACCTGTGGAAAAATGAAGCATCAGACAAAGACCTTGGAATGTAGTGAGGCAGAATTTTGAGTCTTAAGTATAAAGACAAATATACTATATAGTACAGCCAAGAGAATGCCAGTGTAACTCCATGTTTACAATAATGTGACTGGAAACAAAGACTCGTACAGATAAGACTGCTGAGATCACAGAAGCCTGAGTCTGAACTTGAGAAGATCTAGATCAAGTCACTTCATTGAAGCATGTGGAAGAAAATCTAGACTTTGCCAAGGTAGAGAGTATCTCTGTATCTGATTTTTGGCAACCCTACAATACTGAAATCAAAAGTCTATTACCAGCAGCATGGCATCTCAGCCTCTCACATTAAAACAATGCACTAACATCTTACATTTTTCATAAAACAAAGCATGTAGACTACAAAGAAGTCTGAAAGGTTTTTAACTTTGCCTCTAGACAGGCACACCCTCAATAAGGTGATTTCTTACACTTTCTTATTCTAAAGAGCACATCTAAATCAGCTGTAGGAATTAACTCTCATTACTAAGTGTGAACTTGTTTGTCACGAGAGAATTCTGGTTCTTTCAATACAGCTGGGGGAAAGTGTCTATTGTATGAAAATTTCAGCATTAAACCTCCTCTTCCAACTCTGAAAACAAAGTTTATCTGCTCAGTATTTAAACACAGAAGAATGCTTAATGGATAAATGCAAGCACTGCACATCTGCTCACCTAAACCAGAGCAGGATAGCTCTAAGTTATATGTGGAAAAAAACCAATGGAATAAGTATAGCCAATATTGACTTATTAGACCCTGGCTCACTTATTTCTCTCCTCTTTTGCCAAAAATCAAGAAGAAATCCTCCATACTTCATCTTCAATCAAGAAAGAAGCTTTGTGAGAGTAGGGCTCCACTATTTGCCCTGCAGAACAATGAAGTGCCTTCCAGTTTGTCCAAGGGAAAGGCAGCACCTTCTTCCCTCAGTAAAAGAGCTGCCTAGAGCAAAATGTGTTTTCTTCTATTATTTTAGGAATGTAGGAAAAAAAAAGTTTAAAGTAAACTATTAGAAATTTTCTAGAAGCATCCCTACTTGCATTTATAGGAGTGATAATTTGAGCTGATGGAAGTTAACATCAGCCTGCAGTGTCAAGGACTACTTTTTCCAGTATGCATTTTGTACCAACAAGTGCTTCCCCCTCCATAAGCGAGTTGGAATGTAGTAAAGCTGTTGCCAGATGTTCTCCTTCTGCAGAGGTCCAAAACCAACAGTTCTCAATAATTCCATTACTTCCAAAAGTCAAAGCCAGAATCCAGTCTGAACAAACGGAGATCTGGCACAGCCTGTGCTGCTAGCTGGACCCTGAGACACCTTTAAAAAACTCAAAAAAAGCCACCACAAGAAACCTTTATTTTCTCAACACCGAGACATTTCTTCCAACAGCTTATTAGACAGAGATTTTACAGTCATTGTTAAATCTCATTCTCAAATTAAGAAAAAAATATGTTCTCTGACAAAGGAGAGAAATCTGTTTTTAAATGCGCCAGGTATCATTACATCTGCTCAAATATTTGCTGAATCAAGCTCCTTGCTGCCTGGCCTGTTAGCTGCCTCCTGAAGCAGGCAGCCAGGCTTTGTGTTGACAGCTCCTTTAGTGTGAGTGGCAGTAAATGATGGTGTGCCCACAATGCTGGAAAGCTGATATGATACAGTTCAGTCTCCTACATCAACAAACGAGGTGGAAGGATGACTGGGGCCTGATGTTAATGGGCCTTGTGCTAATACACAGCAGCACTGCAGCAACTGAGATGTCTGAGGGAGCCTGGTTCACTTCCATTCCCAAAAATATTTGTTTTTCTTCTTCTCACTCTCTCCCTTTGTTTAAAAGAAAGGCTGTTCTTCCCCTTAAACTAAGACAGGTCACCAGAGCTTATGGCAGGACTAAGTTGTATGACACCTGTTTCTCCCTTCATCACCAAAAGTTATCAGCTGATTACTGATTTTTGCTGCCCTTCAGGACAATCCACATTTTAGCATTCTTCCAGTAGCATAGCCATATTGTTAGAGCTTTACATCTGGAACGACTACCCTCAAAGAACAAAATCACACTGTTAGAGGACCAGCAGCACAGAAGTAACAACTCCTAGAGTAGCCAATGCTGTGTTCAACATTGTGGTCTTTAAATGCCAAAGAGTAATTTAAATAGTTTAACACTGCTAGTTTAGCAGAAACATGCAACTATGATGAAAATAATTTAAAGTAGTATCCCACTAGCTAAAAAAAAAAACCCTATTTATTTTTCTATTCTAAAAATAACTACTAAATCTGACAGAGTCTGGCTCTGGTGGAAGTGAATCCAGAAATATCTGCATCTGCAATGAAGATGTTTAGATATCTCCAATTTTACTTCTTAACCAAAGACCTTTTTCCCTGTTTGAAGACTTTACTGACCTTCCTTTTATTTCTTCTGCTAGCTTTTCATTTAATACTCCATAGTCTGGTTCAACTGCATAACATTTCTCCTTGGCTTAAATCCTAAATATCACACTTTTTATAGAAATCTGAGTTTTCAATGCTTTTCTGGTAACAAGTGTTACATGAGTTAAAACACTCCTAATAAAATGCACTTAGAAACCATGCACACTTCAGAAGCAGAACTTTGACAAAAAAGTTAGAATTGGAATTTATAGTCAAGTAACCCCATTTTAAATTGCCTTCATACTCTAACAGCCAGAACAGACATACCTGTTGCTGTTAAAGTGCACTCATGCCTTTGTTTTTTTCTCAAATGAGGACAAGTTGTGCTTTGAATACAAAATAAATTTGGTGTCGCTGTTTCTCCTATTATGCTGTTACAGCAGTTCTGTAGGTTACAGCTAGAAAATGTTGAAAGTCAAATAAAAATGGTAGACAATCTTTTTGTGGACAACAGCAGCCTTACCTAGTAATTATCCTTACAATAATAATACAGTATTAAAGACTTTAAAACATTTACCTAAGTAGTCAGAAAGCAAGTGGCAATCAATAATAATTTTTCTTTAATTCCTCCTCCCAGGATGTTTCAGAAATCTCTCCTTTTACAAAAGCACTAAATAGTCTCCTAATGTCATTCCTATAAAAATTACACCTTTGTTTTAGATAACAATTTCTAGGGATATTTAACAGAACACTAAAATGAATGATTTTACATTAAAAACAGAACAAATACTCTTAATTTTAATGTTACAGGTGGGCAAGAATAAGAAGTAGAAGGATTCTAAAGCCCTCCAAGACCCGAGCACTGCTGGTCCCTACCAGCAGAGCATCCAACAGACCCTTGCCATCAGTCAGCCTGCAAGCACAGCCACACAAAATCTCCTCTGCAGAGTGAGCCTTCACACAGGCAAGCAGCACTTCCCAACTCCAGCAAGGGATTCTGATGCAGGAACCAGTGCCAAACAACAGCTTATGAGTCAAGGTTTATGTATGCAAACACAGCCTGTCTTCCCAAAAGCTAAGGGCTGGCTGCCACCCAAAGGAGGCCATCCTGCTTCCCTTAACGCTTCACTGTCCCCACTGCCCACAGCCTGGCTCACATCTTCTTCCCTCACACTGGCACCAGGGTTGTAGGGACCTGCAGTAAACCTGCTCAGAAAGAAACCAGTAGAAAACAGACCCATAAAACAAATAACAAACCCTCACTGGTTTCTGGCCAGACTTGCACACAGAAGTATTTCACTACCAAGCCAGGACAGCACCAGTGCTGGCAGAGAGGAAAGGGAGAGCACAAGAATCAGAGAAAGCCAAAGTCAGGGCTGTGGGAAGGGCCAGGGAAGCCAGCCCATCACTTCTGAAGCATTTACTACCTCTGAGACTGCCTGTATTTAAAAGGACTTAAAAAAAAATACCTAGTGGTTTTTTCAGGGGAAAAAATAATAAAAGAAAAAAAATCAGCCATCACTATATGGTGATACATAAAATCCTGCAGTCTACTTTGGGACTACTGGCTTTATTGAACCATTGGTAGGTACTATGCCAGTATGTGAGAAAAATAACTGAATAAATGCATGTTTCAATTACATTAAACACCAATAATCTCATTTTAAAATCTTTAAAATATTGAATCTGCTGCATGTTCGGGCAGAAACAGGTTACCAGGAAGTTCAACAGGGCCAGAAAACTCCCACACACACGTTATTGTTCACTTACTAGAACTTTAGCCAAAAGTTAGAAGAGTAAACTACTTCAAAGTAAATGGCAACAAAACTCAAGAATTTCCTTCCCTCTGTTTCTTCTATAATTAAAAAGAAAAAAAGACTTTTATTTCAAAAATTCAAAGTACATTTTGAAATTTAGTTAAAATGAGCCTTGGGTTCCATGTGCCAAATAAATTGCTTCTACAAATTATGATATCCCATTTTCTCTTATGCATTTTAGAATCTTAAGCATTGCCAAAACAAGTCAATTTAACCATATTGCCTCTTTGGGTGGCAACTTTGTTTGTCTTAGATCCTGTATTCAGTTCTCTATATAAATGCATTTTTATCTCTAACAACAGCTTTCAGACTTTGTTTAATTTTGTACTTTACTTATTCATACTGCAACATTCCAATACAATGAAATTTGTGTAAGTGCCCAGATTTGCTCAACCACTAAAAATAAAAATGTCACAATTTCTAAGGGTTATCAAATAATTTTAACACAAGAAAGACTCTTCCCATTCTGTCAAATATATAAACCCAAAAATTAGAACAGAATTTCTGCCTTTTTGAAAAAGACAACTGTGACTTGATATTTGGGAAAGAATTTCTTATATTCCAGTCACAAAGAATATTATTACTCTTCAACATAATGTACTTTTATAATTTGCAGACCACATTTTGTGAAAGCATAATAAGGCATCAAACACCTTCACATCCCAGTTTATAAGGGAAGGATTCCTGAAGAAGGTTCAGAAGATAAATATCAGCCCTCCCTCCCAGAGATCATTCTGCAGATCTGAAGATTCACACATGTAATAGGGCAACTCAGAATAAACATCACATTTATGCTCCACAACATATGTTCACATGAACTAAAAATGCAAAACTTACTCCTTTGGACAAGGCTGGCCCACATATTTTAAGAAAATTAAGAAATTCCTGTAAACTGCAGTGAATTCATACCTTAATACTCTTCACCTGAACTCAAACCAAGGTGATATGCTCACATAACTGAAAGGCAAACAAGATGACATTGGTGTCCTTTTGTGCCCATTCCACAGACACTCACGGGATTTCCCTGGCAGACAAACCAACACAAGCTCTTGATAGAATTCCCACAAATGATATGAAAGCCCAGTGAACTAAACAAACCCCAATAAGGCACCTGGCAAGAATCATGTGAATCAAATGTAAAAATTCAAGTACAAGAGCTCCAGTAACAATTTTGTTCTACTCCATTTACTTAACATGTAAAGCTTCTATTTAAAAGGTCACACAAAGGAAATAAACATGTGCATCACTCAGGTGTATATCTGCAATTTGGCCTTCAAAAAAACTCTGTGTATATTACCAACTACATCATCAAATTATAAAAATTTTCAGGAATAAAATATTTGTTTGGATTTTATTTTTGCCTTTTTAAAGAAAAAAGGAAGCCATTTCCTTCTACACTTTAAAGTTTACTTTTGAATTTTTAAATATCAGAGCAGCACTTGCCCTCAGTAAGATATATATTTTTAACCAATTATCAAGAAACTAAAACACTGTATACACTTGAACCCCTAAGATCTCTTTAGTTTTT
>QUSF01000015.1:4893261-4947331 GCA_003676055.1 Chloebia gouldiae
GGCAACCTGCATCACTACCTCAAATAGATGTGGTTTTCAAAATAAAGAAAATAACATTTTAAAAGCTCAAATACAAAAACCCACACACAACCTATTGCCTACATTTTAATCAAGAACAGAAAGAAAAGAAAATGAGAGCAGATACTACTTGGCTAGATTTAAAGGAAAAGGACAATCCTTTTCAATAGCAGGCTCCATTTCTCAACATGACCATGTTCCAAAAGATTAGATAACAGTATCAGGCAACATCAGACTATTAATGACACAACCCTACAGAATGGAGAAAAGTATTTAAGCATGATATTGACTTTGTGAGATTTAAGATACCAGCACACAAACAGCCCATCCTTTTCTAACACATTAACATATTGGTATTAAATGTTTGGATTAACGGATTATAAAGGAGTAATACCATAAATTAATTCTGATACATCTCAGCAAAGTTGCTGAAAAAGAAAAGAGAGGGGAAAAAAAAAGGAGGAAAAAGAAGAGATCAGCATTCCAGAAGTATCCCCAGGGGAAAGCAGCAGCCGATCATGGCACACATTACCTCTGCCCCTGGTTCATCCATCTGCTGCACCTCAAGGAATGCCACAGGGGAAGCAAACATGTGGAGCACAGCTAATAACAGCAATTCTGTCCATATTAGAAACTAATTATCACCCTTTCCTATCAGGATCAGTGCTTTCAAAATTATAAGCAATTTACCCTACTAAATGCAGTCTAGAATTTAACACTCAATAACTCAATAGCTTATTTAAAAAAAAAAAACCTACCAATTTAGACTTAGAGATCATATAAATTATATTTCTTTTCCTCTCAACATGCCTACTTTTTTGCATCTGAAGATTTAAAATTTTGTTGGTGGGGCTTTTTTTTGTAGTAAAGGGAAAAAAATTATGCCTAAACACAATTCTGTACGTTTTACTCTCAGCTCAAAACTGCACAATTACTGTGATTAAGTCTATGTAAATCTAACAAAAAAGACAAACATTTAGTTTGTATTGTATTAGTCATCTTCTGGAAATAACAGCACGAAATCTCATTGCTCCCTACCAAATATATTACTTTTCATTAAATACACAGACCATAAAACTACAAAATGAGATTAAAAAGCTGTGAATAGCATTTTATGTACTGACCTCGCAAATAGAAGACAGACTTGCTCTTTCAGTCTGTTGCCATTCTACAAAACTAAATATTCAGAACCTGGAGGATTGCTGAGATCCCTCAGAACTAGGCAGGTCTATAAGAACTTCATTGTTTATTTTGAAATGACCAAGGAAACATTTAGATTTAATTTTTTAAAATTTATTTTGTTTTAATTAAGACCACCTATTTGAGGCACTACTTCTGCACATTTTATAGCACAATCCAAATAAGTAAGAAACAGTGAACACTAAGGAAAATCATATTATGAGCGCAAATTCCTGAATAAAGACCATCAGATATGGATCAAAACATTGCTTCTCTCACAAGAATCTCAATTTCTTTGTTTTCTACCCATCCATCCATTCCTCAAGCCAAGTACTTCTTTAGCCCTGACCCATGTTTTGTCTTTGTCTCACTGCCTACCAAGACCAAATCATCCTCTTCCAAATTCTCTGGAAGCCTGTCCTGCTTAGCCAGCAGGTGCCACTTTTTTGAGAAAGAGAAGGTCAACATTCCCCTAAGGATTTGAGCAAAATGCCTCCTGGAGCGAGCAGTCTGGGATTGGTGCTTGGGTCTGCTCCCTTGGGACTGCACATGCTGGCTCTGCGCCTTGAGGTAGCAATGTCAAGAACTGTTAAGGATTTATAGAGAAGTCTCACGGATTTAAGTGAGAAGCATTCTAATGGAAATCACTCAACTACTTGGTTTGCACCTCTGAATAACACACATTGATATTGCACTTAAAACGTTTTTAGAGGAAAATGAAACATTCCCCAAAATATTCGACTCAAAAGTAAATAGAATTTAGTGCCAAATGCTAAAGAACTGCAATAATAAAGCAGAGCTACTGCTTTTTTTAGTATACAGACAAACGTAATACCAGCATACATTCATAATACTTCTAAAGCTTTTTTTTTTTTTGCTAAACAGGGAATAGTCAAGGCTGTATTTATGATCAACTGTATCCTTCAGCATGAAGGGATACAAAGCACAAACCTAATGCAAAACATCAGCAACTTGGCTTAATAAGATTACAGTACAGTAAAAGGTCTCATAAGCATTTTCTATAAATGAAATGTAAAGCCTGATGACTACATAGGAGCCGGAAGACCAACCTAAGCTCATAATGAAGGTATTGTGACAAAGCTTAGTGTCTGAAACACCAACAGAATGGTGTATTTTTGATGTGGTTGAAAATTTCACACCAATTACAAAGCAGCCATGTTACAGTGGCTAGTTTTAGGGTAGTATTGTTCTAGTTTCTATGATCTGTGTAGCAGTTAGAAGGCAGATAATACTGAGTTCACCTAGTATATTGTTCCTTCCTGCAAATCTCACTTCTCAAAATAACTGTATATTTACAGTGTAATGGCACATGGTTGGAAAATTTAAACCACTTTTCCAACAACCTTAAAGAAATCAGTAAAAATATATGTACATTTAACTCAGTACACAACAGTTTCTTTTTCAAATGCACAGAAAAGGGGGTATTATGATCTTCTGTGGGAAGCAAGCTGTCAGACCAAATAAATATCAAGAACTATAACTATTAATTCATTAAGTAAAAATAGTCAAGAAATCAAAACCCATCACCCCTGCACTCCAATCACATCTGCCCTCTACCAGTACGCAGAAATAAGTACTACAGTGAATCAAATAGCATCAGACAAACTTGGTTTTGTTTCCTCACCTTTACAGTTTCCAGCATGCTCAATCCCATGTCCACCACACACAGAAACAGCTATTCCTATATCATCTGTATGCCTTCAAAAAATAATCCTACAGTCCTGGACTAGTAATCACAGAAATTTCCCTAAACAGATTTGTCAACAGCAATGATAAACAGCATATATAACATTCTACCAATATCCTACTTACCTTTTCACCCTTATTAGATTCAGTAACTAAATTTACATTAAAATAATTGTACAATGGTACTTCAGCATTCAATAAACCATGTTCCTTAGTATGTCACCATGAGCCATTTCCAGGATCAGGGGAAAAATATTTAGGTATAAAATACAGAAGTCAACATCCTTTTACTTCATACCTCATTGTCTGTCCAATCAAAACCTCAGTAAAATCAATACCAGTCAAGGTCTTTATTTCTGTAAATGACATCTCAAACCATAGACACACAGATAAATTGCATTTTATTTCTAAGAGTTACCAGGAGCTCATTGTGCATGCACAATGCATAGAGTGTGCTGAGGAGGAAGAACTAAAATAAGGATACTCTTACACAAACCAGTCACCCATTCTTGCCATCATTTACTAAAAATATTTTTTTAAAGCCCTTCTGTTAACTGAAGCACCTAAAAGATTTTTTTTTTCTGTTTGTTACAAGGAAAACTAAATTCTGAAAAAAAATATTCTTTTAATTTGAATCAAAATACATGCAAGCCTTTGAGTAAATATAAGCTTACAGACACATGTCTATTTCTAATAATCCTCATAATAAAAGCAGAGTTTTAAGTAGAACTCCTTTCTGAGAGAGGATTTTTTTCCTTAAAAACTAACTTAGTTACAAGCCACAATATAAAACAATATAAACCAAAGGACAAACTTCTTAATCAGTTTGCCCCTCCTAAAGGATACGGATTAATAACAGACATCCAGACATATCCAGCTGAATCAGAAGATGTGTAAGAAAAAAGGAGGGGTTGTTACTGTTGCTTTTTAATAATACGAAGCAACTGACCACCTGTCAGTACCTCCACTGTCAGCAGGAAAGGGAATTGATGCTCACAGAGACGTAGGCAAATTCAGCAAGCTCCTAATTCAATATCTACACTTACCAAGGCACTTCCTTCACTGCAGTGCACCCTGTGTTACCATGACATTTGCTTCAAAAGTTTTCCATTCTCAGCTCCAGATATATATTACAGGAAACATTTTTTAAGGACGTGCAATATCAAATTTTATTTGTAAGAAAATGAGCATACAACCCTTCTCAGGACTACTTTCTCTAACTCTTATACTAAGGAGAACAAGAGGAAAGTGCTAAGACAAATCATCAAAATCCCTAACGAGAAAATCGAATTAGAAAAGCCCTTGAACATGTTATAACAGAGCTCCAGCCTGAAGTCCTAAGTTAGAGGCATATTGAGAAGGGTGTACTCTGAGCACAGGGCCAGCTCTCTCCTCTGCAGCACACTTCCAGTATCAGGCCAAATTCACATCCAAAAACCAACAGATTTTATAGGCTATGAAAGCACACCTGTTCTGGACTTCTACTTCCCTACAAATAATCTTGTAAAGGAGTGAATAACTACTTAACAAACACAAAAAGGTCAGAGACATCTTCCAAATGGCTGGCATTGCCCCAAGCTGTTACAACAGAGTTATGGATAGACAGATAACAGTTTCTGAACCTTACTTGGCACACCCCAGAAGACCTTAGCATCCTCGTTGAGCTCTTTGCCTCCAAACAGCCTCTTTCTGCTCTCCAGCACGGGCTGGCAATAAGCACAGAATGAATTTCACTGCAGAACATAAACTACAACCAAACCCCACCACATGTGCAGTGCTGGCTGTATGCACAAATGGCTCCCAGCCAGCTTGACTCCTATCACTCACAGGCAGGAAGAAGACCAGACAGGCCACTTAAGCAAAGGCTTGTTCACTGTGGGACAGCAAGAGAAGATTTATTTGCACAATTGGAGCCATTATGCCAATAACTTCTGTTCACTGACACCCTTTACAGAAATCCTGAAAGGGAAAAGTTACAGCACTAACTAGATAACTAGAATTCATAACAATAGTCCCAAAATGTCTGAGACTGTGTGAATTCATATACAAAGTGAAGAATAAAAACTAGCAGCAAACAAGTGACTTCAATAGCACAGAACTATTAAGCCAGCATCCAAATTACATTTAAATAGCAAAATACTGTCATAATGAAGGTTAATGACACAACTTTATTATATGAGATATTAAATACTTAGTCTTGCAGGAACTTTAAAGTGTCAATATTTCCTCTGCAGTCTATACAGGACTCAAATTAAATCCCCCAACTAAACCAGGTATGTAAGTGCTTGACTTACAACACACCTAATATCACTGAAACATTCACTGATCAAAAGCTCTATCTTTAACTGAACTGAGAGAAATGCAAATTATCTAAAATCCAGGAAAACTAACAAAGAAAGCACTAACTGAACATACTCCATCAATTCCTTAAGGCCAAAGAAAAAAGTAATCAAGAATAAAACATTCAAAAAGATGGCCAGATATTCCAGTGCTGACAGAAGTACATCAGATAGTTCTAGTGCTTTTCCACAGTATCTTCTGAGTTGGAAGGGACCCAAATGGATCATAAAGCCCAATTCTAAAGTGAATGGTCCATATGGGGTTCAAACCTGCATTACTGGCATTACAAGCACCATGTTCATTATTACTGCTGCTACAGAACACAACAAAAGTTCACAGGTGTAAGCAATGCTTTACATTAAGTTGGTTGTTAGCTCTGCTTTTTTTAAAGGAAAACAGAAAATGGATAAAGGAAACCAACAAAGGCACAGTCTTTAAAAAAGAGGTACGGATATCAAATTCCTATTTTGTCATAATAGTGGCCTGTATTTCAAAGAAGTTATCAGACTGCTGAGAAATTAAGCCCTTCCCTATAGTCCTAAATTTTATTTGAATAAGTTGAATAAACCTCCTATGAAGAAATAATATAATTTTCAATAGTATCATTCCAGATGCACACCAATTAGTCCTATATATTGTATATTTCAAAGATAATTTCCAAAAGGACTGGAAACAAAAAATATCTTTTTTTTTAATCTGTCTCCATTCAAATTTAATTCATCATGAGGTTTCAGAGGAAAAATCAGACTAAAAACAATTCAAAAGCCTATTCCCAGCCCCATGAGAATGCAAAGCTACAATATTTGGATCCCTTGCTTTTATCCCAAGCTGGTTGCTTTTCATTAGGTTTACAGGATGTAAAGCAGCTTTTTTTCCCCCAAAAGCTAGAACCAAATATAAAACAAGAGTCACAACAGGCTAGTTTCAGAAAACATGGTAGTTAAATTCCGAGTTTCAAAGACTTGTTTGAGGGCCAAGTCACTGTTTTTCACTTAAATAGTATTTATTTACACAATAGGTTTCACTAATCAAATGAAACTGAGACCAAAGCACACCATTAATATGTGAAGTATTTGTTTTCAAAATATCTGTAGTGCTTGAAGTCTTCCCCTTTGACATGAATTTACTCATCAGTATTTCTTAAACTTACCCTCACATACCAGAATTATGATATAAAAATAATCTATTTCACAAAAAGCTCCATTTAATGATATACAACCATTTTTATGAGAGAAGAAACAAACAGGTTAAAATCACTTCAGGGGAAGTTGGAAATTACTGTTTTGAAACTAAGTTCTTCATGATCATTAGGTTAAATCAAATTTGTTTCCTAACTTTTAAGACACATTCTGTTGCAGCACAATTGGGTTTTTCATTGCTGTTAGAGCAGAGGTTCTGTATACAACAACACAAAGGATAATTTTTAAGTACTCAGAAACCAGATAGAGTAGCAAATGCAGCCACTTTTAACACAACCTCATCTCTTGTTTCAGTCAGAGTAGGTTTTGTCAAAAAACCCACTTGATTACTGAATCTTTTTAGACTACTTGTTATCATATCCATGATTGTTAGATCATGGCCATAGGCTAGACACTGGTACATATATCCAGCTGTCATAGTGAATTCAATCCATTAATCCAAATACAAAGGATAGCTATGGACAGGGTTGTTTTCTGTTTATGTATAAGGAAACCTTTTTAGACCAGAAATTTTATTCCTTGAAGTATCTATCTGTGTTTTCTTATTTGGATAAGATTCAAGTAAAATTTACTGTAATTAGATGCATATGTAATCTGTGAAGGTGTGCTGAAACAGTTTCTGTAATGCTGATATGAGTCCCAGACTGAAATGTGCATTTCCACATTTTTAAATAATAGTCTTCATTTAAGAAGCTGTATAGTAGACACACCAAGAACTGAATTGAAAAAGAAAAACCCCAAAAGTTGATGAATATAAGTAAAAGATTGAATTAAACAAGCAGAGACATCAAACTAAATACAAAAGTAGGGAGTGACTATTGATGCTGAAAACAGTGCAAGCTAATTTCGCTCTGCTTAGGTCATATGAGGTTATTGATATTAACCCATTCCAAGACCACCATTTACATTAAGTTGAGTGAGTTCAAAAACACTTCTTATCTGTTCTACAGTGTAAACACTAACCCTCATTTTAGAGCTGAGAAAATCAGAAAACAGAAAAGGAAAAAAGAAAGGAAGTTCCTCAATGATGTAGCAAAACAGGAACAGAAATTTTGCCTCTTTGTTACATCCTTTAAAACTCAAGAGTATCTTTGCTTCACTATGCAATGATACAATCTTGACAAAAGCTTTTAATGGAGACAAAAAGCCTGCTTTAACTTTTTACAAAATTTTACAATTTTACAAAAATAACAGCACTAAGTAGAAAGTCATTATTAATATTTCCTAGGACTTTGCTATTCCTAGTGAATTTTTAGATATTAATTAAGAATCATTTAGACAAAAAAAATCTCATTTCAAGAATTATATATTCTGTTCATTATTCAGTATCCCATGTTCCTATAATTTAACAGATCAAATAAAACAATAGCATAGATTATAAAACCACAGAATATTGAAAAGCAGTTAATATTTCAATATGGAAGCTTGTTATATTATTAAATTATCTCTGCCTTTTATTTAAGGATTAGTCACACAAGTATAAAACTATTTCAGAATTAGAATTTAAAAATATAAATACCTAACTCCTCATACTAAACTCATTGAAAGTGCTATCTTTGTTAAGCCTGACAAAATCAGGCCAGTATTTATACACACTTACATATTCAGAACACAATGAGCTTATCTCAATGTATGCCAGTGACCCTACTGCCACAATCCCAAAAACAGCGCCTACTCAATCAGTACTGACTCAAAGGCTAAAAGGACACATAAATAGAACATTTGTTGGAGCTGTGAAAGATCTTTTATTCCCAAACGTGACTTGAGACCAACTGGCACAACAGTCAGCGGATACTTGGGTGGTTAACGCCACGTTCATTCCCAAGGATAGCTGCAGAGCTTTAGGACACACGTCTGCTGAGGCAGCATTAAATTTGCTTAAAAAGGGAAAACAACAACAAGCAGACACCTTGCAGAGTCCAACTCCCTCGGTCCGTACTCTCCTTGTGATGGATGCTGACCTCTCCCTGGTGCAGCATCTGGTCCCCATGCCAAGGCCACTGACACCACAAGTAGTCTATGCAGGTGAGGCAAACACACGTAGAACCTGCAACAAGCCCTGGCTGAACCGATTCGAGCAGCAGCTCAGCAACGCTGCCCAAGGCCAAGCCAACCTGGAGCTGTGCTGCTCTCCTGCTCTGACAAAGGGGACTGAGAAACAAGACCCAAGCTAAGGATCTGTAGTACAACACATGCATACATCTGCTGCACCAGGCGGAAAGTTCTTGTCAAGTACGAATAAAGTATTCATTATCTCATTATTCCTTAATTTCACTTGGAAGGAGAAAAAAGAAGAATGAAGTGTTTGCTTAATTCTCACTTTTATCTTTTTCAGAAAAAGTGATAGAGCTAAAGACTATGTTTCATAAACAGATGTAAAGGATGGAGCAAGCTAAATGGGTAACTTCAGAACTCATCTCATCTAGAGGCTCTTTCAGTAAAAAAGAAATACTTACATATGGAAGTCCCAGTCTACATAAAATAATATGCTGTACAGTGTTAATCACATTGTCTCCAAACTTTATAAAAAACCATTTTTTTAATTCTTCAGATTTAAAACTTTATCTTCTTAAATAAGCAAAAAATTAATCAACTTCATTCTGACAGCACATGTAAAAATTGATATTACAGCTGTCTAGAGTGTCTGAACTCTAAAAATTGTCTCTGATTTCTCACATTTCATCTTGATGAAAAACCTCACATATAAAAAACCACAAAAACTATATTATCTGATGTGACGCAAGAAATTCATAGCTTTTTCATAATTTGAAAACAATTAACATTTGGTAACTACAGTCTGAGGTGGAAGTATTTATATACAAAGATATAGCCAAGTTTGCTGGAAAAGGGATCCTATGTAAGGTATATTTTCCAAATAAATACAGAACTTTACATCTCTGCAAGTGATTTTCCCCCATTAGTGTCACTTTTATAAATAATATGGTAGCAAGACAACCATTTTACTCATAAAAAACCAAAACATTAATTAGAAAACAAAGATGAATCAGTGCGTTTTCCCAACTGTTTTGCACTACCTAAAATTATGGAGGAAATCTTCAAAAATATTTCTTCCAGGTACAAAGAGGGACAAGTACTGTGGGAAACTCAGACAGTGACACTTTGGCAATAAACACTGATTAGCTGTTAGAACCATTCAATCTCTAAGTGCATTCAAGCTAAGTATGTTAAATACACAAAAAGTTCACAGAGTAAGATTTTAAAAACTGTAGCTTTATGAACATTGGGTTCAACCAACCAATGAAGCAAATAATGTATTTCAAGGAAATCTCTGCTTCCCGCTCTTTTTACTCCAGCCATGTGCTAATACTGACAAGTACTTTGAGATCAATGCACCAAGCACTTCAGGAGATGCAAGAGCTCTGCCAGGAATCCTGCCTTCAGAAGGACTTTCATTGCTATGGCAACAGCATGTTCCTCAGGATCCAATTCAGAGACAACCTGTGACACACTCATGAGAGATGGCCAA
The DNA here is from genome assembly GCA_003676055.1 of Chloebia gouldiae. Lineage (NCBI taxonomy): Eukaryota > Metazoa > Chordata > Aves > Passeriformes > Passeridae > Chloebia > Chloebia gouldiae. Next base: position 4,903,192 of record QUSF01000015.1, read on the forward strand.
ACTCCGGCGGAGTGCTCGCTGCAGCACAAGTGGCACTGTCACACACATGCCAGTTAGCACTTGCAGGAATGCAAGGTACGAAGCAGGGGGGTTTTATGATAGTTCACTTAAGTTCCCTGCTTATAAACTGGTGCATCTGGGAAAATAAATACTATTCACTTTATTAAACAAATTTATAGAGTATTCAAAGGCCAAAAAGTATATTATCATTAGCATAGAACACAAATTGCATTACACATCGTCTCCTATATTCAGGCATTTATCCCTTTTCTGGTGCCAAATTCCCCTAACAGTCTGAGGATAAAGGAAAAGGGAAGGGTTAGTATATAGCAAAGAAGCAAATTATTGTAACTAGTACTCAGTACTCAACAAGTATCTTGAAATAAAGTGACTTTAATGACTATAACAGACACACGTGGCTACCAACTCTGGTTTTACTACAACGTGCTACAAAAAAAACCCAAGCAATCTCTTACAATGCTTCACCTTCTACCCAGAAATGTATTCACAAAAACACCCTTTACAACTTGAGATTTAATCACCAAACATGCTGTGTTTTAGGCATCCCTTATACATCACTCTTACACTTGTAAGAATTTATATACTACTACACAGGGACCAGCCAGTAATTCAAACCATTAAAAACCACTAGAAGGAAATTTAAGTTATTTACCCATTTCTGCATTTTTATTACGTTCATTTTCAAAAACTAAGGTAATAGCTACATACATTTTGTCTGCATAAACAGACAAAACCCTGCCTGTTGTTGCTCACTTAAGTTCATTCACCCCAGATGATCAGATCTATCTTTCCCATTCACAATGAAGATTATAGCATGGCTGCATTCTGTATGTTTCTGACAATGCCTAAAATAGTTTAGCCCCTTTTAAGATTGCTTCTGGTTGAACTGCACAGCACTTCCATCCTGAAGGCCTGGCAAGACTGTTGGTTGTATGTGCTGGAGAAGATATGGTCTTGCATTCTTTAAAGCTGCTCACTTCCTCCTTTTGAATTATCAGGCATTATCTGACTTGCTTTGCAAGTAGTAATATTGCAAATTGTTAAAAAGATATTGCAGATAAACTAATAAAATTAACAACTTAAAGAGGAAGAAATATAGGCACTTTAGATTATGTTTTATTGTGGTTTGCATTTTTGGGAGGTACTTTTAGGCTTTTGTATTGGGCTTTTTTGGTTTGTATTTTTTGTGCTATTGTTTTGGTTTTGTTTGGGTATTTTTGGGGGGAGTTTTTTAATTGAAGAGCTTTTGAATTCAACATTTTACAAATACTCACAAGTATCTAATTCAGATGTTCCTGTCATAAGTAGTATTGACAAACTTTATGCTCCCTTTTTTGGTGTGCTTATTACTGTCCTCTGGCAAGGGAATATGATATCAGAGATATTTTCAAGGTTACCAAAATAAAAGTATTGCACAGAGCAGAGAACACATGACAGACATGACATGCATTTATACACGAATTGGCAGAAATGTGCATTTGTTTTATAAAATCCAGCTAAGGGAACAATATTTGCATTACCATTCCATTCAATCCCTTTGCACCTAAGCATCACAAGCACTAATTTTGCAAAGACTTACTACAAAATACAGCCATTTGAGCTCTACAGTAGTAAGCACCAGAAATCATTTTTAGAAATACACAAAAGCTTTTCATTACTCAAAAACTCGGTCATCTTCATTAAATCACCATCTCTTTATAAAAGCCTTGGCTTCATTTAGCATTCAGGAAGATGAAAGAGCAGCTACCCTCCTTATGGATTACTTCTCTATTACAAGAGAATACTTTGCACGTCAAAAGCAAACACTGAAGGATTAAATGATATTGTAGTTTCTGCTCTTATTTGCAATGGGCAGTGAATAGAATTGCAAAGAAACAATCAGTGATTATTTTAAGCTGTGTTCTTTTGCAAGGATTATGACTCATGAAGTTGCTGCATAAAGAACTGGAACAGGATAGGTGTCGCATTGGAAATGGTGGAAACACAATATGAAAAATGTTTGTCCTACAAGCAAAGCTGTCTGATTTAATCAGTTCATAGGGTAGCCATAATCGCTCTTGGGATAACAACCAAGACAATAGTATCTTGCATTCAAGTAAACAAAAAATAAAAATATACACAGTGAATTCCATTCTCCTACAGAAGTCTAAAAATACTTCTGAATTTTTTGTTTATACTGAATTAAGGGTTGCATTATTGAATTAAAATGCATTTTAAAATCAATTTAACACATAGAACATGCACATTTATGGTCTGATATTCATTTGCATTTTAACTGCAAAATTTACACAACTAGAAATAGCCAAATTTGGATTTTGATTAACTATGTATGTTTCTCTAACAATTAGCTCAGTATACTTGTGTTTATATTTAAAAGGAGGAAAAGAATACACCATCTAAAATATAACCTCCACAAAATATGGCTCAGAGCACACTTCAACATAAAACCTCCAGCCCAGCCTAACATAAGTTCTGTTGTGTTACCACTGCTTCAGCAACAGCAAAGATCTCTTCCAGAGACAAGCTAAACACAAAATGTGTCCTTCAGTTTTGTTCATGAAAAGCAAAGTAGAAGTGGTTCAACTTCTTACTAGAAGTCCACGCAACTGACAGCCTGATCAAGACACAGAGACACCACCGGCTCTGTAACTACAACTGGCACAAAAAGAACCCAACAAAATCTGCTACCAAAACAAAGCAAACCTGAATAGTTTTAACAAATACCTCACATGCTTACAAAAAAACAATATAGACAACCTCTGCAGAAGATCAGGAGCAAGAAATCCACCACAACAAACAAAAGTTACTTCCAGAAGAAATATAAACGCGAAATAATCAACCACGTTAAAAAAAAAAAAAAAAAAAAAAGAAGACTTATTTCCCACGTAGCAATAAATTGCTACTGTAACAAAAATGCACACTTTTGGACCATCTTTTAAATGCACTTCCATAGTCCTATTATGAAAATGTACAACTTGTCTGTCCAAGATAAACTTTCCTTAGTTTTATGCTAAGTTTTTACTACCATTCACAGAGAGCATTTGTCAGAGCTGCAAAGTAAACACTTTTAGTCAAGTCTTTTTCATTTCCCCCATTCCAAATACTACTTTAACACACCAGCAACAATTATTCTGGTGTCAAGAAAGATTTTTCTGCATTACACTAGTAAGAACATAAAGTTTATGTATTTTAAACCAATTTCAGCCCTTCACTTAAAAAAAAAAAAAAAATCACATCTCTAGTATACAAAGATCTAACAAAGTCCTGAAGATTCATTGGGTACTTTTTAGCCTGATTATCCTCTGAAAACAGTGAGATATTATGAATATAACAAAAGCTACTCTTTCTGATCATTCTTGGTATTCAGTTAACATCTTCACCAAAGAAGTACGTCCTTTATGTTTTTGAATGTTGTGTTTACAAACACAGTTTTGTTTTACAGATGAAAAAACAAGGCATTCATTCAAGACATTAAAAAAATTATCATTATCTCATCTTAGAGTCATAATAGAAAAAAATAAAAAACAAACAACTTGGCCCCTACAACCACTAGTAAATAATACATTGTAGTATTTAAAAAGTCCATCAAGTACCACAAAGTACCTCCAAATCATCAGGTTGAGGTATACAATAGAACTGGAAACTGCTAAATTTTCAAATTAATTGAAGATAAGCAAAAAGCAAAGCCCACAAAACGCAGGAGTGGCCATTACAATATAATGTAGTGGGGAAAAAAAAAAACCTTCAGATATTAAAAATAAAATTCCTATCCTTAGAATGCTAATTTTTTCCCCGTCTTTTCCTACAACATTTAATAACCAAATGTGATGAAGGTGACTACTCTATTTAAAACTAATTTGCATATTCAATAACAATCTCCAAATAATTCACATGCAAAAGAAAATTCTGCCTTTGCTTATTTCTTTATTTAAAATCTGGTGACTTCCTCACAGAAGACTCTAACTCAATTGGTACAAAACCAAAATCAAGTTTTGCTACATTTTTCTGAAGAAGTGCTAACACATTGAACTAGATAATGCCTGCAAAAAAAGGTTTTCAGAGAAGATACTTTATTTCATGAGGTCAATTACTGAAACTGTTCAAGTATGAAAATTAGTATTTATTTTGAAGTAAATGTAAGATAGAAGACATATATTATATCCCATAGATCACATCTGGCTCCATAGGTTCTTTAATAAATTTTACGTAGTTCTAAAAATGCTAATGCTATTTCCCTGAAAACATAAACCTTACACACTAGAGTAACAAACAACTGCATCTCCATGGTCAAGAGAGATCAGTTCAAGAAGCCTAGCCAACTATTTCAGTTTATGTGCAGCTTTGATTTTAGAAACAGTCTCACTAAGTAGTTACTGCCTTAAACAACCTTCTCTTCATAAATACACACAATGTTCAGCCCTGAAAAAATTACACTATACCTTTAGCAATTTCAGGAAAATATCGTTTACCAAGTTAATAGTAGAGAATAGGGTAGATAAACAGAAACTCAGATAATGGTATCTGCAGGCTCAGTTATGGATAAAGTAGAATTACCTGAGACAAACAGCTGTCACAGCAACTTGACAGCAGAACAACTAAGGGGTTAAATCCTCTTTGTGTGACAGCTGGAAAGAAGTGAGAGGAAGGGGAACTTTGGCAAGCATGTATGAATGATAAGCTTTTAACATGAAATTCCTTCGCTAAAGATCAAAAAGAGACCATAAACAAATAAACCCAAAAAAATGCTAAAACTTAGCACAAGCTGCAGACACTAAAGTTTTACAGGGAGAGATTACAAGCTCAGCTGACATTAAAAGACATACAAATACATAAGAATCCCATTCATACTGCTCTTCCCCCTCTTTACTCAAACCATTAGTTCTCACATTTCCATTTCTATCAAATCTGCTGTCTGGATAAATACAAAATTTCAAATCATATTCCTTCCACATGCCATTAAGACCACTCTCCAAAGGATCTGAACACTCCTCATCACTTCCAGTAGATCAGAAAAGTTTGGCACAGAATTACTGGCTGAAGGGAGGCTGATGGTGGTAATCCCATCCTTAGATCCACATCAGGAAAGAAAACGGCACTACTGCAATCCCAGATCTTCTGAAGCCATCCAGAAATAACATTGCAAAGATCTTTCTTGCATCCCAAACCAGTAATATTTATATGGGAATTGGAGGCTGCATGCTGTGCCTGTAACACAGTGACCACATGACCACACTGCTGCTGTCATCTAAGGAAAAAGTTGCTGGAAATACAGGATTCACTTTTTAAAAGTATGCTTTCAACATGCAAACAAAGCAAAACTCAGTTTCCCTTACTAATGGTGTCAAATACATCTCTAAACAGAGACAGACCAGCACTACTAAAAATTCTCAGATCTTCTATTTGGAAAACAGCAAAGAATTTCTGACCATGTGGGTTCATACTATCATCTTTCAAAATCAAAGTCAACAGCAATGAACAATGGACTAACACCTATTTCTCTGCTCACCAAGCTGGATGCAGAATACTGAGCTGTTTTAGTAACTCTCCCTTTTCCCCCAATCCCCAAAACCTCAATATCCATATAACCACAAACACCTTGCAAAACACTGCTTCAAAGGAGGGTTGTCAGCTCCCTCTACTTAGCCAACATTTTTTCCCCTTCTCAAACAGAAGTATGGAAGCTGTATCACACAGGAATATACACTATACTTCTCAAGACTTTTCATGGCATGCCTGGTAATTTATCTTTCCAAAGGCAAGGAATGGAAGGAGGAAACTAGACAGGAGCAGTGAGACACGGGCTGCCAACAGGCAAGCTGCAGAGTCGTGAGTTTATAAATCCAACAGGTGAGGGATCCAGACTGAAATCCTGATCTCACTTGTATTTGGCCCATTTGAAGAGTAATCCATGGGTCTCACTACAAAAGAAATAGAAGGTAAAGAAGCCATGGACACCCTTCTGCTTTCAAGCACAAGACTTCTTCAACTCTCCTAAAGCTCTTTAGAAAAGGACAGAACTTAACACCCCTCAGACCAAAGATTAAATACCAGGTTACCAAGTCTGCTGGTTCACCTTTAATGAAACTAGATTTATTAAATTAAAAATTTAAAATTAAAAAAAGCTACACTGCTGCATGATCTAATATTTAACAGTCCATTCCAGATTTCCAGCAGTTAAGACACAATAACAGTGCCTTTTCTCTTCAGCAATTGCATAGATCGATGAACAGTGCATCTAAAGCATTGCTCATGCAGGTAACTCTCCCAAATTCTTTTTTTTTTTTTAATTTGGGGCGGGTTTTGTTGTTGTTGTTGTTGTTTATTTCTTTTACAAGGAACTGCTGATGGAAAATTGAAAAGGAAATAAGAGTTCACAGGACTGACAAAGTCAGGTTTTGTTAATTTTGGAAACACTGGTAATTTAAGAGACCTGCTCAAGAATTGCCATTGTGTCCATTCTCAAGACACATGGCCCTAATTTAGGGACACTCAGGTTAATGGCAGGCTATCAACTTAAATGGTCTTTGCATCAAGTCACTAATTAGCAGCCTATCCCAGTCCAGTGCACCCCTTACAAACTCAGTACATTAGTAGAGACAAGTGGAAAGGGCAGCCAGTCTCTTGAATTTGTATAACAGAGACCAAACCAATACAAACAGATATCTAAACAGATACATTCAGATGTTTTTGCATGTATCAGGAATGTCTGGGTACACACAAGATTTGTGCTCAAAGCTCTTCACATCCAAATGTGCATACTTATTTTTCATGAAATTCAGAAGAATCTTTCAGGCAAGAGAGGTAATGTATTTTGACAACTTAGCTCCTAAACTGTACCTCTTACTTTAAACTCTTATCCCTCTTTTCTGCTATACATCCACAATATCCTGCTTCATCTCTTTGACTGATACCTCACTGATGCATGTGCACAGCCACATGTAAAAATAATAAATAATGCTATTAGTACACTGAAAAGGTACTAAATTGAAAATGGTAGGCCACAGAAAAACACTGCCTCAGAGTTATTCTTCTTTGCAAAAGACAAAAAAAACCAAACCGGAACCAAACCTGAGACTGAAAAAAAATCAGTTACAGGAAAAACTGAGATTGAGATCAAATCTACTGAGAACCATAAAATTGCACTACCATAGCCTATGGTGTGCACGTGCATATTGTGACTGGATGTTAATGGAATTACTGTAATATAAAGGGTGTTGGGCAAAACCAATAATCATCCAAGTTTGTATTGGCATACATGTTATAGCTTAGACAACAGCAAAACAAGGAAAATATCACTGTAAATCACAAACACTACCTTTAGCCAGAGTAGTAACAGAAGATTTTGATTTTACATAAAATCTAAAAAAAAAAACAAACTACCAGATTAAAAAGCTCAGTGGAACAAACCTCTGACCTTTGCCACCTTCTACTAGAGTTTCTAAGAAATGCCTTCATCTTCAGAAGCTGGTTTTGGAGGAGGAAAGAATGACAAGTTCTGTTTTGAACAAGAATTAAGTACAGCAGGTATGATAAGGAATATTTTGTGGCTTAACTCACAGGTTTACATTATCAGGTTACTCTTCCAATATGTTTATTTTCACCAGCAGTCTGACCAAGTAATTTGACTTTATCAGCAGCTTACACGACTTACTGTCATAACAGACTACAATATATCAGATTAGTTCACTTATTTTATCTAGCTTTCATTCATAACTGATTGACCTGTAGAAAGCAAGCCTGCCCCAGCTATCTTTTAATCAAAACAAAATGTTCATCTGTTAATCCAAGACAGCAATTTATTATAAATTATAGATCATTATAGTTGTATTAGCTGTTTTATTAATGTAACCCAGCTACACATATATTCCTAAAATATAATCAACAGAAGTCTTGCAGAATTACAGCAAATTGAGCTTGATACATCAGGATTAATAATATACACCCCAGTATTTCCAACACTTTACAAAACCACACCTGAAAACAAACAAAACGTAACCATTCTTTAACAGAAACAAGTTTGTCCTTTTAAACCAGGGACCAGTGGGTAGTAAGGAAAAAGCATCATGAGCATAAATCAGATTTCCCAGAAATATACAGTCTTAGGAGCCATGGAGACATACAATTGATCTTCACCTACTTAATGGGGGGCCATTAGACTCAATCTCAAATCACTGACAGGTTGGAGGGGGAGGGGAGGTGTTTGCAGATATTTATTTTAAGTTTAAATGAGAAAGAGGGGGCTCTAAAATAAAAAACAATGAGCACAGTCTTACTCCAACTAAAAAAAAGAAAGCACTTTCCTTCAGTATGCTTGTAAAAATATCACAAAAATAAAACAGAGCTTGATGGGAAAGATACTAAAGCAAGCTTCACTTCTCTAATTGCCATCAAAACCACTGAAAGTCTCTGTAAGAGGCAGAAACACCCAAAGAAAAAAAGAAGCACTTTTTAGGAATGTGCACACAGTGTGATTTTTAGTCCTAGATAGCTCAAAGGAATAAATACCTCCTCTTTTCATGTTTCTCTTTAAAAAGTGATCTCTGGCCAGTTAAAAAAAAAAAGCTTTTAAGTATTGTTTGTCCTAGAAGTTACAAAACACTTGAAATTATAGCAAGACCACCAATTAAATCAAAGTACTTAGAAATTAAATGCCTGTACTTCATCACTGATCTTGACATAGTTTTTCTACAATATTTAACACTGTCTCAGAACACAACTAATGAAGAAGTTTGTCACCTCTCACTCCTGCAGAGTAATCACCCTCGGTGAAAGCTTAGATCATAACATTACCAGAATCAGGGTATAGAAGCCACTAACCAGTAAATTTCTACAACTAGAAACATTTTTAATGACAATCCACTAATATATACTACTATCATTCCAAGGGGAACTCAGCTGAGGTTGTAGCTTGTCTGACAGTTGTAGTGTTGTACTGAGCATTGGTATTTATAGGAGGATACACCATATTGGTAAAGAAATTCAAGGAGTCACTTACACTGCTTCTCTTAAAAGAAACTCTTATGCTATTAAAGAAACTGACTATGCTGGCATTCTCTCTTTTTCTAAAACATCCAAGGGAAGAAAGGGAAGCATTACCTACAAAGAGGACATGCGATATTACTTAGCAGTGCTCTCAGACCTAAAGTAAAAGTTACAGCTTTATTATTTAATAGAAAATCATTCTACTCATTCAGGAAAAGCAAGGACAAAATGGGATGAGATGCTCAGGTTGTGCTCCCCACAATTAAGTTTTAGGTGCCTGAATGTCTTTTACAACAAGCTTCAGGGAAACAACTCTCTTAAATATTTGTATTTTTAAAAATTTAAATATTAACTACATCATAAGACAGATTTGCTGTCTTACTATTGCCATTAACTTACACTTGGTATACTTTCAAAGAGGAAGAGAAAGTCAGTAATTTATTTCAGGAGAAAACCTAACAGACTTCTTCAAGTATGTAACAATTATATTTGCTACACAGTTTATTACATTAAATGTGAGAGTCTCTGGAAAGTTTGAAGAATAACTGAATGGAGAAATCTTAAGATGCTTTTAAAAACAAAAATCCTTGAGTGTTACTAAAATGCAGTGTCATTTGGACTCTCAAAGTAACAGCCCTGACAACCTAAGAGGCTAACAGGGGATGTTACTGCAAAACTTCAAGCCACTAGTTCACTTCTCTACTGGCATTCTAAACATTTATTTTCATTAACTGAAACACAAACATCACTTTGTTGTATCCATAAGATCAAAAATATAATTTCACTGTATTCAAACAAGATGAATCTACATAAAAAGTTTTTGATAAAACTTACTTTGGTTTCTCTTTTGCAATAACTAATAAATATTCCCTTTAGGAAATTACACAAAGCATCTGTTTTAAAATTGCACTTATTTCCTATTACAGTCTTAGCTTAAAGGTCTCTGATACAGCTATTAGGTGGTCCCTGTGATAATGTGATAATACACTGAAGCCACAAAACACAGGCAACATGTAAATATACAGTTACTTGCTTGCCAGATGCATGGATAAAGTTTCAACACAAGAAAATTCTAGTTGTCAAATCTTTGAGAGCTACACAGTACTAGAAAATTGTATTAAACTCACATTTTGCTTAAGTACTGCATTTAAAAATAGCACGTCCTTGAATCAGGAGTATTTAACTATTTGGCATTTTACAGAAGTTTTCTCCCTTCATACGGGTGGGGGCTAGGAAGTTCTTCAACTGAACAGCTAGATTTGATTTTCTCAAACAAAAACAACACAGTCATTCATTCTTAGTACAACAAATACACAACTTCATGTCACTATGGCTAGAGACACTCAACACTTCACAGTACTGTAGCTAATATTCTAAGACAGAGAGGAAAACCATGGTTAAAGTTAGCAAAATGCACTATAAAGATCAATACTGCACATCTCTAACTGACCTGAATATCTTATGAGAATATGCACAAGATTACAATCCTCAGAGAACATGGAGACTACACTGAAACATTAAGACCCAGTGAGAGGAACATTATGTATCTCAGATGCATCCTACCTGATCCACTGAACTGGCTGCTTCCTAGTGTAGTTGGTCTGGTTTTTCCACTATTTACAGGTGGGGAAAACATCTGCAAAACAAGAAAAAAAAAAAAAGATATATGTTTTAGTTGGCTTTGAAAGTCTGTGCTGAATTATTAATGTAAACAAAAAAAAAGGTTAATAGGAAACAATTGTTTTTCTATTTCTGCCTGAAAACAAACAGAATGCAAGATGCATGTTTAGACACACAAAACAAATAAGCTGAAGTACTCCTTGCCATTTATTAATAGGACCAAAGCCCCATTTCTACATGAACATAAACAACTTAAAACTAAAAGGACACCTACTACTACTGGGACTATTTCAAATAGTTATATGACTTACATTTTTTTACTCAAATTATATTTCTTACTGATCTGCAAGTATAAAGTCACTGCACACAGACAGCATTCAAAATGCAGTAGTTTTCTATAATATTTATAAATCAATAGCCTTTTTAGTACGTTAAAAGCAATACACAGAAAATACCTACAATTTTCTTAGCCAAGACCATCAATTAATAACTTCTTTTATTTGTGGGAAGTAATTTTTCCTTTGCTTAAATAAGGAAAAAAAAATTTAAAAAAAACACATTCAGAAGCCAAAGTACCAGTGCCACACGGCAGCTAAACGAATGTTAATTATTAGATTATGCCACCACTGGGTCAGCCTGATTTTAACCAGTTAAACCAATTGACCCGCTGGTATTACAGTATTAAATCTGGAAGTCTAGACATTACATCAAAGTTCAGGTGTCCAACTTGGCTGAGGCAGACCCAGCCAAGCCCTGCACGCTGCTGCCCCTGCTCCTCATTTCGCACGACCACGGAGCAGTCGTGAGAAGACCTCAGAGAATATCCTACCGCACTGAAGTCCAGCAAGTCGCTCAATTCCTTGTCAGTTCCTATAGCGGCCATCCTCTGCTGCTGGGAATTCATCTTCCTCCGCTCCTCCGATCACCTTTCTAGGGCACAGGAGAGAGGCACAGGCAGCACTTCACGGCGCGAAGCGGCCCCGGCGCAGAGGGGCCTCCGGTACCTGCACGGCCGGGGCGGGGTGGAGACTCCCGGGGGAGCCCCGCTCGGCCGGGCGGGCTGAGGGAATCGGCGGCAGCGGCTTCCTCCAACTAACCAACTCCCTTCAAGTTTCCTCAGGCTCCCTCCTCTCCGTACTCCACTTCTCCCCCAACCTCGAGCAAGGCACGGTCACGCCGCAGGAATTAAGTCCCCCCCAGGCAAGAGAAAGCAAATAAAAAGCCGCGGCCCGGCGAGGTCCGGAGAATTAGCGAGAGATTAAGTGACTCACTGTCCCCGCAACAATGGGGCTGACGAGCGGGGCCGGACGGGCCTCAGCAGAGCCATCTCTGCCCCGGCATTATCGCCCAGCGCCGGAGCCGGCTCCCCCTCCCCCTCCCTCCCCCTCCCGACGCACCCACCGGGGGCCGCGGCCGCCGCTCCGCGCTCGGGACCGCGGCGGGCCGGGAGCCGCCCCCGCGCGCCGCACGCGCACACGCGGGACCGGGCGCGCGCGCCACCAGCGGGCGGGGGGGGGGCTGGAATGCGCGTGCGGCGGCGGGGACGGGAGGGGCCCGCGCCTTCCCTTGTGCCGGCGGGCGCCGCGGGGGAGCCGCCGCGGCCCCGCGCCCCGGCAAGTTTCGGAGCCGCCCGGTCCTTTATGAGCACGGGCAGCCGCCGAGCGCCGCCCTCGGGGACTCGCTCCTGCCCGCGGTCCGCGGCCCGCAGACCCCGCACGCCCGCCCGGCCCCGGCTGCCGCCCCTCGGGTTCCCCGGCGGAGCCTCCGCCTCCCCCGCGGTCTCCCCGCCGCCGCCCCGGGCAGCCCCGCTCCCGCCCGCGCGCCCGCGGCCCCGTCCCCTCGCCGCCGCCTCTGCCCCTGCGAGCGCCCGGCCGCCGCTTCCCTCCCCCCGCCGCTCTCTCCCAACTTCTCGCGGCCGCCCGCACTCACCCGCTGCCCCTGTACGCTCCGGTGACCAGGGCCGGGCCGGCGGCGGCGCGCGGGCCGCGGGCTGGGTGGGAGGCGACGAGCCGAGCGCTCCCCCCCCGCTGGAAGGAACTTGTGGGTTCCCTCAGGCGGACATTTTTTTGCTTACAGAGCCTCAGCACCACGTTCACGGCTCCGGCTCCGTATCCCTCCGCGTCGAGCGCCGCCGCCTTAACCCTTGTCGCGCCGCGCCGCTGCCGGCCGGGGCGGGCGGGGATCCACAGACACTTCGGGAGCCGCCCCGGCACCCGCCTCGACCCCGGACGCCCCAGCAGATGGGGAGAAGCGGGGCCCCTCGGGCCGCTCAGGGAAACACGCACCCCGCGGGAGCAGACCCCTCCCCACCGCTCCCCAACTCAGCCAAACCGATAGCAAACCTCGACATGCAGCACTGCCGGCAATGCACGTGCCTCAAAAGACATTATCACACTCACCCTGAATTCACATACCTTAAAATATCCCTGAATACTTTCAATATATCAATATACAGTCTTACTGCTCAAAATAAAATGGCATATAAATTAAATAAATCTTTAAGCATTCATTAGCAGCTTCCTCTTAAATGCATGCCATTAAAACCGTAACATGTCAATGCACAAGAACATGGCTATTACTACAAGAACACACATTCAAATGAACTCTGCAGCTCTCTGAAACAGGTGATGCTAAAGGTGAACCAGCCCAACGGCTTCCGTGCAAGAATGGGAAGCAGCGTGCGAAGAACCTGCGCCCTCCTGCAGCCGCTACAGACAAATCACTCTTTTGTGCTCCTTCTCACAAAACCGCACTGCTAGCCTGTCCTGCTGGGAAGTTTATTTCGTGTCTGTAAAGCCACCCCACACACCAGCGTACCGGCCTAAGGCAAGCGCACGCCTCTCCCGGGCACCGAGCGCAGCGGTGCCGGTGCGATGCCGGTGCTCCGTCGCTCGCCCGTCTCCCGAGCCTGCAGAGCCCCCAGGTGGCACCTACTTGCCACCACCTGCGCCTGGGCCTGCTCTTTTCTGACCCCAGCTACCGAGGGCCGGCTACCATTCTGTCCGAAAGTCAGAATTATAAAGCAATAATCTATGCAGCTACGGGCATATTATTTTTTTGGAGCAAGGGTATTTACGAAACACGGGGACAATGAAAAAGGATACTAAATTCCCGAGGAACCTAAAAGGAACCTAAAAGGAGCCGGTAAGCGCAGTGAGGAAGGGCACGCAGTGTGGAGGAGCTCGCATCCCTCACAGGCTGCTGCTTGGCAGTGCCCCAGCTCTGGAAAGCAGCAGGCTGTACCGAGGGCTCTCCAGCCACACACCCTTCCCTTTCAAATCCACTCTTCCCACCCAGGCCCTGACTGTGACATCTTCCGGAGGAAGGGAAATGTGGTAACAAACTTACCACCCCCAAGCAAAGACTAAAACTGGAGATTCTGCAGATGCTCCTCCATTTTTCTCCCTTACATGCCTTGTGCTGGATGATCATTTGGCCTCGTGATTCTATGAATATTCATATATTTGCCAATTAGAAATGCAGGAAGCAATTTGTATTAAAATACCAACACAATGACTTCCATTCTCTGTGCCCCTGAGGGATATAAGTATGTACTTTTTCTCTTTGAAGTATAAATAATACTACACTTTAGAGGGAAGTGCCCATTGACACAGATCATTATACATTTCATGAGCAACATTCTTTAACATATTTTTATTACAAGATCCCCTATATACCTACTGAGAAGATATTGTTTCTCTGGAAGTGCTACTTTTAACCAGTAGTGGCACTCAGTACCAGTCAGTACAGCTGCAACCCTGATAAGCATTGATTAGAAAGCTGGCTAAATGTAAAGAAAGTGGAAGTAATAATGTTAACAATTATTTGTACTGATGTGTAACTGGATTAAAATTATAACTTATTTTTGTTAAGATACAGTTAATTATCGATTCTTTATTAATACAAACACTTTGTATTTGCCCTCTGACATCAGATTTTAAGGTTCATATTTATAGGCTTTTATTTGCAGCTAAAAGCTTTGAGTAGAAGATGATATAGACACATAATCCATGGCAAGGGTTTAAAGTTATACAAAATACCATAAAATGTTTTATTTGCTCCACAATGGCATGTCACTTTTCTGTGCAGATGCCAAGTAAACATACTCATTGCCAAAAGTCACATTGTAGCAGCCATTCTTCTGCATTACATCTCCATGTCTTGGTGGTACTTTCAGAAAAGCTTCAAGCTTTAGAGAAAAATTATCAGAACATAAATTAACTTTTCAGATATTATGCCAGACAATTTAGCAAGCACACAAGGCCTCAGGGAAGGTATGCTTTGACCCAAAATACAATGTGAATCTGACCTAAAGAAGGTTGCTGGGGAACACAAAACTGTAGTGAGCTGGCCAAGCCAGAAATTTCAGAACATACTTCTAAAGGTAGCTCAATGAAAACTGTTGTGGAAGATCAGTAACTATCACATCCTTTGTTACAGTAAAATTCAAAAGATAATTAACCTAATGTTTCCTGGGTACTGAACATATTCTTCCGTATTTGTGAGATTTGGAATCTTTAATGTATTCAGTTTTTAACCCCTTATCATTTAACACTAATAAGGGAACTAACGTGTACATTCAAAACATTAAGACATGCTGTTCTACGTCTATGCAATACTGTCTTTCACGTACTCTCAGGATCTCCAACCCCATGCTCAAGGTGTTACTTAGAATCCTTTCAGCTCTGCCACTCCCTATAAATTATTCCTGTTCACTGCAAAGCGTTTTTTAAAAATGCATTTCATATCCTGATTCTGCCATAGCCATATACAAAAAAATAAAACAAAACCAAATGTTGTCAACATTAAAAAGGAAAAAACCAAACCCAAGGCAGTTTATACGGTAAACATTTTAAAGTATCTGATATAACCAGTGTCTGAAACCTGGTTCAAACAGGTAGAATGGTTTCCTATTTGCAAGAAAGAAAATACTTTCAGTCTCATTCCTGCTGCAGCTCCTAGATACGGTTCTTTCCCCTCACATGTGCAAATGCAGTAAGTATAGTACATAAATCATACAAAAATCAGAAAATTCCAACCGTTCTGTGCCATGACTGTACCTTTCCTGTACATTATGTAGCAGCTAAAATGCTACCCCCTTTTGTTACTGTTACACCCTCTTTTCTTTCACTTCATTAAAAATAAAACATCTTCACTATGTAGGGAGCAACAATACAGATGGATAGAAGGAAAATACAGGACTCCAGCAATCAGGACTGTATTCATGTAGATGCTTTCCCAAAAATATTTTCATCAATGAATTTTCTATAAAGAAAAGTATCAGTGTTGTAGATAAATACCCTTCCCTTAGAGAAGTCTTCAGTCTGTCATGAACTAGTGCAAGTAATAGGAAGGTAAACCTCTGCACACAAAGTCATCAGTGAACTCCAGACGCTGACAGAACACACAATCCAACTGTAAATCTTTATGGTAACTGCCCTGACAGCTGAGCTACCAACATCAATATGGTCAGCGACCAACCAGAGCTATCAGGGAATTGCTACTTGCCAGATGGCGATGGCAGCGTTCTTCCACATGCTTCAACGTGACCATGAAAATGAAGAATTACATACAGAACATAATAAAAAAATTAAGAGGAATATAAAACCCAAATCACTTGAGCACAACTCCCTGAAAATAATCACACTCATATGCAGTTTTCACAGCCTTCATGAATTGCTTTCCACCCACTCCTTAAAGGAAAAATATTTGATACAGCAGACAGCTGTTGTGC
The DNA here is from genome assembly GCA_003676055.1 of Chloebia gouldiae. Lineage (NCBI taxonomy): Eukaryota > Metazoa > Chordata > Aves > Passeriformes > Passeridae > Chloebia > Chloebia gouldiae. Next base: position 4,919,549 of record QUSF01000015.1, read on the forward strand.
ATTCAGGGATGTGAGAAAATGTATTCCGTATTACTATTTAATGTATCATGCCTGTGTGAATAGAATCATTAAGCTTGCATGTCTCCTTTTGGCTTATTTATTCTCAAATTTACAGATGCTGAATTAATTCACCATCACCACCCAAACTGTACAAACTCCTAGGGTGATCCCCGACAGAGCACTTGACCAAGAATGGAGTTTTCACTGGAATGGCTCCTTTAAATCAACATGTATGTAGTCAGCTTGCATCCACAGCCAACAATTTATTAATGATAAATGCAATTGCCTGGCAAATCCATAGCCCTGAAGAAAAGCCAGCAAACCTTCTTCCCTACTCCAGTTTGTCGTTCTTGCTTGGTTTCTTACAACAAATGTCTGCCCTCACCTAAATCACTGAATTGTTTCTACTGCTTCCAGTAAACTTCCCTGTACAGAGAGCAATGATCATTTGGAGTCAGCAATAAGGAGATAACAACATTGTTTCCTACACTAGGGTGGACAAAGTAATTCCATTTTCTCACTGATGTGTTCCTTCACCTGGAAGCTGACTTGAGCCAATAAAACAAATAAAATATTTTTGTTGCAATGCATGAAACTTTTGGATGAAGTTCTTGGAGAGGCATTCTGTTCTTCCAATGTCTTTGCCTTTAAAACAGTCTGGAAAAGTATCCTACGAAAGAACACAGAGCTGTGTTCCTATGCCCAAGCCTCATGATTACGCAGTGCTTGCTGTTATCAGTACAGCCCATCTTACAGATAACCGAATTTCCTGCCTGCTATATTTACCTCGCGGTAATTAAAATTATATAACATATATATTATGTAACATATTCTACAATCAGAAAGATTTAGAACATTTGCAGGAAGCTACAACGGTGAAGCCTATCGCCAAAGAGTACTCCTTAGGAGGTGATCAGAGAGAAAATATGCAGAGTGACTATTGTTAAGTCAAAACCTGTTTCTGTGGGGCACTGACAGCTACACTTCACTTGTTTTCTGCCGCTGACAAAGTGCTTGTGGTTGAGCAGGGGGTGAGTAAAAGCTTTAGCTCACCGTAAGGGACCTCCTCTCAAGAAGAATTCCTACAAAAGTTGTCTGGGGGAAGGAGGTTAAAAAAAAAGGCGCCTGAAAGGAGAAATCGCGGCGCAAGGGCCCATCAGAGATGGTTCCTTCTGGTCCCGCTGCCCGCAGCAGAACCGGGCGGGACACAGCGGGGCTACCCGCCAGCCGTGACCGCGACCACAGAGCGCGGGAGCGGGCGGCGGGTCCGAGGCCGGCGGGAGCTGCCCCTGCAGCGGCCCCTCGGGCTGCGAGAACCCCGCGGCAGAGCCCCGGGCGCGCCGAGCGCAGCCCGCCCCCGGCGCCGCCCGAGTCCCGCTGCCCCGGGGCGGCCGCCGCGGGGACCGGAGTGAACGTGACCGTGCCCGCACGGCCGCTGCCCCGCCGCCCCTCCGCGGGGCCGCCCCGACAGCCGCCGGCCGACAGCCGCCCAAAGTTGTGCGGGGCCGAACAATGCGGCGAGGACTATTTGTCCTTCCGCCGGCCGGGGGAGGGGAGCGGCGGCCGCGGGGGAGGGTCGGGGGGCTGCTCCTCGCCGCAGGTCCCGGGGCGGGACGGGCCGGCTGAGCCCTCCCCGGGGCCGGTTACGAAATCCCGGGGAGCCCAGCCCCGTCCCGTCCCGCCCAGGCCGGGGGCAGGCCGGCTGCGACTGTGGCACGCTGCGGCTGCCGCGGGCCTTTGCGAGAGCCGCGTTTGGAGCAGCGCCGCGTTCTGCCCCGTCCCGTCCCAGCCGCCCTGCGCCTGCAGGCTTGGCTGTCACTGAGAGGCTGGCGGGGCAGCAGAACTCCGAAGGGTTCGGCCAGGGGAAAGGCTGATTTCCCGTATCCCCTGCTGCCGCTCCAAGCCCTGCACTCCCCGCTTCCTGCGGGAGTTACCAGCACGAGGGCTCCGTACGAGCGCGGCGCAGCTCGCGGCCATGTGCGCCTGGAACACTCCTTATCTTCCCCTAGCTCAAGAAACGAACCTGAACACCATCAGTGAAGAAGTAAGAAGTTTAAATCAATAAATGACGTTAAATTCAATTCACACAGGAGCTGGCTTGGGTCGTCGTTTTGTTTAAGCCAATAATTCTTAAATTACCTAAAAACAATCAACAAGTATATGCTAAAAGCAACATAATGTTTTCTTGCTTTTACAGTACTTAGCTACTTACAGAGAAGTAAGTAGTCACGAGAGATTTACACAAGCTTAATAAAATTATTCTAAATTACATTGTCTTTAAAGGTGGCTTTAAAAATCAGTATGATCTAAAGCTTAATAGAAACGGGTTTAGATGTTTAATTAAAGCATTGATTACATTGAAAGCAGATTGATACCCCTGGAGAAAGCTGGGTTTTTTCAGCCTACCTCAGCGTCTCTGTTAGGAGCTCTCAGCGTGGCCATGCCTACCGCTCCTAGGAGGTGACCAGCGGCACCGCGGCGCGGTGTCGCAGCGCCAGTCCTACCGAGCGGCCGGTGCGGGCTGTGGGACACAGCACGGCCCCGCTACCAGGACAGACTGCTGGCAAAAAGAGTCCACAGGCTGGGCAGCTGCAGCGCTTTGAACTTCTTCATTTTAAGAGAACCCATTTATAAACTCAGAAAACACAGATTTCAACAAAGAATCCTGTAACTGAGGTTAAAAAGGGGACTTATTTTCACTGAGGAAGTAATACGATGTTTTAAGTTTCCTATGTGAACTATAGGCCTTTCACTATATATTTTTTATGATGATCACATCACACAGTTCAACGTGAATAGTTTTGAAATACCTCTAGGATGATCATTACTGGTGAAAGCCATTGGGGCAAAGCATCTTCCACTACCAAGTTCTCACACTGAACAACATTGGCTGTTCTTCACACAGCTAATGGCCCATCAAATGATGCACTTTGGGGAACTAGCGGATAGCAGAGAGGACTACATTTACAGAGGAAAATCAGAACTTTGAAGAATAGTAGGAACTCTTTGCACCAAGCATATATAGAACTACACTTCAAACTGCACTGAAAGAATCTTTGTTTCTTAAGTCAGTAGAATGATAATATGGAGTTTTTTAAGGCTCTAGGAAGAAAAACAAAGCTCAGAGTTGAAGTTCTATTTTGAATATTGTTGCAGCCACATCATAGGTGGACTCTCATATGATGACAATGGTTAATACTAAAGTATTTCCCTCCTCATATATTATCAATATTATTGTTTCCAACAATATCTGCTGAATACATCAGATTAATTTTCATTTGGGAATGCAATTGCAGGCAGTCTCCTTGTCATACATATTTCCTTGTAATTAACATAAATATTTCTGTTAGAAATAAGAGACAGTATTGCAAGTGCTCTGTCCAGAGAACTATTGATTGACTACATTTAGTGTACTTTTTACATTAATCATTAAAGATTAAACTTCATAAAATATATCTTGTCCCCATAATTTGCCCTTATATGGTTCTTAATCAGGAAAATATGGGAGAATTGTCTCATTTACTGAAGATACTTGATTATCATGATTCCTCTTTCTTAGAGGAAAAAAACCAAAACCAAACAACCCTAACCAGTGTCAGAAATAATAATGTGATAAGACTACTGTACATAGCATATTGCTATTTTGACCATAAAATGTTTCCATGACAGATATGCAAATATATCAGGCCAGATGACTTCAAGAATGGTACCCATTATTTTGACAAACTAGTTTGTATTATTTAATCTGAACCTCTCTTTTACCATATGCAGATGAACTGTCTCATGCATTCACATGATTTTGACATTGTCACATTCAGATACTTATTGCAACTACCTAGTTTCCAGATGCTACAGAAAGTAGTGTTCCATTCAAAATTACGTCCATCAGAAATTTTATGAGTCTGCTCTTAAACTAGAAACTAACATGGAAAATGTGAATGTTATACCATGTAGAGTGTTGTTCTATACAGATCTCAGGTCTAGAGCTAAAGGACACTTCAAAGAAAGTGAATTTTTGAGATTTAACTTTCTTTTTTGAAGAGTAGTTTACTTTCTAAACAGCATATTTATGCTTTCTGTTCTTCTGTGCTTATACAGTAGTAGTTATGACCTCCAGAGCCACAATTCTACCACAGCTGCAGGTCCTGGGGAACTGGCTTATAGCAAAGAGGCTTCTGAATGAAATAAAACCTTAAATCAAGTCTTAACAGCTTATAAGAATAGGGAACATTAGAAAACCATGCTGCTCAAACCAAAGGTCCGCCTATCCCAGCAGCCAATTTCCAAAGTAACAGCCCAGTATAGTGTTTACTATTTTTGGTTTAGTCTCTCATATGTTCTCAATGCACTGACTATCCAGTAGAATTCTGGAGAGTAGAAATGGGTTTGGCCCAGTGCCTGTTCCTGGTATTGCATCATTTCCAGACTAATGAGAAAGATCAATCATTAGCCAGTACAGGATAGTCAGGGAAGTATGTAAGAATCAGGCACGAGCAGAGTAAGCCTGTACCTGACATATTCCCCTTTTTGCCAATAAGAAAATTAATAATTTCTCAAGTAAGAAGTTGCATTTTATTGTTGTTTTTAGTGGTGAGATGAGAGCTCATCCTTCATTAATTTCTTTGGTTCATGTTGAATAATTTTAACTACTCAGCAGCTATATATGTAGAAATCATGACAAAAGGGTCATCAAGTAGTGAATCTTTTTAATACTGTCAATAGGGTAAATATGCTCCATGAGGAAGACTCTTTGAAAGTCATTAAAGGAGATCCAAGTCTTGATGGTGAAGACTTGTGATTGTTCTCCATCAAATACAGCATCAATATATTGCCACTGAAATCTGTAAGTGCCAAGTTTGAGCTTTTAGTCAGTCATTTTACATTCCCTATATCACCTTATCTTTAGCTGTAAAGTTGAGGTTTTACAATATGGAACATACTGTGATTAGCCCAGGGTATCGTGATTAGTTTGCTGCTATATGCAAGCTGCTGCCTCTTGGTTGTTGGGCACACCAAGCCAAATGGTTAAAGGTCAGTGTCCCTCTGCATTTGTCTTAGTAGGGCTCAGGGTCTTCTACCCAAATTCTTATGTTCATTAAACTTGTAGAGATTTACTATTTTGGAGACAAGAGTATATGACAGTATCTTCTGTTATACTGAATTAAAATTGGAAAATACATTTAAAAGTTATTAGAAAGACAAATAGATAAACTTTTAGTGTAACGCAGAAATTTATCTTCCGTAAACAAAAACCAGAATAAAGCAGTTATAAAAGGTACTTGCCATAATACTGTTCTGATTGAAGTCAATGGATATGAGGCAATTGGCTTCAAAGGAGGACCAAAGTATAGCCTGTCCAGTGTCCCTTCAGAACTATTTCCAGCAGAAATGTCACAGCCTGTCAAAATAATTCATATTACATGTGAAAATTTTTCACTATGTTCTCTTAGAAAAATGGTTACTTCAAAGTCAAGAGATTTTTCTTCTAACATTGTTTTGTATTAATCCCCTCTTTTTCAAAGTTCACAAAAAATTTAAATTGATCATATAGCTCAAAGCAATTCCAAAGTTTACATTCATTGCTGATAGTGATTGAAGTGATGGTTATTAGAGACCTAAGCAGATGCATTGCTATCAGGGTACTGACTCAGAACTGAAAACTGAGAGGTTGCTGAGCCCAAGATGAAGTTCAGAACATACTTTTATCTCTGGGAGGCAAGAATTATTGTACAGTTTGCAATGTTTTTTCAATGTCAGATTGAGTTTAAGGTTTCTGAAAGGCTACTGTCATATAAATAATTTTGAATACTGCCTTCTGCATCAGAATTTTAAATATTATGATATTTGATCTTATTTTTAATGTTAAGGGAAACATTTTAGCAGCACAAATAGAAGACCTCCAGCAGAATCTTGCCTTCCTGAACCATCTCAAAGTTTTAGGTTTCTCTTCAGGGAAGCAATGATTTTCTTTCTGGGCTTTCAACTCAGTCAATAATCAAGTAACTTCATATAGGTCAGTTTAATTTTCTTTATCTCAGTTGCCTCACATGTAATGTAAGAGTAGACAATAACCTCCCTTAAAGGCTTGCCAAGAAGAACCAAACTATAAGATCTTCAAATGAAACACATAATAAAAAAGAGTTTACATAATTTGACATTTAAAACTAGAACTAACATTCTACATACCTGTAAGACTGTATTTTAATTTTGGATTATAGAGTAGATGTACATCAAGCAAAACCTTAGATAATTTATACATTTTACCACTAGGGATATACTACCTTCATTTAGAAAATCGAATAATGTTAATCTAAAACCCCCTCATAATTGTTATTTGATACACAAATATTTAAACAGATTCTGTCCCTCACCTGATTTAAATATATTTTTGAACCTTATGAGAAATATGTTTAAAAATTACTGCCTTTAGCTGTATTATTAAAATTTATACTTATGACCTGCATTTCCTAACAGTCGTACAATAGCTAAAGAATATTTAAGTTTTCTATTACCAGTGAAAGCAATGATTTTCTAAATTATTTTAATGCAGAGATCATGAAATTAACTTTTTTTTTCCTATGTGAAATTCTACTCACCCAATTCACTCATCACATTTTAAAATATGTATTCATTTCAACAGGAAACACTTTCCATGTTTCTACCTTTTCCACCTTCTACCTGATATTATAAAAACACTGTAAAACAGGTTGCAACACTATAACTGTCCTTATATCAACACTACAACTGTCCTTATATCAAATAACAAAAGAGAAACTATTAGAGTACCATTTGAGTGAGACCTGCTTGCTGGAAGAGGTGGTGTTTTTGGTTTTATGCTGCAGCTATGTAAGTTTATATTGCATTTATGGTGGTCAAACTGAAATGATAAAATAGCATTATATATATATATATATATATATATATATATATAAATGTTTTACTTCTTAGTCTGTGAGACAAGGCCATTTCTTGAGCAACTCCAAACAAGCAGGAATTTTTTTCATAGTACATTTTACAGCTATTTGGGCAATTGTAGCTTATAAATAAAATAAAACTTACCTCTTTGCCATGGGTTATTACTTATTTGCATTTCACATTTTCAGAGCATATTTTCCACCTCTCCACTACAGAATACATAATACCTAAACAGCTTTTATTTGCTTAAAAGAGGTACCCTTTTTTTTTTATTTTTCCATGGGAGAGGCTTCCTTTTGAACAATAAGAAAAGAGTTTTAAGAAGCCTAAAGTGACTTTTTGAGACTGTTTCCACTGGCATTGCTTTTCAAACTATCAGGGAATGATAAGCAGTGATACTTTGGTATGTAAGGAACTACAGCTGCAATGAAACAAGGTAAAAACAGAACTGTTACATTTACCTCATGGTACTCATGATACCGGTCTTGTGAGTGGTTCAGTGCCACCTTTTTGGTCTAATTCAGCTCTGCTGTATCTGGATAGCTGGTCATCCCCACATACCACTTGATTTATTGACTTCTGAGGTCCTTTCCAATGTGAATTATCCTATGATCTTGTGATCCCATGATTCTTCATATCAATTGGTTTAACATTTCTGTTAAGACCTCAGACCAGCAGAGAAGCTGCTCATCAAAAACTTATATAGGTATGAAGAACTTCATCACAGAGGATGGACTGATGTCTCTGACCTACAGTCAGCCTTTAGAAAGGTTAGCAATGAAATATCAGATAATTTGAGTTTTTTTTCTACATTTGAGAGATTGCTTAGCATGATGTAAAGCCAAATTAAAAGTAGGACACAAAGCTTTTGGGGGAATAGACACATGCTAAATAAAAGTGGCTGCTGCCACTGCCACCCTGAAGGGTCTTACAAAATATCATTGAATGTGTCAATGTGATTTATTTTTATGAATTATTCCTATGGGCATGATGTATGTATTCTGTAAAGATTAAAAGGAGTTGTTTCTTTAGAGATACTACATTAAGAATCACTGTAAAGTTATAGTTTAATTCTGCAGAACAGAAGATTACACTCAGTGAACTTTTATCAATATAACAAAAAAAAATATTGTATACAAATTTTATCATGGAACAATTCACAAGGCTGAATACATTTTACAAAGTCAATGAAGTTTAACATGAAACAGATGAGGCGCTGAGCAAAAAATATTTTCCAGTTTTAAAGCTAAGCATTCAAAGACATATTTCCTGTATTGTAGGATTTAATTTTCTTAATGATATCTGTTAGCTCTTCAAGAACTGACAAACTGGCTCCCACTGTTGCCCACTTTATTTAAGGTTATCTGTCTGTCAATTGCTTCTAGAGGCACCAGTTACAGAAGAATTTGTAATTTCAACCCACATTGAGCAAGACTATGATTATCTCTGAAATGTTATTACCAATGGCTTTTGCATCTTTCTAGTAATCTGTACAGAAAGGCACACTACACTTGATACACGAGTACCAACCATGTAAGTTTCTATAATAATCAAACCAGAGTATTTTTCTGTGCAGTGAGAAGCTTCAAGAAGCACAAGGCCAAGCTGTCTCAGCATCAGAAAGCATTTCATGAATGGTCTCTAGAGCTGCACTGACTGCCCTCTTGGCTCTGACACCAAGTTTGCACTGGAGCACATTCATTTTGAGCACATATCCATTTTGATGTAGACAGGACTCCCTCTGCTTTCAGCCACTGCTGCACTCAACAGCTATCAATGCGTGCAGGAAGGCTGTCAGAATTCACAACTTGAACATGTTTAAACCTTTAGGCACTATAGAAGGTTTTACATGTGTGCATGAGAGGATGTGAAAATAATCCATATTTTGTGTATATACAGATAACTATTGTCATCTTCTCATACTTCTGCATTAATTTTTTTCCTTTTTCTTTCATAGTGTGTTGTGATTACAATTGATTTTAATTCTTAGAATTGTTTAGTCTCCATCATTAAACAAAATTTTTTGTGGCAGACCACTTATACATGAGAATGTAGCTGCACTTGTCAATTATTTAAATACAAATTTATCTACATACATGTGTTAACTACAACACAAGGTATTTGAAAAGACATATTATAAAATAATTGTTTAAAATATTATTTATTAAACCAATACTTGTTTTCATTTGCCCCAAATGAGAGACTGCATCTCTCCCTTTCTGTTCTGCAGGGAGCAGCAGAGGTGGCAGAGGGAGCTGCCTTGCACTGGCAGGATTGTCTGCCAGCATCTCTCCCCACTGGCACATCCTCCTCTCTCATCTTTAACTGGCAGGTGTTGTTAACTCAAGCAAGTCTAGAAAGCTGCAGAAATTTCACAGCAGAGAGATGTTGCTGAGTAGATTCTCTTCAGAATTAGAAGTGGGTTCACTCTTTCAAATATTCTGAGGACAAACACTATCTGCTGTTTACTGCATCGAGCTTGTAGGCATTACTGGTTTATGAAAAGGTAATTTTAAAGAACAAGAAAGTTCATGAGCATTTTGGTTGAAAACATTCTTTGTCTTTCTATGTTCCAAATAAACAGAGCTTCCTCAGACTCTGTTTTCTCCCCCTAATTGTTGGACATTAAGTGCCATTCAAATGTGTTGGAATATTTCCCCCCTTTTCAAAAGCTACCCATAGAGAAATGTTTGGCTTCCCTTCAAATGGAATAGTTCAAAAAGAAAGAACTGCTGAGCACAGGGATTAGCAACAGTTGCACTTGAAAATGATTGATACTTTAAAATGACTGGGGACTGGGTTTATATTTGTGCAAATAGAGCAACAGGTACAGCAGGAAGGCTGGACTCATGAACTGTGACTAGATTATTAGCAATAAAACTTGCACACATGGAGTTAAACATATTTGTTGAGAGAGGTGAATTGGCTTGGAGGAGTATACTTGTTTAACAAAAAATTTGCCATCAAAATGGCGCACTTAAAAAGGCTGATGAATAAAACTAGAGATTTTGCTGTTATACTTCCCAAGGTGAGCAGATTGGTTTTTTGACTTTTTTTTTAGATTTTATTTATGCTTTTCAAACCCCTTTCAGATGACAGTAATTAAAAAAAAAAAAACCAAAAACAAAAACAAACAATGGCACAAAATCCCAAACACCCACACAAACAGACAAATAATTAGTAATTTTAAATATTGTTTCTATATCATTGGAACTAATGGTAAATATTGGCAATTTCAAATGTTAAAGCCTTAATAAAAACTGTGTATATATTTAGCCAGCCCTTTCAGTATAAAGTTACTGAGGCATTAATATACCAAGACCTAGCTTCCCTATACCACCAGAAATATGATCTCATTTGTTATCTTTCCAGTATAGCAAACTTTTCATCCATTTCTTTTACAAGCTGCTGTTACCATTATTCTCCTTGAGGAGTCTCAACAGTTGACTCAAGCTGGTGGCCAGACTTCCACAAACTGCTGTAGAGGAACTGCCAAACCTGTTTCCTACTCCAAGTCTGGTGCTTTCTCTAATTCCTCATGAATTTGCTCTTAACATATATAGATATATAATTTCATTACATATATATTATTGTGGAAATGATGTGCCAACTGTAGAGCAAAAAAAAAAAATCAGCTGTTTTCTTTTTTGCTCTTTTGCTGAAGTAGACAAATATTGGAGTTAATGCACAATAGAATTCCATTGCTCAATATGGCTAAACCAGGTGAAAAAGCCTGTGTTTTAGAAGTAAAATTTTATAATGATTAAAAAAAAAAAGAAAAAAAAAGTTGAGGATGCTAATAAAAGTGTAGAAAAAGCCCTTAAGGAAGTATGATGGTGTTGAATGTGAGATACAGGCCAGTTTTTAACTGAGGAAAGAATGGTTAGTGGTTAAAAGTGGTTAAAACACAAAAGATACGGGCCCAGAAGCAGAGATTATTGGCAATAGTTCTTGTGTTTTGCAGACAATAGGAAGTAGGGGTGTGACTGGCCATCTGCTCTGCACGCTCCAGCTCCAGCTGTGCTAGCAAGCTTAAAGGAGGAGCTGCAGCTGTGTAATGAATATTTACAGCAGAGGAGGGTGTGATTTATGGCATAGATAAGAACTGATGAAAAAGTAGGACTGGACGTGCTTGAGGTTTAAGATGGCATTTCAAATCCTGTTGTCTGTGATTCAATACTGGACATTTCCTTAAAATATTCAGAGATCTGAAAGAAGATATTTGATTCATAAACTTGCTTTAGTGTGTGTAAATACAATGCTGGGAATTAGTATACAGTTGCCTAGGTCCAATTATTATAAACATATTTAGGCAAGCACAAGATTTTTCCTGCTAAGTAGAATGATCAGAAGGTTTTGATAATTTAGTATCTAAGAATTATAAACTTATTTTAGATAGCTCAGAACTGTGACCACCTTAAGTACAATTAATTTTATATTATACATGCCAATGAATCAGACTCAGAGATGGTCTGGGTGGAATAACAAATTATCATTACAAGATATCTTCACAGATGTAACTTGTTAGTACTTAAAGTTTTGTTAAAAAAACAGGATTTTTATAAATGAAATTTCTTTATATTTATAAATATGTATGTGTATAGCACATATTATACAGCTCTACCTATTGTCCCTTCTAAAGAGATGGTGAATAAATAATTACAATATAATTATCTTCAGCTATACCTTGTCCATGTTATTTAGCTGCCACAGGTGATGGCCCATATACTGGTAGAGAAGGACTAACCTGACCAGCAGTAATAAGCAGGCAGGAGGTAACCTGCAGTTGTGACAGCACACAGTACCAGCAAGAAGTTAACTTGTAACTGCATGTACAAAGAATTGCCAGCATGGTTTCCTCATTTTTGCCTTGCTAAAGAAATGTATCTTGGAAGGTAGCTACTGCCTTGAAAAAAATATTCAGCTAGAAACCTTCAAGTGGGAATTAGTCACATTCCTGGTTGCTTTTCCCATGCTCCAGAGAGTTTGTGACAGCACAGAGAAGTGTGAAAAGCTTTGATATTAAATCTAGGGATAACATTCATCTGAAGAGTTGGTGTCCCTGGAGAATAGAGGGAAAGTATTATTCTCTAATATTCCTTAAAACAGTCAGAGCAAGTGGTTTTATTCTGTCCATTAAGACATTCTCAGAAATCTAATTCTATTAAGTGCTACTGCCTTAAGAAGAATTTGTTCTGTAAAAAAAAAATGCCACAGGAAATCCTTAAATATAAGGGTGGAGGTAAGTAGCTGGCATTTGTTTCTAATTCATGTTTATTTTATTTCATTGCAAATTCTAGTTCATCTCTTCCAAATGAATATGGAACATTTCATTTGCTGATCTTCTGCATTAATGTGGTCAATATAATTGGAGCTGAAGTGAGCTGTTTGCCAGACTTTCTAACTGCTGCCAAGAAAAACTTGGGTGTCATTTTAGAAAAATCCATGGGTGGAGGAGGACGAGATCATGACCATCTGTCTATGCATCAAAGGCTAAATCATTATAGGGGAAAAATAACTTCTCTGTTGTGTTTGCCAGCCTTGTTCGCCTTCAAAGTAAGTTCAGTTAGTAAGTTTTGAAGACAAACATCTTCAAAATTGTCCTGTGGGCTCAAACATTTCTTGGAAGGAAGATGTGGAAAATTTTGAAGGTCAAAACTGCACAATTTGGAAGTGAAAGAGATAGCACCAGAATAACATTTTAGGAAAATTACACTGTCTCCTTTAAAATTTCCCAAATGCTTTCTGTTGCATTCTTTCCAGAATGTACCAGGTAGCACATAGGAAGCACATAATCTCTTTCTTGTCCTGAACACAGTTTACACACATTCCATGCCCCATGGCATTTACAGACTTCTTGACTTAACATTTAACAAAGGGACAATAGACTAACAGCTTTTGAGAGATGTGACAGTAAATATACACCTGGACCTACCTGAGGCTTAGAATTTTTCTTGTTGGTCAAGATAATCTGAAAAATAAGCATCCTGCCAAAATATTGCATAGAAAAGAGGGGTCTTATCTGTACTATCGTTAATACTTTGCTCTTTTTATTTGGTTGGATTTTATTTAATGCAATGCAAAATTAAAGTCTTGGCATCATGCCAAAATCCATCATAAGGAGCTAAACTAGGAATGCCTCTGAAAAGCCATCAGTCCTTCAAACCTGGAGTCACTATTGCAGGCGTGCCACAGACTCCTTTATCAGTGGTACTGTGACATAAATGTCTCTCTGATGAGAGTGAAATGACAACAAATGGAAAATGCTGGTAACCATGGGAGCTCTGTTTAGACTGCCACTTCCAGGATGCTACTGCTCTAGTTCAGTCTGCTACTGTACCCATTGCAGTTCCTGTAAGTTCCAACTTCTAGCATGCTCTCTTGTCAAAATGTTTGCATTTTGCAGTCTGTGACATCTAAGTCCAGACATTATTACTCAAAGATATCACTCAGGTTTCTCTGAACAGGAATCCTTCATAGTGTCAGTTTTCAAAGGAAACAGTTACAGGTTCTTATCAGCAGTATGGAGGTTTTCTTTCTACTGAGATTGTGAATTCTCTCCTTTGAAGATAAGAAATCCCTGCTATCACAGCCTTTATCTGAATATGAATGGGTCCCTGGATTCGATAAACTGTTTAGGACTATGAGGATCAAATCCTAAATATGTGTACATTGAGAGTTCAAAAGGTGAATTAATTTCACCTTTGTACAATTGGTATTCTTAATTTCTATCTTTCCTACAAATAAATAGTAAAATTTCAAAATGTACTTTGAAAACAATTATGCTTTTTTTGGAGCTATACTTCCTCTTTCAACATCTTAAAGCTAAAAAATAAAATACGTTACAGGCAGATCCAGATGTGACTTTTGGAAAAATAGTCCATGCTTTGTTTTAAATAAATGCAAAACTAAGCAAGAGTGATTTTTTTAAAAGAAGTGATATGTCATACTATGTTTCACACATGAAAGGTAACAAATACAGTGTTAATTTGCAGTGCATTCTGAACAGAGAACCACAGCATTCCACCAAATCTGGAATCCTTGAAGATATAAACTTTTTAACTTTCTTTCTTAAAGTAACTACAAAGTATTACTTCAGCCTTATGTAATAAAATGCTGTCTTGAAGATAAATGTAAAAAACCTAACCACTGAACAAAGATTTTTTAAAAGGTATTGACAATGCAGAAAAATTATACTTTTATGTTATTGAACTTGACTGATACCCCAAGAAAGATCTCAAATTCTGCAAGTTTTCCTCAGAATCAAAATGTTTACTGCAACAACTTGGCTGAGTTTCCTAAAATATTATTTGCATCAGGCTTCTTGAATTCTCATCTTTCTCAGCCTTTGGTCTTGAATTTTAACAGGATTTGTGTTTTCAAGAGAAAAGTTTAAAAGAGTAAAACCTAGTAATCGAGTACTTCTGTGCCACTTGCAGAAATCTTGTGGTTAAGAATGAATCCGGGTCATTATAGTGAAAAGTGTACATATACATACTGGTTCAGGGCATTCTTTTAGGGCTTTTATGAAACAAGAGTAGAACCCTTTCTGCCCTACCACTCTCTCATTGTCTACGTGGTCAACAAATAGTTGACCTTGACTAGTAAAATTTTCTGTCTGAGATGAATAATAGGATATCCTGTAAAGCAGGAGTTAGAAATCTGTGTGGAAGATTGAATTAGAAAACTGCCAGAAATTCAAGGGCCACATCCATTCTGCATAAAACGAAGCAGATGGTAGCTGACTTAATCTTTGATACCATGGTACGGTCCACAGAGATTATAAATCCCAGCATGAAACACTCAATTTCTTTCTTGCATTGAGCAGGTGATAAAGAAAGATATAACATCTTGCAGATATTTTGAAATACCTACCTTAAAAAAAAGGCTCTAGGATGCATTCTTGTTTCTTATCTACATTTTTCTAGCAAAGGTTCTAATTTTAGCACCTACAGCTAATATCATTCAGTTGATTAGCAGCCACAACTAATTGGCAGTTTCTTGGCCATGTTATTGGAGCTTTGCCTATGCTGACCCAGAGATTCCCTGTTTCTCAGAAGCCTTTTTCCTATGTTACACAAGCATTTATAAATCTTTCAACATTATATATGCCATTCACAGGCATAACCAGATCAACCAGTCTATATTTGAAATTCCTACACTACTCCGGAGCTGGTGGGACTTCAACATATTGCTAAGGAGGGGATGCCTTGGGTTGTTCCTGAGGATCATCATCTAATAGGTATTTTACATGACATGAGTGACTCAGACTATTGGCATTTTTGGTTGAGAGTGTAAAAGATTTAGAGCCTTATTCAGAAAAATCTTAAAATCAAAATGTTTCCCAATCATATTAAGCAAAGCAAATAAACATTTTGAAAGTTACTCTAAATCAAACTCTCAACGTGTACATAATTTCAGGAAATCCACACCATCTATATATGCAGACTAAGGAAGATTATGATAAAACCATGTGTTATGAATAGCACTGAGTAAGTCACTCCCTGCAGACCTCTCTGTGCCGCACCATATCAACATAATGTTGGGAATAATTCGTGATTTAATTTAGAGGATCTTAACTGGTTTTAGTTCTATTGCTTATGATACAAAACACTAATCTTAAAACACTGGTATTCCAGAGTGAAGAAGGCTAAAGTCTGAAGCCAAAGAATAGAATCATCTTGTTAATTGTCCACAACTTACTAATGCAGTGTGAAATTCTTTGCATATCTGGTAATAAAAATTGTGTTGTCCTTTGGAAACATGCATTTTCTGTAACAATAGTTAAACTGTAAGTGCTAGAATATTCCTATAATTTAGAATATCCAACTACTTACTTGGAGATGGTTTACTTTAATTCAATTTATAGACTCCTACAAGGGCATAGATGAACTATGACAGATTTTGGTGTAACTACTTTGTAAGGGAATAGTTCAAACATGATTACTGAAGACTGATCTTTTAATGGAAAGATGAAATCATCTATAATGTGAAATTGTGGGTGCTTCTCTGTTTTCCCTAAAAGAAAAGCAGACAATGTTTTGTCATCCGAAGCTATAGCCAGTATTACTCAGTACTTGTGGGGACCAGCCTCAGCCCATCTGCTTTGCACTGATCTGATTGCACAGAGCAAACACAGATCTGGGTGGGTTACAGGAAGCAGAAATCCCTGGCATTGCTGCATGAGTTTGAGGCCCTGCTGCCCTTCTCCCACCCGGGTGCTGCCACTGGACGTAGCTCTGTACTGCTTGTCAGGGTGTCTGCCTAAACCTTTAAAAACTGTCTGAGAGCTGAGGAAAGTTCAAAGACTTTGTTGGAACCTGCTGAGGCTGTAGCTTTCCCTGTTTGTACTTTTCCAATTTTTCATTAGTAGTTCTTCCAATCTCATTATGTAGTGACAGCTAAAGAGCCAAAGACTGGTACCCATTGCTTCAACTGGAACAGCATTAGAGCTGCTATGGTTTGTGTCAGAGTCTGACTCAGTGAAAAACTTAAGGGGCATCACTGCAAACTGAGGTTTTCCATTTCTCATGAGAATGGCCCCGGGCCTGTACAAGCTGTATTGTATCAATTTTATAGATGAGAGAGATTAACTTATTTCTTTTGATATCAGAGATATGTCCAGGATATTGAGAAATTTATGTTCTCGCCCTAATACTGCAACAGGAAAACAAAAAACCAAGGGAAGAAAACATTTAGAAATTATTGTAACTACGTATTTTTTTGCCCTTTGAGGATTTTGTTTTCAAGCAATGGCTCCCTCTAACAGCTTTTAACACTTAACTAGTCATTTTCATCAGCATGGAGTTGTTCTAATTTGTTACTTCTATGTTCCAATTATGAAATATGACAGAATTCTAAATATTTAATGGGAATGGGATTATTACCAATGTGCCCTTGTTGCATGCTGCATTGTTATCCTCTTTAGTATTGTAAAATATACAATGTAAAATATACCTGTAGAAAAGAGACCTTAGTAGAGCATACAGATGGAAATGAATTCCTAAAGCAGTCATAGGTTTGCAAGTGTTATTCTCAAAGTCTCAGTACAGGTCCTTCAGATTATTATACAAGAACATTGATGAAAAAAGGCTTTGCCCAGCTTCTTTTAATACAGGAACCCACATATGATTCAAAGATACACTGGTACAAAATTATCAGTTTGATTATAAAATGGATGTTTTGGTTGGTGTGAAATGTATGATAAGTTTATAATTTTATATTTTACTGTACAGGATGTATTTCTTGCAGATTACAATGACCCTGAGGTTATTTTGGTTCTTGCTCACATTTTAAATGAATTATTCTAATACCCTTTGACAAAGGTCAGATTCAGACAAAGGTCTATAGAGAAATACTGTCATTTAAAATTGAAGAGTACGAAACATTATGGTTTTACACTGAGAATCATGTAGTGAGACTTTTGGTTCATGTGTTAACACACTGAATGAAGTTTATTATATTATCTGGTAGTCAGTGCAAGAACTTGGGGGTGGAAAGCTTCCTAGATTATTCACTCAGTATTGGTGCTTTTTGTAAGAGAAATCTATGTTGTTAGAAAAACACAAATTTTTGTTTAAAGGTGATATAGCAAAAAGAAAGACAAGTGTGTTATGGCTCTTATGGTAAGCTTTTCCTACCGAAAGAACTAATTTTAGGTTGGCAGTGTATCTGCAATGGTTGAAATTAAAATCTTACTGGCCCCTTCAAACATGTAGCAAATTGGATTTTGATATAAGCAAGACATAAAAATAGAAAAGCAGCCCAAAACATTCACTGCTCGTAGGAAGATATACAGAGACAAGCTTGCAAAGTACTCTGGGTTGTGTTACAGGTCAAGCTCTACCAATGTTAAATCAGTTGTGGGAAGAGGAAAGTCATGAAAAAGTCAGATTTCCTTTATAGAACACCTGGTGAGACAAACAGAGTTACTCATACAACAGAGAAATTGCAGCAACCACAGACATAGGCTGCATTAAGAATAACTAAAATTTGTTATACAGTGGCCAAGAAGAACACGAAATTACATTATTTCTGAGTTGCTGTAGTGAGGTGAGATACACGGTTCATCTCATGTAGTAAAAGCAAGAGTTCTGCCAAACAGCAATAAACTACCCACCTTCTTATCTGCTGCCAAATGTTCTCAGGGCCACTAGAGACAAAGATCAGGCCTGTGTCAGTCACTGGTTCCTACTGCTTTCATTGTACTGTAAGTCACAGCAGTCCCACCTGGATCTGCTGATGCAAAAGTTAATTTTCATCTCTCATGGGTCTCTTCTCATTTCTGTGAGGCACTGTCACAGACCAGGCTATCTCCTGTGCCCAAGCACCCATCTTGCCAGCTCTCATTCTTCTGGATCTTGACTACTACAAATATAAAGCAAATCAAAGGCTTTTTTAAAAGCTTTTTTTCCTTATTAAGTGAAGACCTTCCTCCTCACTTCAGCCTCATGTTGAGGTTGTGTCCAGGTGACAGTCAGGATAGCATCTAACCCTTCCATTAGTTAAAAAGAAGACTTACTTCAGACTATTCCTTAAAATTCTCATAATGTCCACTTTCTCACTATACCATATAAAAAACTCCAACAAGAGTAATCATAAGCATAATATTTGCATTGGAGAGGTGGTTTCCCTGAAAATGGTGAATGAATTAATGTATTTTTCAAATGGTGAACATAAAGTATAATTAAGATCTGTCTTTCCATAAAAAGATGGAAATCAGGTGGTTTTAGCACTGACTTCAACTACTGGGAATCAGGAAATGGATTTAGGTTGCATATGGATGTTAGACTTCTTAATGACTCATGAAAAGAAAAAGAAGTAGTTAGGCACAAAGAGTATCAAATAAATTTGGGTTGTTTTTTTGCTATGAAAAAACTATGAAGATGCTGTGTCCTATCTGTATGGGATAGATGATAGAAGAAAAGTATAACTTAAAACTGACATCATCACAATTATTGCTGTTCTGCATCTGCCTAATTTCTAGTTGCTTAATGTAGTTGCTTAACTCCTCTTCAGACAGAATTTCAATTTATGTTATCTGTTATCATTTCTCAGTATTCTCTAAAATTCATAAGAAATGGAAGCAAAACAATAAATATCTGGGTAAAGACACTGCAGAAACCTTTCTAACATAAAACCATTTTATTTTAACAAGCTACAGGAGAAATCAGTAAAATTAAATAACTGTTATGCAAATCAGCACAATATTACTAGATGGTGGGGAAGCTATGTTGTGTTAATGGACACAAGAATATCTGAGGGTTGATGTTTAAAATGATCAGTTTATCATGTAGGTACATTTTATTCCTCTCCAAAATAGTACCAAATTGAAAGTATATTAGAAGATTTAGATGACTAAATGATTCCACGAGAGCAGTATCTCTTCCCCTATTAGAGATCATTAGGAGGTTAACTGTGTGAATGAATGAATGTGGCTACACCTGCAAATTGTTTTCATTAGCTGTTGAAACAGAAAACTCATCTGAGAAACTGCCCTAAAATAATAACACAAGTTTCCCAAGTGAGCACTTTGCCACTGAACAAGAGCAATCCTGTAGTTTAAGCCACTAGAGACAGTATATAATTAATGCTCAATTTTTCACAGGTGCATTTTTAATATATTTTGTCAGGGCATTGGCATTTTGTCTGAAAGTTCCAACTTTGGTCCACACAGCATATATTGATAGAAGCAAGGTGGGATGTTAAATCTGTAAGCGAATTCAACTTGGTTAACTTCCAGAAAGATTATTTTATTTAAAAATTAACCTTTTGTCAATGCCAATAAGTCTTCTCTATAATAATAGCTCTGAACAGAAGGCTAAGTATCATTGCTTCATATATACCACTTCTGCTTGATATTCTTCTTGATAACTCATACTTCTCTTTCCTGAAAAGTAAAATATTACCCTATCTTGAACCGTCAAAGTGATGAGCTGTTTTTCACTGACTTGTACGTGGCCTTTTAAAACACTGATTCTGGGGACTGGCGGACCTGGTGAATAATTCTGGCTTACAGTAAAGCAGATACCCAGTGTTTACAGTGGTTTAGAAAACATGCCAAAATACTGCTTTTTAAAATTCTGTCATATTCACATAGGTATCTTGTTTATTGTAGAAGTTTAATATCTGTACTCCACCTGTCCAAACAGAAGCAGAGCAGTTGACTGATACATGGTTAATGCTTCCCAAGGAACCTGAATACTAGAAGTGAGACACTGGAGAAAACTAGTCTGACATCTTTTGTTTGTGAAAATGAAATTAATCACAAACCACAAACTGTTTAGGGCTTCAGTGTGTTGATAGATATCCAATGTCTAGAAAAAATATTTTTTACTGCACACATATTTGTACTAATACAGTAGCATAATTAAGGAAATCACCCTGCAAATGTCTCCTGCAGGCACATAAAAACCATTTGTTAGAAATCTGTGGCATGCAGAATGTTATGATCAAGATCCCTTAAAGAATTCTGTGTAGATTCTGTTCACCTGTATATTTTTTGTCAGGATGGATTTTATTGCCATTGCATTGTTGTGATTTAATACTGCTTTTTCGCAAAATGTAAAGTTAATCTATGGCTGTTTTAACACCAGAATGGCATTTCTGCTGTCCTCAGCCACAAGAATTTTCAGCTAGTGCCTATGCAATACTATAAATTGTAATGTTATATGAAATTCAAGTTTCTCTCTGTGAATCCTCACTCAGACATCAAACAAGCATCTTCAAACTTCGTTCTCTTATAACCCTACTGTTTAAGATGTAGCTCTACAACCTTTTATTGCTACAGGCTCTGATGCCATGTTGGCTTCTATTGCTACTAGCCCATTATGTGAGCCCACAACACACTGGGCTGTAGCTGGGCTGAAAAGTTACATTGGCCAGCCACACAGCCAGACAGAAACTAAAGGATATTTTTACTAATTTTATGCATTTATGCAACCCTAAAACCAGGGATAATAATAGGAGAAATTGAGCGGAAATGGAGAACTATGGAGTGTTGAGATAAAGAAAACAGAGGAAAGATCCTCAGCTTGAAGTGAGGCTAGCACAGAAATTCTCATAAAAAGAAAGAGCTGTAATTTCTAGCTTGAAACTTAAGACTATTATTATTTTAAGAATACTTGTAGGACTCAGAAAAGTAATATATAGATATTCAGCAAAATAGTTCTGTTTGTGAAAAACAGCTAAGAAATGTTAGAAGTGACAGAATGACACACAGAGTGTCATTTGGGAGCCAGCTCAGACTCTGATTGCTCATGTGCCATCCATGCCCTCAGAGTTCAGGAGTTACTGGGATATAACAGTGCTTTCCTTCTCTTACCTCAGGCCTGTGAGAATCACAACAAATGAAACTTGACTCTTTCTTACAAACTGATGGAAGCCACATTTGTAGCATTTCTCAGACCTCTCCTGAAGAGAATGAGCATCTCTTCATCGTAAGTCTCACCCTGGGTATTTTCTTTAAAAAAAATTTGAAGCTCTTAATTACTTTAAGAGAGTATCTACTATTTTATCAAAATTGTCTCAAATCAGCCCATGTGCTCAAAACCTATTTAACAGGGCATGTGTGCTATGGTTGCACAAATCTCCTTTCCTTAGGCCAAATACTTATAAGAAGACAAATGAAAGTTTAATCTTTTAGAAATGACATTAAAAAATAATTTCTTTTAGACAATCCTACCAAATTTAGTATCATGTTAATCCTACTATTCAAATGTGTGGGAATAAACAAAAAATTATATTCATTACATGAATTTTTGACTTTTCCTCTATGCTTCTACATGACAAGTAATTTTCAATCAAGCTGTTTAGAACACCTGAGATATTCCCCAGCAAATGACTGCATTGTCTGAGCCCAGTCAATATTGACACCAATGAGGCATGCATCACCACGACATTCAGATGCATTTTGCATTATGACTGAAGAACAAACCACTCCAGGCAGTCAGACACATGTAGCCCAGGTAAGATGCATGCATTCTGCTTTGTACTTTGGCACAGGAACTCTAAACTGGCTACATTTTAGTCAAGGGCCAAATATTCAAGGATCTGGAGATTATGGAGAGCCTTGATAATATCAACTCTGTTTTAGAGTCGCTGCTTAAAATTTTGTTTTGTTGGTTTTCTTGAAGAATACATAAACTTCTCCTAAAAATACTGTATGCCCAAAGAAAGGAGCCTGAAGTAAAGATAAACAAGTTGACTGCTGAATACTGAGGCAAAAAGGAAATAACTGTGTAGATATGAGGTCTGTTGGACAGCTTTATAAATAGAAGTCATTGGATCACACAAAAAAAACCCCAAACAAAACAGCACAAGGTTGTTTTTGTTTTTGTTTGTTTTTTTTTTTAATTAGGGTTTTGAAAAATATCTAATTCTACTAATTTAAAGTTATCATTCATGTGCTACAGAGGAAGTTTCTAAAACTGAATAGTGTTTGTCTTCTAAAGACTGTTCTCAGTAGAGCCTGGTAAAAAAAAAGCTGTTCAAAGAAAGGCAACGATACAGTAATCAAATTAAATCAAGTATTTAAGAGGGCAATACTTCTGCTTGTTCCTAAACTTCATAAAGCAGCATTAATGCAAAACCACAGGACACGACTGGCTGGATTCATAAACAAGCAAAGGAAACTGGAAGTGAAGCCACCTTTCATCCAAAAGTCCAGTCACTAATGCATTCATCTGGGAGAAGGCACTAGACAGAGAAGACCCGTGCCTGTTTGAGGAGATTTTCAGAAGGGGTTTTGAAATAAACCTCCCTGTTTTGTTTCATCTAAGTGTACACTGAGTCAGAATGACTCAAGGCTGATACATAAACCACAGACTGGGGAGATGGGACATCCTAGACTTTTAATCTCTGTTCAGATAGACATTTGACATTCTTGAAGTGAAACAGCTAAATCAGAGAAGAGTAGCCCAAATACCCTGTGAAACTCTGGTTAGATCAGATCTGTGGGAAGTGTTGAGCCTGCTAAAAATAAGACATGTCCCCTTACAGACTGTCACTGTTTGGCTGCTGGATGAGACAGCAATTCCTGTTGTTTTCTGTTTTGTTATCCTAGTATTTTCTTTTCTTTCAGTTTGGCAGCCAGTCTGATAAATAAAAATCAGTTATTGGCACAGACTTTCCCATAATTTGTGGACAAGTTTTACAGATGTGATGACAATGCCAAGAAATTAGCTTCAGTTCTAGTTTTCTTAACAGAAACTCCTAAGCAAACACATTATTAAAGAACATAAGGAAATTTAACAATCTAAAGGTGTGTCACTTTTCCTTACAGTGATTGATCAAGAGTTGCTGATACCTCAGCAGAAATTTTGAACAATATTGTGCCGAAGGAATATTACATGTAACAGATTTTCTTTCTTTATTGCTTATTATAAGTTTGGGGGTTTTGGATGATGAAAAAATTCTGCTTAGAAGCTTACTAATGTGTTTCTATGTTTATTCGTCAGGTATTTTCAAATGCATCCCAATGGCAACTGCTTGTGAGATAATGTGAGTTACTTTTATGATTTCAAAGTAGAAGTATCATTTATCACTTCCAGTAATTATGGTTTGGGTTGGGGTTTTCTTCTTAATTTACAGAAGCTTCCAAAGACTGGAAGCTTATGCTTTCTTCAGGGCTGCATACTTGAGACTGTCTTGAAAAGGACATTATAAACATGTTACATGTGCCTAACAAGCATTAAAAAATAATGTTATAAACACATTAGATCACCCCTCAGTGTTTATATTTGTGTCAAATTCCTGAAGGTATGATACTGTAAGAACAAACCACAGCAGACAAAATGCAATCAATTTTACAAGTGTACCTTACGGAATAAATGAGTAAACCATACATGTGTTGAATAATGTTTGTGTTGCAGATGTTCATTTAGTATCTGTTTGTGCATTCATAGTTACAGGCTTCCCATCTGAACATATCTATTCTAATGAAGCTTTGTCAGCAGTTCCAGTTGCAATGTCATACAGGTTGGTACTTGCTGTCTGTGTCTAGTGCCTCAAAGAATAAGAAACAATATTAAACAAACCCAAACTTCAGTGCTAATGAGCAAGATCTCCCCACTCTGCTCCAGGTGTTTTAGTGACATACAAAATCAGGACTAGACAATTGCCCTCAGACTCCCAGATTGCATTCAAATAGTGACTAGACACAACATGGAGTTTTAGAGAGTTTAAATTAAAAAAAAAAATAAAATCATCATTAGTGTATTTGTCACAGTAATTCAGTAGTGCTTCCCCCATTTTTTTTTTAACCTGTAACAAGCAAAGAAGCAGTTTGGTCCATTGAAGGATATGACAATCAATTTCTCTGGCACAGATTGTGCTTTTTAAGGCAAAACCCAAAAACTGATGAGAGATTGCTGTCAATACCTTTCTACAGGTGAAGGAATGTCTCTTTAGCAATTGAGTTCCAGGACAGCAGACTGTAATAACAGATGAAGTAATTCAGACTAGTTAACTTTCAAGCTTAGCTGCCCTGCTACAGTCAACAGTGCATGAATGCTGCCCAGCTGCATGAAATTCAATTGTTCTAACACCTTCTGCTAAGTTTTTCTTTAGAATTTATCATATGTTTGCAGTTTCTCCTGTAATTCTTTTGTAATTACAGGGACTATTTCCTACCCTTTATTAATTTGTGTTTTAGAGTTATGAATGAGTATTAATTCTCACTTGATAAACTCTGGTTTGCTCCTATGCCTTTGTGGGATGGTGTGAGACATTCACACCAGTCTGTCCAAGGACTTAGGGCTTTGCAGAACAGACAGAATGAGATTGTGCACCATTGGAATGCACAAATTTAATTACTAAAATGTACAGAGTGCATCATGGTTTTGTTATTACGCAATTTTTCAATGTCTTACCTTGTAATCTTCATATTCTTTTTATATTTATCTTGTTTTAGAAGAACATAAACACCTGCAATGATTTCTCAGTAGGTAAATCAGTAGTTGAAAATGTGTGTTTCAAGTAAATGGACAATTTCCCAGTCACTTCCACTTCAAATAAGTTTAACTCTGGCTCCTATCCTTTTGCTCTGTTTTCTGCCTAATATTAAGAATATTTATTTCTCTCTTTTTTTATCCTTCTTAGGCAAAAGGGCACAGTTTAGTAATTGTTTGAGTACTAAACTGTAATAACCAAATGATTTAATGACATAAGCGCTAAGCAGCAATTATTTAATTACTAGTGAGTTTTTTTCTTCACTTCTCTAAGGTTCCAAACTACTCTGGAAGCATCTCAAGGCTAAAGATATTAGTTAAAATGAATAGAATATTTTCCAGGATAAACACAGTACTCGAATCTTTAGCACTTAAGCTCATAAGGAGAGGGACACTTCACTCATTCATTTGAAAAAATACCTATATTTGAGAGGGAATTTACACTAAATAAAATGTGTATTTCCGAAGGTAGTTATGGCAGATAGTACAACAATAAGTTGTGAGAAGTATGGACTGGAAAAGTTGAGATATAGATTACATGTTTATGTACTTCCTATTATTTATCTTCAAAAATCACCAGAAATGTTTTCATATTTTACTAAATGATCATACTTTGGTGGGAGGGTTTGTGTTTTTTTGTATTCATTTTTTGTTTGGGTTTTAGTTTCTTTGGGGTTTTTTTTTGTTTGCTTTTTTTTATTTTTAACTTTTCATTGGTTGGTTGAGGGCTTTTTGGTTGGTTGAGGTTTTTTTGTTCTTTTTGGAGTTTTTAAATTAAGGGAATAATGGACAGGAAACCTGAAAAGAACCCCAAAATCAAACTCGAGAGCATTTTTAGTTATTGGCCATATAGAGAAAACTGCATTAGTTTTCATTACATTATGTCACCTTTCGATTCAGAGATTTTCATATGCAAATTCTGAGGCGAGGGAAGCCGCAGCTCTCAGAGGTCCTGTGCTCCAGGGCTGATTTCTCCAGCAACTGTGACTCCATCGCCCAGGTAAGGCTGTGTTCAGCAGTTCTGCGACATCCAACTGGAAGTATTGGGAATGTTTTACTGAATAAAGCTTTAGAAGAGTTGATAACGTATTTGACTGATATTTAACCCAGCGGATAAATGGGAACACAGGTGCCCAACGAACCCTTAGTCTGAACAGCATTTAGAGTTGCTCCACTGACCGCAGCAGCACGCTGTGTGCTATATTCTCCGCTGCCTGTATTCGATGTCAACTGCGGGCACAGCTGTCCCGGGCTTTGTTCGGCCTCGGGGCTGTGGGGAGCTCCCGCTGCAGGCGCTCGGCTGCCCCGCAGGAAGGAAAGGCCTGCCCGCCCCGGGGGCGGCCCCGCCGGCCCGGCGAGGGGGGCCTGCGCCCGCGGCCCCGCTCAGGGAACCGGGCTGGGCCCGCCCGGGACCGGGGCGCGTTTCTGAAGAGCCCGTTCAGGGCTGGCAGCTCCGGGGGCAGCTGCAGCTCGAGCTGCGGGCTCAGCTCTGGGCGCGCAGCAGAGCTCCGGCAGGAAGCCGTGAACTGCCGAGCCTTGGCACAGCAAAGGGCTCGGGGCCAGCGGCCCGGCCAGGTGCGGGACACACACAGACGAGCAGGAGCCAACGACCCCAGAGCTTCACACCCTTACACTGTGAGGGTATAAAAACTCAGGTGTTCCGCCTGAGAGCTACCCTGCTCGAGCTGCTATTTTGTGATTTAGTTACTACACCACGATTAAATAAGGATGGGGACATCTGAGGCATTGTTACATAAAACCTGTGGCCGAGCTGGTAGGGAAATCTGGTCTGTGTCAGTGTGAAAGGTGCAGCTGTGAAGGGCTGTGGTCCCAGCCCAAGTGCTGGGAATATGACAGCCAGAGTGGTTCCTAGGTAGTGGAGCACACAATCTTAGAATGGTTTGGGTTGGAAGGGCTCTTAAAGGTCATCTAGTTCCAAACCTCCTGCTGGGAGCAGGGGACATGTAAAATGAGACCAAGTTGTAAAATGAGACCAAGATGAGACCATCCAACCTGGCCTTGAACATGTTCAGAGATGGGACAGCTACAATTGCCCTGGGCAACCCATTCCAGAGCTTCACCACCCTCACAGTAAAGGATTTTTCCCTTAATATCCAATCCAAACCTACACTCTTTTAATTTGAAGCCATTCCACCTCGCCCTGTGACTGCATGCTTGTGGTAAACAGTTTGCCTCATCTTTCCTGGAAGTTCCCTTCACTTACAGAAAGGTTGCAGTTAGGTTATTATGAAAATGTTGTATTTTCCAGGCTGAAAAAATGCCGAATCTCTAAAGCCTTTCCTCACAGGAGAGGTCTCTGTACCTCTGATCAATCTGGTGGCCTTCTCTGGACTTGGTCCAACATGTCAATGTCTTTCCTGTGCTGGGACCCCAGAAAGAGATGCAGTACTGGAGGTGGAGCCTCACCACAGTGGAGGGGCAGAATCCTTCTTCCCATGCTGCCCACGCTGCTTTGGATGAGGCCCAGACCACATTTGGCTTTCTCGGCTTTAAGTGAGCATTGACAGCTCATGTTAAGCCTTGAGTCCAACAGTACTTCCAATTCCTTCTTGGCAGGGCTGCTCTTGATCTGTTCAGTCCCCAGCCTCTGTTAATACTGGCTGGTTTCCCTAACAGCATGGCAGTGGCCCCGTGTGCCCCCAATAAAGCAGAGAGCAGGCAGCGCATGGCTGGGCTGGGGCTGCTGGGCATGAGGCCTGGCCCACAGCAGCAGAGCAGTACTGGGGCATGAGGCTCAAACCAGCAGCAGTTCCTGGTAGCAGGACTGTGAGGCACAAGACATGGCAGTGGTGTCATGCCAGGCTGTGAGGTGCGGGACGTGGCAGCGGTGAAATACCAAGCTGTGAGGTGCAGGACACGGCAACAGTGTTACGCCAGGCTGTGAGGCGCGGGACACGGC
>QUSF01000015.1:4947341-5017896 GCA_003676055.1 Chloebia gouldiae
GTGGCGGTGTCACGCCAGGCTGTGAGGCGCGGGACACGGCGGCGGTGTCACGCCAGACTGTGAAGCGCGGGACACGGCGGCGGTGTCATACCAGGCTGTGAGGCCCATACTTGGCGGCGGTGCCGTGCCGGGGTGTGAGGCCCAGCACATGGCGCCGGCCCCGCCCCGGCCCGGCCCCGCCCTGATCGCGGGCACCGCGATGTGTCCGACCCGCGGCTCCCGTCAGGCAGCGCGCGGGGCCGCGGCCGCCCCCGCCTCCCTCCCGCGTTCCCTCGGCGGCGGCGGCGCTGAGGTGGCGCCGCGCCCCGGTGAGGTGAGCGAGGCGCCTCAGCCGGCGCTGCCCCATCCCCCGCCGGCCCGGGCGGCAGGGAGCGGCGGTCCCGCCGCGGCCCCTGCGGACGCGCAGCGCAGCACGGTAAGGTCAGCCCGCTCCATGCCCCCGGCCCGCCCTGCCGCGCTCCCTGGGTGGCGGGAGCGGCGCTCGGCGGGGACGGACGCGGGGGGATTGTCGCCGGCGAGACCGGCGCCATCTTAGGTCGGAGCGTGGCCTGGCGTCCCCGAGCGGGGCCCCCGCGCTGTGAGGGCCCCCGCGAGCCTCCCGCGGGCCGCTCTGGCACCGGATGGTTCTGCCCTCGAGGGCGGCCCGGGCTGGGCTCGCTCCGCCCGTAGTTGGCCGCGTGGGGCCCTCCATGGGCCCCGGGCGTTAACAGCAGCGGCGGTGCTGGCGGCGCGGCTCGGCCTCCTTCCCGCCGGCCGCGGTTCTGCCGTGCGGGCCTCGCCCCGACCGGAGTCCGCAGCTCGAGCCGAGTGCCGGCGGTCACCCGCGCGGGGGCGGGACGCGGGGCGGTCGGGCTGGAGCGGCAGCTGCTTGGCTGCCCTCGGGACTCGGCTGCTCCCACGGCCTGGTACCGCCGCGGCTCGCCGGCGTGAGCTGCTGGCGGGCTGGCACGGCCGGTATTGCCCTTCCCTAGGCGGAGCTTGTGCCTTCTCGTGGCACAGAGGGCAGCTCGGCCGCTGCGGTTTATGATTGAGGGAAGTGGGTTTATACTTTGGGGTTTTTTTTACAATTTTCAGGTGCAGTTTCAGCTTGATCATTGTTTCTTTGCTTCTAAACAAATGCAGTCCTCAATTAAAACCCAGTTATTTCCAGTCCTGATGGACCTGTGGATTGCACACCCGTCATCAAGTAATGTGGTGCAAAGTTATCTGCCTGTATGGAACTTTATCTGAGAAATACATCACATAGTCCATTGTATGATCTGGGTTGTAAATAAAATAACTTCTCTGGGTATTTGAAATGCAGCTATTAAAGTGGGGGAAAAAATTACTTGAGTAACAGATGATGGCCATACGAGAAGCGGCTGAGGTCACTTGGTCTGTTCAGCCTAGAGAAGAGGAGACTGAGGGGAGCCCCCATGGCAGTCCTCATGAGGGCAAGAGGAGGGACAGACACTGATCTCTGTGGTAACCAGTGACAGGACTCAAGGGAATTGTTTAAAGTTGTGCCAGGAGAGATCTAGGTTAGACATTGGAAAAAGATTCTTCACCCAGAGAGTGGCTGGGCACTGGAAGAGGCTCCTCAGTGAAGTGGTTACAGCACCAGACCTTACCGTTCCAGAAGAGTTTTGTCAATGCTCACAGGCACATGGTGGGATTGTTAGTGATGTCATGTGCAGGACTAAGAGCTGGACACTGTGATCTTTGTTGGACCTTTGCAGCTTGGAATATTCTGTGATTCTGTTATGAAAAGATGACAGGGCTAGTCTGAAAAATTTCTGTTTCGTGTAAATGTCCTCAGTCTTTAAGCTCACTACCAATTTCATTTTAGTTATTTTATTTTTAAGACAATCCAAGGAAATTTTGAGTATTGGAAGGCTCACTTGAGCTTAACAGTGGAACAGACAAATTCCCATTTGAAGATAACTGGATTTTCAATAACTCTTGAGTCGTACTGTGGCTGCACCTACCGTAATTTTCTATAGCGCCAATTTCTGTCCATCCTTATGGTGCTCTTCTACAGATAATTCTGCTGTTTTCACTACAGCTGTTACACTCTTGATACATTTACTTGTTAGATCATTTTTTGTTGTTTCTATGCAAGTGCTTTTAAATCCTAACTTAAAAAAAAGAGGTTATAAATACAAATGGCTTTTAATAAAGTTAGGTATTTTTAATAACTAACTGCCACGATAAAGATGGCTGAAACAGTGCTTTTAAAACAGTTATTTCATCAGAAGCTTATTGCTGTTTACGGCAGTGAGCTCTCATTTTGTGATCTGTCCTGTATCAGGTTTTTAGTTCATCGCATTTCTAGTAACTGTAATAGTGTTCCAGGAACTTGTGTTTTTGCAGGTTGTTGATTATTTGTACCTGCCTAATGAATTTCCTTGGTTGTGCTTAGTTTTAGATGGGCAGTTGCTTTTTAAAGCAATATCTTGATATAGTCTATAATGTTATTTTGAAAGTGTTTTAAAGAACTTGTTCATGATTTTGATGCTTTACTTTACAGTAGTGATTTCAACATTTTCTTTGAGTCTATGCATATAGCATGGCACTGGATTTTGGACCTCTCAGTTCCATGGACTACCTTTAAGGAAATGTGTGTATAAACATGAATGCATGCTTATGGACATTAAAAAATGAGGAAGACAAAGTCTATTGTCAGTTGGTTTACTTTTCTTACATTGGTGTCTACACCACCACTGGGAAATACTTGAGCAGAGTAGGGGAAGGATTCACTGTTGGTTTTGTCTTTGAGAGCACTGCTAGCGGGATTCCTAGAATACATTTTGTGTGTTAATGTAGGAAGCTATTTGTACTCTAAAAAGGGATGTAGATGTTTCCTTTGGCAATGAAGACCACTTGCAGGAGCTGTTCCTGTGTATCTCCTCTAATCCAATCAATTACCCCTTACTGCAATTTTGATTGTTCAGGTTACAAATTTTTGACCTCTTAGTTGTGCTGTTAAAACTGTTACTAGGCTAGGTTATTTTTAACCTGCCCTGCTTCACACCATTGTTCTGTGCAAAGTTGGGCTGGCACAACTGAGGACGCAGTGCAGGAGCTCATTAGGCCAGCTTTCTTCTCAGGAAAAAAGAAGGAATTGAAAGCTTGGCTTCAAATTATGGCATTGTAATTAAAAAAACTAAATTAAAAGATGAAAATGAATTGTGATACTTGCCTTTTAAAAGATGCTCTGCATTTTGAGTCATCTTTAAGAGTATCTTAATGTATCTATCATGATGCATAAAATGAAATATCTGTATCACCAGTTGGTGTCACTTTCTAAAAGCCCATGGCTATGTTATCAAATTTCTTTTAACTGTACTGAAGAAAAAAATCAGCTGTGTTATAGTGTAGCTGAGGTTATCATATGTATCTTGTTAGGATTCTGTTAACATATCATTGCTTGAGCCTATTTTTTGTTTTTAGTATAAATTGCATTGCATCCTCTGACCGCATTTTATAATTTATTCCCCTCTTCCTCTGAGGTCAAGTAAAACTAAATTCTTAAAATAAAAACACTGCTCATATATGTTGTCTGTTCTATAGAAGAAGTTTCTCAAATAGTAATTTTTTTTTGCTTAAAGTCTCTGTGTTTCTTTAGAACACTTTTTTTTTTTTTAAGGATGTCCTACAGAGAAGAAAATGTTATAGAGTTAGGCTTGATTCTCTTTCCAAGACCTAGCATGTGGCCTCTGTCATCTCTGTCAAGTGGAAATTCAATTCAGAATCTACCTCTTTCCCCCATCCAATAATTTAGTTTAGTGTCCTGTTCTCTTCTTTCCTAGCACCATGTCTGATTTCAGTACCTGAAGCCGATGAGGAAGCAAAGGAGGAGTTCAGCTTTGTGTAGTGAGTCTAGTGCTGGCCAGACACATAATACCCAGCATCAGCAGAGCAGGCAGGTGGGGATGCAAGCATCATAAAGTCACCCTAGGGCATTTTGTTCCTTGATTTCATCTCAGCTCTTAACATGTGGTAACACCAGCAGCCCCATTCTCATACAGGTAGAGGATGATTGTCTGCTCCCCTGTGATAAGCTGTTACAGACTAATTATTTCTGCAGTCTTACTATATTATTGGTACTCCATGTAAAGAAATAGCAAAATTTCTTATTTATTTTGTTGTTCAGAAATACATTCAAAGTTATGTTAAAGAATGTTAAAAGAAGAAAACTTTATTGGCCATCTCTGTTTATTTAAAAACCAAAATCAATTGTGATAAGATATGCCAATGTAAATTTGGTTAATTTCAAATGGTACATATTTTTCATGACTAGTTTTGTACATGACTTCTTTTGATGCAAGAAAACATCTAGGCATGAGGGACTCCATCTAATGAGATCTATGCAAAATTTTTTTAATGTCTTAATTGCTAATGGAAAGAATATGCAATGCATTGTAGGTATGGCTTGGGGATTTTGCTGTTGTGGAGTTCTTTTGTTTGAGGTGTTTTTTTTGTGGATGGTTTGCTTGTTCTTGTTAATGTTGTTTTGTGGGTTTTTGGGAATTTTGTGTAGGTTTTGTTGGGGTTTAAAGAAAATATGACCTTATGGGAAGCCCTGTCAAAATCTTAGAAAATTTGGGAGGCTGTGGGTTTGGGTGGGGTTTTGTTTTGGGTTTTTTAAGATGCAAAGAGAATAAAGCTGTAATCGATGTTTCACTAACTCAGTTATGTGCTTTGTAGAAGGCCCTTCACTTGTGAATCACTTACCTGGAATAGGAGTATTTTTTGAAAGATACCTTTCACTGTGCTGTCAGAGGCTTTCTCTGATAGTTACTGGTGTTTTATACTAAAAAGCTTAAATTCTGTGGAGGATATCTTTGGTCTTTTCTCTTCAATAGCAATGAGCATCCAAGTAATTGTGAGAATGGTAATGTGGTGTCAGTCTTTGAAGATCTCCTATGTCAGATCATGGTCAATCTGTAAAGAACATGGAGGGAGGGAGACCATTCTATGGGAATTATTGACAGCTGCAGCATTCCTTATTGAACAGTGAAGTATTTAATGACAGTACTGAATGTTTTGGTATATGTGTTTTTTGTTTTTTTTTACTGTCTAGTCTCAAGATGGCAGAATTATTTATGGAATGTGAAGAAGAGGAGCTAGAACCCTGGCAAAAGCGAGTGAGAGAAGTGGAAGAGGATGATGAGGACGATGACGATGAGCCAATCTTTGTTGGGGAAATCTCCAGCTCAAAGCCAGCTACTACATGTAAGACAACACTTTCCATAATTTAAAACAGATCATTCGAGGTATAGAAAGTTAAACTTAGCTTGGAAGTATAGAATTCTTAATAGTATGGCTTAAGACATTCCACACCTTAAAGCTATATGTCTCTGTCTTACTGAAAATCAGAATTCTTAAGAAATTCTGTCTTAAATCACAGGTTATGCACAGCTCTGGTTACTTCTAACCTTAAATCTCTGAGGTCAAAATAAGGACATTTGAAGGTTTTAGCATTAGCGACAGAGTTTAAAAGCCAGTATATACAATGCTGAAATCATGCATGCAATACTTACAGTATAGTTAAAATTTAGTTATATATTTGGGAGTGTCTCGCTCCTAAAAGAATGTGCATGAATTTAAGTCTTCCTGTTACACTCTTTTTTTTTCTCTACCCCTCATTTCATATGTTGGTGAACATCCTTCCGACAAAACCAAGGTAACTGTCTTCAGTGTCTATAATAAAAGCACAATCTGGAAAGTGACTAATATGAAAATACTGAAAGCCTGTCTGTGAAGTACAAGATTTTTATTGATAAATTTACCCACCCTTTGTGAAATAGATTTTTTTTCATCAAGTTCTTTAGTTTTCTCCTAAATGCAGGCAGTGTAGGGAGTGAGGTTAGGTGGTTGTGATGACAGGAGATGTGTCATATTTGTCCTATGCTTGGGCTTTGGCAGGTAAGTAAAGAAGACAATTTTTTCTTGTTATTTTAATTAACTTTAGTAATGAAAGGTTTTTTTTGTGTATCCGTCTTGTAGTCAGTTTTTAAGAACTGTGACCTAAGGTCTCCCTAGCAGTCACAAACCCAAGACTTTGCCTGCTGAGGTTTACTCCTCACAGTTTCTGCCTTATCTCTGCTAATGCTTGTATCCAAGATTTCCATAGTAGAGGTGTATAATTTTCAGTAAAGGATCTCAAGAAAAATGTTACACGAGGCTGTTTGTCACACTCTGCTGGGTGGATTTCAGAGCTGTTATTAGCTGTTCAGTCATTTTAGTTCATAATACTTTCATCTTGCATCTATTACTTTTTTGCTCATTAGGATAACAAGTTTAAGGTTTCTTACATAAGGTTAAAAAAATGAAAAAATTATTTTAAATATGAGAAGAATACAGAATCTGATATTTAAGTACTCTCACCAGAAAATATTTTTTAAGAGTGAATATTTTAAAAATACTCTGGATACTCTGAAAATTTGAAGAATATTTTTAAAATATTCTTAAGTTTTCTGCAGTAACAAGCATATAGAATGTTTGAAAAGTACCCTGTTTTCTGGATGGTCCAGAGACCTCTGTATTGCTGTTGGTCATTCGCAGTAGGTTATAGCATACAACAACTATTAAGGTACTAGCATGTGTTGGAACAATAAACATGCCAAGTTTGATTGCAGTTGTTGTAGCCTCCAAGTTTTTTTTTGTAGTGAAATAATAGAAATAATTTGGTATGATTCTGTAAACTTCAAGAACTTTGGTAAAAGATGGAGACTTAAACAGTTTGCTTCTTATTCTAGTGCTGTCCATACTTGGTCCTGACACAAGTAAAATCACTTATGGTATAACTTGTTACTTTATCTTTTTTCCTTCCCTTTCCTCAACTTTTCTCTTTTTAATCTTCTACTTCACTATCAAAAACAGCTATGGAAGAATGACCTCAGTTCTTCTCTGGCTTGTAAGTAGTACTGCCTGGCACTAGTCAGGCTTCAGTTTGTTATTGGTGATAGGCAAGATACTGTGAGCTCAGCTTTGCTTATCACTGTTTAGTTTGCACCTGATCAGATGAAAAATTGATGACAAACAGAAACTCACATATAGGTCTTAATTTTTCCGAGAGGTGTAGTTTCTACAGCGCATTGTATTTTCTTGGCGTTTTCCTGACAGTAGAGTCTTTGTACAGACTGTGTGAAAAACTTGAAGGAAGTAGTAAAAACCCCAACTTTGACCTGCTGTCAGAGAGCTGTGCAGTATGATGTGTCCCTTCTGATCTACTGGAGAATTGTTTTGGCTGAGATGAAAAGTAGTTCACACTTTGTTCCCTTTACCTTTTTCTGCTATTGCTCATTTTTCCTGCAGTTACCGCTTGTTGTTCTTGCTTCCTGTTTCACAATGATACAAACCTGTAATTTGTTACTGTTTTAAAATGTTACTCTGCATGTCAGCATGCTTGTGCTTCAGTTCGGTTTTACCTAAATGGGACAAGTAACACTTCGACGGAAGTGGGGAAAGTGCACATCAAGTCTATGATGAATCAGTTGAGTCATGTAAATGTAGTTTATAATTTCAATTAACTGGCTTTCTGAAATGTTCTTTTTAAAAACAATAAAATCTACCTTTGTAATTTAGAATGTGTGCACATCAGATGTCTTGACTATGCTTTGTAAGACATAACTTCTATAAAAGTTTTTATTTTGTAGATAGATGGTGCTTTAGTTTAATTTCACTCTGGAATTCATGTATGAGGTATAGATTTGTTAACATTCACAAAATATATGTATTCAGCTAAATACCGAAACAATTTATCCGGGTTTGTAGTTACTGTTATGTTGAAGTAAAAATAGTATTACTATTATAGGACCAGATTTTGTCATATCTTAAAAAATGCAAACCTCTTTGACTATGTTGGTTGCAGGTACTTTTTTTATTAGTATGATCTAAATGCAGGTGGCAGGTTGAAAGCTTTAGTGTGCTGAGCTCTACTGGTATTAGATATATTTATCAACTGGTGAAGTGCATACTAATGAGCTACTGCTGGTAGAAATAGCCTTAAAGTTGTTAAACACAATGTGTAGGTACTCTGAGAGCTATTGTTTGAGAAAGTGATGTCATTTGACCCTAGTTTGAGAAGTTACTTCAAGCCTTGTGGGTTAGATATTAGAGAATCAATCTAATTTTGTATGCATATTTTCACAGGTCAGAGCAAGCAACTTGTCAGCAACACTAATGGAACTGAGAATCTGGGAGTAGAAGAGTATTTTGATTTGATGAATATTTTTCTAACTTTCTGAAATTGTCAGAAATCCCAGACTAAGACATAAAAGGTCGGGGAATGAGAGTGGCATTAGTTAGGGAGTAAATGTAATTTAAGAAATTGCATGTGGTCCTGCTGAGCTAGATACAGACTGGATACAGACTACCGTGTATGATATGTAAGAAAATCAGTGCTTTTGTAATGCAATTCTAATACAACTCCTTTGGTTGCTGATCTGTTGATTTTCCTTTCACATTGGAAAATGGATATCATGAAGTCTAAAATCCAGTTTGTAAGTGCTGTGTTTTGGTAATACAGAAGCAAATGATATCATTACTGGTTTAGAGAAAATGCTTCCTTTAATGTAGGGTGGTTCTAGTATTTGCGAAACATTATATATATGTGAGAAAGAGATGTAAATGAATGCACTGTAATCAGCAAATTGAAATGCTAATGCCATGTCCTTTTTTTGTTTTTGTTTGTATTCTTCCTTTGTGTTAACCTGTCTCCAAGAGAATAAACTTTGAGATTCTTAAATGAACTAACTTAACCAAAGAGGAGTGGAAGAATGTATCCTAATTTGTACAAATGACACTTGGTTTTGCAAGGTTTATGTTTTAGAAATAATATTTTAATTTATAAGCCAAATCCTAATTGGCATAATTAGTGTATATAAATGCAGCTTTTAAATTTCAAAAGCAATGAAGCTATTAATTTATTTGCGATTAAGATAAATGTAACTTTTGACAGATATATTGAACAGAGTCAACCTCAGCTCACCACGAAGGGGGATACAGAATGGTGCACCCAGTAGAGGTACTTTATTGTCCTAATATGGTAATTACAAAAAAAAAAATCCACAACACTTATGAAACATTTGACTGCAAAATTACATAAAGATAACTTTGGAATCCTTTGCAACAGGTACAGTCACTACATTCAAGTCTGAGAGTCAGCATTACGTGACGCCTGCCTCCAGCCCCGGTGCCATGCCTGCCCCATCAATCTTTCAGACTGTGCCCAGACCTGCGAGCAGCTCGGTGGCAGTTCCGCCGTTGGCTGTCGCAGTGAATGTTTCAGGAACTTCACAAACACTGCAGAGACCAATTGCTGGATGTTTGTTGATGCAGCAGGTACCTGGGTCAAGTTCTGGAATAGCACAGCCTGTTAGCAGACCTGTAACCATTCCAGTGACAACACAGCCAGTATCAAGAAATATCACAATTCCTGTGGTGGCTCAACCTGTATCCAGGCCAGAGACTCCTGCAACAGCACAGTCTGTAATACTCAATGAGGTAAATCTTTATTCATTTAAAACATAAAAGGTATGATTACTTTTGAATAACGTAATGAAAAACATACTGACTCAGTCTAGTGCTTTAAAGATCTAGACTAGATTATAAACCAGCCTTATGTAAGCTGTAAACATTCTAGGATAATAATCTTGCACTGGTAAATTAAAGTATGTATTTGGAAATACTGATTTGGAAGATGCAAAGGTGATAGCTTTAGTAAGAGTAAAATGGCATTAAATGAAAATTCTAGACACTAGAAAAATAAGTACTGTTTAGATTCTTTATGTTCCCTGGAGAAGTTTTGCAAATTCATTCTCTAAATTTTGCAGATTTTTGTGCTCAGAGATTCATCTTCTGCATTGATAACTTAATTTAAATTTTAAATAGCTTGCATTTAGCGTGTAAGGCAACTTTGTGGGTTTTCCACCTGTTTTTGCAGTGCCTTGCCTTGGGCTTTTTGATTCTTAAGAGAATGCTGTAGTAGTAGTTCCTTAGTGGGTTTTGCTTTTTCATTCATGTGGCACATGAATGAAAGCATTGTGAAACAATAGTATGGTAGGAGGTTTAAGCAACCAAAAGTTGAACGATAGCAGTTGAAGCAGTTTGGCAACATACTTGTTTTGCTTGAAAAGCCCAAGGGAATTGTGCACATAGGTGATGTGTCGTAGACCTTCCTGGGTTGCCACAGAACCCCAAAACGTTGCCATGAGGGAGTTGAGTTAGATGCTGGCTTGTTGCCTTATCTGTTGGAGGTATGTGAGAAAGAAAGAATGAGGATTAAAATTCCATATTTGTATGAGGCAAACTAGGATGCAATACCGAAATTGAAAATAATTTATGCTGAAACTGTTCAGACCATGTACCTATAATATTAGCTACTATTGTCAGGTCAAAATGAAGCTTCACAGTATGAACCATCCCATTGTCCATGCAAATACACATACCTGAGGTTTCAGTTGTCAGTCCTTTGGTGTAAATAAAAATCATGCAGCCTAATGGATTCTGCATTTGCTGAGCAGGGCAAGCAGTCTGAATTAACAGAGTTAATTAGTCCATTAAAACATGAGGATTGGAATTGGGTGTTCTTAAGACTTGTGGCTAAATAATTGCTGATGTGATACTGCAATTTAAGAAAAACAGAACTAAAAAAGCAATGTAATAATCGCCTATCAACTGGCTAGCTGAATCTTTGGCAAATTCAGCAGGAAAAATACTAATACTTTGCAATTTTGAGTCTTCAGCAACTGATTGATAGTTTGCAGAGAGAAATTGTGGATGTGTCTGGTGAAGCAGTTTAGCTAAATAAGTCTGTCACTGTTAAGAAGGCTTAAGAAATTATATAATTAAAAGTCGAGATATCAGTAGGATATCCAGGTTGCTTCTTTAGTCATCTTAAATCATTCTTTATTAAGCAGGACAGAGTAGTACAGAAAGGTTTGGAACTTTTACATGATGTACACACATATTACAAGTCTATGAAATTTTTATAAGTTTGCTGATGGTATAGTATGCATTATTAAATCCTCTAAAGGTGTGTCTTGCACAATCTTTACTGTAGAAGAAATCCCTCTCCTTTACTTCCCTCACAAACACTTGCTCATGTTTTTGTTCCAGACAAAGCTGGTAGGGGCTTCTACAGTGTTTTTATGACAGAACCCCAGAGTAAACAGAGCTAGAAAAGCTGAACTTTTCCATGGATTATATGTAGGCTGGATGTAGCTCATCAATACAGTGATTTCTTTTAAAGGAAGCCTGCAGAGTGTACTTCTTTTCATGAGACTTCCCTCTCATTCATTGAATTTATGTTACAGATGAGGCTTTAGTTAAGTATTTATAGGGCTACTTTGTCAAAATCTGCAAGTTGTTTTTCCATGGCAGAGTAGAGAAACAGCTGTTTGAAGAAGTTGCAGCCATAGGACATGGAAGAAGTTCTCTAACCATGTATTAATAATTTTTGTCTATTCCACATTAGACTGACATGCTTTAGAAAGTAATGCATCCTTATCTGGGAGATCCAGTGCAGATTCTGCGGTCTCTTAAGGCTTCTGCTGTTTGTTGAATTTATGGTCTTAGACACATTCTTTACAGTGTTAACATTTTGATCATGGTTTTCATGAGCTCTTAATTTTTTAAGGTGTCTTAAATGCAACATCCTGTTCTTTGGATGTTAAGAAATTCTTGAGTACCTTGCAGAAGAGTTTTCTGTTTGCGTTTTTTTCCTTGCTTAAAACATGGTGAATCTTCCTTCTCTTCAACTCAACTCTTCTAGATTCAGAACTGTATTTTCAGTTTCAGAATTATATAGAATTTGTTTCTTTGTTTATATTGTTATTACCACTTGATGGTGTTACACTTTTTGTAGAGGAAGAAACTTGTCTGATAAGCCTTTTTTTTAGAGAGGTACTGTAATTTACTGTCTTGGGCAAAGTTTTGTGATTTTTAATCACTCCTGCCACATGATGTTATTTGCTGTTCCTAGTGTTATATTTATACTTACCTTTGAAGCCTACAAGTAAAAAAAACTCAAATTTCTTTTCTCTCTTGAAAATATCTTATTAGGATTATATTATGGATTCTCCACCAGATGCACCAGATAATACATCTGGTATACTGTTTAGTGTGAGACAGAACTCGGGAGTTCCACAGTACCAGACTGGGCCAGCAGTGAATGTAACAGGTGAGTATAACTGCAGTAGTTGATAAGAGAAACAACCAACCTAATGTCCTTTAACTCTAGAGCAGATCTATGGGTTATAACTTTAATTAGGATTTCTAGAATATAGTATAGCTACTTTTCTCTTCCCCCTGTACATAACACTGTATAATGTTTAATGAAATAAACTCTGGGGTCTTGTGTTGTCAGACTTTGCTTTTCAGTGTATTAGACTGACTATAAAATCAGCTGATGTCTTCTTATAATGCTCATTTAGATGGGAAAAAGCATTGCCAGATCCAGTGTATCTTTATTGACAGGTAAAGGATTGTTTTCAGTATACTCATCACTCTTTGGCCCATGGGAATAGGAGAAGACTGTTAGTAAAAGAGGGGCTGTGAACAGTACCTGAGGAACTTGAGTCTGCTGAACGGATTCCCCGTCATGATGATCTTGGTTTTCTGGCTGCTGTATGCAGGAGTTGGAGTAGATGGGATCAAAATGATTATTCCTGAAAAGGAGGGGAGGGAGAGAGTATGTAATATGACAACAAAACCCTTTTTTTTTCAACTAGCTTTTCAGCAGTAAATTTTTAATTTAATCTGTTTAAAAAGAAGCCAAAAAGCACCTTCTTTGTGAGCGCATGTCACAGCAGATGAAATAGATTTGAAGCATGCAGTGTATTCAGTCTTATGAAGGCTACAACTTGGGAGTTCCCTCC
Organism: Chloebia gouldiae; assembly: GCA_003676055.1. NCBI lineage: Eukaryota > Metazoa > Chordata > Aves > Passeriformes > Passeridae > Chloebia > Chloebia gouldiae. Next base: position 4,960,208 of record QUSF01000015.1, read on the forward strand.
TTTTTGAAGGATTGTACTTTTGTAATAACTGACCAGAATCCTGTTTTTCTGTCTATATGTTATGGGTGACAATGACTTCTGATTCTTCCTTGCACTTCTTAGGTGCAGTGAATGGCCTGACTGGTCATGTTAAGAAGTTACATAGGACAGATGGATAGTTAGTATGCTCAGCTTCATGTGATGAGTCCACTCCAGAAATGTATCAGTGAAGGGTTAGCAGTGTATTTTCTTGCTTGTGTCCAGCCGTTCTGTTGGTGTCTTGGGTTAAGTAGCTTTTTGTCAAGTAAGAAATGGTTTGTTTTTGCAAATGGTTCAGTATTCAACCCCTTCTTCTCCAAAGGACAAGTATTAAAATTTAATTGTTTGTGGGTTTGGTTTTTTGAACTTTGGAGACTTGCTTATATACTTGTGTTAGTCTCTCACTGAGAAAAAAATAAAATGCATAAAAGCACTGAAAGCTGCAATTCAAAGCATTTGAAATGTGCCATACTTAGTCTGTTTATTTCTGTAAGATGGCAATAGGATTTGAAAGTTAAAAAAGAAGTTTTATTATTGTGGCTTGAAACACTAATATTTTTGACACAGAAGGCAAATTTAAGATACATTTCACTTTGCAGAAAGGAAGTGTCTATGTATTGTATGGTTTGGCTTGCTTGGCGAGGCCATGTAATGAGATTGAATTCATGTTCATGTATGCCAAAGCATACTTGCTTGTGTTGGTGCTGTGCTTCCCTAATTCAAATACAACACTGTGAGCACAAGACATTCTGGAATATGTATTTAAAAGCAGAATCCTTTTGGGAACTGGCCTTTGATGCTTTGCAAGACAATATAACTTATGCACATCGATCACGAGAAACATTTTTTAGTTCAGTGTAGCATAAATATTTCTTTCTGAGCATTAAGCAGGGAAATGGCAGGTTGCTAATGGACACTAACCAAGCATCTTCTTAGGCTGTTGAATAGGTGGTGGTGTTTTTGTAAATTGCATTGGTAACTCTTCCATGCAGGTCAGATGGCACTGGGGATGTGTGTAAAATGTAGCTTGCTTTCTGAGAGTATTGTGAGAACACTCTCCCACAAACTTCACCCACTTGGAGGAATGAGAAATTGCTGTGACTGAAAGACCTGTCGTGGGGAGGTGACGGGACTGCATCCGTGTGGCTCCAGATTAAAGGGAGGTGTTGGTGCAGGACAGTGCACTAAGAGGCCTGAATCAATTTGGCTTTCATGTGCCTATTCTGGTATCACAGTACATTTGGTGCTTCCATTCTAGGTTACTATTTCTGATGTCTTTTTCCATCATGTATAAAATCAGTCCCAGCCAGCACAGTGCACAGAGCATCACTAAGGTTTTTACAGTGGTGTTCTGGGTTCAGAAACCTGTCAGCAAGGTGGTGCTGCAGCCAGTATACTTTGCTCCTTCTTTGCTATCATGGGTGTGGTACACAGGAATATTGTGTGTATGAGCACAGCCAGCTCCTGGGTAATAGCTACAGAAATGTTCACTAATAGCACAAAGTGACCAAAAAATAATTATTTGGCTATTGCTTTTCCCTGCTGTCCTGAGTACTTGGAGTCCCTGTGACCTCCTGTGTAGAGAATTGGACAAACTAGCCTGAAATGTGGTTAATTCATGTCCACATTCCAACTGAGAGAGGCACTTTCATGATAAGAGATGTCAATCTGATTTATACCAGCAAGATCTTAAATAATACTTGGAGTTGGTTTGATTAGTTTTCAAAACAGGCCTAAGAGAACTAAAATGCAAATCTGTGTATTACTATAGTTCTTCTGAAAGAGAATTTACTAGTCAGAATTGTATAGACTATAAACTCACCTTTATGAATATGTCTTCAAAATTGTTATGACAATGAGTTTAGCTTTTAAAATTGGATTTATGAACATGATTTTTAACATATGAAAATAGTCCTTGTTTCCAAAAAGGGTTTTCTGCAGTCAAATAAAATACTTCACTGAAGATCCTTGTAAACTCAGTCAGACCTTGTGTCTTTTCCCTATCCCTCATTGCAGAGCTGCACATAGTTTAATACACAGCAGCAGCAGTTCCTGCTGTAGGTTGATGGCTAGATGCTCAAATAGCCTCAAGTGATACAGAGGAATGCTAAGGTCACACCAGCTGTATGGAAGCCTTTGCTGAACACGACAAATGTCTGTGTAAGCAGCTCATATACTGACCACGGTGAGTGTAGGTAAGTTAAACCCCCCTAGGAAGTAATAGCATCTAATTATGTGAATGTGTGAATGAATGAACCATAGGCAAACAATGCATAGAGTGAGACATTTAAGCTTGGTATGCTTATTTATGTCCAAAAGAAGGAAAGGTGTACTACAAAGGAGAATGTTAGGATGCTTAGGTACCTATATATCTATAGATGTATATCTATATCTATAATGTAAGTGAATTACATTTTCTCATGTTTGAGGCACAGTGTGGCAAATTGTCCAAGACATTCATCAGCATTCCCTGCTGGGAGTCTACCTATGTGCATTGAACGGGGAGATTCTCCAGACTATTGGCCGAGTTCATATAGTTCCCACTGAGTGAACACAACTATGGGTGCCAGAGGGCTATTTTGTTTCTTCTCAGAAGTTGGAATAATTTGGTGTGACACAAAGTATCTCTGCTTGTTGAGCTTCTTGTTACACCCTGAGAAATTGGAGCAGCTATGTCATTGTAGTGGGAGGAATAGACCAGAATGTCCTTAGCTTAGATCATTCTGTCTAGAACTGAAGCCTTTGACATATTTTATTAGAGTCTTAAGACTATTTGCAGTCTGTCATTGTGAGATGTTTACAAGACCTGTGCTGGTGCTTCAGACTTCTTGGTTTGTGTCTTTCATGTTTACTTGAGGACTGATCTCTGTATTGGGTTCATATAATCAGGGGTAATCTTACAATGACAGAGACATGGGTTTCTGACAAGATGGAGCTGAGTATTTATGGGCATGTTCATCAGCCACTCAACCTCCCAATTTCAAAGTTTTTGGTGGATTTTTTTGTTGTGGGGTGTTGGTTTGGTTTTTTTTTGGTGGGGTTTGGTTTATTTTTTTTGTGGTTTTGTTAGGTTTTGTTGGTGGTGGGTTTTGTTTTAGTTTTTTGTTTGTTTTTACTGATTTTCTTCAGAAGAAATACTGCAAACCGTAAGGACATGTGATGTTCTTTCAGAAGACAACAGATAGAAGTGCTGTGGTTGGTCATTAGAAGTTACAACACTTTCTTTCATTTTGCATGCAAACTGAAGTGTACAGAGTTATATAAGAAACTAAAACAGCATTAATGCAGAACCAGAAAAAAAGGAGAGGTGTTTTTCACAAGCACAGAGCTTGTTCCAGATAGTGGGCATTGCAGCTGCTTTGCTTAACTTTCTTACTGTGAATTCACCTTGTCTCAGATTAGAGTGGGTCAAAATGTGAAAAGTAGGCCAAATGAATTCAGGTGGCCACAGTATGATTTACTGAGGTTGCACAGGTGGGTCTGTATCTCTTGCATTTACCCTTTCCTGCTTCACTGGCCTGGGCCTTCAGTCTGAGTTGGATGTTTTCTTAACTTCAGTATAGCATATTAGCTAAGGAAAATCTTTAAACTGCTTTGTATGGACTCCAAATTGCATCTTAATGTGTTCTAATTACTACGGGAAGAAAATGAGGTTCTTTAAATTAAAGTACTGTTGGTCTAAATGAGAGTGGTTTTGTATCTAAACCTCCTGCTGCTTCTGAAGGCAACAGTGTAACTCCAAAACAGACCAGGCTTATTGACATTGGTGCTAGAAGCAACTTGGCTGTTTCACCTACAGGTGAAACTGTTCCAACAGTTGCACAGGCACAAAATGGATCTTCAAATGGTATGAATGTGGAATGGATTAGTTGGCAGTCTTGCCTCTGTGTCATGGAAAATGCTAACACATCTGTAGTATTTCAGTGGTCAGTGTTTTTAATGCTCTTAAGGCAGTGTAAGCAAGTAACTGTTCTTATGCTGTAAAATAAAAATAGCTATTCTATGGAAGGATTTATGTACCTTTGCAAATTAATTTACCTGAGGTTATTACCTATTCAAATTTTAGACATTTTTTGTTTAGTAGGTAGGTTTGAATTTTGTAGAGCAGTAATAAGTAATTTGAAGACAGATTTTAAAAATAAATGCCCCTGACCTCATTCTCTTAGTTCAGATTTTCTGTGAAAGATGGGAGTAGGGGGTTGAAACAACAAAACACAACCAGCCAGAAAATCAAGATTGAAAGAATTCTTTACTTAATTCTGTGACTGCTGAATTTATGAACTAATTCTGATTAGATGGAGGAAAAATCATTTTAGCAATGCCAGGCAAGGCAGTAACAAATTATATTGTGGAATCCCCATCCTTGGAGATACTCAGAAGTTGACTGGACTCTTACGCTCCAAGCATAACATTAGACTTGGTTTGACTGGGAAGTTGCAGGAAACCCCCTCCAAAGGTACAGCCTAAATTATTTTATGATTCTGTACTTTGACTAATGATTGCAAAGTGTGCTTTAGAGTCTTCCCCCCCCCTTTTTTTTTTCAGCAGTGTTTCTGATTTAGTTTGAAATAGTAGTGGGAGGGGAGAAGGTCTATTTCCAAGAAACAATGTTATTGGAAAGATTTTTCCTTCTCTGCAAGAAGAGAGCAAGTCTGGCTGTTTCAGAGTATTATCTATTAGGTGCATTTTTGTCCTGAGCCCAAAATTGCTTTCTAGTGATTGCAATGGGCCAGGATTTATTCTTGACTTTTGAGACATTTCCAAGACATCTTCTGTCGTATAATGTTAAAATCGTTATTTGGAATAATTTCAGATTTGGGTTTTATGCATTTTTTATTTAAAGCTTGTTGCTCTTTCCAGCTACCAGAAGTACCTGGCTATAACATGAACATGTCAGCAAAAAAATTGCCTCCACCCGCTTTTGGGTGAAATAGATATTGTGCTGCAGCCTATAGTAAAAAAAGATTACTGAAGGATCCTGCTAAATTCAGGAGAAAAAGATGTAGATCATATTCAGTGAGAACCTTGTTTTGCTGAGTTTGTCTCTAAGCCATCCCATGCTGGCATAGCAATTTCTAATCTGTCACAGAATCCAGCACTGAAGCACTGCAGAACACAAGGTTTTGCTGTAGAACTGGTTTTTTTCAACTCTCTTTGCACTTAGCTGTGATGTGTCAAAATGTTTTTTCCAACTGTAATAGTGAAGACTTGCAGCGCTGTTTTGTAGTACATCTTTTACATGACCATCCACTCATGTGAAGGACTTTCTGCTTAATAATGATTCTTAGCAAAACTGTTATCTTCAGGGAAATTCCAGTTTATTTATGGTCTAGGCAGGACTATTTTTATGTAAAAATGTGTAACACCATTGCATGGTCATCTCTTAACTCATACACTTATTAATTCCCTTATATTTATGTTTTTGTTTTTATTACATCTTTTCATAGTCCTGGCAGGGAACAGTTGGCTCTTACTGTTAAGATGTTGTTTCCTGTGTTTAACTTCTAAATTACTTACTAAGTATGCAGTCCTCCAAATCTGTGAATGACTTGAGAATGCACGAGAATTTCATCTGGAACAGTAGCTCTTGCTCTGATGTTTTTTGACAGTTTGGAGAAAACTCAAAGCTTAGTTTATTCATTAAAGTTTAAACTAATGCAAAGCTTTAATAACTCTTTTGCTCAAAAGGTATTAATAATTTATGTTGATAAGAGAAGCATTATTTCCTTTAATTACTGTGAGTAATTATTAATTTAGAGGATTTATTCTCTAGGTTCTCCAAAGACCTCTTTGCTTAACAGAAATAATGCATTTGAATAAGCCAAGATTCCAACAAATATCCAGTGAGAAATAGCCTCCTAATTGAGAACCAAACGGTGAAATTCCTTTCCAAAACCAGTTATCTGAACCCTATTGTGATGATGATCAGGTTGTGGCAGAAAACAGGTTTTTCATATTCATTTGAAGAGTTTGTGAAACAAAAACATCAAAAATCCGTCCTATCCAGGATGGGGTGGGCTGGTAGTGCACAGAAGAAACGCTTTCTTCCTATCATGCTGCTTTCATCTCTTCATATGCTTTTCCTTGTTGATAAGATTTTGTAAAATCGGTTTATCAGTCTATGTCAAACAGAGCAAACTCCAAGTCACTTTGGGAAAAAGGAAGAATAGTTAAAAGATGCTTGTAAAGCCTGCTTATAGTTACTACAGCTTTATTGATGGTAATAGTTTTCATTTGAAATAGCATATTTTACTTGAATGCTACCACTACTACTAAATTGAGTATTCTGTTTATGAATTCTGAGTCTTTATGTTTTCTAAATTTTACAGGGACAAATGCTGCATCCAGCACCATTAAAAATGGAGGACCTTTTCCACGAGCTTGTCCAAAATGTAATATACATTTCAATCTTATGGATCCTCTGAAAAATCATATGAAGGTAAAATATTTTGGTGCTGGTAAGCATTAGAGCACACTTTGTGGGTTTCTCTCTGATATCAACCACAGCCAAATGCTCAAAGTTGTGCAGTCATGGAGAGCAAGAGGAGGAGCAGGGGAGCTCTAAATCTTGCCACTTTTTGGCTCATGTTTCCAATCTGCTGAAAGTGACTATGAGAATAGGCAGCCAGGTGACCCACATCTGTATAAGATTGCATCTGACATAAAGATTACAATCTAAACTTACTGTTTTTCTTGATGTATCACTTGGTACAGCAAGATAAAAATACTTGATACTTAATAGATAAAAGAGTTTTTAAGCTGTGGGGAAGAATTTAATTTGTAGTTCATACTCAAACATTGTGGTAAACAAAACTTTCAGAAACTGAGCATCATTTAATTTGATTGTGAAACTACTTCTATTTCTGGAAACATTGTTCCCTGAAAAATATTTATCATTTGGCAAAGATTTTCACAATTCTCAGGCATATGTATTTCATTTCAGGGACAGAGAAATGACTTTGCAGTCTGTATACAATGTGAATATCCAAAACAAAAAGGAGTATCAGCTACTGTATAAGACAGATTTGTGAGGATCTGAGTTACTGTTCTCACAGATGGTTCTGATTTACACTGTTACAATACCCTAAACAGTAATTGCTGTCTCCTTCGGCTCTGAAACATAATTAAGAAATACAGGTAGCAGTGGAAAAAAACCCTAGGGTTTTAACTGTTTCTAATCATTATTTGTACAGAATAGCTTTTGCACTGAGTACATCAACTGAATGAAGGAACCACTGAAGAAGTGTGTTTACTTAGGATACTGAATTACAGTTCCACAGCAGGACATTGCTCCTTTCTAGTAGGCCTATGGAAAGTAGTCCTGCATGGTAAGAACCATTATTTGGCAGGAGAAAAATTTGTCCTCTGAAACATTCTAATTTTGTGGGAAACTACATAGTATCTTCTTTATGAAGTGTTTTACTTTTTAAGTGATAGGTTTCACGAGATGGCTCTTGGACTAAGCATTTTTTTATGTATATTTCAACATAAACTATATTACGTGATTCAGAATTCTGAATTTTTTACTAATGCTGGAAAGAACTTTAGAAGGTTTCAGCATACATTCTTCTCTAAGAAATAAAGGACAAAACTTCCCATTAAGTTTTCAATAGACTTGCGCTTGTCAGCAAAATACTTTCATGAAACCTGCTTTTTTCTTTCTTTTTATTAAATGTAAGTGAAATAGATTTTTTTGAAAGAATAAGGCAACAATGGAAATGCTTGCTTGATTAAATTTATCTTATGTGAACCTATGTTCACATAGGTTCATCTTCAGTTTTAAAATATACAGTGTTTTATTACTTAAACACTAGTTAAAGATGAGTCACTGTTCAAAATTGAATATGACTAAGCTCAGTGTGTCAGAGAATTAAGCTTCGCATCTCTCATTAGTGCCTTCAGTTTTTAAAATGCTGTTGTCATTGATGCAGTTTGGTGAGACTGATCCCTTGGTTTTTGTCTCATCTCTTCTCCCTGTTTGCATCCAGTATTGTTGTCCAGATATGGTAAATAACTTTTTCTCGGAAATGGTCAAAACAGAGTCTTTGAGCACAGCAAGCAAGACCACTGAAACTGAGAAAGGAAAACTGATTATGTTAGTGAATGACTTTTATTATGGGAAGGATGAAGGTGACCTCCAGCAGGTACAACAGGAGCAGAAGACTAATACAACATTTAAATGCATCAGTTGTCTCAAAGTTCTTAAAAATAACATAAGGTATTTGAGCTAATTTCCTTAATTATTTGTTAATCATTTACAGTCCATAATAGTCTCGTGTATTAAAATTCTGTATGTCTGGAGTAGAGTTCATTTCATACTGAAATCTGATAGAATTGAGTGACCAAACAGAAATTGAATTAATTTTTACTTTGCATGTATCGCCATAACTTGAAACTTTTTACAGATTAGAGTATGAATTTTAGTGGTGTCTAACATAAACATAGAGTTTTGATAAGAGCAGTTGTAGGACGTTGGGGTAGAAAGGGCAACACAAAGGATTTTACACTTTGCCATCTGGATTGATGGCGATATTGGTAGCTGTGAGTGTTAATTCCCTTTAGGGACACCCAATGACTAATAGTCAGTAGTTCACTTATGTAACATCTGTTATTTTGTTGGAGTAATTTTACTTCCAAATGCTGATAAAACCCCAGTAAGCTGTTTTAGTAGGTAGACAAGTTTGTGTCATCGTTCCTTTGGAAGTTAAGGTCACTGAACTTTTTTACATGCACTCTTCAAGGGAAGCTGAAGTAGCAGAATGTAAAATTGAAAAATGGGCTATTGTTTCAAAGGGCACAGTCTGCAAGTTAAAATGAGCAGTTTTATGCTAACATTAGACACATATTATTGAAAAAAACAAGTTTTCTGTAATTAAAACAATGACATTTGCTATTAATCATTAAATAGGCACTATTTTCTACTCAGCATTATATTGTAAGCAATTGGTGCTGTGGTGCTTATGTGTTCCACATCAAGTCATTAAAAATGTACAAGCCCTTTTTTAAAAAGGCATTAGCCATATTAATTTTGGGTGTAACCTTGTAGCTTTATTCCATAGTTCTGTAACTTAAGAATTTTTATTCCAAGGCTTATTTTGCACCTTTATATATAGTGAACAAAACAAATACATCTTTACCATCCTAATTAATGTGTAACTTTTTTGACTTAAATTCAGAAAAGAAGAAAGTGATTCATCATGGTAATCCCCAGCTTTCCTTAAAAGATCTGTGGTTGGACATACTGTTGCAATAATTTTCTGTGAAGGTGTTATGCAGTAATAGTGTCAGTTTCTTTTCTCTGCTTAGAAAACTGGATAGATTCAGTTGTCTTTTTCTGGTTTCCTTGTTTCTGTTTTTTAAGCAACTGCACCATAGTACAAGCTTGAGCTCAAGAGACTATTCTCCTTGCTCATTTGTTTTTTCCAGTTCCAAGGTCTACATTCCTTTTGTGAGTGTGACTTCAGTTTAATAGGTCCTCTTCAGTCTGGTGAACTGAACATGGGTGCCTAGACTTCTCAGCCAGAATAGGCTCCTACTTTAGATAGATGGACAGATTAATGAGGAAAACCTGGTAACTTATAGTAGTACCATACCAGTTTCTCCCACTCTTAATGTTGGCTGCACAGAGGTGGTTTTGATAACTGTCCTTCATAATTCAACATCAGGCCTAAATACCTTAGACAAAGAACATTCTAGGAACTGCTGCCATGGTTTCACATACCGTTGTCATGTCCAAATTGCAGATATGTAATACTTTTCAGCAGAGCTAAAGTTACACGTTTCAGAATGGGGCTTTGAGAGTGCTGGTGGTGAAAAAAGTGTGAACAGTTGATGGGTTCTTTACTTATTTTGCTATATTTCAAGGCAAAAATTTCATCTAAGTAAACATGAGAAATGTAATCGATTTAATTTTAGAACATGTTTTAGACTTCATGTGTGTTCCTTAAAGTCAAGATTTCTAGTCAGCTTTATGTTTGTTGCGAGTTTTTTTTAGCAAACACTTATTACTTAATTTTTTTTAAATTGAGAAGTCCTTACAGAGTAAAATTTCTAAATAATTCTGTACATCTTGCATATGATAAGTATAGGGAATGTTAAAATGTAGTTTTTTTGCACCTGTTCACTATAATTTAAAGGTTTATGAACCACATGAAACATCACTTGGAGCTTGAGAAGCAAAGCAATGAAAGCTGGGAAAGCCACACCACCTGCCAGCACTGTTACCGACAGTTCCCCACGCCATTCCAGCTGCAGTGCCACATTGAGAGTACACACACGCCTTACGAGTCATCCAGTGAGTTGGATCCTGTCACACTGAATGTTTTTTAAGCCAAAATTTTTAGGAATTTCCCACTGTTTATTTCCTGGATTGTAATTTCAGAATAAATCTATTGTATTTGAATAACAATAATCTTGAGATTTAATATAGGAACAGAGCCCTTTTTCTTTTGAGAGCAATATATATGCAAAAATATTTTTAAAAGCCTTTGTTTTTTCCTTGCATTTTTTGTTTGTTTATTTATTTTTAATTGAAAGCTTTATTTTAAGACCTTATGTTTAAGGCCCTTGCCTTCCTGGCTTTCTGAAACTGTGCAGGGAATTTCTTCTAAAGAGTAGAATAGCCATTAGATTTCTCTACCTTTAGTGATATATATATTTCACACACATATATATATGTATTATAATTTTTGTACATATGACCCCTATAAAATGTTTACTTTTTTCTTGTTTCTCACTTTTTCTAGCGATTTGTAAAATCTGTGAATTATCATTTGAAACAGAGCAAGTTCTTTTGCAACATATGAAGGACAATCATAAGCCAGGTGAAATGCCGTATGTTTGCCAGGTATCTCAGAGTGACTTTTGTATTTAGATTACACCTCTCCCCTGTCTTCACTGTCAGTAAACTTGCAACAAATAAGCCTAACTTCTTATTTTAGGTGTGCAGCTACAGATCCTCAGCTTTTTCAGATGTAGAAACACATTTTAGAGCAGTTCATGAAAACACAAAACATCTGCTATGCCCGTTTTGCCTCAAAGTTATTAAAATTGGAGCACCGTATATGCATCATTACATGAGGCATCAGGTAAGCAGATCTTTTCAATCCTTAATGCTAGAAAAATGCTAAATACATGTAAGGAATCTCTCTCTGAAAAAAACAGATGTGACTGGTTTGTATGGTTGTTACTAGGTAGGAGTAGTTAATGAGAATACATTAGAAGAATTTCAGAAATCTTAAAGGGAATTGTCTTGTTTCTGCATGATAGACACTTCCTATTTAAAGTAATCTGTGAATATTCTTGGAAGAATCTTCTTGCTATTTGGTTTCTTCATTATATTGTAGTGATTTGATTCTGCTTTTCTTGAGGTTACTAGCAAACCTGCCACTAGTTCAAATAAAGAGAAGGATAATGAAGTGTCTTGCAACTGGGAATCTGATCCTCCTCCTCTTAGTAACTGTCCTGCCTTTCATTTTCAAGTATCTAATTGCTACAGGGTGTCTTATCTTTTTGTAGTATTAGGAGTTTGTTTAGTTGATGTTCTGGGAACTGCACGAGCATTGCTTAAGACAAGCTAGGGCTAGAGTTTTGTCACGCCACCCATGCTTACTATAAATTGTCATTTGTCTTTAACAGAAAAAGGGAATATACCGTTGCACTAAATGCAGACTGCAATTTTTAACATGCAAAGAAAAGATGGATCACAAGACTCAGCATCACCGAACGTTTAGGAAACCCAAGCAATTAGAAGGCTTGCCTCCTGGAACAAAGGTGAGTGTTCATGCAGGAAAACTTGAGGGGACAAAGGGGGGAAAAAAAAGGTCTTGGTAGAGAAAAGAGTAGAATAGAAAGAAGTGCTTTTCTCCTTTCTTTTCCCAAACAAATTGTTGGGATTGAATTTTTTGTGTGTGCTAGGTTTTGGTTTTTTCCCTCATCTTTAAAACTCTAAAAAATGCTCCTGTTGGAAGAATTTCCCGGCACAGGTTGTGGTTTCTTCCTGGTGATGCATGGTTTTGCTTTCTGTCCCACTGTTCCATACACCTACATATATGCCAGTATCCAGCCAGAGCTGCTGCCTTCTTGAGTGGATGGTTAATTTGTCCCTTCCCATTTATACTTTCCTGTGCTGGGAGCTCCTTCTTCATCATTTCTTGTGAAAGATTTTCAGCTTAGGGAAGGGTGATGGCAAAAAAACATACGAAAATGCAAGACCTATTTCTGCATAGAATATATATGCTTAAAACTGGGTTCACCAGGTCTTCTTTAGGTTCATAATTTGAAGTTATGTGAGGGAAACTTGGGTCCCCTCAGAACACTTACACTATCTTTAAGTCAGTCTTCCATTTCTCAAGAAGGAATTACTTAGACTAGGATTTTCTTGTAGATTTTGGGACTTTTTCCAACGTTTTTTGGTAGTGTGTCAAAATATATGTCCTTTCAGTTGCAAGGAAGAAAAGTTATTTTGATCAGCTCTTCACAGTTCATTTGCTCTAGAATCAGGAAGGGAAAATTGCGTCAGTTGCTGTTGATTGTCTTGTTTAGCAGAAGGAATATAAAGCACCAGTTCTTTACTCTGCAATGATATCTCAATTTTTAAAGATTTCAGGGTCTTGATGACTGAATAAAAGTTTAGATTACATTAAACTTCATGTTAGTAGACCTTGACAGGATGCAAATGATAATACTGAAAAAGGAATCATATTGTGAGTCAAAACCACGTTTGAGAGCATGACAAAGGAGTTCAAGAATAGCAGATGAGAGGTCAGAAACCAGAATTACTCCTTGGAGTTCTAGGATGAGGAGCAGACATATCTGAAGGGAGTAGACTGGCTCATCATGAGGCAGTAAGACACAGGACACTTTTGTTAAATCTAGGCACTGATGGGATGGTTTGATAATCTTCTTAGTAGGGGTGTTTGGCCTGACACTTCTGCTACGTTTTTTTCATTCAAGAAGGCAGGATCTAGCCAGTTGCAGCCCTGGAAGAAAACAACATGTTTTGTCATGACTAACTATTTCGACCAAAACAAACTTTTCAAGCATCCAGTTGACCATTAGAGGTTAACTCCAGTCCAACAGTGTTCAGTGTTTTGTGGTTTTCAAAGTAGTCTTTAATCGTGAGAGTTTCTTATGCTGTGATTTGTGCTGTAAAGTGGTTTAAACTTTGAGACAAATAGAAGTAGGAACTTGGAGAGCTTCTATCTAAACAGAATTTTTTTTTATTTTCGTATTGTAGGTGACTATTCGAGCATCTTTGGGATCTCATCAGTCCGGATCATCAGCTACATCTTCTGTTAGTACGAGCAGTTCCACATTTCAGTTATCACCTAAGGCTAAAAATACAACCACTAAAAATCATAACAAATCTAATACAAGCAAATCAAGAGGAAAATCAAAGCAATCTACATCAAGGAAGCAAAATGCATGGACGAACAGCAGAAAAAAAAAAGAACCTACAAATATAGCATTTCATAAGCTAAGGTAAAATACTACCATTAAAATTGTTGTTAAAAAGGCTTTGAACATAAATAACTGATCATCTAATGGTCTTTCAGTAACTTTAATGCTTAATACAGAAGACCTGGCACCTCAGGTTTGCCAAGAAAGCAGATGCATAAACTTTTCACATACTGGTACTGTGGTTGTAATTCTAAATCTTCATTCACTGCTTTTGGTGTTGGCAGACTACTTTAGGATGAAAGAACATGTGTTCTGGAAACTTATCTGTGCCACATTTAAAAATTTTCTCTGCATGGAGCCTTTCTTGTTCTTGTTCTTTCTTTTTCTTTTTTTCTTTCTTTTTTCTCTTTTTTCCTCTTTTCCTTTTTATTTATTTATTTGAACCTGTTAGTTAAAAGATAAAATCCTGTCTATCCCAGGAGATCCAGCATTTTAGGGAGCTAATAAAAAAATCAAGGAAGTAAAAGCAAGCTGTTGGGAGAATGCTGTCCTTACCTTGACAATTTATTGGGGTTTGCTGTCCTTATGTTACAATTTTCATGGATGTTTTATGGACTATTTATTACACTGGAGTGTAATTTCATTGGTTGTGATGAGTTAGCCTGAGTTAGAGATGGAAGATATCACCCCTCCGGTTTCTAACTTTCTCAGTGTGTAGCTCTGGGAGAGATCCAAAAACAGTCAGTGAAACTGAGGAAGAGCAGGATTATATTCTTGCTTTGTAGCTTTTTTAGAGCTTGTGGGTAATACTGGGCTGATAGAAAAGCCAAAGGCTTTTTCTGTGCATTGTGATGGATGGAACTAATTATTGGAAATACTTCTCAAGTACATAGAGACAACAGCAGCAGCTGAAGTTGGAGGTTTTCATCCACTGCATAATCTGTTGTTTCCAAGAGTGGCCAATAACAGAAACTTATATTAACTGTCACTTTTTTATGAGGATCATAATTAAATCATAGTTCAAGTAAAAGCAAAGTTTTCTTCATTTGTGCTAGTGTAGCTTTTAAGTATTTAGCTGATTCATATTTAAGTTCCTCATTTTTCCCTGGTATAGGCAAGCTTGCTACTTACTTAAAGCAAAAAGTGTGAGATAGTTATCTCTTAAAGTGTTGCTATTAACTGATAACGTTTTCATGTTACTGTTAGGTATCATGGGGGAACTCACAAATGCATTGAGTGTTTCTCAGGAATAAAAGATTTTGCGAGTCACTTTCCTGCTTACGTCCACTGCAGTTTATGCAGATACAACACCAGCTGTAGCAAAGCCTATGTGAATCACATGATGAGGTGAGAACTCTTCGAAGTTTTTACTGGCTTAGTAAATACTTCATAAGTTAATGTAAGGTGTGAAGTGTTTGTTAGGTGAATTTTGAGCCGGGTTCTCAGACTGGCAGGGAAATGCGTAAGGTTGGATTTTTTTACATTTTAATAGAGTCTTAAACTCCACATTCTTGTTTTGCTTTCAAAATCCAGTGGTTCAGGCACTATTATACCTTTGCTTCAGAGTTTCTCTGGTATCTTCCATAATCACTTCAGCCTGACTGGGCAAATAATGACTAATCATTGCATGTTTTCTGGCTTTCAGAT
The DNA here is from genome assembly GCA_003676055.1 of Chloebia gouldiae. Taxonomy (NCBI): domain Eukaryota; kingdom Metazoa; phylum Chordata; class Aves; order Passeriformes; family Passeridae; genus Chloebia; species Chloebia gouldiae. The sequence goes on from QUSF01000015.1 coordinate 4,975,274, forward strand.
TGAATGGCTCTGAGTTTGCAAGTGCTGAATGCATACAGGCCATAGCTATCACTAGTGAGATCTGTACTCAGATGTGAAGGATATCTCAAATAGCAAACTCAAGTGGATACTTTTCCTTACACTACTTCTGGTCATCCATAGAAATAACATCTCATTTTGTCAGCAGTTGTGGAGCAGCGTAGAGTATTAGTGATGACAGCTGTAAAAAAACCTGTAAAGAAAACAAATGCATTGTTTTCAGAGCCATAGAATTATACTGTACAATAATTAGATACAGATCACATAGCAGTGACAGTAAAACAAAATTTTAAAACCCTACTTGTTACTCCTGTGCCCTGAAGAAGCCTATCCCACTCTATTGTGGAAAGTGGTGAATGTGATTTTCTTTCTGAATTCGTGTACCTAGGAAATTCCTTGGCATTTGTGAATGCTAGGATTCTTGAATCTGTGATCTAAATTTTTAGATACACTTTATATTGACCTAGTCACTCTAATTTCAGTGCTTATAGAAGTCCTAGGCTGAAATAGTTCACATGCTTTTATATGTGCAAGCTATTGTTGGCATGCTTAAAAAAATAATAAGGTTCTTAATTCCAACTGTAGAACAAAAAAAAATTACTCTGGAAGGGGAAAGAGGGATCTAAGGTAAATTGTTCCTATAGTTGCTAGTGGTCTGGATGGCAGGTCAAATTCATCATCCATGCAGTAAAATTGCCAATCTTTTGTCCTTTGTCCCCTTGATGCATCTAACCCTAATGCATCTCCTATTGTGATGCTTTGCAGCACCTACCAAAACCTCTTTGGTGAGTGAAAGGAGAAGGTGGTGGTGAGGAGGAAGACAGTTAGAGGGAGGGTGTTTGTGGAGGAGCAGCCCCTTTACTTGGCTGCCTGCACGTTATTCCATGGCAGAGAACAGTGCTGGCACATACTTACCCTGCATAAGAGACAACTTACAGGTTATCTGAAAATTTCATTTTTCATTGAAAGCCATCTCTTTAGGAAACACAAGTTCAGCCAGGTTTTAGCTCTTTTGTGGTGCACTCTATAGCTACAGCCATGGTTCTTCAAAATTGCTGATGGAAGCAGTAAAAGTATGTTCTTCCAGGACTCTGCCAGTTAAGTTTAGCTTTTCACCTTCCAAACCCATTTACAAGGGAGCCAATGTTTTAAACTAGAGCTGAGATTCATAAGTTTGTAAGCTTTAAGCAATTTAATGTTTAAGAATCATGTAGTTCAGTAACTCAGGCTTCTATTTTTGTGTTTTGTCATGAGCAAATTGCAGTACCATGACTAGTGAAGGGGTTATGTGGAGTAATGTATTGAAGCAAATCAGTCTAAGTGGTAATGTTTTCATATATTCAGTTTTCACAGTGCTCGTCCAAGTAAAAGGTTTTGGATCTTTAAGAAGCATTCAGCACAGCTACGGTAATTCAGCTTTTTTCACTTGCAGATCATTATGATTTTACTTTCTGATGTTAAGCTGATAACTTAGGTTGAGGTTATAACCTCCTAAATTTGCACTACTTAGAGCAGAGAAATAAAACCATTAGGTTTTCCAATAGCAATATTCTGGTCAGTGACAAATACTTATTTGTCTACATTTATGAACTTCATTCTGAGCAGTTTAAATTTTGTAATTATTATTATTTTTTGATTATTCATGAGGTAAAAAATGGAGAGGGGGTTAGGGAAAGAAAAAAAACAATCATCCAAATAGAAACTCATGCTCTACAGATAAATTTCTGTCTAAAGTCATGTTCTTTGTGCTATATCCAGCATGGAGATGCCCTGCTCATTGATGGGAATTTCCTGATACTAGTTGCAGTAGAAAAAGTAAGATTATATTTTTGTGAATCATCTCATCTGAAGTTGATTTTTAATAGTCTGTCCAGTTGCTGTAAGTTAAGAAGAGTGTTTCCATGACCATATTATAATTATACTTCCTTTTTGATTTTTATTTCCTAGAGGTGTGACTGTAGTGTGTCTTAACTGTGATTTCCTGGCTGATGTTTCTGGCTTGGATAACATGGCCACACATCTGAGTGAGAACCAGACTCATACTTGTCAAGTTATTGTAGAGAAATGTGAGTACATGAGGTGTCTTTTTTTATACAGTGTATAAATACTTATATGTGGATGTCTCTTGTGTTATCGCATTCCTATTTTGAGTTGCATGATTTCTGTACTTGCATTTGAGTACTTGTCTATTTCCACATTTAAAAATATTCTTAATTAAATCCTTTGTTTTTATTTCCAGTCACCACAGATAATGCAACTGCTGCACAAGTGTCTCAGTAAGTTTTATTTTACTGCTTAATGGTTTTTTTCTATTAATTTAGTGATAAATGGCCAAAATTTTCACTTCGAACTTGAGTTTCTTAAAAATTCATAGAATTTGAAATGTATGCATGAACATAGGCCTTTACTGTACTAGTGCTTTTTCATCTTACCATGTCTACAATTACAGGAATGAAGAGATAAAGCAATTACCTATTGCAGTTAAGACAAAATCAGGCTTTTGTTCAGTTTGAAGAAAGATTAATAATCATTGCAGTGTTGGAACTTCTCAATTCTGGCCTGTCTGTACACAATGAGATTGTTACTTCTACTTAATACTAGCTTTATAAAATTAGTGGTTTATATTCTTTATGTAACATGAATATAAATACAGAAAGCAATGTCCTTTACTGAAGTAGGATAAATTCAGTCTTAATATTTAAAAATATTTAGGAATTATTTTAAAAGTTATGTTCTTCATATGATAAAGGCATACTGTTTTGCATTAGCTTTTTTATTCTGACTTTTATAGATGAATTAGTATGTATTAATCTAAGTTTTTTTAAGGATTTGAGGAAGAACATGCAGTATTGTGGAGGTTGGGTTTCAGATTGTGTTAGTTTGGGGTTTTTTAAACCTTAGGAGAATCAGACATTGCCAAGCTTTCCCTGATTATCCTGGAAGAGTTTCTGAGGCTTTACAGTGTAGTTTATCAGCCTATTCATGCTTCAATTCAAGATTTAGAGGTGTGTCAGTTAAATCAAACATTTGTGTTTTCTTCATACCATTTCAGAATACAGAAAAAAAAGTGTCAGACTGCAAAGAAATATTTTTAAAGATAGAAGAAAATGGTTTAACCCTGATAACCCATCTAGCCTTTAGCAGGATTCTGAAAGGCATGGTGAGAACTCTTCTAACAGAGTGATAAGTTCTTAGGCCTCTAAGCATAAATCAGCTTTCACTGAGTTTTGGAGATATCCCACATAGATTATTTAATATTTATTAAGTATTTTCTTTCTTAGTTTCCAGAAAGTGGCTAGTAAGAGAGAGTCCTCTAGTAGTTAAGCTTTCAGTGAAACTCGAACAATGACAAAATGAAGTGTTGAGCTATGATACTTGTGGAAACATTAGCTTTTGTATTTGGAGCTGCATTAGGTGTTGGGAATTAATGCCTGCTGAAGTGTATGGAAGGAAAGGTTATAGATATGTTGAGTGGTGGCTGAAGATGTACATCTTATACACTAATACAGCTGTGGCAGGCTATTGTCAGTACTGCAAAAGGATCTTGCTGTCTTGAATACATTACAGAGACATGGAAATATGTAAGAATGTTGGATATATGGATATATATGTACTACTCAGAAGCAGATGGGTGAGCCCTGAAAAGATTTGAAGTAAAGTCAAGAGTATATGCAGGTTTGTTTCTGCAAGATGTTAGAGTAAGACTGATGCAGATAGCCATTATTTTTGAGAGTTCTGATGCTGACATAAAATTGGTTACTGGTACCACAAGAAGTGACAGAAAATCCTTTATGGTGTTTTTTGCAAGTCTCAGACTCATTGACTTCATTAATTTCAGTGAGTCTTGTCCTGTTCTATATACTAGTTCTCTGACAGCTTGGACAAGAATGTATCATGGCTAAACTGAAGAGTATGAGTATACCTCTGTAGCAGATACTTTAATTCATAATTTGCTTTACAGAGTACAAAAAAATGTTCATCTTTTTGTGGGCTGGTTCTTAGTGGTACTCTTTGGTTTCTTTGGAAGAAGAGGAACTTGCAGACAATATTCATAACTTCTGCTGTATAGTTTCTCAATGATCTTTGAATGTTTCTTCCAATTCTTTGACCTATAATTCAATGACTTGTTTATGGGACTCTTCAGAATCACTTCATCATTGGAAACAATGACTCAATTACCATCTTGAACACTTTTGGATCTTCTCTTGCGTCTCTCAGATGGTGTCTTTTATTATATATTGGCTTGTCTGTATGCATTTTAAAACTCATCTTTATTGCTAATGATCAGACATGTTCCATGAACTCTGTGTACTGTTACCGAGCCTCTCTTTGGACCAGAATCCTGCCATTAGTAATACAGATAACCTAGCTGGGGATGTTCCAGCAGAATTTATTTTTTAAATTTTTGGTCTCCATAAGTCTCCTTGTTTATTTGGTGATCCACCTTGTGCTGAGGAAGTAAGATTTAATAACTATGCGAGTACTCTTCTAATTACTCAACTCTCTGCTTTGCACAACCATTAACATATTTTAAATGAACTGACAGCAGACATTTTTGTTGCAGGGCAGTTGAAAGTGAGCAGGTATCCTATACTGCCTTGGCTCACTGATACATCATTGTGGACCAGAAAATTGAACCCAGTCCAGCTTGGGATTATTTTGGTATGTAAGCAAACAAGGATCTGACCAGACCTTTTCCTTCTTCTTCATGCATTGAAGCTGTGGTTTTCTCTTCTTGCATCTTTTAGACAGCAGGTCTGGTCTTTTCTCTCAATATTGTAGTCAAAGGCCCTTTTTGATAATGTTCTCTGCTTTCCAGCATTGATTGGCAGCTTTTTGGGGGCTGTACTCTGTTGAAGAGAGGCTTACCAGGAGTGTCACTTACATGATGCAGTGTTCCTTTGCTGCTCATGTGCAGCATTTCTTCCTTGCTCCAGTCTATCAGTATTATCCCAAGCTAGAGTAGTGAGTAAATGGTGATGTATATGGGCTGATGTCAAAGCCCATTTTGTTCTGAACTTGATCCCACCTTTTGAAATTAAAAGGCTTTGTAGTTTTTTGGGTGTTCACTAATGCATACAAGTCCTGATCTATATAACATTCAAGTAAGTTACATTTTTTTTGTGCCAGTGATTTTATGATACATAGTGGCAAAATATGCTTTGAATGTCTTCTGTTGCATGTAACTACATAAACTGAGTCTTGGCTGAAGGAATTTAATAGCTGGTTTGCTCTCTGGTAGCTAAGCTTCTTTTTACTCCAAAATACTGTGAGAGGTGGAAAGCATGTAATGGAAGTAGATTCATTTATTGAGCCTTGATTCTGAGGGTGGAGCAGCTACAGTTCCAGTTGATTTCACACCTTGTTCTTTTGGTATCATCTCTCATCTTCAAGGGTGCTCTACTCAAGCTGATGGGACATTTGCTGCTTTTGATTTTACTGCTTCTGATGTTGTCTTCAGTTATAAATTATCTATGATATCCATCAGGATATTCGATGAGCTTTGCTTTTGCCATGATGAACTTGTAATGTTCCTCTAAACTCAGCCTCCTGTTTACAGTGGATATGTTTTGGTTGAATCTCTCATTTCCTAGCCTGAAAACAGCATAATAGATAAAGCTTACCTCATTTTGGAATCGGTCACTGATACAACTTCCTAGTTGTGAGAGTTCAATTTTGGTGAATGCAAGCTGTTCTTGATTTGCAGCACTTCCTTTTCCTGAATAATTGAATTCTTTGAGATTAATTCATTTTGACCAGTTTTTTTGTCCTCTTGACTTTTAGTACTCAGTCACAAGTCTGGTGATAGTGAGCTTCTGCAGCTGTTGAGTGTTGCTAATAATGGCAAGGATCCTGTCATCCATTGTCTCTTCCACATATTTTGTGACTAAGCATCTGCACACTTAATCAGTACTCTAAAGTCTTGCTATTTTTGCTACCTTTTTTCCTTCTGACAAAAGCTGTGTTCCATCTTGAATGCTGTTCAGCTTCAAGCATCACTTTACCTACTACAGGTTTTTCTTGCAGGACTTAATTCTGTTTTGACATAGCAGCATTCAAAAAAGCATAGTGGGTTTGTGTTTTCATTGTGAGCATGCTGTTCATTTCAGAGGAAGTTGCATTCATATTTCACTTTCATTCAGGTTTCTGACAACAAGAAGAATGGAATGTGATTGCAGTTTTTGTGGCTTTCAGAAACATTCTCTTAAGTATTTCCCAGAGGCGACACTAGATAGACACTTGGATTTGAAGTTACGTGAATTCTATGTCTTCTAAATGCTTATTTGTAATATTGTCCTTCAGTTCTTTTGCAGCTTTGCTACAGAAATTTAAGTTTCAAGCTTGCATTTTAAACACTTATTAGGGTACTTAGAGATCTGAGAGATTTGTGGAAATGGTTCATGTAGAATCAATTGGCCTTGTGACATCCTGTTTCCATCTGTGTGAAGATATTGAAAAAGTTACTCATGTGACAAACTCATAAAAGCACTTCTAAATCATTAAAATAAACCTGCCTGACTTAGTATTAAATCTCTTATGTTCCCAACAATTTACATAAATAATGCAACATATTGGACCATATCTGCAAGGGCAGAGCATGAATAGGCATGATATAACCAGTTTAGCTTATGGTCAAAGAATTAAGATTTCATTTGTATGTGGCTTAACCTCTTTTTTTATGTTTAGGACATTGAGTGTCACTGCTTGACTAGCCAGTTTGTTTTATCTTTGTTTGAAAATTTGTACAAACAAAGCGAATATTTGTTTCTGTTATTCTGTTAAATGTAACTCTGTGGCATTTAAAGTTGCATCTGTCAAAATAGGGAATTTTTGCAAGAAGGTGGGATTCATTAAAAAAAAAAAACAAACAAAAAAAAACCCAAAAAGCAAACAAACAAAAAAAACCCCAAACAAACAAACAAAAAAAACCCAAAAAAATATCCCAAACCCAATGACCTTTCCATTTTTTGGGTGCAAATAAATTTAAAATTTTTAATGCTGTGTATGATTCGGTTGAGTGTCTGGAAGATATATTGAGCCATTTAAAGTTGATTTCTAGAAATTCTTGAAGCTACAGTCATCCCAGAAGAAGTTGCTTTTGGATAGGTGTGGACAAAAAAGAAATGTTTGGAAAAGATTCCAGCTGAGTTTGTTCTGCTTACCCAGTGAGCCTTGATTGTGAGAAAACAGGAGAGATTGCTCGGAAGACAGTGGCTCATGATTTGAGCTTTGTGTGTATGTGCAAATATATACAGTTTTATTGCAGGACTAGCAATGAGATTGAATTTCAGAAATGAGGATATTCCTATTTGTTCTTAACTGCATTTTAGAGTCTAGCTTTTGTTACTGAGTCCAGATCTTTTCTATTAGTTCTAGGTGTCTCTTCATCTATCAAATAAAGTTTCAGATCAAACTGAATGTAGACTTCAAGGTGTCTAAATCAATGTTCTTACTTGACTTTTGCTCTGAGTCTCTGGTTTTATGGCTTGACTATCTCAAGGTGAAATTTTGTGCTCAGCTGCTCCTTTTTTATGCACAACTTTTTTAAAGGATTGACAGTTAAAGTGCATTTTTTCATTGTTCTTAACTAGAAGTTAATGTAGAATGAAAAATTCTTGTGGCGTTCTAGAAAGGTTTCAGAGTTTTTCAAAACTGTTGGACCAGCAGGCTGTACTTACTGGAGGTGGTCACAACCTTTGGTTTATTTTCATAATGTTCTTTTCAGAAGCACTGTGACTTCACAGATGTGAGAAAGTAGTGCCTTTGTTGATGTTCAAGATCTATGGGATATAAGATTTCTTGCATTATAAGAATGTTGGGAACATCACAAGGGGATAATTTTCTATCGTTTAGTGTGTATTCATGCAACTTCTGCCAATCACAAATTAGAAGGAACTGTTTTATCAAAAGCTGTACATAAACAAAATTAAGGTAGAGAGTATTACATAATGAATCCAAAGTAAACCATAATAACAAAGATGGGGTTATAATGAAATGTTATGAACTCTGCTCATTTCCAAACCAACATAAATGAGCCAGTTGGAATCTACTCTGTAAACTATAAACATGAACACAAATTTCTCAAATTTGGTAATGTAAAATAACGTTTTTAATAGATTTTAAATAATCTATAGATATTAGATCCAATTGACACACATTTAATTTAGTGGCAAAACTTTATTGAGACAAGAAAAACAGTATGTTTTGTCCTTGGATATGCAATATCTGATCTATTCGTGTCTAAGCGAGCCTAACAGGAATGACTGTTTTATGACAAATGGCTATTTCCAACATATTTAAGTTCTTGCATATAAATCATTAAAGCAGTAAAGCTAAATATTTGGTGTTGCATCATCTTATACTGATGTGGCTACTCATGATTCCATACTTAAGAGTATTTGAAGTCCTGACCCAAAAAAATATTGTTCTCATTTGATTCATCCTGATTATTTCTCTGTTAATTAGAAGAGTATTTTTACAGTGGTACTGAAACCAATCCTTTTTTGTAGATATTTTTGCCATCTAACATTGAAGATTAATATATAATAAATAATAATATGTGATTGTTTATGCTACAGTTTAAGATGCTGTTTAGCTGCTAGAACATTAATGTTAGAAAGTATTCATGGTGTGCTGATACTATGTGCTTAAATTCTTTAAAAGTCTGGGATTAGACTGCTTTTTTGGATTTAGGAAAATACATGTGGTTGATCAATCTAATATTAGTATACAGTTTTCATAAAATTTAGGTGGTAAAGCTGTTTTTTATGTCAACCACTAAGACTTGCTGAGGTTGTGAATAATTTAATTTTTGATTAATAACATTATCTAAATATAATAGAGGTAGCACCATACTTCAGCAGATTAAATTTGCCTTTAATGCAACATCAACAAAGAAGATTTAGGCATAAGCAGTTTTGAGGGACTTGTTTTCTTTTTCTTTTTTTCTGTAAGAAACCTTTGAAAGGTTAGATTTTGTTAGAACTGATGACTTAACAAGTTTGTAGGAGATAGTTCTTGCTATCTCTGTGATAACATTTTCTTACAGAAACACAGAAAATCAATTTTGGTGATGTTGTGATAAGCTGTTTAATTAATGTGGTTTTCAAAGTCAATAAATTTAAATAATTTATAGCTCATCTAATGTATGGATGGTGCCTGTAAAGGTATTTTGCAGAAAGCATCCCCTCCAGATAGTAGTTGGAGGTCAGCTGCAATGTTTTACAGTTGTCCTAAAGTAAACTACAGCTCTGTTCTGGGTGTCTGGGTTATGGCAGACAAATGAAAGAAAACTGAACTTATATTGGGGATTGTCTTTGTCAGGTAGCTTTATGCACTTAATTTAGCATTTCAGATCTTAAATTACTTCAGTCACGATTTAAAAGGCCTTTCTGGTGAGGAACTCATTCCTCGGGTAGAATTAGAATAAAAATAATGCTCACTATCTTGTGTGATTTTTCTTTTAGTATGGTATTTTAGGTTATCACAATCTCTATGGTCTGCTGATTCATCTGCAGTTCATTGCAGAGGGAAATTATTTCTTTGGAGAACTGTTCTAGCTAAAGGAACTTATTGATGTGCTTAGCGAGCTGAAAGATCATTGTTTGTGGATAATTGTTTTTGGATGTGATTGTTGCACAACAATATGTGTGTATATGTTTATTTTCTTCTCCTACCACTTCTCCCTCCCTTTCTGTATTTTGACAAAAATGAATGAGAAAAGGGCGCTGGGTGGATGAAGCTGAGATTTTGGTTACTAGAAGGTGAAAAAGATTGTAATCAATCTGTTTTATATGTTATGGGCATATTTGTTCTTTGAGGAGTTTCTTAATGTGAATCTTGTCTCTATGTATACACATGTATATAATCCATCTGGGGTTTTCAGTGTGGAAACACTGCTGTTTGTGGGATAGTTAGTTATTAGTCATCCCTTTATTTAAAAGTTTTTTTTTTTTGCTTATCTGTTCAAAACTTCCCACATACTGTGCCTGTTAGCTGTGCAGCTCATCTTGCCCTCAAGCTGCTTGTTGAAAAATAGCAGCTGAAGGTCATATGTGTATGCACTACTTCTTGAAGAGGTGACTAGATTTTCATATGAAAACAGTTCTAAATATTGAACTAATGTTTATATGGGTCTGTATAACTGTGTTTGAAGTGTTTCTCTGGAATAGATGAAGAAAAGTAGGAACAATTATGACAAACTGGTTATGTCAGCTTCAGCTAATGGGTGCTTCTGAGCATTGGCTTTTATACTTGAACTTAGTCTTGAGTTTTCCTTCCAATATTACCTTTTCTGCCCTTTTCTTTCTATATGTTTGAGAGAGAACTTAGATACATAAATTGTGTATTTGAGAATGTCATCTACTCTTTAGCTACTCCACTAAATGAGGAAAAAACCCCAAAGCCTAACATTTCTGTTTGACAAAAGTAGAAAATACGGGTTGTAATTTGGTAAAGAGTTTGGCCTATCTCTTGAGTTGATTCCTTATAATAAATGGAAAGTTAGTGTAACAGGATTAAAAGATTGCTATGACTACCCAGTGACCACCAAAATTTCACCACTGAAGGATATCCCAACAGTTTTTTGGTCCTGCTCAAATTACTCCTCTGACCTAGAGTAGAAGTAGGAAATGGCATATTCTTTGATTAGTTTATTTAAGTAAAAGTAAAGCTTGAAAACAGATTTCTGAATGGTTGTAACTCCTTTTCCAGAATAGCCATTTTCTGTAGAACTCAGTCTCATTTATCATATAAGTGAATCACTGGAATTGTTTTAAATTAGTTTAAATTCCATTTAAAGGATGAGTAGAACATATGTAGGTTTTCAGCTTGAAAAGATACGAGAAAACGTAGCAAGGAATTGGTTCTTCCTTTTAGAGTTCTGAACTGAGTGTTGCTTACAGAATTTGAGTGGCTTTAGCCAAAAAATGTTTAAAACCACTTGAAGAAATAAAATAAAAAGGCATTTTGATTAATGAGCTAAGTGGTGAGATTGTGTTTCTCACAGCTTTTTTTCCTGCGTGTTACTGTTCAGATTGTTACTTTCCATTTAAATTTTAAAAGTTCATTGCGGCGGTCTCACCCAGGATCTCTATCCTCAGGGGACGCCGCGAAGGGTTCACAGCGGGCCCTGGAATACGATCGACTGGTGCCGGATAGCTAAAGAAATGCTTCTGCCGAGGCGGGATGGCTGATCAGAGCACCTTTATTCCAGCTAGCTTTACATGTAGGGAAGACAGCGATGGGGATAGGGAACACAGCCGCTCAGGAGGGAGGTGACTCCGAGAGCCCTGAGCAGTGGGAGGGCTGGAGTATATAAGGGACACCTGGAAGGAGTGGCTTGGGTCTGAGGGTCCAATGGGCAGAGGGCTAAGGGGAGGAGAAACAGTGGGGTGACATCGTATAAACCAATGGGGGTAAGGAGAGGGAGTGGTTAGGGGGGAAGAACCAATAACGATACATATAGCAAGGAACATACTAGAACAAAAGGCTGGGGAATAAATTGACTGACATACTAGGTAACTAGGGTAACGGGGATTGGCAGTTGTAGAGGGCGGGAGACTACTCTACTGTAGACTCCCATGGGAGGGCAGGAGGCCCTTCTTCCATCCCCCCTCCCACATCTCCCCCGTTTTTGTTTATTAAAAAAACATTACCCAAAGTCTTAAGCAAAGTCCGCTTAAAAATGGTTAAAGCAATTGAAATAATGATTATAATGATAAAAATCCAAAAGAGTCCTTTAAGGATCGAGGCTGCCCATCCGGGGACGCCCCACTGCGTCAACAGCGTGTATGCGGGATCCGCAGCCGAGATAGTCTCTGTTCTGATGTTATCGACTTGAGTCTGGATACGCTGGATATGACGTTGTATTGAGGTGCTTCTCGAGGATAAGTTGAAGCAACAAAGTCCTTCAAAGTCTTCACAACTATGGCCATGGGCAAGCAGCAGAATGTCTATTGCTACACGGTTTTGTACGGTCGCATGCCTGATGGCTTGCTCGTCCGCCAGGAGATCGGATAGTGCGGCAGACGTTGCGTTGGCACTCTTGATAACCCAACACTCCAGGTGAGTAAGCTCACCAAGGGCCTTAGCTGCAGCATACCAGGGTAGAAATATGGATGCTGCGACCCTCTTAGTCTTTCCCCAATTAAAAATTTGTGAATCACAATTTTCATCGAATCCGGAATATGAACGTTTTGAGCGTGCCAATTGACCTTCTCTTCGCCAATTAAGAATTTGGGTTTTGTTGGGAGTGAGGGTAGCAAGCCTGCCAAGGCTGCATGGTCCTCCCTGGAGCCGAGACGGAATTCCCGACCATACCCTATCCCCACAGATAAGGAACATCCCCCGGGAAAGCACCTTGGGGTGGATGGAGGAAATAGAAATAGCCTGGCTGGTGTAATTACACCAGTCCACGCTATTGTACTTCTTTTGAATCGGATTAACATTTTTCTGATATGCATTTTTGTTTTTTCTCTGGAAGTAAAATCTTACGCAAAATGTTGCTCTGGAAGACCCCAGCAGGTCCAATTCCTGGGGCTCCTCTTTACTATCTGGAAGTACTTTTGTCCATTCATCCCAGGTGTCCACCAGGTTAGGCCTCTTACCCGTGGTTCTGAGCAGGTCGGAGTTGATGACAGGCCAGTCGTCGGCTGCCAGAGGGACCCCCACCAGGCATGTGGACAGCGGGTTGTCCACATTGCCCATGGCCAAGCAGAAGTTGTCCTGATTTAGGGACTTGGTCAGCGTAATCCAGACGTTTTCTTTCGGCTGCGGAACAACCCAGCCGTCCGCCGCTGGTACCCACATGATGACAAATAGGGCAATCACCACGACGGCTAGCTGGGCGCAGTGGGACTCCACACCGGAAGGTGGCATTCGGGCAGCCATGGGTCTTATTTCCTTAGTAAAACAAAAGAAGGATATAAGTAACAGAAACTCATAAATCTCCCCTCCCAGCTCCCTCCTTTGGTTTAAATAAATTTTTAAATAAATGGGGGGGTATAAGGGACACGGGTTAGGTAAGAGGATAAGGGAAAGGGGACATGTGGAGAAGGAGTTATTGGAAGGGTGTCTGTGATCGGGGGTAAGTATAGTCTTGATATTAGAACACGCGCCGCTATGTTTGGGCGCTTGCCGAAGGTCTTTTTTCGCCTTCTCCAGGCCACTGCGCTGTCCGAAGTGGCTTGGGGCACTGCAGCGGCGTCTCTGTCCATGGGTGCATCTTTTCCGGGGTTGGGTTCCAGGAATGGTTTGATGAATTTGCCCGGGATCCACTGGGGGCCTTTACCTGTAGAGACACAGGCGTACCCTCTCCCCCAAGTTATTAATGGGAAAGGACCGGAGATGGTTTTCGTCTCTGGGTCCTTCACGAGGACAGGTGGGCGCTCCTGCAGCATGGCTCTGGAACTGTTATCTTTGGCAGCTTTACGTAACTCCTTTACCTCCGCATATGGGATTTGTTCCCACTTCGCCCTCCCCGCCCGGGTCCTCACGACCGGTGCCGCAACTAAATCTAAATCCTTTGCAAGGTCCAAATCTCCATCCCGGATGGCCTCTGCCCTGATCTTGGCCCATCTGCCACCCGGCCTTGGTGTGGACCGGGGGCTGTCACTGTCCTCGTCCTCGGATGAGGACGAGGCAGGACGGGTGAGAGCCTTAATCCTCTCCCTGACCGGAGTGCTTCGGTGATGTGAAGCTTTGCAGGCCAAGATGGCCTGCTTCCGGCCAGACATACTTCCGGTTCCGGTGGTGGGAAGACCGGAAGTGGCTGGAGAGGGGGAGGCGGGGCTAGGCCCGCCTCCCTGGGCAGGGCCCGCCGGCAGGAGGTTCCCACCCACGGGGGCGTGACATTCCCGCGGGCCAGTCCCTCCCACCGGGGGTGGTTCCGAGGGGGTGGAGACAAGGACGGCAGGGGCGGGTCCCGACGCTGACATCATCGACGCGGTGGGAAGGGCGGGACCCGACGCAGGGGCGGCACCCGACGCTGTGGGCCCACGCGAGGAGGCGGGAAGGGAGACGGGGGGGGGGGGGGGGGGGGTAAAGGGCCGCCATTTTGTGATGGAACGCCATTTTGATAACAGTCATTAAAGCTGGTCTGAGATGGCTGCCCGGCCATGTGGCCGGCGCCATCTTTGGTGCTATGACAGGTACAAACATCATACAAGGAGCAACAGGATTTTGAACTGGGATCGGGGAATTTAGGTGTATGGGGAGCGGAAAGGGCCGCACCGGGGTGGCCAGTCCCGGAGCGGGAAAGGGACAGAGGGGATCGGGAGGCAGCAGGGAGTAGGTGACAGCCCTGTGCCGGGGGATGGCAGGTTCTGCCGCCCGATCCACCCTTAGGGATAGCAGGATTGGGAGAGAGGGGGGCGGAACATGGGGAAGGAGAACTGGGACCCAAACTCTCCCCTTTTGATTTAAATAAAATGAAAATAGAATGATATAACGGAAAATAACGAGCAACCCTAAAATTTCCCTTCACTTGTAAATCATATAATAAACGCCCAACTTTTCCCCATAAAGAAACAGAATTAAAATCATTCAGGGATGTGTCGGGGAAGTGGTCAAAAATAAGATTAACTAAGGCTTTTAATTCCCCTTTTTTAAAAGAAAGGTTCCCCAGAACAAGGGAGGATTTAACGTGGGAGTAAAATTCCCGCCCCGCTGGAGACAGGCGGTTGCCCATTCTACCAGCTTAAAATAAATCCCCACAGAGGCAAAGAGAGAAAAGAAAAAACGGGACAGGGTCGGGTGCCAGACGGGGCACCGAAAACTCACCACTCTACGAGACGCCTGTCCAAAAGAAAGGACCTCTGGGAGCGGCAGAAGCGGCTGCAGGTCCCACCAGGAAGGAGCGCCGCTCCTCGGCGCTTCTCGTCTTCATCAGGGGGGTTGTCTGCAGCCCACGGGATCCACGCGCTTCCACAACGAAGTCCGAGGTCCTGTGGCGCTGGGGTCCCGAACGACGCTTTAAATTCCTCTGGGGAGCAGCTCACAGAGCCGGGCAGTCCACGAGGAGACGCTCTGAGGGAAACCCGCGAGGGTCCCTGTTCGGGCGCCAGCTGCGGCGGTCTCACCCAGGATCTCTATCCTCAGGGGACGCCGCGAAGGGTTCACAGCGGGCCCTGGAATACGATCGACTGGTGCCGGATAGCTAAAGAAATGCTTCTGCTGAGGCGGGATGGCTGATCAGAGCACCTTTATTCCAGCTAGCTTTATATGCAGGGAAGACAGCGATGGGGATAGGGAACACAGCCGCTCAGGAGGGAGGTGACTCCGAGAGCCCTAAGCAGTGGGAGGGCTGGAGTATATAAGGGACACCTGGAAGGAGTGGCTTGGGTCTGAGGGTCCAATGGGCAGAGGGCTAAGGGAGGAGAAACAGTGGGGTGACATCGTATAAACCAATGGGGGTAAGGAGAGGGAGTGGTTAGGGGGGAAGAACCAATAACGATACATATTGCAAGGAACATACCAGAACAAAAGGCTGGGGAATAAATTGACTGACATACTAGGTAACTAGGGTAACGGGGATTGGCAGTTGTAGAGGGCGGGAGACTACTCTACTGTAGATTCCCATGGGAGGGCAGGAGGCCCTTCTTCCATCCCCCCTCCCACAGTTCATTTGAGAGAATTTGCTCTTAATTTCACTTTGTACATAGAATTTATATCTGAAATCGGACAAATTCTTGTTCTTCCATCTTTTTCTCTCCTGTCCTCCACACTTTCTTTTGTCTGTCGCCATCATAATTTTAGGTAATTCAATCTGCTTATCATTCTGAAAAACTTCAGATTGATTAAAAATTGTATTGAACTTTTACCAGATTTAATCTTTATAGAAAAAAATTGAACTTCTCTATTTCTGTGCTTCCTTTTTATAAACACACAGTTTTACTCTGAAAGGTGACTGAAAATGCTGCTTCACAGATTTACTTTTTCAGTGAATCCAGATTGTGATTGCTCAAATAAATTTTGGATTTGTTAATTTAGATTTCCAGCTGTTAGCTTTATTCTCATGAGTATTGCAGAGTCAATTAGTGGTATAAAAGTAAAAAGCAATTTAATCTGCATCTGTGTCAAAGAGGCTGTGCAGGTAGAGGAACTACAGGTGTTATTTTGGGAAATTCCATGTGCCACACAAAGGCAACCTTCCTTTCTGGAGCTGAAATACAAGAACTAGAGTATTAATTGACTGCTAAATACAAAGCTGAGTTTGTAAATAGATGAGAAAAATGCAGCTGTTCGTTAAATTCTGCCTTTCTTCCTATGAAGCCTCATGACAAATCCCAAAGAGGAAGTCTTTAATACCTGAGTGTACTTTGCAGAGTATAGCCAGGCATTGCTTTATTTAATTTATAACATAAAATTATAAAAATCGTATCTAAAAATAACTTATTTTGGTTTTTTTCAGCAAACAAGAGCATGACTCTTCAGATGAAACAAAAGAATGCAGTAGAAATCAAACAAAAAAAGTTGCATCCATTGAAAAGAAGGAAGACTCACCACTGTCAAATACCGAAAATGTTTGTAGTTTGGAACTCCCTGGCAACAGCTCAAAGAATTCTTTGCATGAGAAAAGAGCATACTGTGATTCAGCTAATAGTGAACAGGTCTTGGATGACAAACAGAAATGTATTCATGATGAAAGTGAGATGAAAATGTGCCAAAGTTCAGGTGACATTGCCCTGAATGAGCAGACTAAAGTGCGTGCCTGGGATGAGACTGCGCTTTCAGCCAAGAATGTGAGGGACTTAAAGCTGACACTGGGTGAAGATGTCAGTTTTGAGCAGTTCTTGAGAAAGAGGGATGAACCTGAATCTGTTAGTTCAGACATAAGTGAGCAAGGCAGTATTCACTTGGAGCCTTTAACTCCATCAGAAGTACTAGAGCATGAAGCTACTGAAATTCTCCAGAAAGGTAATGTCACACCATCATCTAAGAAAGTGGGACAGCTCACTGAACAAACAGATGAGACTTCTAGAGAAAGCAACCCCAGCAGAATGGAAACAG
This sequence comes from Chloebia gouldiae, assembly GCA_003676055.1. Lineage (NCBI taxonomy): Eukaryota > Metazoa > Chordata > Aves > Passeriformes > Passeridae > Chloebia > Chloebia gouldiae. The sequence goes on from QUSF01000015.1 coordinate 4,992,302, forward strand.
CTGCAAACAAGACAGATGAGAATGAAGCAAGCTGAAACTGTGTTATTTTTGTTTGTTTTAAACTATGGTAAGAACACCATGGACCATTCCTGATGAGTGTGCTCATGGATGCTAAAGACTTAAAATGTTAAGAGGGAGGAGAAGAGAAAGAGACACCAAAGGGAAGTTTGCATATGGACGTAGCATGTATGTGTATGTATGACTGACTTCATTAATCTTCAAAAAGGTAACATGTTAAAATATATCTTCCTGTCTCTTGGATGTGATATATTATTAGATTGCTACTTGAAAAGAGGTATAAAGTCTAATTTTTTTATAGTTAACTAGCCCAGGATAAGGTGATTTGTTCGCCCAGAAAGTATTTTTCTAAATTCTTTAGTGTGGATATTATTGAACTGGGGATTGAGTAGGAAATAACTTCTAATGCTGATATGGAGCACATGTATAATGGAGGTTATTGGTCTGCTGATAGTTTAGGTAAATATAAACATTGGAACTTGGTGTCACATTCCTGTCTGTAAAAGCACGTAAACAGAAGTATACGAATTCATGCACCTCTGTACAGGCATAATCCTGCCAGGCTGTAAACTTACCTTAATAAACTTTCAGTGAAAGTGAAATTATTACAATAAAAAAATATATTTGTGGGGTTTTCACTGTGCCCGCTGTGCAGAAATACAGAACATAGCTGTACAAAGTAGGACATAATGCTGAAAGTACTGTAGCTGTTAGGCTTTTACCATTGGTTTAATTAATCTTAGCTGTAGACCCATAGGAATGGTCTGTAAGTCACACCAAAGTATGGTTTGATGTAAAATGGTTTTAAGGAAAAAGAACTAAATCTCCAAACTGGAAAAACCACCTGGCATGCATTTTGCCATTTTGCAGCTGCTACTGGCTAACTTAAAACTAGGACACAAGGGCATATAAAGTAGAATTGTACAGTTCAATTTCAGGACTTTTTGTCTTAAGTTATGTACAGAAAGATGGCTGCTGGTTTTGGTTTGGTTTTTTGCTTTTGGAGGTTATTTTTGTCTTCTAGTTAGCTAGATTTAGGAATGCATATGATTAACAGTAGTTTGCTCTTTTGATTTCATTGCTCCATTTGAAACATTCAGAATGTGCTTTTGACTTACAGTTTTGTTTTTAATGAATGTTAAATGTTTTGAACAGCTGTTAAAGTACTGCTGTAAATTATTACTTTTTGAGTAAATATTTGCAACAAAAATTTGTCTTTGTGTATGATTTTATGCTCAACTTGAAACTTTTGGCATAACCTTCTGCTTTTTAAAAAGATTTAGTGACAGTTCCTAAAAAATAAGTAACTTCATTTTTGTGATTTTTAGAACTATGGTTCATTGGGGATTTTTGTTAGGTTTTGGTTGGTCTGTTCATTCGTTTTATTTTAGAATTAAATGAGCAAGTGCCTATGCATAAAAATTTTTTTGTACCTGTGTATTGTGATACGATGTGCTAACCTTTCCAGACTATACAGATATTTTTCTGGCCCATCAGCCTGCAACTGAAGTTTGCATTGTCCTCTTAAGTTCACCAAACTCAGCTGCTGAGTGAGTCTAACAGCACTAAAATCTAGAGACTATCCAGCTTACTATTGGGACCTCTAAAGAAACCAGATCTCAACAGCCTCAGAAGTTCCTTCAAGCTCTAGAGAGAAGTATAATTTTCATTTTGGACTGCATCTTCATTGTCATCCATGCACTTGTAGAAGACTTTTAAAAATGAAAAGTGGAACAGTTTATGTATTCACAACTCTTTGAGATCTGCCTCTTGAAGAATTTCAAATACCACAATACATGAAAAAGCTGAGAAGAATAAGTTGCATTATTCCTTTGTTCTTTAAAGATTTTAGTGAAATCATTAAATAGTGGTTTGGTTAACCAGTCTGATGTGTTCATGCTTTTACACATGCAAGGTTACTCAATGTGAAGCTTTATTTTATGCAATTTAAAGCAGGCAATCAACTACAAAACTGGATGGGTATGTTACCAAGGGAGTTCTGAATGCATCTGTTTTGGAACCCAGGGAAATCTGTAGTATTTTAATCTGATTGGTGATCTTCCATGCAAATTATATATTTTGAATAATTCTCTGATATGTGGTGTTAGAAAAGATAAAGTTCAACTAGAACCAGTTGCAATACTTGAAATTTCCACATGTGTCTTTTATTATGCATTTAAACTTTTAAAACATCTATCATTTTAATAAGAATTTGGAAGGATTTGGCCACATACTGTTGAGAAATGCTGATAAATAGAACTCAAACACCTGTGTATTTGGCAGAATTATATCCATATCATCTCAGCTGCTTATTACATAAAATGTCATTTGTTTCAAACCATGTTGATAATGCTTATGCAAAAAGTAATGTTAGGTAAAAACCACTCAAATATCTTCTGGTCCTTCTGAAAGAAGAGGTGAAAGAACTTGATTGTTCTAGCAAGATCATCAGATAGCTTTTCACATACAGGGAAGGAATATAATGAAAATACTGGCATGGTGTTTTTGTGAAGGAGAACTAAAACTCGTTAATATTTTTCCTATATGAAGTAATAGATTTGTTCATAAACACTGTAAGAAACTGCATAAGTACAACGATAAATTTCTATAATGTTATTTGGGAGGCTTCCCACAGAAGAGTGAAGTTGAATTGGTACTTTTGGCAGAAGCTGCTGTGGAGAATCAAGTTTCATTATGCATTTTCAGTTAACTGAACATAACTGCATATGATTCAATTTATTATTTCTGAGTAATTTAAAAGTTTTTTTCCATCTAGCCATCAGTAGTTCTTAGTGTGTCACCTCTCTTTTTGTCCTGGAGAAGACATTTCACCTCTAGTTTTCATTGCCTTACTAAAAACAAGTCACTTAATTCTTGGTGTCCATAGTAGAATCACCCTTTCCCCTCACCCCAGCTTGTTTATATTGTGCTTATTTTTAAGGAAGTCATGTCCCACGTGTATGCTGTCTACATTATTGACATTTAATAGAAAACTGCAGTCATCATGATCTGTGAATATTGAGTCACTTGAATTTTCCTCAAGTGTAACCAGTGTCTGTTTGCCTTGTGCAGCTTGGGAGAGAAGCTTTGGTTCACCTGTGGTTCAGATTTTCTAAATGGAATGGCTGAGTAAATGCAAAAAAAAAAATCCAATTGTAGCACATACTGAATTATAAATATTGGGTGATGTATTTTAAAGAAGAAAGTTTTGTTATAAAAACTATCTACTTTTCCTTGGGCAGAGAGAGAGAACAGCCTTGGGCAATATGTGTTAAATCTCATTTCTGTCATGCTACCTCTAGAAGGAATCAGAAACTAAATGTCAGGGTAAAGAATCTTAAGAAATGCTTGTATTCTGCAACACCTTAAAGAAAAGATCTTAAAGCTTTTCTGCAGGCATTAAGCATTGTTATTTATATGCTGGCATGCAGAAAAGTCAGGTTTTTATACTGTTAGATACACAAATACTCCACTAGAGACTGTGACCATAGGCTGTGACAGTGGAATTTCTTACAGACCACTTAGATTTTTTTGTGGTGGTCAAATTTATACCTAATTGTTCTCTTTTTGTTTTCATTAGTGTTGGTTTTTGCAGCTTGTCTAGTTGTATCCTGTATATTTTGATGCTTCATATGCCTTTAATAAAAGAAAAAGGTAAGTATGTTTTATGATTACATTGAATGATTTTTGCTTTGAAGAAAACATTTATTCCAGTTTTAATGTAGTTCAAAAGGACAGTTCTCAGTCCCTCAATGAAGGATGGCATGATCTCCTTTGAACATTGTTTTTATGCAGGATTTTGACTCTTAATTTTCCCAATTAATTCTGTGCTAAAAGGGGAAGTATGTTGACTGGTATTTCATATATTAGCTTACAGACACTACACAGAGTTCCTTTGAGTTTTGGATCACTGTTATAGCTCTAAGACAGCTAATCAAAATTTTGTATTCAGTCATTTCGTTGACCCAAATTAACCTTGTAAAGTTGGTATTTCGTTTTTGCACGAGATTAAAGAAAACAAAAAAGTGGAAAATGTTTATCTGTGAAATACTTGGATGGAGGTGAATGTAGTCGTGCCTTCAAGGTGCTATAAATTTAATATGTTTATTGACATAAAAATGTGCTGGGTTTGTTGAGGGGCTCTTTCCTGTTGAAACCATTATATCAGGGAGGCTGAGTTTTTTCTGACAACCAGAAAGATAACTGTGATGTTATAGCTGTATCTGCATTTATGTTTGGGCCAATTTATTATCATATTAAGGAAATTGACTGCTCAAATTATGTGTGTGAGCTGTAATCAGACCAAAATAAGATCGAGTCTGTGATCAAAACCAGTAGCTTTTCAGCAAGCAATTCTCCATTTTTAAGCAGAATTGCTAGGTTGCTTATGTTATGAATCTAATATAAATAAATTGCATTTCATACTCAAGTTCACTAAAGTCTCAGTGTTAGGCCATTAAGTCAAAATGGCTGTTTTCTCAAAAATTTTTTTGTGAATAAAGTGGTTTCTTTATGAAGGAAGTTGTCTCATACTGACAGTATTGAAAATGTAACCTTCATATATAACCTTTGCTCATAAATAGTGTAATTAAGAATTAGTCCTTTTGATTAAAGGAAAATCACCTGCAGCTCTGTTTCTTACAGCCTCTTGTGTTGTTCGTATGGATCTGTCACAATATTCTAGCAACCAATTGAAGCCCTTGTTTTCTTCTTTTTTACTGCTGTAGAATTGGAACATGAATGCTTAATAGTTTTAAAATTGTATGTATTTAAATTACCTGTGTGTTTACTGCCTGAAATGAGGACTGAATTTTGTGCACCAGTTTCTCAGATTTTCAGGCAAGATTTGTCTTTCCACCTAATCTTGGAAAGACTTCACTGCTTCTTGGGGCTAGCAAGCTGAAGGCACATAGTATCATTTCCCAGGTTATTTAATGAAATCCAGTATATTTGTTAGGTGTCATTTAAGTGGGACAGACTAGAGGCAGTCAAAATGAATCCGAGTAGGAATAATGCAGCTTTAAAGGAAAACTTCAGAAACACAGAACTTGATAGGCAAATGGTGGCAGTGTAGGAAGTCATGTGAAGCTTTAGCCACACTGGACTGCTCCTGTGTTCCTATCACTTTTCTTTGTGTACACACACAGTTATGTGCAACTATGACAACTTAACTTGATTTTATTTTCCCTGGTGTACCCGAACAAAGTAATAAAACACAAAGAGGATTTTGTTTTTATCATGTTAAAAATGAGTGTTGAGCAGCAATCCTTAAGCTATTTTGAGCATAAAGTTGTCTAAACAGACTGTTCTAAAATTGCCCTTACACTTGAATTAGAGCCTTTTACTAATCCAAGCACTCTTCTTGACTAGGTGAGCTACTCAGCTATCTTGGAAGCTTTTAATATACTGTTGCCTCTTAATTGCTATTCATATTTTGACAGTAATAAAAATATGTTGTTCTCTCACATAATTTATGGTTTATAGTAATGTATTCTTTATTTAATGTGTTTACACAGTCCTTACAAATATGTTGGTTATTTCCATTAAAAAATGTATTGTTTGAGAGAGCTTACAGTCTACTTGCACTGTTACGAGAATTTCTTGGTCACATCTCTGTAGCAAAACATACAGGGAACAAGGAGAGGGAAGTATGAAAAAAATGTTTAGAAGGTCAGTCTTTTGCTTATCCTTTATTAGAGTGGGTAAAATATATCCACTGTGAGCTGACTCCTTGCCATAATAGCTGTATTCTCTTCCTAATAGGTGATGCTAAAGGTGATGGGAATTGTGAACAGCATCTCCAGAGAAAATACAAAGCAGCAAACAGAGTGTTACTGGATTACCAAGATGCCTCATTGCAATAAAAGATCAATAAGATGCAGCAGAAAATGGGCACTTTACTGTGAGTGGAATATAGAACATGTGCAAGGAAAATGCTTCTACTTTTAGTCTTTTATTTAATAAGAGTTTGGTTAATGAGAGTAGACATCTCTATTGAGAAACGAGATTCTGTGCAGCATCAGACAAAACTGTTACCAGTCACATCACAGCACAAAGATTTGACCTGAATATAAACTGATATTCTTGAGTTTAATGTGCACCAATTAGTTAAAGATCAATAATTTATGAAGTTCACTTGGTCCAAACATAGTCCCTGTCCATCAAGTGAAATATATATCATTGCAATGTATCTGGCTATGAGGTGGTGAAAAGCACTTTCTGTACCTCACCTGTATTATCCACTATCCACTTTTGTCTCAATCTTGGGGTCAGCTTCATTTACCCTGCTGAACATGCAGAGAAGGAAACACTTATGCTTGCTGGAAATTTAGAGAAAACCCAACAAATACTTGGGTTTAAAAGTAAAAAAAGTGACTTCCCCACTGTGCCAGCAGGTAGAATGCTGTGGTTGTAGAGGTCATGCCACAGAACCATTGATCAGGCTCTTCCACATAGTGTCCAGTGGAGCTCTAGAGGAAGTTACTGAAGCTGAAAACAGCTAAAAAAAAAGCAGATTCATCTGTTCAGGTTTCACAAGAGTGCCCTTTAAAATTCCAGTGGGTTCTGCATCAGATGCTTGTATTTTTGTTATTCCCATTGTCAGCAAGTTCTGTGTTGCAAATTGTGCATGACTAGAAAAGTCAAAAGGTAAAAGTTGATCAGAAAAAAGTTCACAGAAGAATCATTTTCTTCCACACATAGTTGTGTGAATGAACTGGATTGCCTGGGAACACACATATGGAAAAGCTTTCCAGGCAGGTGCTGACACGGAGCAAGGGTGTGAGCAGCCCTTCTACTGCCTGGGAAGGGCTCTGCCTGCAGCTGCTGTGAAGGTGAAGCAGAGGTAGAGGGGTGGCTGCAGTAGGTGCCTGTGAAACCACAGCTTGCTGGTATTTTCACCCTTCCATGGACTATTGCAGTATGTGGAGGGTAAATGAATGGCAGGGGTAACCAGTGACAGTTGTGAAATGGAGACGTGCTTAACTGGATGTGATAGGAGAGAGCAGAACTGGAATCCCTATGGGCAATCCAGACAATGACTGCTCCCATTACTACACAAGAAAGAGGGTTGTTTAGGGTTTTTTTTTGTTTTGTTTTGTTTTGTTTTTTGGGTTTTTTTTTGTTGGTTTCGGGTTTTTTGTTTTGTGTTTGTGGGGTTTTTTTAACAATACAATATAATTTTCAAATTATGAGTGAAAATTTGGTGAAACTGTGAGCTTCAACAAACTCAGTAATGAGCTAAGAGAGCTTGGTTTGCAGTAGCTGTAGTGGTGATAGAGATTGTAACCATTAAAAGAGGATATTAGTGAAACTGAAAATAGGAGTAATTGGACCATGTTTAGATGTTGAAAAACTTTGTAAAAGGGCAAAGAAAACTACTGTAAAATATTCTGGTTCTCCTAGAATGGAATTTGAGTCTTCTTGTCAATGAAACATGATAAGTTTATTAAATATGTTACAGAATGTATGAGAAAGTTGGTTTTATCTGCTACTGTTTTTATCCTTAATTTCAGCTGTATGTATGCTACTGCAGCTTCAGGACATCTGGGTACTGTGATTTTTTTCTTTTCTGCACCTGCAAGTGTAAGTACACACATAAACAAAAAAGAAATTAAATCTTTCACAAAGCCAAAGAGAAAGAAAAAACCCAACCAGGCATGAAGCTCAGGGGAGCAGTATGACAAGTGCTGAGCTGTAAACAAGCTTGAGAGGGATTTAATTCTTATGACAGGCACCAGTGGTAGCATCTCACATGGACTCAGCATATGCACACATTTCAGAGGAGGAATCACAGAGGACTTAATGCAAATAGAAAAAAGCTCAAAGCACATCAGCCTATGCTGTTCTAAAAATAGCCGAAAAAATCAGGATGAGCAAGGGTTGTAATTATCTTGATTTTTCGGATTTTTGCCACTTGTAGGAGGTTTTGTGGTTTGTGCTCACACTATAATTAGACTTTATAACATGCAAACTACAAACTCTTTGGGATAGGGATTGGTTCATACATTTGTAGGGCAAGTTCAGCAAGACTTCATTGGGTGGTATTTTCAGGGTGATAGTACAATACAGCCACAGAGTAATAGCTGCTGTTCTAAGTTTTAAAGAAGCTTATTTTAGGTCATAGGATTTTTGTTGTTTGTTAAGGAAAGAAAAATAATATGTAATTTGGTATCCATATTAAATTTTTAAAAGCCTTTAATGCACACTTCTTCCCTAATTACAGTCAGGTCCTTTCTCTCAAATATACTTGTACCTGCTCCCTGTGCTCAGCCACTGGATGTTTGGCTGATTTAAGAAATTAGAGTAGTGCTTTATTCACCTTAGATCTTCAATTTGGTGTTTTCTTTTCTGCTTTCCTCAGTCTGCAAAAAAATAATTTAATGGTTACATTTACCAGCAAAGGGTAAATAATCCCTGGAACTCTGCAGGCTTAGCCAAATACTATTGTGTTGTAGTTAACTAAAAAAATTAGTTTAACCACAGTTTAGATTTCATTGCACAAGGTAGACTCTAGGAAGAGAGTCTCTCTTGGACCCAGTTTTCCTTGCTCACTTAGATGGTTGATAATTGGGTAAACATGTTACTTAACAAAAGTTCTGTTATGTTTTAAATATGCTGAATTTGAAATAGCAGTTTACAACACTGATGTTTCTGGATTCACGTGTGAGATTTTATGTATGTGTGCAAATTACCTTTCATTTGTATGATGGTTCTTAACCTATTTCTGGATGTGTGTCTTTTATTACAAGTGATAGAAAATGGCCCTTCATTTGCAGTTGTTGTGACTAACCCTCAAAATAACAATTAACAGGCTTGACTTCACCAGTGGAGTAGTTTGTCACCTTTGGCACAGAAAGCTCAAGCTACTCTTTCCTTCTCTCACAAGTGCATTAACATCAACTGTTTTAAATATTTTTTTATTATTATTTTTATTTCTATATTTTTAAGGACAAGTGAGCATAGGAAGGGCTCATTTTATTCTACAGTGAGTATTCTAATGGATTGCAAGACTGTTAATAAGCATTATGTCTTTTTGGAACCTGTAATTATTTACTTCACTAATTGAAAATTACCTGGATAGATCAATGAATAGAAGAGCACAATAACAGAATCTTTTTTTGCCAAGTGACTAGAAAGAAAATTTTTTGTTACCAGAGCAGATGGAAACTCTGTTTCAACTGTTCATTATTTACAGAAGTTTTAAGAATCATGTATAGCTTAAAATACTGAAGTGGTTTAACCAAGCATTAAAATTCAAGCATCTCTGAATCTTGAAAGCCAAATGCTGCTGTAGTTGGGATCCTGTAGTGGTTTTTTTTCTGTTTGAATATTGATTATAGTGCTTCATATTGCAGAAAGCCACATAGTTCTTTGCATAGTTCTATACAAATATCTCTTCTTAAGGAGGGTCTCTCTCTATGGATAAATATATTTTTTGTAATTAACAGAAATTAAGTTTATTGAACATTATTGTATGCTCTGTTATTGTGCCTAGCTCACATTTCTAGTGGGGTAACTAAATCAAGTGAATAGCAGCTACCAGTAACTTATAATTTAAATCTTGCTACATTTAAGAGTGAGACAGTACTTTTAGTCCTCTGGTTGCTTATACTGGTCTGAGCGTTCAGAACGTTGAAAATGCTGCATTTACTAGATTTCTCTTGGTAAAAGACAGGCATTCATTCTGGATGATGAAGATGAGTTTTACCAGAATGCAAAATTATCCTAAACCACTTTAGGATAGAGTTTAAACCTTGCTGCATTAATTTCAGCCCTCTGTAGATGCACAGGCCAAACATCAGTAACCTGCAAGATTTGTTAAAGGCTTTACTCTCCTAATTCCCACTGGGGTATTTTAATGTTGACAGCTGTTAAAATTCTCAAACTGGAGCTTCACATCAGTATTCTCTTCCTCACAGACACCTGTAATGGGATTTAGCTGTTTTCTTTGTTATTCCCTTTGCTCATTTAAATGTAATGTGCATTTCTCATCAGACCACTGGATTAGTTCTATAGATATTACTAAAATACACAGATACATGAACACACATATGTTTGTCCCAGAAGAACAGAGCATGGTATTTTGGATGTGATTAAAAAGATGGACAAAGATAAATACAGCACTATAATCCTTGTGCATTTCTTTAAAACAAAGGACTTTTTTTTTTTTCTTATGTGGCCAGGAAGCTGCAGCTTCTTGAAGTGCCTGAGATTTTCATCTTCCCTATCCCCTCATCACTGAGCTGTGTTCTAAGAGTGGAGAAATTAATTCTATTTATACTTCTGGTGCTTTACTACCAGTCATGGGCTCCTCCCCTGACCCTCCAGTTCCTCTCTTTTATTTATATTAACTGGAATTACAGCTTTGGTAACTGTATTTTCCTGGAGGATTTAGCCAGATATTGGTCTAGTATTGTATTGCTTTGAAGATTACTAATTCCAGGGCCTTTGTTGTGCACATTATGTGTAAATAGATGTGCTAATGGATGTTTTCACCTGCGTCTGATTGAGCTTCCTATTGAACCAGTCTTGCCTGCCTTGGTGCAGCTCAGGATGCCAGCCCTGTATTTGCACGTGAGTGAACTCCCAATACTGGGCTGGCTGAGCAGAACAGGCAGAGCTGTGCAGCCCAGCAGCCTTGGCACTGCCGCGGTGACAGTGACGGCGCTGGGTGGGGTTTGGGCAGCCTGGGCTGATGGAAGGTGGTCCCGCCCATGCAGGGGGTTGGAGCTGGATGATCCATAAGGTTCCTTCCTTCCTACCCAAACCGTGCTATGATTCCACGATAATATTTCATTATAGAGCCTGTATATGAGAGAGGCTGCTTTCTCATCAGTCAAAGCTCACTTTTTGTGATGAAGTGGTACCTAAGCACTTAGATGTTGACTAAGACAGACTTCAGTAGTTTAGCAAGTGATGTGTGGTCTTGTGAGGAAAAAAAAAACAGTAATGCAAGGAAAATATGTAAAATACTTCATCTGAACAAAATCACTTCTAGTCTGCTCTTGCTTTTTATTTTAGCTACTTAGGGAACTGGTAATTAACAATGCTATTTTAGCTGTGCAACTTCAGCCTTTCAGTCCTAACCCCTGTTATTGTCATTTTTCACTTGACAGCTGTGTGCAGAAGCCCAACCCAGTATACATGGTACACTTTTTGCTAACTAGGTAAGAAAAAACTATACCATATAAATATTACCTACTTAACAAAAAATCATGTAAGAAGTTGACAGTGGGAGGTTGGAGAAAGGAAAAATTTTAATGGATCCAATTCTGACATATGAAGAATAAGCAACTTTCTAAAATTAGCTGTCGATGAGCATCAGATTAAGCAGATAATATATAGTATCTTTTGTAGAAACAAAGTACTTCCTAATTTCCATTTCAGTGTTTTCATTTACAAGGCTGTTCCTGAGCAAGTGACCAAGGTATAATACTCAAAATATAGGGAGAAGCAGTAGTCATATAGAACAGAAGATTTACTTTAGAACAGTACAGACAACTTCGGAGTTACACAAAAAAAAAAAATCCCTGCAACATACTTTGCTTGAGTAACGAAGGTAGGTTTTGAATCTTGTTATTATTTTTGATGGTGTAAAAGTCATATTTGCATATCTGAATAACCCGATTTTGACATCTCATCTAAAGCCTTTTCCTGACATAACTTAAAAGCAGAGAATGCACAGTTTCTAATAATAAAAATCTTTGCTCTTTTTAAACATAGGCATATACTAGTAAAAAGAGGTTACCTGTGCATCAAATATAAAGCATAATGTTGTCTTGTTCGAATGTGTCAAAATATTCTTTAATGAGGAAAGGTATATAAAATGTACAAAGCAGGATAAACCAGCTACTAATACCTTCATTACTGTCTGTCAACAAATGACAGTCCTATCAGTAAATGAATGAGCTAGCAGGGATAAATGCACAGGTTATAGAAATAGCTTTCACAGTGATCTCTAAACACAGAAAATGCAGTTGAAAGCTTTCAAATTTCAATGCAGTCCTTTTGGCAGTAGGAATGTATGAATATGTCAGGTGTCAAAAAATGTTTTACTCTTCATATTCCATAATAAAGCTTTGTGGGTTTTTTATTTTTAATTTTAAACATCCCTTGTGAAATATCAGTGAGTTTTACCCTTTAAAATTTTGTGGCCACTAGCATTATTATGCACTGCAGAATTCAACCTACTAATTATAGTTCTAACAAGTTGATGGGGTTTTGGCCTTCCAGAATTAATGTATCTCTTTGTCTTGCTTGAGGCATAGCAGAGCTTAATACCATCAGCAAAATGCTGATCTGACCTTTGATTCCAGGAGATGATGCTGGGACACAATATTTTTGAGGCTTATTCCAATAGTAAAATTACAGTTTTAATGATGGCTCTGCAAACATATGGCAAACAGAAAACACTTCTAAAACAACATAGCTTCCATTAAACCTCTGGAATGACTAAATCCAGTAGATTGTTAAACACCAAAGTGTTTGTTGTACTTTGTTTAGTTATTTAACACCTGCCTCCCTCTAAGGTGTAATCAGCACTATTGCTAATCAGGTTGTCAAATCTTAAAGCACATATCCAGTTCTTGCAGCTTTAAAACTGTGCTGCTGCTTCTTTAAAGCTGCACCTGATGTTTACCTGAGAAGCAGTGAAAGGAGACTGTATTTCTCATAAATTAATTTATGAATATTTATACACCAGATGGTCTTTCAAGTGCTGGCCAAAATGGATGGTGTTTAAACCAGAGCAATTGAGAAAGATTGAATAAACTCATGGAAATATCCATGATGGGGTAGTACATTTTTGACTTCTAACAGCCAAATTATTTATGCATTGGGAAGCACATTCTGGAGCTTCACATTCTTGCTTGTGCATTTGATTGTGTAGTTAGCCCGTGCTTTTAAGAGCATTCTTACTGCTGTATACAACACAAGGTGAGCAAAGGCTGAAGGTATGATGATGCCATTCATATGAGTATCCATCCATAGTGTCACTCAGAAGTCAGACCATGACAATGCATACTTTGAAAGACAAAGTCTTTGAGATGTGGGCAAAGAGGGAGCAGAGAGAAGTGATAATTTACTGTAAAAGGTGCATTCCATCCTCCCCTTATTTGTGTCTGTTTTATGCACTTCAAATTAGCTACAGTACATTTATTTTGATGTATTTGCCGAAGCACTTTGTCAGTTCCCAAGTAGCATTTGCTAACAGGCTGAATTTTGGTGCCATCATCTGTTGGCCATGTACAATTGCAGCATGGGCAGATGATGATCCTGAAGTACTTCTTGTACTGCTTGTTTCACATCCAGCTTCTTTTCTTGTGCTCACACCTTATGTATTGTGCTTTTAAAAAACAAACACATACAGAAGTCTATATAGTGGAGCAGCCATTGTCTCTTGGGCTGGATGTCATATATGAATATTGGCAAAGACAAAACAGGCTTTTTACAGGGAAATAAACTGGACAGTGTGAACTCTAGAACTACATCTATAAAGCTGATTTTTACATAGCCACTTGTGTAAAAAGCTATAGGTGGTACTGATACTAGGCAGCAACAGTATGTGTTGAAGTTATTCTTCTGTTTGGAAACTTCTGCTTTGTTTCAGTCAAGAGTTTGAGTTGCATGAGTAACTCAAAAGTTTGAAAGTAGTTCATAGTGACTTAATTCTGCTCTAGAAAGTAGACCTCAAACTCCAGGTTTTTAGGGGTAAAGTATCTTGCCAGTAATGTGTGTTTTCTTCAAGATCAACTTCTGCAGAAAGATTCATTTCTTTGCTTTACCGAAGTGGTGTCTTTACATTCAGCAGATCATCAAGAGACAAGATTTAACATGATTCTTACTTGCTGGTGATAGATATATACACTCTAATAGGGCTTTCCTAGCTGTGAGGTGGTGTAGTAGTAAGAATCCTCTCTACATTTGAAGCTTAACACTAGGTGAAAAACTTCTCTCCATTTGTAGCTTCAGCCTCCATTTATTAATTTTTATCTAAATCAAACAAAAGAAATAAGTTTGAAGGTGCTGGAGAGATGTCTGGCCTAAGAGTTGCAGTTGTCAAAATGAAAAATGAGCCTTGGCTACCTCAGGGCTATGTGCCTGACGTTTGTGGATGCAAGTCATTGTCCAAAGACGTCTGTGTCTGAGTTGATCTTTTTCCATTAGGAAGCAGTGCAGGGAACTGCTGACATGATCTCACCCTGAGGTAGATGTTTCTAACTGGCAGGCACACCTGCCTTCTAGCCGTCATCAGTAACAAGATTTTGGGGGATGCTGTGGTCTGAGTTTTGCTAAGATGGATCCCATACAATACAGCCATACTGTCACTACATTTCTGAGAAATGTCACTGAGAAACAAACTCCATCATGAATATTTACAAAAGATTGTCAACTGAATATTAGTTACTTGGAAAATCCCTGAGTAGCATACTGGAAAATGGCCCAGTTCTGAGCAGAGGGTCAGACCAGACAACTGCCAGAGTCCAGTCCACCCTCAGCTTTCTGAGGGTGTTTAAACCCAGTGTTTCTGGCTTTAAAGCAGGTACCCTTTCTCAAGGGTGAGAACCAAGGGGAAAGCTTTCTCTTGTAATGTGTGTGGGATTGCTGTGTTTGATCCTTAGCAACCAAACAGATATATAACATTTATAACTCAGTGACAGATCTGTGCTGCACAGTAAGCTGCCCAGGTGGACTCAAAACTTGTCACTGATTTTTGCACTCTCTTAATCTTCCTGTTTATTCTGCGCTTCATTAAAGTCAATCTCTGCTGGACAGACTGTCACTCAGGCTAGGCTGGTCCTGCTGTCTGCACTCTCTGGGGATCACCCTTCATCCTGATAAATGGTCTATTAGGAGAGCACGTGTCAGAGAGATACCCTTCGTGAAGCTAAATAGATTAGAGTCTCTTCCTCTGAACAGTCTCAGTGGAATGGGGTAGGCGTGATCATTAAAGTGGATTTAGAATGAGAAGATGCTATTCCTCAGGATAGAAATTACTCTGTGTTTACAAAGGTATGGATTAGTTATAGTAAATATATAAGGTGAAAACCCCCAGTGTTAGCATTTGCCACCAGAACAAATGCAGTCTGATGGTCTGGAAGTTGCTGAACTTTTTCATGGTGCCCCCTTGAGAGTTTAATAGATCCTGCCTTTCTTTGTGCTTTTGTAATACATTTCTATACCTAGTGCAATTGCCAGCATGAAGGAGCTGTACAAATTCAATATTCTTGCAGTGCAGCTTAGCAGCTGCGGGTACATTAGGACTGGTAAAATGACCAGTAAAGAGACAGGATTTCTGGTCTTACAGACATCCTATCCCCCAGCTGTGGCGTTGGGAGTAATTGCTGCTTTGTCCTTGACCCTCTAAACACATCATGGTAACAGCAAGGCCAAAAAATCCCTTGCAAAAGCAAAGGCTGCCTTTGAAATCACGTTTACAAGTGTGACTTAGTGCATGGCATCACACACCCAAATGCTTCTGGTCCATGTTCTGCTGCTGCCTTTACCTGGTGCAGGTTTCCTCAGGTGGGACTCACTGCTCAGGTTGCTCATGATTCTTTCTCTCTGGAGTCTGGGTACTGGTAGGGATAGGAAGATGAGCTCAGTTGTTGCTCTGAGGTTAGTGGATGTTTAGCAGAGGTTGCCTCTGTTTTGCAGACCCTCAGAGGCAGCTTCAAGCTCATAAAATTGGGTTTTTTTGTAATTACTTTTCATTTTTTTTCTCCTTCACTTTCATCTTCCCTTTCTCTGCATTACTAGGCGAGGGTGAAGGGAAAATGGATTCCAGGCTTTTACACACCTCTCTGTTGTAAGCAGCCTTTTCCATTGGCAGCACAAGCCTCCATGTCTCTGCTCTCGAGCTTATTCACTGCTCTGTGGATGCTTGGTGTTGCAGGGATGCCTGTGGGAAAGGAAAAGCCTGTGTAAAGAGTAGGCAGGCGAGATCGTGGTGCTTCTTTTTTGTTGCTTGAAGGAACATGCAGAAGCTCTGATTTTCACCCTTGTTGGAGCCAGTCCAACAGAAACATCTCAGTTCTCTTGGCACCAGAGTGGCAGGTCCTCATTGGTGGCATTTGCACCAAAAATGGGGAGGGAATGCTGCCAGAAAACACTCTTTTGAGAAGAGTGGCTATCACCTAGGGAGAGGATAGAAAAAGATTATGCTGAGGAAGTTAATTTTAAATTAATTAAAGGAAGAGAAGTTCAGATTTTCTAGCAGCGCATCTTCCAGAAAAAGAAATCAAATCAAATAACAAAAAAGTTATAAATGGCAAATTCACCACTAGTTTCAATGAAGGATTAAGCAAATATGTAGAGTTTTTAATAATAGCAATAAAGACCTACAAGTATCATAACAATATTCATGTTGTAAACTCATGTAATTGCTTGCAGTTATTGTTCCTAAACTGCATCTTGCTTTTTGCAACAGTAATATATTCTCTGTCTGCCTGGGAAGATTTGGTAGACAATGACTGCAATGATGGTACAAAAGTTGAAAGAGGTAATGTGGGGGAGTTCTGGAAGACTCTTTTCAGCTCTCTCTTTTGTTGTCATTTATTTAAATGCAAATCTTTCAGGGGAAAAAAAAAGTCCAAAATCTGATAAATATTCAGTAGCCTTGGTGCATTCATGAATGTGAGGCTGAGGTTATGGAAATGATGAGTCACACAGAAACTTGTCCAGGGAAACAAGGCACTTCTGTGAAAGGAAGAGCAGCCAACTTAAATTAAGCCAAGGCCTAGAGTGTGTTTTAGTGTCTTCTAATAGTGAATTTTAAAGATATACTATGTAGGAAAATAGTCACTTTGGTCATTTTTAGGCAGACCTAGGCAGCACTGCATTCAGACAGCTGTAACCAGTGCAGCCTCTTCTCCCAGGTCCAAGAAGGACAAGTGCCTGTGATGTTACTGTGAGAAAAGTAGGTGATTAGGAAGCCTGAGACCAGGTCACAGCACACAACTGGAGTCAGAATGGAGGGTGTAGAGGGTGGTGTCCAGGGATGTGGTTCTGCTGTGCTGTTTCAGGTTCTGCTTTGTGCTGGTAGAAGAGCTCTCCCCAGGCCAGGATCCTCTCCCAGGGCTGGACACAGTCTGATGCAAGCAGGTGCCAAAGCTCATTTTCCCTTTCTGTTCCTCGGTGAATCAGTGTTTGTACACTGTGACTTTGTCTGCCTGGGCAGCTTGCCCCAAAACGTGGCCTGGGGAGACCCTTCTTTTCCTCTGTCAGTCCTGAAGAGGGGTATGAGAGACAGCTCCTCCACCTGAACAACGTTATGGAATGCTATGACTATGTTAATTCTCTAATTTATTAAGGTTAAAACTTACTTGACCTATTTAAAAAATGTTGCTGTTTCCAGGGTATCAACAATTTTAAAGGTACCTGAAAGAGACCTGCAGAATAGCTAGGGTGTGTGTCATGAATGTCATGTTATTTCATGGCTTTACATTTAAGCATCTTAATTACCACATCTCATTACACTTGGATGATTACCAACTAGAATAGGTTTAAAACTTTGTGTAAATGAAATCTGCAGAGCATAACGGGAATTCACAGGGAACATCTTTTGTTTGTAGGTAGAGATGACACAAAAATATGTGGTTTGGTATTTGTTGTGTACTGGTATTGTTATTCTTGTCTATTCGTTATGTTTCTGCTATAGTTCATTTTGAGTTCATTACAGAGCTTTGCCTTACAGTATGATATGACTAAGCTTATGTTTAGCATTATTATTATATAATTTGCTTGTAAGCTCTGCCTATTTTATTGCTGAACTATACATTTTTAGCAATATTATTTAGAAAATAAATGTCAGCAAATGTCTATGATTTTTCTCAGGGTTTACTCAGATCAATTTAAACTGTTCAAATCTTAAATAAAGTAAAATACAGCTTAGTAGAGCCTATAAATGTAACATTAATATTAATTTATCACTGACTAGGACTGGCCAGAAAATTACTATTAAGGGTTTCCATACATTTTGGGATGAAAATCATATCTTTTATTCATGGCTCCTGGAGGAAAAAAGAACAAATTCTCTATCTGATGCAGCTGAGGGCATGGAAGATGGATCTTCTATATCCAAAACCACTGGCTATTTTATTTAAGATCTGTCTCACTTTATAGTCTACACTTTCACATCCCACTTTGAAGGCACATTTTGATTATTATTGGTTAGCTGTTTTCTTACTTTCAGTTGAGTACAAACTGCTACAGGAACTCAGGCTTCTGTTCTCAAGCTGAAGGTGTCCAGAGAAGGATTTGCACAGGGAGACTCCTTTCTACACCTTAGGTCTGGCCTGGCTGGACACCTTTCCCATCCTAGGCTGTGTGCAGAGTGACAAAACGCTTTGCCATGACTTGCTAAGCCAGCCTGGGAGCCAGGCAAGGTGGGCGTTTGCTGCCTGGAAGGCAAAGACAGTAAGTTTTTCAAATACTGAATAGCAAAATACTGAAATTCAGAAGAAGAACCTCTTCCCCCCCCCAAGAAATTAAATAAAAATGTATAGTCCTTCAGGAAACTATCATGCATCGCATAACAAGTATGTAAGAATGAATTGTTCCTTTCAAGTCAGTTTTAAAAAGAGGAAAATACTTAGAAAGTGAATCTTGCAGTCTAGATAAAAGCAATTTTGTTTTATGCTGCTGCCAGTGAAGAATCCTGCTGCAGTGGTAACTTGAAAGTCAACATGAATTATTTACATTAATTATTTAGAAGACAAAGGATAAAAATAATTGAATATTAAACCAGAATTAATCCACTGTATAAGCACTAAGGAATGTGTATGTGTTCCTAGCAAATTGATTGTGATATCCATTTGGAATCTCAGTTTACATACATGAAGAAGGTGTAAGTGAATGTTTCATCATCTAATTGTAAATACATTTTAACTCAAATGCATGAACTAACTGTTAAGGATCGAGTAATTTAAATTATAATATCTACAGTATATAAAAACAGACATGTCTGGCCAGATGGTGTGAGAATAAGGAGTGACTGGATTTCAAATAAGTAACAAGCAACTAGAAATTATGTGCTGTGGGATTCACCTGACCACCACACATTAAAACAACCTGCAAAGAAGAGATGAGGCAATTTAAGAGAAAGGTTTCTATGTTGGAGGAGCAATGAAAAATCTCATTTAACAGAGATACTGGGTTAGTCATACTTTTTGCTGCTTCTGTCAGCAGAAATCAGATCTCAACAGAGCTCTTGGATCCTGGAGAAACCTGATGAGAGATGTCATTCCAAACCCACTGACAGAGAAGGAAGAGGAGTAATAGTACTCACATGTAAATGAAGTGAGGCAAGCCCTGGAAAATGCTTCACAACAAGAGGAAAAAATGAGGAATTAGGAGTGCTTGAAAGAGTACTTTGTAGTACAAACACCTGTGGGATGGGAAGAAAATACTAAACAGGTAATGGAGATCAGAGATGGTAGAGGTAATTCCTCTGAAAATACTACCATGAGGTTCTTGAACCACAGTTGTATCTCTAGTAAACATCTGAATAGATAAGGAGTCAGGAAATGGTTATTTATAAGCTAAAGCAAAAAGTCCATGGGTACTGCTTTCAAACATACATACTATCTGAAGGGCAAGCCTGTGTAAAATGTTTTCCAAATGAACTTGGTTAAAATTTCAGAAGTATGGGTGGTTGGGAATGAATTTCCAGCATATCAGACAATAGAGGAAAAGTAGAAACTGCTCATCTTAATATATCTTGTAAAATTCTACAAGTCACCCAGTTTCAGGTTGTGTGCCCTTATTAAAGCCCCAAGCATGTTTCTGGACTACAGTAAAAGTGGTTCAACAGTGGTGTTTATCTGTTAGTTCAGCACAGTGATCACTGATTCTTGTGTGAGTGACAGAAAGGTTAAGTTAGAGATCTCCTGAGGAAGGACTTTGTTAGCCATAGGGGACAAAAGGAGGAAAAAAAAAAGGACTGACAAAGGTTGTATACAAAGAAGCCTTTAATGAAGATTTGCCATAAGGCAAGACAATAGTTCTTGAGTGTTATGAATTGCAGAAACTGCATGAACACATTATATTTTAAACACTTAATCTGTTTTACAAACTATGTACATTCTTCTGCTAAATAAGATGAATTGGGATTCAAGAAGCAGCACATCCTGACAAATCTTCTCCTGAAGGCATCCATTAATATAAATCAACAGTAGCAATTTTGTTTGATCATTTATTTGCAAGAATCATTAAGGTTTATTAGCATAATTATTCCCTGTGGGACTTCATGTCACATAAATGAAAAATGGCATTATCAATATTTAAAAGATAAGTATGTAATGTTCAGAGTACTTAAACAGTACTCTGCAGGTGGTGTCCAGCTGTAGCAAATTAGATAAAGTTTGATTTCTGAATTCTAGAGCTATAACTAGGGACAAAACTAGGTTCCTTATTGTGCAAGGTGTAAGCACACAGACAACTCTGTAATAATAACTCTGTAGTTATTCATTACTGTACGTGTGTGGAACACTGTTTTCTGATTTCAAGAAAACAACCTGATTTAAGATACCACGGGGGAAGCGAATGTCGCTCACTGATGGAAATCCTTCTATAATCTTATTTTTAGGAGTTCTATATTATGATCTCAAATTTTCTCAGTGAAACAAGACAGCTTTCTCCCTCATCTCAGTGGAGACATGGAGAGAGGCCCTGCTTTCCTGCAGGAGCTCTGGAACCAAAATCAGCTGGTGCCTCTGTACCAACTGTACATCTTGGAACTACCATTGAGCTTGGCTTACAGCCTGTGGGTAACGCTGTGGTGGGAGCATTTCACTGACAGAAATCTGTGAGCTTTGTCTGGCCCACAGCAATGCAGAGCTAATTCACCGCTTCACTGAGGAATTTTTGTTGGAGCACAAAATTGCTGTTTTAGCAGCAGCAAAATCAGTAACCACTGTGTTCTCTTCTCCTCTCTAAAAGCTCTTGAATAAAACATCAGTGATTTTACTAAACATGCCCCAGGACTCCTCCAGACACATCCTTGTGTGGGGCAGGGAAGCAGAGCCTCCACCAGCCTGGGGCTCATCACAACACTCTGCCAAGGCTGCTGGGCAGGAGGAGATGCCAGCATAAGAGATGGATGCAGGCAGCAGAATGACTTTCACCTTGCTCTCAGCCCTTTCTGGGACTGATGTTTGTTTTCTGTTATTGCCCTTCAGTTGCCCTTTCTGTTGGTTGGCTTGAGGTTATGGCTACAGATTAATTTGTTTAATACTCTGTTGCTGGCAGCAGACATTTTTTTTCTTAGTATTCTGCTCTTTGCTAAGCTCCCCTTTGGAGCTCCTCAGCTTTTTAATTATTCACAAAAGCTGAACTGAACTCTTTGGAATTAATTGTGTTTGGTGGTGTGTTACAGGATTGAAAGGGGTTCTGCCTACTTCTAAGTACATTTCCTGGTGCTTTCAAGTCTGCACTCAAGTTAGAAGACATGGCCACACCTGGACTTGGTGCTTCCCAGGGAGTGGGCAGTCCCCAGGAACCATCTCACCCTTTTGCTCAGTGTATACTCTTTTATGGGTGCTGCTATAGGAAGAGTAGTAAAGCTTATTTTCAGTATGTTATTCACCCTTGGAAATTATGAATCTTCAGTCCAGAGGTTAATGTTCTGATGGCATTGCATACAAAATACTGAAAAGGAAGCCATGTTCACTACTTAATGACAGCCAAATCAGCTGGGGAGATGATCACTGGGTGAAGGCCATGACTGGTTTTAGTTTTCCCTCTGCCCATTCAGTTGGGCACTTTGGTAGATGAGCTTGCAGGCTGGTTACTCAAATAGTTCTAAACCCCTCACAGAAGAGACAAGGATAGGCTAAAATAGAAAAAAAATCTAATCTTTCATTTCAAACGAAAAGCTACAAGTGAAGCTTGTTATCTTGAAGGACACTTCTTGACAAATACTTGTATAAGAGATCCCATGTCAAAATCTCAGTAAATAGATGCTTTTTAAACTTTTTACAAACAGAACTTTCATACTCATAAACCTTTAGATTCTCTTCTAAAAATAATTTCCATTCATTTTCCTGAGTAAGGACTCAGTCCTTTGGCTTGAACTTAGGATATCTGGTCTCTTCCATTGGTTTTTTTTTATGATAGGTAAGGGATAAAGGTCTTGCTGCAAAAAACAGAAGTGTCATTATAGCAGTTTTACAACATTCTTTGAAGAAGAACTATATTTGCTGTCCCTGGATCAGGTATTTAAAAAAAAATTCATAGAGGTGAAGCAGAAAGCCTGATATTCTCAGCAGAAAGCACTTGTGTGTTCCTCTCAGAAAACTGAGTCCTACAGCTAAATACTTATTAAACCCACATTTGTGTAATCAGAAACAGATGTATTTTTGTTTAACACATTTGAAGCACTGAGTATTTTTGTTCCTTGTAATATTTTAGTTTAGAGTTCATAATGTCATGAGTAAAAGATTGCTTTTGCCTACTGCTGCTATGGGGCATATTTTCCCTTCTACTGCAGGATAATTAAAAAAGAAAAAATTAGTGCTAAGCCTTTGTTGACAGTGATAGCCCCTTAGCTGCTAAATCTGCTGTCCCATCCATCACTAATCTCAAGCAAAGCAAGCATTAGTTTCTCTGTGACTTATCTAGGTCCTTAGGAGATCAATAGCACAGCTCAGATGTTTCAGTCTCTTGCCTGTTAATTCACATTTATCTTTTCATCCAAAGACGGTAAATTACCTCACAGAGAAGCTGTGTTATCCCCAATAGTGGTTTATAATGTTGCAAAGTCAGCATGACCCACATATCTTATCTCAGCTGGAATGCATTTGTCACTGTCTCATGTTATGATCATCTGGTAAAATGCCCTAGAAAAGAGGTAAACCTGCAAAATGGCTTCACTGTTTTCATTTAATGACCTTTCCTGTTATGTGTTCCTATATCACCTTCAACTGAATCTGCTAAATAAGGGGAACTTACTTTTTCCCTTTAATGCTCCATTTCATCGTTTTTACCATTAGCACTTCTCAGCATCTTCACTTTGCTGTCAGGAGGTCATCAGTGGGTGCTGATACTGAGTTTAAGAACTGACTCATTTACTAAGAAGCTGTGTTAATACTGAGAAAGGACTACTGAGTTTAAGTCTACATTTGTACAGTTGGCTGCTGATTACCTAAAAGCTTTTCAGGCTCTAGGAGGGTTTAATGCTCTTAGAAAAAAAGAAATGAGAATAAGGTCACTGACCTATAGCTGTAACCGGGCTGCTGCAAGAAGAAATCCTCTATGCAACAGGAGTTTGATAGCAGTTATGCAGCTGGGACTCGTTCCTTTCCATACTACAGGAAGGCAGATATTTCATTATCTGTTATTCTAAAAACTCTATAATGGAAAGAAAACTTAAATATAAACACACTGATTTCTAAGAAGTCTGACACAGCTGGTTGCTGAAATAGTGCATTTTTCTTCTCCTTCTTTAAAAGAGCAGAGCAGCTCTGCCCGGACTGAACTCTGCTCTACAGTGTCAAATTCTTAGGACTTTGAGAAATTAATCAGTACCATCAAGGAGCTCTGCTTTTTGACATGAGGAGAAGGTAGGTCTGTTTTCAGCTCAGTGCTCGATTTCTTCCCAAATAAGAAGGTGTGAGGGAGGCTCCAGGGAGCAGTGACTTGCTGTGACTGCAGAGCAGCAGCAAAACCAGGTGCTTCCCTCTCAGGTGGAGGAGGAGCACCCGACTGAGATGACCTTGATGAGGAGGAGAACAGGATGTGCCAAGAGGGCCTGGCACAGAAATGCTTGGCCAGGTGCGGGTGAGCAGAGAACCAAGAGGGAGGTGCAGTCAGAGCATGGGGGCTGGAGAGCAGCAGTGGTTACAAACTGAGCTTCTGGCTGGATGTAAAGGGAGGGAACAAAAAAATTAAGATACCCAAGCTTTAGGACAGCAGCCTGCATTTCCTGGCGATGGTCTCAAGAGATGAAACCAGCAGTTGTGTCTAAGCTGAGAGAAACAATTGTTTTCTATCTCTTACATATTCCGTTTAATGGAAGAACAAGGCAAGGGTATGTTGGGTGTTTCTGTGGAGTTTCTGGGTTATTATCACCTCCTTGTTCTCTATATGGAGTAACTATGTGCTGGAAGGTTACTTACCTTCCTCTGGAAATCTGCAGGCACAGTTTACTGAGCTGTCCCTGTGGCTTAATTTATGTTGGGGAAAACAATCAGGCCACTAAAGGTAAGATTCTGAGCACAAATTGCTATAAGATATGGAGGGCACAAGAATTCTCTGGTTGCATTTTTTTTTCTTCCTTGTATTTTAAGCACACTTCAGCAAATGTATGAGACGTAAAAGAACAGTAAAGGCTCCAAGGACTGGAAACCTCAAAATATTTTTTCCATCGGGAATCTTCCAGGTTATTAGTCCTGTGTTCTGTCTCTTCTGTGAAAGATACACTGCTAACAAATACTTTACATGCAAATACAAGCCACCTTTTAATTTTAAAAATAACTTTGTGAACTGTTCCATTGGTCTCTGGTATATATTTTGCTCAAGGATTTTTACTCCCATTTTTCTGTCTGAGTGCTGTGGTGGCCTGGAGACTGACTCAAGGGATGTTTGTGCTCTCCTTTTAGAGGGTTGCTATTCCAAAAGGAAGATGTCATGTGAAAAAAAGATGACATTTTACATCTCAAGGTTATTTGCTCTTATCTCCTGAAGTGAAGGGTAGGGATTTAATTTTGTTCTTTTGTTTGGTAAGAAAGAAAATTCTGTTTATTTCCGGTGAGGCACATAGGTGTTTACTCAGGAGGTGGGACAGCAAAAATATCTTTGGCATCTTTATCCCCCCAGTCCTGCCACCTCCAAACCTTGAGCACTCAAAGTCACTGCTGTGCCAGAGTAGTTAAAAGATTCCTTCTTTCTAAGTCAATGCCTTGGAATCCTTGGGGGATTGGGGGTGGTTGACATTTACTTGTTTCCTTGCCTAATGTTGAAACACTTTTCTCATTAAAGAGACAGAGAATAACCAAAGCTTCAGAATGAAAGAATTCCACCAATTTGGTAAAATGTATAAAAGATTTCAAATAACTGTTCTCAGCCCAAGAAGATGTAGAAAGATCTATAGACAACACTGTATCAGTAGAAACAATCAGACTTGTTATCTAATTCTCAGAGGTGCTCTTCTCTTAAGCTTTATTAATTTTAATTAATTTTATAAAGTAGGTGGCAATAATGAATTTGAAATACTGTTTTAAATAAGCTTAAATGTCTTTAGTTTTACTCAACTATGTGGAAAAGAACACTAGGGTGAGGAAAGTGGGTGGGGAGAGTTTGGGGAGTTGGGTGCCACCACGTTGATTTCCTTCCTGGAGCAGAGTCAGTCCAGAAAAACTGTAGGGAGCAGTTGTGCTCTGTGTAAGGAATATTGAGGGCTACATTTCCTTAAATAAAGCATACACTGTACTAAGTAAGTACCAGAATTATGGTTCATTACCTGGCTGTTGTGTTCTGCCCTGTGCCTGTTATCTCCCATAGCTGCTGGAGATTCATCGTCATCGCTGCAAAGGAGACAAATTCTTAATTAAACGCTGCCCCCTGGGGTTTGTGTTTAG
>QUSF01000015.1:5017906-5073757 GCA_003676055.1 Chloebia gouldiae
GGAGAGGCACCGTGAGGGGAGCGAGACCGGGGCGGCATGGGGAGAGGGACCGTGAGGGGAGCGAGACCGTGAGGGGAGCGAGACCGGGGCGGCATGGGGAGCGGGACGGTGACGGGCGAGGGCCCGGGGGAGGAGCGGGGCCGTGACGGGGGCGGCAGGGAGCGGCTCCCCGCGGCTGTCCTGCGCCACCGCCTCGCCCCTGTGGCCCGCAGGCGTCCGAGGAGCGGGAGTGGGGCAGGCGGACGGCGCGGCTGCGGGCCGAGCTGGAGCGGGAGCGGCGGCTGGATGAGGCGCTGCGCGCGGTAAGAGCTGCGGGGGTGGTCGCGCCCAGGGAGGGGGAATGCTGAGGAGAAGAGTTCGCCTGGCTTCACCTTTGGCTGTCAAAAGTTTTTCCCACTAACAATCATTTACTGACTTGTAAAGTCTTGCTTGACTCCAGTCTCCTTGCCTTCTCCCAAACGTGCTCGTGCGGGAGTGGTACGGAAATTGTTTGTTCTCATCAGGCAGAAGAGAACAGAAAGCAAAGAGCTCTGCAGCTGGAGCGAGAGCAAAAGCTGGCGGCTGAGCTGGCGAGGCAGCACCTCGAGAAAATTAAAGATGAGAAGATCAGGCAACAAGTCAGAGCAAACAGGTAATTTGGAAATTTCCCAGCTGTATCAAATTGACTGCTCCTGTTATCATATTTGGAAAAGCTGTAGCAGGAGTGGAGACGACTCAGACATAGAAGGAAAGGTTACTTTGAGATCAAAGTATGATAATAAGTTGATTTTAAAAAAAATTGTCAATAGAAAAGGTTGATCCACAAAATTTTCATTTTGTATGTGTATGTACAATTTGGCATATCTGTGAGCATACATGTGTATGTATATGTAACTGCACTTATATAGTTAGAAGTGAAGTATGCAGAACTGTTGATAGCACATGTAGAAATATAGGTAATTCTTATTTTTAAATGGATTTTTTTCTTTTTCTGCTCTTTAACTAGAGCAATATTTTTTCTTCAGGGTTGCCCCAATGAAAAATACTGTGTTTAAATACTGATGGAAACTTAATTTCTTCTCCTAGATACCAACCCCCTTGTAATAAGATAATTTTTCTTTTTCCCCTCCAGTCTTGAACTTCGAGAGTTAGAAAGAAAACTGAAATCTGCTTATATGAATAAAGAACGAGCTGCACAGATTGCTGAAAAAAAAGCTATATACAATGAGAAAATGGTAATTAGTGCATCCCAGCACCTGAGTCCCATAACTCTGTATGGATTATGTAGAAGATCTTTCCTTTGACCTTTTTTATCTAAAGTATTGTTCAAGCATTCAGTGTTATTGAAAATAAATTTTGTGTTATGAAGGATTAATTAACCAGTAAGAAATAGCTATAAGAAAAAGGTTTACTAAGCCATTGCAATTGAAGGAGTAGTGATTGAATTAGCTGTATGACTGGTTGTAGTTGTTATTTTACTGGTTTTGTAGTATTTATCCAAGTCAGAACTTTGATACCCTTTGTACAGTAAGTGTTTACAGTGGTGAATCCTTACCTCAGAGTCTGGTTGTTGAAAACAATGTTACTCTTTCCAAACAGTGATCTGGGTAACTTCAGAAGACTTGCAAATTTATATTTATCTATAGAAAGATATTGGTGATCAGGCAGATGATTCTGATGATGTTAATGCTTTATACTGGGCTCAGTGCAGGCAGTTTCTGTACAGCAATGTGTTGAGGGTGTTCTCTGTAGCCCAGACTCATTCCAGTCATTGTGCTGATGTGAGTGAGTCCCACCTATGCTCAAATGCTCAATACTTTGTTCTTTAAGTATTTTTAGTGCACCACAAGTTGGTCAGATCTTGTGAGTGCCCTTCAAGGGTTCTACTGACTGGATTAAGCTATTAAGCATGTTAAGGCTCTATATTTATAGATTGAGGTGGATGACTTTCATTTCTAGTAATCCTGCATAATTCATTTCCAGACTGTGCATTTTTTTCATTACAAGCTGTAGCAGTGAGAGTGAAAAGGAATTTTGCATTGCCTTTTTTCCCCTAGAAATGGGAGGATGAAGTAGCCCAAGAGATGAAGGAAGAGTACGACAGGTATCTGAAAGAAGAAATGTCTGCAGAACTGAGGCGAAACCAGGAGAAGAAAATGTACCATCAAGAACTGGACAAACAGGTTGAGGAACAGGAGAAGAAGAAGCAAGAGGCTTATGAAGAGTTTCTAAGAGAGAAACACATGATTGATGAAATTGTAAAAAAGATCTATGAAGAAGACCAAATGTTAGTTACTTTGAATTTTTTATTATTTATTAATTTAAAACAAAGCAACTCATATCATTCTGCACAGAAAGCTAATTTGTATGCACCTATTCCATATACACTAAGGCCCATTTTAGTTTCCCTTGGTCACGTTTTAGTAACAAGAGACTGACTTGCATGAATGTTCCTATTGAAACCTTAAAATGTCCCAGTCACTCTCGTGTCCTTGTTCCCCAAATATGAAATCCAGCTTATTTGCAGGACAGCTTCTGGTGACCCCATCACTTTGGACACAACAGCATATTACACATTTCTGCCTCTCCTTGTGTCCCTGCCTTGCCACCAGATGCTTTGCTTTCATGTCTTAGGAACAGGGCAGGAAGTTTCTGAGGGCAAGGTCTTGTGTCTGGGGGGGGGAGAGTTTAATGTAAATAAAAAATTTAAGGGTTGTGGTGTTATTGGGCTTTCTTTTCTTCTTTCTCTTTGATGGGGTGTGAATAAAATGCAGCAGCAGTGTGTACTTTGGTGTACAGTCTGCTTTCCAGAAAGGTGTTAGACATGAGATTCCCTTCTTAGGGCAGTTTATTACAAAGTGTTTTCAATTTAGCTATCTAGTTTCTAGCTGAATGGTTAAAGAGAGTAATTTAAATCTTAGTCTCAGGAATATGTTGTTAATGGTGAGCATCTGGTTAAATGTTACTCTGCAATATGTTAAATAATTATTTGAACAGTTTTTTTGTATCTTCTACAGGGAAAAACAACGGAAGTTAGATAAAATAAGAGAAACTCAGACATATATTGAAGAGTTTATAAAAGAACAAGCTATCTGGAGGAAAAGGAAACAGGAAGAGATGGAAGAAGAAAATAGGAAAATTATGGAGTTTGCCAACATGCAACAACAGCGAGAAGATAGTTGGATGGCTAAAGTTCGAGACATTGAGGAGAAAAAACAGAGAATTCAAAACATGGTATCAAAAATTGAAATTGTAGAAAAAATTGTTCTGTGTTTTTGTTTCTTTTAGAAACCTTTCCTTCTTGTAATAGGTTGCCAAGACCATGGAAAGAGAAGAACAGAGGCGTAAAGAATGGGAACAAATCCGCCAAGATCTGTATCTGGAAGAACAAGAAGAGATGGAAAGGAGGAAGGAGATGGTAAGTGCTGGCAGGTACATGAAGGGTTTTTTTTTTCCACACTTTGGATTTCTAAGTCTGCAGTGTTGTTTGTGACTTTGGGGTTTCCTGTTATGTTCTAGCACAAAGTACTTATTTTCAACTCTATTTTCTAAATGTTCTCAGTCAGGCAGTTTATAGATTAGCTTAGGTTTTGGAGGGAAAATTTTGTACTTTGAGTTTCCTTTTCTGTTCCTAATGTATATAATTTCAACCAGAAAGGCAAATGAAGATTTTGAATACCTCTTATGGCCTCACTTATACATTTATTTATCTTGTGAAGGAGAATATCAGTAACTTTCAAGCTTAGATTTGAGCTAAGCAGTTTAATTAACTGCTTTTTTTCTGCGTGTCTATTTCCTATAGGCCTGGACACACTCCGCCTTACCTTGCTGTGGGTGACAAAATGTAACACAGGTTGAGATTCCAAACACTGCTATTTTTAGAGTGTTGTTCAGGATGACTATCTTGTTGATTTCCTTCATCATAGTGTGAAAAAAATCCCCTTTGGTTTTGGACTTAATTTTGAGAATCTTGTGACATTTGCCAAGCTGATTAGTACTGGAGAACACTGTCAGATATGGAATGTTTGCTCCAGTTAGTTATGCTAGAAGTTAAGAGCTACAGTAAATTTATTCCAAGATAAATGGAGTAGATTGGCTGCTGCTGCTGAGAATTTTTCAAATTATTTTCACTAATACTGCATTTTACTACATTTCCTTTATAGGCAGAAATTGAAAAGAGAATAAGGCAGCGCCTGGACTTACAGCAAACATATGAAAAGCAACTTGCTCTAAAGGCAGCAGCACACCAAGCTATGAGAGAAGAGGAGGAAGCTCTCCGGCAGCGGATTTTGGCCAAGCTGGCCGAGGAAGATCGCATTGAGCAGCTGAACGCGCAGAAACGGAGAATGAAGCAGCTCGAACACAAAATGGCCGTGGAAAAAATTCTTGAGGACCGTCGCAAACAGTGTATTGCAGAAAAAGTAAGGGTTTCACATGCACCTTTGTTTGAGCACAGTGTTTAATATGGGAATACTTGTGCTATCCTAAGGAACAATGCTGGTGTTGGTAGGCAAAGGTGATAGGAATTGCAGAGAATAGCAGGGGGAACCAGGACTTTATTTTGGTTTCTAGCAAGAAAAAAGTATTTTTAGAGCTAACGTTTTTTGTAGTTCAGGAGGGTGGGGTCACAACATTCCTGCCCTCCTGTGTAGCTGTGTACTGCAAATACCTCTTCAGAACCCATGAGATCAGCAACACAACTGCTGTCCAGTTCCACATCCCTGGTCAGCTGCACTGATGATGACACGTGAGGAAGGGAAGGCCTAGCCTTGCTTTGAAGTTAAGTCTCTTTTGTTGAGATTGGAGGAAGAAAAGGTGAAAACTGAAAGGAAGACATGGAATCCCATACTGCTGTTTTCAGACCTGCATATAGGATATAAATCACCTGTGTAACGTGAATTGCAATTTCCAGTCATCAGTGTGAGAATTCAGACCTGTTGTTCCTTTTCTTGGATTAGAGCAGTAGGGCTGGAACAGACTAACTCATCTGACAGCCAGAAAGCCACCAGAACTGAACATTGCCTGCCTTCAAAAGGGCTTCTGACACCAAACACTTGGATAGCAGACTCACCTCATGACCTGCAATTCAGTTTTCTCTTTTGTGTGAGATTTTCCAATTGCCAGACAGGTATTGTTTGAACAATACTTTGTGGGGTTTTCCATACACTTTTCCATCCTTCTCAAGAGAATTTCCTGTGACTGGGAATGAATAAGTGGAAGTTCAAAATTTACTCAGCTAAAATTTTTTCTCTGTATGCTGTTGTGGAGAGTGGTGGAAACAAATGTTCACTGAGCTGAAACAGATCTTAGGAAAACTCATTAAAACTTGTTTATTGTAGGAGCGTGAACTTGAAGAAAGAGAGCTAGAGAAGAGAAGACAAGAAAGTATCCGTGCAATTATTGAAGAGGAGAGACAGAAACTCTTGAAAGAGCATGCATGGAAATTGCTGGGTTATCTTCCTCGAGTAAGTGAATTGTATTTTAAATACTTTTAATGTCTGTCCTGTAAATTGGATTTCTCCTGGATAGTTCAAGGTGAAGTTGCAGAACCGTGGCAGTTCCTGGAGTCAGTGGATGTCCTTACTGTGTCAGCTCACTGACAGCACTGCTCTTTGTGCTGAGGGGCTTTAGGCTCTCTGGCACTATTGATGCCTTGTACAGAACTCGCTGAAAGCTTTGCACATCCAGTATTTGAAATATGGAACCTGAGTTCTACAGCAGGGCTTCTCTAGCTAGAAAGGAGTCCACCACATCTTAAAACTTGTTTCCACCAAATTTCTTGGTTGGGATTTTGGCAGCAATTTCTTGCAGCTCTCTGGCTTGTCTGCCAAGTATCCCATAACTATGAACTCTGCAGCATTTACAGAAGCATTACAGAGCTTGCTCTGTTCATCCCTGTATTTTTAAAAGTTAAAAAGATAGAAACAGTTATTGCAATAGGAATAAACTATAATTTATTTTATATTGTCCTTCATAATTGCAAAGATCTCCTAATGGTACACAAATGAACTGAGAGCTGCCTTAGGGATGTAAAAATGCATTTACAGTAGAGAGGAATTATGCGGCTGGTAAAGAAATTCTGCAATACTGGAAAACGTTAAGTACAGCAGAGCTTAATTCAAATATTACTATGATAATTGGTGCAGGAATTTGTACCACTTGGAGTGCGTTCCTCTCTGATGTGGGTTTAATTAAAGGAAAACACATATTGACAAAATTTTGATAAACTTTTCTGGTTTGAATTTGCTGTTGTAGGAAGGCTTGGCAATTTCAGTGTCCAAGGCTCACACGTGTGCCATGTATAATGTTCTACTTTTCTGTTCTCTGCTTTAACACTTGTGTCTTGAGTTGGGTATTCTGCTACACCACATTACTTGACTCAAAATGGTTAAACAGCAAAGTGCTACCAAATAGGAAACTTTCCAATATAAATGCAGTTTGTAACTTTCTTCCTCTTTTTTAAATTCTGCAAGGTATGTTCTGTGGATCATACTTACTTTTAGCAGTAAAATCAATTTAGAATTGATTAGAAATTTAATTTTTGTATGAACCTTCTCTTCCCAAAAACATTGTTTTTGATTAAGTTGTCCAGCACTACTTGGTTTCCCAAGTTACTTCTTTGTATGAGTTAATTCCAACACAGGTAAAGGGCGAGACAGAGCCCCAGCCCAGCCAGGGCCTCTTTTCACTGCAATTGCTTGATTTTACTAAACCTGCCCCTGTGCTGTATTGACTCTAATCACTCCTGTGAGCAAGAGAATGCAGCTAAATGTTGTCTTTTGGCAGAAAAAAAAAGGGGCACCAATTTGTAACTCACCTGTTCAGGTTTTGTGATGGTTTACATGTTGCTTTAAAGGTAACATAGTATTATGGATACCATTATGGATACCATGTTTTCTTCCACAGAAAATTTCAAGAGAGCCATTGTAATCTCTCTGCTCTGTTTTCCCTGATGTTTCTTTCCTGTTAATGCAGGGAATACTCAAAGACGAAAACGACATTAACATGCTTGGAGAAGATTTCAGGTTGGCTTATCAGCAGAGAAGAGGTAATGAACTTTCAGAAGAGAGCTGAACCTTACACCAGCTCAGCTCCTGCTTTGCCACTAGGTGTCATCTGATTCCCAGTGAAAATTTCAATTTGCTTTTAACCGTGAGGCATTCCTTTTTAATAGCATTAACAGCCTTCATTTTAAAATCAAAGTTCTAAATGGATAAGCAGTTCGTTTTATAGAAGTGTGTGCTCCACTTGCATTTTTCACCAATAAACTGTTCTGGAGTTCTCAATTATTCTCAGTTAGTCACGTAGTAATGTTAGAAATGTTTCCTTCAGCAACGCAGCAGAAACCTAACCTAGCATGTGTATTCCAGTCTGGACTAAAGGATTCTCCTAATGCACTAGTTCTGGCAAGATGTGGCTGCACTGGCATTACACTACGACAATCCTCATTCAAATTTAGTGTGACTCATCTCTACAAGGTAGGTCTGAGGTACTTCACTGGTAGGATGTAATCGGATATGTTGTGTCATTCTGAGGTCAGAACTACTGTTTCTACCTTTCTTTCAGTGCATAAACTGACTGGTTTTGTCCCATGTCCTAACTCACTTACTCTGAGGGTTAAATCCATTGAAATAGCTGAGGTGTGGCTGAGGTTCATGTAAGCAGCACAGGCTTGTATTGCTCCTATTCATTATTGTACACACAGTAGGCTCAGCTCATCTACCCTGAATCTGTTTTCTAGTTATTGATTACAATGATGAATAATTAAATTTTTATGGATGTGATGCTTGTAGAGCAGCTGTGAATATGGAGTCATTGCTCCTGCCTGTAACCCAAAGAAGCAGCTGATGGCCAGGGAAAGATTTCATACTTCCACCTTGACTGAAGGAACAGTTTTACACAATACAGGTCCATGGGACTGTGGAGTCTGTCTGGGCAATGAGGGGCAAGTCTCATGTGTGGTTATGCCAGCCAGGGGCGCTAAGATGTAATTGCTAGAACAAGTTATGGTCATTCCTATAAAAGAGCTGTTGGTGCTTAAATTAGATGCCAGACCAGCTAGCTTTGAGGGGAGATCTGTTACAGAGAGCAGACAAGGCCAATTTTCCAACCACGTGTTTTAAAAAGGACATGACATTTTCTTCTCAACTGGATCACTGCTTAGTTTATTTCTGTTGCAACAAGGAATTTTCTGAGATTAAATCCTGACTTCTTTGGACTGAATATGACCATAGGTAAGGTACAGTTTTAAATGCTAGAACAGAGCAATCTGATAACAAAGTTCACTTGTTGGAATATTCCTTGCATGGTCTGTGCTTCTCTGCTTCTTTCAGAATGGGCAGTTTGGCCTGACAATGAAGTAGAAATTTGTGTTTCATATGACATTACAACACAAGCTATCAGGCTTACAAAAGTTTAACTATTTTAACTTGAGAAAAATCAACAAAATCAATTTAGTGGGATAAACAATTATTAACTATTAACAAGGAGTCATATACAGTCTCAAAATAATGTACCATCTGACAATAGGAGTTATTTAATGGGATCAATGATTTCCCCATTCAAGAGCTTTCATGAATTCCTCTTCGGTAAAAGAAAGCATCTTGGCAGCTTCAATGTGCATCTAAAAAAAAAAAAAAAGTGAGCAGAAGGTAAAATAGTGTGAATGACCAATACAAAATCCTGGCTAACTGGGATACTGTATAGGTTTTAATAAAGCACAGAAATTCCTGAAAATCTGACAACTCTTGTGACTTCTGAAGAACATATGTAAGAAAACTGGTCCACATTCTTTCAAGCTGATCAATATACAATTTAACATTAAAGCTGCTACAAAGCAAATCTCATCCTACTCCTGATATTTAATGTATTTGGGGAATTTTTCCATCTATCATTCTTCAGGCTCTGTCTGCTCTGTGCATATGAACCTGCCAAACAAATACTACACAAACAGCCTAAATCAGGTTTTTCTAATTCATTCAACAAAAGGCCTGTTTGAAGGAGACTTGAAGTCCTTCCACTGATTGTGAATACTGAGCATATGTGGGCTTTAGCTGCCCTTCCCCAGTGCCTTCTGCCAGAAGCTGCAAGGGGCAGGGTTAGCCCCAGTCTCTTCCATGTTCCTCCAGTCACAATCCCTTCAGAAAGGACAACTCACAGCATCCTTCTTCTGTAACACTTCTTGTGAGAAAAGGTAAGTGGTTTTCTCTCATATCTGCAGTTCTGATACAGCATTTGTAATTGCTTAAAAATGTATTTAATGCAGTTTGTGACATTTGTCTGAGACCAGACATTTGTCTGACTGACCACCAGTCAAACAGAAATGCTGCTCTGTGACATGCATTTCAGTAAATTCATGTTCAGAGGACAATGAGCTACCTCATCTAGAAGAATGTATTTTGAGTGAATGCTGTGTTGTTTTCATTCTCAAAATAAAACTGCAGAGCTAGAAGGGCCAGCCAAAGGCTAAGCTAGCACAGTTTCTTTTAGGTGAATCCCCAAGATCTCTGCGTCCTGTTGCTGCCAGAAAAATTCTCTTGCACTGGACATACATAAGCAGCCCCACTTCCTCTTGTTGCACTTACCTGTCCTCCTTTGCCCTGTGTTGGGGAGGTATTCCAGATTCAAGAGTGTAGTTTCATATTGCAATTCCCAGTTCTTAGGCTCAGGGTGCAAAATACACAACTTAAGTTGCCACTTCATACAGAACTATTCTTCCTCTTGGGGCTCAACAGCTTCAGAAGTGTTTACTGAATGTCTGGTGATCACTGAGTACTCAAAGGGTAAATAAAATGTTCTACTTTTTTATCTCTAAGGCTGGCCCTTCTTAAAGAGGATTCTGCTCAAGAAGCCACCATACATTGCTTGCTTTAGCTGTCTTACAGCTCTGGTTTGAGAGTGCAAGAAGTGCATTGACTCCATCTCAAAATGAATCCCATAAGATTCAGCAGAGTAAGCAATTGGAGGTGGTCCACTCTGGTGTTAAGGTCCTGTCCAGGCCACAGCCCTATATGTCTCATGCAGCCTCAGAAAGAAAACTAATGGAAATGACTGCACACATCCCAAGTATTTTAAGTGAGAAGTGTGATGGAACTAGTAAGTAGAAAATCATTTGATTTGGGCAATATCTCTTAGTATATATTCCTCTCATTTTAATTTCCTTCCATGTAAACTCACAGTTTTCAGGATTACTTTACTGGACAATGCATTTAGCTAGAGGTAGTTAACTGAAATACACCCATGTTCTATTCCTTACCTTTTGTCTCTTCAAAATATCAATTAGCTTTAACTGCTTTTTAAAACCTGTAATTAGTTCTCCTTTTTGTTTCTGCAGTTTCTTGTTTTCTGTTTTTAATTCTTCGATCATTTTGAGTTCTTGGTTAGCTACATCCTACCAAGGGAAGAAAAGGAAAAATGTATTAATTATGAAAATGGTACTTTAACCAATGAAACCTGGCATTACATAAGAAAATGACAAACAGTAGCCACACATGACACTTCTGAAAAGAAACAGGACTAATCAAAATACTCCCACATTAAATCTTAAAAAAGAAAAGAAAATCTTGGCAATACGAGCTGTGGTTTGCCATTGTATGTGTTAGGTGTGTATGTGTACTTCTCCCTATTTCTAAACATGTCTCATTTTCACACAAATGAGGAAAATCAGGAAGGCTTTAACTTCATTCTGCACATTTCTTCTTCCTGCAGAGGTTGCAGTAGTATCCTCTAAGGTAACTTATAGAGGCATTTTGTGACTTGCTCCAAGTTAATTCTGGGGCTGCCTCTAAGAGATATGAAGCTTCCAAAGCCCATCAAGTTTTTTGTCTCAATTTAGCATTACTGAGTGATTACAGACTGGAAATTGCTTTCCTAAGCCATAGTACCTTGTTGCTTTGCTTCAGTTTATTCAGCTCTACTTTATACTTCTCCACTTCTTCCAAGGCCCTGTTTAAACGAACCTCTGTTGCATTCTGAGTGGCTGCAGCCTGCTTTTGGGCACGCTTTAGACTCTCCAATTCCTATTTAAGAAGCAAAGGACAAACCCAATAAAAACATCATGAATAATGCTGTTCTAATGAATTCTGTGTCAACAACACACAAAAAGGCTCCCCCTTGAAAGCTGAAGAGTCTGTGAACTTCTTTTGCCTGTATTGGAATCTGTCTCAAAGACAATTCTACCATTAAAACAACCCCTCCTCCTTTGAAATCTTGTAAAAGGATCCTTCTCATCTTTATTTTTTTTATGCTTCTCTTGGGGTAGATTGTGAAGCTGATCATGTAAGATTGAAAAACCTTGTATGATCAGTCAGAAAAAGAGAAAAAAAAAATCACTGCGTCCACTCTATGACAGACTTTGAAATGGTGGCTCATGTTCCCAGCTGCTTCTTCCCACCCGCTCCTTTCACCTCTATGCCCTAGAGATGACTACATGCAATTACCACCAAGAAGTTAAAGCAGACTACTGCAGATGTCTGAGGGTACTAACTATTTCATCTGGCAGAAAATAGTTCATCGAGTGTTAGGGCACCAATCAAAGCAGTTGTCTCTTGATTCTGCTGACAGTATTTCATAGTGCTGAAAGTGAGGAAATGAGGGAAAGAAACCAACTTGAGGAACAGACTAATAAGACTAAAGATCAGGGAATATAGAAAACATACAAAGTAAAAGAAATAAACAACTCTGGCAAAAAGAGCACATCTTGTGTTTTATGAAATAGACTTTTTCTTTAAAGTATAAAATTTTTAGTAATGGGCACAGGAAGTTTCTTTCAATCAGATCAAGGTCGAGAGGGGGCTTGCTTTTAATGAGGTGGCCCTCAGACTGCCTAGTTCCTGAGCAACTGTTCTATTTCCTCAAGTCTGCACCTGTTCTGTGGTGGTTACTCAAGACTTCCACATTATTTATCCAAGAAATACTTTTTGTCTTGTATCAAGATGATGGACTTGTGAATGAAGTCTATTACATCTTTTGTATTACGTATTTTATTATGCATTAATATGAAAAGCTTTGGAATAGTTTTTCAAGCATTTAATGACCAAAAAAAATAGTCTACATGCAATGCAATTACTTATCAGCTAATCAGATCATTTAATGAAAGAATTCTAAGAATTCTTTAAGGGATTTTTGACATTTACTGTCATACATAATACCTTATCAAGGACTTTTTTCCAAGTCATCTAGCGAGGATATATCGTTAAATACATTAGACTCCAAGTTTTTGATATTAAAAATGCCTGAAATAAATGTTTTATTTTGTAACTAGGCAAAGTTTCTGCCATTTCTTCAATACTTTAAGTCAAAGCTGGATTAGTTTTCTCATACAGGATTTCTCTAAGAGGGTGGAGGATAAATGACTGTATTTTAAAATTGCATCCCATTTCAGTTTCTGGATTTTCCCCACTGTCCTGCCATGGCTGAGGCACTTGAGTATCAGAAGGGGCTGTGATGGCCCACAGTAACCCTCACCAGGCCTTCTGTCCTCCCAGCAGCAGTGCAAGCAGCACTGCAATCTTTAGGAAGCTTTGCAACACCTCCCCAGAAAACAGTTTTGAGACAATGTGTACTTAACATCAAGCCTTTCTTCAAGGCAAGTGATAACCCCCTGCACAAAAGCTTTAAAAAAGAGTACAACTTTGGTGTTTCTCAGACCACTATCTAACATTAGAGCCTGGCTGAACAAGTGAGAGAACACAAAGAAAGGAATGTTCTTGTAGACCAGTGGTGAAAAAGAGATGAGACAAGTGATAGCATTTATTGAGATCAAGTAAGTAGAAAAAAACTGGAATGCTGAAAAGAAAAAGAAGGAAATTTCTGGGAGCATCAGAATTCAGTTACTGTCTTAGATGGTTGCTGCAGCAGTAATGCTTAGAGAGACTGAACACCAAAAGAAGAAAATGTAAAAATAACGAAGTAGTTACCATGTTTCAGGTAAATTGTGAAAAGCAGGTGAGAATCTTTGCCTAGGCACATACAAAAAGTACCTGGGGGATTAATGAATTTAAAAAACTTCATAATCTAAGGAGTTTGGAGACGCATGTATCACACCTTAGGTCTACCACTGTCAACGTTGCAACAACAGAAAAAAGCAAAAAAAGCCCCAAAATCAGAGGTGACATTTGTGCTCTCAGCTATACAGAAAACTTTCTCTAGACTGAAAGAGTTCAGCAGCACAGTAGCACCATTTCAAGCCTGCATTCACAGGAAATTGCTTTTAAACATAGAATTGATCTACACTACATTAATTAAACAGGATTGAATACCTTCATACCTAAAAAATAGAGCAGCTTTTAGACTTCTAAATCCACTGGAGATTTAAGCAGTTACTGCAAAATTATTTTTACATGCACGGCTTTTTTAGTTAGATCATTTATTACAGAAAAAAAAAGTAAAATAACTTCTGAATTAGCAGAGAATCTTAGATTACATATACCTGCTTTTTTTGCTTAGTATTTTAAAGGGTTACAACTGTTTTTCATGACCATGACTGATTGGCAGCTTTGATGAATTTTAGAAAACACTATCTATGAAGAACAATTGAAGCAACTGAGGATGGTAAATCCAAAGTAAAGAGAGTGAGGGAAGTGACCACATTCTGGCTATGGTGCCTGTACAGGGCAAGTGAATAAACCTTTCATCCCATTTCCTAAATACTTTCTAATTGTGACTGTGTGCAAGGAAGTGGTGGAAACTGCAACTCCAGAAGGCTGTAAGTACAGGTTAAACAAACATGTCCTGGATGGTTTGAATATAATTTGTCATGTCTTGCTTTAAGAGAAGGAACTTAATTACTGTAAATCTCTAAGCCCTACTGACTGTGAGGTGATGAGTAGCATAAACACTAGTACTGAGTATTTTTCCTCACAGAATCACAATCAGTTTAAGGAAATTTAAAACCTCCAAGTATCTGCACAAAAAACCACAAAGACTATGTTAGTTTTAAAATGCCAGAACTATGAAACATTAAGATACAAGCTTGCCCACATAAATCCATACTATGATTTAATGGAAGTATGAGCCTTTGATGGGCTGTGTTCTGTTTTCCCCAATTTTTTAACTGAAACATTCTTCTGGTTGTATTACAAGTACTAGCCAACATTGCATGTATTACATGGTTTTGAAGTCAACCTCTCTAGCTCTGAGTAATTAAAGAAAAACACATGCTGCCCTTAAGATTAAGTTCCAAACAAAGCAAGCTGTGTACACAGCCATCTGCTGCAGCAGCCACGCTCACTTGGGCTCAGCCACTCTGCAGGGCCTGCTTTTCCAACAGTCCACGTGCAACAACAAGCACATCCCTTCCTTTACCTGCACAAGACACTATTATAAGCTGTGGGTGCTTTTTAAAAAAAGTTTACTAGGTTCTATAGCTTACAATAGAACTTACAGAAGCAATTTTTAAAAAATTATAATTAAAACCCAAAAAATGGAATTTCCTTGTACTTTTTAGGATTTGTTTTTAAATTTGACAGCAGTTACTGAAAAGATAGTTTTGTCTCTTCTGTGTCTTTTGCATAGGAATTTAATTTTAAAACACAGAAATATATGACTGTAAAAGCAGAAGAAAAACAGTTAGCAAAATGTGTTATTTCTTTCTCAAAAAAAATAGGCTATTTAAAAATACCATTTATAAATTAACAGACATTGAAACACTAATGAGAGCTTTGGGCATGGCTCTATCACTCCATCAGGGAACAGAGGGTAATTTGATGTGGGTTTTTCCATTTTTTGAAATAAATAAGACTAATATCTGCAATACCTTTTCTAGTGCAGTGACCTCTTGTTGTAACCCTTCAGTT
The DNA here is from genome assembly GCA_003676055.1 of Chloebia gouldiae. NCBI lineage: Eukaryota > Metazoa > Chordata > Aves > Passeriformes > Passeridae > Chloebia > Chloebia gouldiae. Next base: position 5,032,681 of record QUSF01000015.1, read on the forward strand.
TTTTTGTTTGCTTCTTGTGACAACATTTTGTACTTCTCAATCTGAGACTGCTGCAGGCTGATTGTTCGTTGCAGTCTTGAGTTTTCTTCTTCAGTATCTTTAAGCCGAGTTCCTAAATTCTGATTTTCATCATCCTGTATGGCAGTAATTAGCAAAAAAACCCAACTAAATTATTGCAAGGAAGCAGGAGGGTAATGCAGTAATAATGTCTTGTAAATAAAAGGCAGTAAGAATATATGTGCTATAGATTTAGAAATAGCAACAAGTAAGACTAAGGAAACAAAACATCATTTTACCAAGATAATACTTTAAAAACCAGTAACACTTTTCTCATTTAATATTCTGCAGTCTTTTACTTGAAACTGTCTTGTAGCAGTATATAAAACATTTCTCATAGCTCAAAGGTTTTGAAAATCAAAATGTTATAGAATTGTATGAATAACAGTGGTACATCAATATTTTGTGACATTCTCTGTGAGAATAGCTAAATGCACATATTAGGAAAAATTATGGGAAAAAGAGAATATAATTACTGACAAACCACTCCATTATGTTTCAGGAGATTATCTGGTTTTGACTTAAAAGCAAGCTAATGATCCAGGATACATCAAGTATTCAAATTTAAGATTCTCTTAACATGAAGTGAGTCCTGCCTTAGATTCATGACCTACTGGCAATTACATCCCACATTAAGCATTATCATTCAAGGCATTTTTCTTTTATAACCTTTCAAACATTGTAAGTGAATATTAATGTAGATTATTTCAGAGGCACATTATGCCCTGCTTTTCTTTAAGCAGAAGAAACGAAGGCACATACAGAAATGGAATTTCTGTGAAAAAGAAGTCTCTCTCTGCTGTTCTCTCAGTCCCTTGGAATAGAAACTTCCCACCTGGGAAATCTGTATGCTTTATCCTAAGCTTCTCATGACTTCATGCACCTCAAAACTCTCACCTCTTTAAATTTAAACAAATTTACTGCTTCCTTATAACAAGTGGACTATGAATTGGAACCAAACCCAGGATCTATCTCAAGGCTTTGCCAAAATACAATTTTTTGTGACCCTCTGAATGAAATAAAGTTATTTTTACATCAGAGAATCTAGAACCAAAAATGAAACATTTACATACAAAGTGCTAAGGGAGCAGGACAAGACCAAGTACAAGGTTGTCTTCTGTCATCTGCTACAGTAACTGAATTCTGTAGTGATTTTGGCAAGGAATGATGAAGTACAATAGCTACTGACAAAATTGTATTTTATTTGAAAATGTCTTTAAAACCTAATGTACCAACTTTCTTCTGATCACAGCACAGAAGTGTTGAAATGCAGAAGCACCTGTGTTGATACAAATAAAGTACAGATAAAAAATATCAAAATCTAATTACTTCTAAAGATTTTGTTCATGTACTTATCTCAAAAAACTCATTTACTATCATCCTGCTCCTTAACACTAAATTAAAAGCTTGTAAGAAAATATATAGGTGTTTTGCCATATGTTCTTAACGTCATCATCACTTTTGGGCCTGGGGAATAGGTGGAAAAAGCATTCTGAAGTTGAGACCACAACTAAAAATAGTCCAGTTACATAAAATGGAACGTTAGTTCAGAAACGTTGTTTGATTACAAATACATGAATAAGAAGTGATCTCTCTGGCAGACAGATATGAACTACTTAAGTTTTTACAATTCAAGAGCTGTTTGAGCATCACTTTAAAATATACTGCCAGGCAGTGCAGATCATAAAACTCACTTGTACATTCTAACAGTGAAATATCAGTGTAGCTTCACAATGCCTTAAGTTCAGGCTGATCTGCCCAGGTATGTAATTCCAAATACTGTCCTCTGCATCAACTGTACTCTTGAGAACAGAGAAAGCCTAATTTATATTTTGTCACAATATTCCACTTAGAATGGAAGCTCTCTCCACACTCTGATCCACTGATGACACCGAAAGCACCTGACCATATTTATCAAGATTTTCTATTTCTCAAGCTGGTCTATTTCTCATTTTACCCTAAACATCCATCTCATGCCAGCAGCCAGCTCTGGACACCCCTCCCCTTCTGTCTGTACTCCACAATCTGCATTTCACCATTGCTGTTTCTTCCTCCTTTTTCTCAGGCTCTGCTCTCCTTCCCAGCAGGAGGGAGATGCTTTGAGACTTTCAAGAACCACAGTGGCCCTACAGGTGGGACATGTCTTCGTTCCCAGTGGTTCTCTCCTGCCTGAAATCATTTTCCATTAAGTGCATTTTGAATGGTTTTAGCCCAAGATCACACTTATACAGAAATTACCACCCCGGACTCTAAATTCGTAGGGTATTTAAAAAAAATAGAATTTTAACTCTTAATACTTGAAACAGAAAAGTTGAGAGAATTCTGTTTTGGGATTATTTGTTAAAAAGGAACCTATTCCATTTCTCGATTAAAAAATTAATCCCTTACCTTTTTCCTGCATTCAAACACTGTATTTGCCAAGTCTTCCTGCATCACACGTAACTTTGCCTTAAGAAATCTGATTTGAGCTTCTGTGAACATAAAAGGTTACATTTAATATACATAAGTACTCATTCAATGCAGGCAAGAACTAAATCTGATGCAAGAACTCACTTTCATCTTCTTGCATTTAAAACCACATGACAATGTTTATAATTATTAAAGAGAAATAGGCAAATAAAAACTCATATTTCTAAAAAAGTGTTTGCAGGTTTCTCATTCTTAGGCAAAGCTTTGTATAGATTTTTTTCCTTTTAATGTCTGAACTTGATATCTAAATTGTAAAAGCCTCAAAATGCTCAACATTGAAACTTACTGAAAACTTGCATCATACCGTGCTGTACATGGCAGCACTTCTTGAGTTTGAAGTCAACAAAACTAGGGCATGTCTCTATTGCAATCCAGATGGAGTTAAAACTTCTGTAGTTACAGCCAAAGTAATTTTAACCTGTACACAACAAGGAATCTGATGTAGGCTGCAAACCCCTCCTAATACGTAAATATCCCTCCCACACAGTACTCTATGCTTTTTAAAAGTACACTGCTAACATTCTTCAATTTATAATTTAAAATTGAATCCATGTAATCAGATATTTTTTTCGAAAAGACATACTGTCTTGCTCTTGGACAGCTAAGAAATGGACTGACAAAACTGTGTGGGAACAGTCTGTTCTCATACTTCCTATTTCCCAGATCATTCACAAGGAACTTCCTCTGGACTTCTACAAGCATGCAAACAGTCTGAGGATCAAGCCAACTAACACAGGAGAAACCATTATTCCCAGTAGTTACAAAAGGAAAAGAATAATGTGACAGATAAGGACCTAGAGCTAAGAGTGGAGAAATGGATGGGTACATTTGCTGTAACAAGAATTTGTTTAATTTCACCCACCTTCCCTCATCAATTGCAGCTTAAGCTCTAACTCTGAAGAGGCCAATAATTACAGTTTAGGAAAACACCATGAAAAAATAAGATATAGGCTGACTTTTATTCCTCCTGTTATATCCTTGCTAGCTTCTGGTAATTCGTGGCTATCAAGATGGAGACCATAGTGAAACCTTCATGTTTAATCCCCTTTCAGGTACTTCTGTACTATTAAGTTATTTGATTTTCTTAATGAAACATATTGTAGTTTGGCATTTACCACATCGTGTGGCAATGAACTGGCTAATTTAATTATGATTTATGTGAAGGAAAAACATTTTGTGTAGCTTACCTTAAGTCCAATTTAATGTGGCATTTACTAGTGTTTGCATTAGAGAAAGACAGCCTTCCCTTTACCATTACTGTTTTCATTAAAGAACTTTCATATTGCCTTTAATTGTTTTGTTTTCAAACTGAAGATTCAAATTCCAGCTCTTCTATGCTTCTCATTGCACTGTACACTCTGAACATGTATTTTTGTGAGTTCTACATCCTGGATTTGAGATGGGGTGGGCAGAACTGTGCCATTCTCAAGATGGGGTAGCATCATTTATATAATAGTGTAATGGTAAAAGCACAATATTCTGTTTTCTGCTATCTTCTGAAGGACTTCTAAAAATTCATTGCCTTTTCCATTGTGAACAGGTAGTAAGTTTATGCTTTTGGAGATTATTTAGTTATTACTAATTAAGGTAAGTCCAGCTCAGTAGTAGGTGTGACTAGAATTGTGTAGTAGGTGAGATTGGAAAGCTGTGCTTCCTGTCAGTGTTACTGTGCACTCTTTAATACAGAACATAAACTTGTGTTCCCACACCTCACTCAGTACTATGAGATTCTTTTGCAATACTTCATCAGTTTTAACTACCCTAAAATCACTGTTACATAGACAAATTTCTTTACCAGCTATCAATACAAGCTCCATGACAGATTCCTCTAGGCCTATACCACTGCCTGTAAAAACTGGTTCTTTTTACTATTTTGTTTCCTCTTTTACCCAGCCATTAGTCCACAGACAGCTTCTGTCTTATTCAGCTGTGTGTCATTAAGAGCACTTAGCAGTAAAACCTGTGAAAATTCAAGTGCACAACTAGAATTGGATCAGTCTTGGGAGGTGCCCATGATCCAAATAATCTGAATTCTGACAAAGGGTAAGGATAATTAAACAATTAGCTTCCTAACTGGTCAATTTTAATCACCTGATGAGGCTGATAGGGGGGAGAATCACTTCATAGGATGGTCTTAGATTATAAAGTAACCAACTTTAGGGACTGGTAAACAAGAAAAGGACATCAGAGAGACTCTGATACCTAACAAGAAAGAACAGATGTCTTGAATTCTTGAGATAAGAGGAAGATTAACATGAAGTGCAACAATATATCCAGGTATTTTATTCCTATGTGTAAGTGTATATTAGATAAAAATAGAGCTTCATGTTCAGGCTTCTCTAGGTCTGTGTGCTTCTATCATAGCTGGTTACTGCAGAGTTGAATTATAACACCCCCTCCCCCCACCCCAAACAGTCCCAGACTAAAATCATGTTTAAGCAACTGTGTTGGCAGCACTGTGGTAACCTGTGATCACAAAATAAAGACAGGGAACCCAATTCCAGGAAGAGTGCTGGAAGAAGCTCAAGGAAAGGACAGTACTATGGAACCTTATCAGCACATTGGCCTGAATAGCTGGGCACAGGCCTAAGGAATCCATTATGGAGATTCCCACTGAACCCTCTCTGTAACAGGGTCTGCTTAATACCTGTGCCTGCTTCCTTGTGAACACCCTAACTGTTCTGAGAGCCTGACACTGCTGGAATGCTCTGAAATAGCTTTTTTACCACAATAAGGAGGCATTCAGAGTGTTCAAAATGGTTGATATCAAATTAAAAAATCAATCCAGAGGATTTTTATTTAATCATTAAAGTTACAGAAACAGTCCTCAATACTCCAATACATGCCCTTGTTCCCTGATTACAAATCACCAGTAATAATTTCTTCAGCTGCCTTGAATTGATTTGGTAGAAGTTTCCAATGCAAGCCAAAGCAATTTCTTTTTGGTTCAGGAAGAAAACTATAAAAAAGTTATCTGATGATCTGTTATGGAGACTTGGTAACAGAAGATGTGCATAGAATTACATGAGGTTAGAAACCAAGCTATTTCTGTGTTGGCATGCTTGTTGACATCAAGCTGTTAGATTAAAAGGAGAGGGCTCAGGCACTTCCAGCTACTGCGGTGAATCTCTGACTTCATGCTCACTTTGGCATTGTAAGGAACTACACAAACTCACTTTTATCACATGAAAGCCAAAAAGACTGATGTGTGTCATGCCTTTAGCCTTGCTGGCAAATGCTGCAATCCCTTCCCTGTTCTGTTTCTAGGACAGACATTTTCCCACTCCAAATAGAGTGTTTATATCTGGAGGATTTGAATTCAAGCACTGTAGCTGAAACATTACTTTGTTTCAGCCACTTGCTGAGATCCACAGCACTGGTCTGAGGAAAGGCTTTTGCCTCCAAAGGCAGAGTCTGTGCAAAGACTGAAGCTCATATTTTTGAAGCTTAGCATTCTGTACTTGTTTCCCCAGTGAAATGAATCAAATGTTATGCACTTATTCAACATACGTAACCATCCAAATACTTTCCTATAGAGGTGGAAAGGAAGATAAAAGTTCACTATTATTCCACATAATCAGTCATAGATGACCTGATCTTCCTCTAGGACTATGTAAAGAGGGAAAAACCTTCTTTCCCTTTTCCTTTAAGTTAAGGACTATAGAATTTTCCCTGTAATTTTTACAGAAACTCCTTTTTTCTCTCCCCAGGAAAACCCATTTCTAACAGTCATGAAGCAAGAATAAACGTACTAACCATGGAAGGAAACTTACCTGCTCCCATTTCATTTCCAACCCTTGGAATAATATCATCATCTTGACAGTCTGGTAAGACTCCTTTCTTTAGTTTTTCTTCAACTTTGCTAATTGTTTTTGTTAAAGAAAAACCTATGCAATCTTCCAGTACTGCAACACCGTCAGCACTTTGTACTTCCATGTTTCTTATTTTTGAACTAAAAAAAATGAAAACCCTAGATTTTAAATTTATAATACATTATATTTTTGTTAAATATTTTTAGTATTTGCTGTTTTTAAGAGTGTACAGTTATTTACCTGCATTTAATGCAATTTCATTACCTGCATTCATATGAAAGATGCATCGATGGCAATTTCTCATTTGCTTTCTGTAAGATATCTTTACCATATTCCACAAAAATAATTACAAGATTTTACACACTATAATGTAGACGGCAGAGAAACCACTACCATTTTCAACTGAAAAGATCCTGGCATGGTCTTCTCATCTAACAAATCCATAACTAAATCAGAGTAATGCACAGAAAGAGAAGAATGTTCTATTGGCTTTGGCTCCTGTCATGGGAAGATCCTCTATCCTCTGTTGTAATTTCTGCTCTTTCCACTCCCTACCACATTATTTTGTAGAACTCTGTTGCCCCTGGCTGTACAACCTTATGACAGTTTCTGCATCATTATTCAGCCTAGGAAACTTCACTGATCCTAGAAGTTGCATATCAACATTTTCATAAAACCAAAATGCAGGGTAACATATCACCTAGACAGGGTATCTCCTCAGCTTTCTCCTATAGAAAGGTGATCTCAGTTCTCACAGGATCTGAAGCTCCTAAGTTCTTATTCCACCATATCCTCATTCCAGCCTCCAAACTCCTCCTAGCTAACTTTCTCCCACAATTTTTGGATTGCCCCACAGGCTCTGTATCAGCACAATTCCACTTCCAAACCTCATGACGGGGTGCCAGCATGACAACCTCCTCTGAACTGCCCAAGGGAGGTCTGAAGGGTCTCCCCAGGGATTTCCAACTCCTTTTAAGACAGCCTCAGCCTGTCAGTTCCATGTCCTGCCACCTTGCAGACAATTTGCATCCTATTTTGGTATTATGCCGTAATTTATGGCAGTTTTAATTTGCTCCCAGTCTCTTAGGGATCTTTTGACTCTTCTCTCTTTGTCAAGATCTCCATTATTTGGTTTTACAACTTTGAATTTGCTACCTCCAGAGCTGAAGCTTCTCAGCTGGGAGCCCCTGGAAGCTGTGTTACACTACTTAGCCCCTTGTCCTGTGAGCTTAACATTCACTACAAGAGATGAAACCCTTCAAGGCCTGATGTTCCCCAGCACCAGTCTGATCACAAATCGGGCTGTAGCACTCCAGTGTGCTGGCCCACATTGCCTCAGGTGCTCCATTTTTGCTCATTGGGCCTCCTTGCACTGAAGGAATTTACAGAATTTAGCTGTCAGCCTTGAGAAGTCCTAAAGCAGAAAGCAACTATTTCATTGCTGCAATATTAATCACATGTTCACTGATCATTTTTGGTGCAAGTGAACAGCGATAGCCACCTGGTGGAGCTGATTGAGGAAGTTTGATACATTTACTTGTATAAATATAAAAGCATACATGCATAAAATAACTTGATAGACAAAAATAGCAACTAAAAGATTTCATGACAAACCAAATGAGATGTTTGATATACCTTGAAGTTGTTCTTTTTCCCTTACTTGCAGAGTATGGTCTGTTCTGAGCTGTGGGCACAGAAGGAAATTTCTTCTTGTTTTCTACCTAAAAGTTTTTCAAAAATTAGTGGGTTATTATTATTATTGAATTACTTTTTGTCTAGTTTATTAATGGATTTTTTTTTCTTCATATATCTATACTCAAGGAAGTTTTCAAAGAATACTTTTCAAATTTTCAAAATTACTTCTCCATTTTATTTGTAGTCATCTTTAGCTTGCAACTTTTATGTCTCTACACCCTAACTGTAATTCACCCAACAGTCATTGGGTCATGGGAGTTTTTCCAAACATAATAAATCACAAGCAAGGCTCTGAGCTTTTATCAAGGTATCAATTACAGGACTGTTATCATACCTTGGTATGGTATTTTATGCATTATTTTAATTTGATAAGGTCCCCATTGAAGGAAAATTTAACAATGTTTCTGTTACTTTCACACAAATACTCTTAAAAATTAGATAGTTTTCTACTGTATTCTGATAAATAACTGCAGATGGTATTTTAGAAGTTTCAGCTCACCTCATGAAAGTTTTGATATAGTTGTAGTTAGAGACTATTGAGATTGTTCTTAATCTCATTTTTCCATTATATTTTCTAAATTCAGTTAGTCTAATTGTTTATTATCTAGACAGTTATTATTAGAAGACAGTAGTCCTGCATTTAGTATACAAGTGAGGGAGGGAAGAGAGCAAGAAACTAATTATGTTCTAATATTTTTCACTTGGAATTCTTAATGTGATGTTCAAAACACTAAACATTTCTCTCAATGCTGAAGAGAAAACAGAATACAAAAATGAAACATTATGTAAGTCCACCTGACCACCAGTGGCACTGAGGAGCTCTGGTAACACTGTCCCTGTAGCATTGCTTTGGGCATCACTTCCCTTTGGCTTGGCACCCATGTAAGTCCCCAGTGTAGCCTCAAAACCACAAGTCATTATATTTTTTTAAATTATGCTAGAAAATAATTCAACCAGGAAAGTTTTGGTACCTTTGCAAGTGAGTGTGTAAGAGATGAAACTTCAGGACAGAGTGGATCTCTGTATTAAAAAAAAAAAAAGTAAAAATTCACTGATCTATAATAATGTAAACACTTTGCAGTTAAAATACAACCCTCCCCCCCACAAGTCAGAATCAGGAGCATAACATTTTATAGGTCTGGAATAACAATATAGCTAAGGTGGGAACATATACTGAGTTCAAGCATAAATTCAGTGTCATTCACAGTCTGTCCTGTCTACCTCGTTTGCAACACAAATCACCTGGTGAGTCTATGGTATCTAATACAACAGTACTCATGTATCAGAATCCTGATCCTGTCGTGGAATTCAGGCTGAAATCCTGACCTTGTCTCTTGGAATTTGGCTTGTTAGATCAGTAATTCCCTGGAGCAGGGAGTACTCGGCCAAGAAGCAGAGTTAGAGCTTCCCCAGGACAATCCAGAACCAAAGACTGCCAGCAGCTCACTGGGTAATACCTGTGTGGCATAAAACCCCTGAACTCCTATAAAGTGAGGATACAACCAGTGTCCTCTACATCCTCCACCTGTCCTAGCAGGTTCAGACTGACTGTTCTCAGGTCAATTGACAGGGACTGTCAGAGGAATATGAGGTGGAGCAATTTATAAATTAAGGCCCATAGAATTTTCTCTGAAATAAGTATTATAAATATGGTATCTATTTTATAGATATGGAATAAAACCAAGAATTAAAAAAAATCAGCTGTCTTATCTGCTTATTTGGCTGAAAGCTATGCTTCTTAGTAAGTGAATTTCAGGTTAAATTATTATTTTTCAAGTCTACGGAAATTAAGCCGAAAGTGTTAGCAGGCTGTGTACTATTCAGGTCAAATTCCTTGTCAGACAGATATACAGATATGTAGATATAATTTTGCTTTGAAAATGAGTTATGTGAATGAATATTATTGCACTGAAAGGCTATTTTTAAACTACCCTTTATAATTTTTTTACTTCAATTAAAACACTGGCTTATGAAAGATTTTGAATAAAATTTAAATTTCTGGCTCATCAAGTCACTTAATTTTTTTGCCAGGCTGATTTGAGCAAACATTTAGATCTTGCTTTTAAAAATTTCACAGACATTCATCAACAAGAATTATCTGCACAAAGCTGCGTATTTTATTAATCCAAAAAAAACCCAACAAAAAAAAAAAAAACACACACACACAAAAAAAAAAAACAACCTGGAGAAATCATCTGTGTGTGGCTGGCAACAGACTTCAAGAATAGGATGATTAGTTTTTGTCTATTTACCCTAGTTTCATCAAGCTTTCTCCCTATTGGCTAGCTCTAGGAGCATGCAGAAGGTGAGGATTTGCTGCCACAGAAATAGCAGTTGTATGTTATTCTGAAAAAATATTAAAATGCAACACACTCTACACTCAAGAAAACAATTATATTCTTTCCCTCAATAGAGTAATTTGTTCCTACTGTATCTGTTGTTTTAGGGCCGCCTTTAATAAAAAAAAAACAACAAAAAAAAAAAAACAGAAAAAATCCAAACACGAACAAAGCAAAACAAAAACCCAGCTTTATTATATCTCTCCAATTCTCCTAATGGTTCTTCCCTGCTGCCACCCACGGCGGCCCATTCTGCAAGCCCCCAGTGTGGCTGCAGGGTCGGTGAAAGGAGGCGCGCACACGAGCGGCCCGAGGCCAGGCACGGCCCGAGGCCGCCCGCCCAGGACCAGGACCGGGTCCGGGTCCGGGTCCGGCTCCCCCTCCGGGTCCCGCTCCCGCTCCAGCCCGGCCGGGCGGCGCTGCCCATGCGCGGCCCTGCCCAGCGCCGCCGGAGCCGCGGCTGGAGAAGGAGACGGTAAATAACAGCTCATTGCAGTGCGCTCTCACCGGAGCACCTTTGTTGCTAAGTAATTCAGATTCCTCTGCTGACAGCACGCTGCAGAACAACTTCATTTGAGATATACATTGACTTGGAGAGCGACTCAAATATGTGTTGTCTTTTCTCTACTTTGCTTACTCATTTGTTTTTTCTTTCAACTTGTAATTTTTCCCCTCGATACCACCTCTTTCTTTGCTTCAGTTCCTCCCTTCTTTCCAGTTGCTTTATTCCCGCTAAAAGAATCAACAGAAATTTTAACGAGGTATTTCAAAAATATCTTAAGTGCTTTCTTCAGATTTAAGGCCTATTTGCTTGCACAATTTAGAAAAGAATTTTTAATTACATATGAAATACTTCAAACTAATCTAATTGAATGGCCTCGATATTCACTCATGGATAATCAGTGTGCCTAATTCCTAGCACACATTTCTAATTTTTTTTCACTACCACATGGGATTTCCAGTCTTCTCTCATGTAAATGTTTACCAGAAAACTATGTTTACCAGATTGTGGTTGTTTTAAGGTTTTTTAATTTATGTTGGTAATTGGTAGGTCAGCTGATACTCTGACATGCTAATTGCCCTTTTTGTTTATTTTTTTTTTAATTCTTCCAACACTTCAATTTATTTCTAATATGTACCATCAAAACTAATATTTCTCTTTGTGGTGCTCAATCTTCCAATCACATTACTTAATAAAGCAGCCCTCAAACTCAACTCCAGTTTGATATTCTTAAAATTCTCTGTCTAATGTTCAAAATCCATGTAACAGAACAGAAAACTAAAGTGAGATCCAGAATTTATTTAAAAAGCATGATTGTACTGACTGATAACGCATTAAGTTTCTTGCCCCTCACTCCTTCAGCTATGGCTTTAAAATAGGTCAGAAATCATTTTAATTGTAGTAGCAAACTTTTGCTGGTAGTTAGGCTTCTATCATAGAAGCTGACTTGCTGTCACACCTTTTTGTGAAAAGGTGAAAACCTGTTTTACTTTCAGAAAAACTCCATGTCTTTGCTGCTATTCTACACAAAAGTAATGATTTGATCATCTTTATCAGACCTTCATATACTCTATTTGAAAAGTTTCCCAACTGTAGCTTAACATTTGAAGTATTTTGTTGTCTGTTTCTGTATCTTGCTTATCCAGATTAGTGGCATCATAAATTTAGGAACCTACAGATCAGATCGTTGATAAACTGTGTATTAGTCTAACTTAAATTCAGCCATTTCCCACACTACAATACACAAACCCGTGAACAACTAAGGAAATAATAATGGCCCTGAATGACTAAGGGAATAGAGCCATGTCCCCCCTCGGGAGCTGAGGGGTTTGGACGCTCAGGCTGTGATCACCCAGGCCGAAGGCGTGCGGGCCCAGCACTGTAATGGTATCCACATTCCAGAGGGTGGCAGCTCAATGTTTGCCTGTCTTAGGGCTTTGTGTTTGTTTTCCTCAGGCATTTCCTGTCTCAAGAACGTTTAGGCCAAGTTAAATGTGAACCAGTGTCTATTCCTTCACTTTGTCAGCTCAACTGTTAAAAACCATACACTACTACTTTTTGGTATTGCAAAGAAACCTGTGACCTTACCTTGCCCTTTTACAAAGGTCAGTACTACTTAATATCTTAGATAGAACATTCCAGCAAAATTAAGCCTTCCTTGAAATAACAAGGAACAACACTTGCTTAGGATCACTTTTTTTTTTTTAATAATAGGAAAAAATTAGACTCCAGCAATGCAGTACAAAACAGGAGCATGATTAGGACACAAGGCATGCAGCATCAGTGTGAGGTTCCCCACCAATTATACACAGCAGTTGGAAAGTACATACCTCTGTCTGTCATCTTCAGGTGACTTACTCTGTACTGAAACTGGCTGAGATAGTATCTTCTGCTGGCCTTTCTTCATTAAAAAAAGAAAAGAAATGTAGTTGATTTTGGGAGACTATGATCGATTAAAGATGAATTACCTATTTGTAAATCACAAATCACAGTAACTACAGTCTACTATGGAAAATAGAAACTATAGTCTACTGTGGAAAAGAACTTTTGAAACACAGGAAAAGACGTCTAAAAATGAAAATGCCATTGCTGTTTTGTTGTTAAATGTATATCTGTGCAATCTGGCAGTGCCATGTGGTATATTAAGTACCCTAAGAATATTTCATCTTCTGCTATATTTAGAGAAGAAAAGAACAGTGGTTTTGTTGTTGCTGTTTTCTGAAGGAAAGAGACTAGATGCTATTTTGGCTGTTTCATCTGCTCCTGTTCAAATGCCAAGCATTTAGCCTCAGCTTGTCACTGCTCAAGAGAAGAATATGTTTTCACAGCCCATAAAATTGAAGTTTCAACAGTAGGAAAAGTGCATACAAGTACAGCTTTCTAGAATACTTAGTAATTTGCTTTTTAAGCCTTGTTTATTTGAATGAGTGTACTTACAATGAATATTTCTAATATGCGGAACAACTTCTCCAAACTGTTTTGAGTATAAACCATATAAACCCCATTCCCTTTTTATTAATTTGTCCAACTTTCATATAAAGTCTTGACTCTATCCGGTACACAGCCACACCAATGTTAAAGGATAATACTGATAATAAACATCAACTTTTTTTGTTTTGAGAAAGCTTCCTTCTCATTAAGTTCATGTTTTCTATTTATGTTGCTTATTCTTTGTATCTCTGCTTGAACAATGTAGATCATATTTCACTAGGAGGTTACTGTAACAGAGTCTGGTTTTCAAATACTAATTTTAAGTATTTAAGGCATAAATACTAAGGCACAAAACCACCTACAGATACTTTTCTTAAACAACTAAACAAATTTTTAATGTGGTTTTAGGTATATATCTGCACAAGTGCTGTAGGCAGGTATGTGAATACCTACTGGATGAAATTACATAGAAACTATTTTTTAATGTATTTTTAATACAAAGTTACAGCTTTGAAAACAAATAAATTAAAGCTTACCTTGCACTTGAAAGCAACATACTTTTAGTAGTCAAGGTGTAAATTTCTTTTGATGCTCAACCCTGTGTGCATGTGAATCCAGACTAAATTACCTAACAGTCTGCTACTCACCATTAGTTCTTCAGCCTGACGCACCAGTTTTTCTGTTTTGGCTTCTAATTCTGCATTCAGTCGCCTAAAAGAGTAAGAATTTTTTCTGAGTTTTTGAAAAATTTTAAAGGAACAAATGTCAGCGTGACAATATTTTTGTCTGAGCTAAGTGAAATTTTAATTATTCTTACAAAGGGATGCTGAAATACACTTCAAGGTGTGTTCCAGCCAAATGAATAGTAATAGAACGCGTATGCCCATTAAACAGCAAACTGTAACTGTGAGAGGTGAATGATTTCTTTGGTTTTGGATGTGCCATTTCTTAATATATATTGTATATATTGTATGTCTTTATTTCCTAAAGGTTTTCCATGTTTAACACAGTCCTTCCTCTCAGTATACCCAACAGCGGTGAAAGACTCATGTAGGACTACACTTCATATGACGTATTTAAAGATGTGTTGCTATATGGATGTCCAGGTTATGGCAGTGAGGTGTTCCTGCATGTTCTCGTACAGCCCCTGGTGCTGCGACTGCCAGAGTTTGAGACGTGGCTCTCTGTGCGCCCTCACCATTCACCGGGGCTGGGCATAACAGGGACAGGGCATCCATTTAAAACCTTTACAGCTTTTAAGCTTTTTTTGAAACAGGCTTAGGCTTTTATATAGTCATAATTTAGAAGAAAGCCCAGTGTTCGAAGTGCAGAAGAACCCCATGTCCGGGCCTAGAGCCTGCCTGAGGCGGCGGTACCCGGGGGCGCTGGGCGCTGTCCCGCGGCCCCGGGCAGCGCCATCCGCCCTCTGCGGGGACGGGGCCGCGGCACCCGGGAACCGGGTACGGGCCGTGCGCCGGTCCCAGCGGGGCAGGGCCTCCTTACTTGTACTGCTCTTCCTTGGCCAGCCATGCTCCGCTCAGCGCCTGGGGGCTGCCGGCCGCTCTCTGCACCTGCGGGAGGACGCGACAGTGAGCGGGCGGGCCGGGCACGGCCCCGCTCCCGAGCGCTGCCCGAGCCGCCGCCTTACCCCGGCCAGGTCCCCGCCCCGCCGCGCCGCGCCGACCGCCGACATTTTGTCCGCGCCGAGGCCGCCGTGGCGTCGCCTTCGCCCGGGCAACCGGCGGCCGCCCGCCCTCGATCCCACCTCCCTCCTTCCCTCTCTCCTCCCCTCCGTCCGTGTCGGGGCCCCGGCGACAGCCGCGGATTTGTGCCCGTGCGCAGGGACCAGCTGGCACCCGGCATGGCGCTGGCTGCCGCGGGTTCAGGTGAGGGACCGCTACCGATGGTAGTGTAATAAATATTTATTACGGCCCTTCTGACCCTGCTACACTTTGTCCTGACAGCGTCCCCTCATTTCAGTGCATTAAACTGCGGCATGAGGGCAGCTGTGCCCCCTTCTGTACAGCTGTGTGGTGCTGCCGTTCCTCTGCATTTCCTATACACACACCTGTGTGATTGTCGCCTGGTTTTAGCCTTGTCCTCCAGCACTTGTTTGCATCCCTCCATTATTTTTGTCCCTCACCCACAGAGAGTTTGATTTTGCTGCATTTCTCCTGCTCACCCATGAGCCTGTTGCCACTCTCGTCTGTCACAAAGGCTGAGAGGCACAGAACGGGTCAGGTTGGAAGGAACCACAGCAGGCTCCTCCAGTCCAGCCTCCCAGCTCAGTCAGGGCATCCCTGGGCACATGGCACAGGATTGTGTCCAGATGGTTCTGGAATGTCTCCAGGAGGGAGACTCCACACCCTCTCTGGGCAGCCTGTTCCAGTGCCTGCTCTCTGTGCAGTAAAGGGAGTTCTTCCTCAGTTCAGCTGGCGCTTTCTGTGCCTCAGTTTCTGCCTGTGCCTCGTGTCCCGTTGCTCAGCACCACCAAGCAGGTTGCAGATTACTTGCCCACTCACCTGCTCATTCAATCCCGTATCCTTTCTCAACTTCCTAGTGGATTGTGCTCCCTGCATGTGACAACAGCCCAACTGTGCTGCCACAGGTATCTATAGAACAAGAATAATGTGGGTCTTTACTCAGTTACGTGGGCTATATATGATTTTAATTAAGAGATTTGCACAAGGGAAATCAGAAGAGCTTATCTGGCTTAAAGTAGAAGGTCTGTGCTGAAGGATTTCTGCAGAAGTATTATTTGCGAGGCAGAAGTACTTGAAGATTTTGAGCATTGAGACAGGCAATGTAATGGGATAAATAAGGTGAAATGAAAGGACAAATGTGATTAGTGAAAGGCAAAAATTAGAAATATCAGTATAGAAAACGAAAGTGTTTAACACTAATGATGATTCAAAAGTATTGACACACACAGGAAAAAGAGTGAGCCTATGAAAAATGTTATGAGGACTTTAAAAAAATCCATCAAGAAGTGAATCCATTTCCATAACTTTTATGTTTTTACTAAAAAGAGTAGCAAGGGGTTAACAGTGGCATTTAAAAACCAACAGGAGCAACAACAACAAAACCCCGAGAAAAACCCCCAAAAACCCAAAACCAAAAAACCAAATGAGAATGTAACTCTATCATTTGTGCTTTTGGTTTGGAAAAACTAAAAGGGTGAGGTCAATAGTAGAGATCTAACCTCCATGGGAAAAAGATTTTGTTAAGAAATAAATTATAGATTCTATGAGACATTAACACATCATAACCAAAGTCATGTTTTAGAAATATCTCTCGTGACATCCTGGGAGATTTGAAGAGAAACAGAGGAACTAGAGAAGGAAACAAAGGTTGCCGGGATGAAAGCTAAGACGAGAAATATGTTCTTTCCAAACAGGAACTTTTTTTTCCCAAAAAGTACTATTTCTTTTTGCAGAACTAAAATACCATCTTATTAATACTTTTACTTGTTTTTAAACGTCTTGTACAAAACAGCTGTAAGAGCATAACACCTTAAAATGTCAAAAGTATTAGCTAGAAGATCTCTTCTGGTTAGATACTGAGGCAACAAAATCACTGGTTGAGATTAGAGAGATTAGAGCAACTGGTTTTCTAGCCAGCTTTTAGCTAAGACTTAATAAACAAAAGAGGGGTAATTTATTATATCATAAATTATTAAATATACTAACAAACACAGCAACACAAGGTTCTTTTTGTTTAAAACCCCTTGGGATTAGTAACACACATATATATTAGGATTGAAAATTTGCACAATATTTCTTAGATCCACAGCATGATTTATTTAATATGATTGATTTTTTGAAATATCGTATCAATTGGATTTAGACTTCAACTACCTATATTTGAAGCAATACAAAAAGATCAGTACATTTAGAAAAGTATTTCTTAGTGAACTTTAAAGTACTTCTCCAGAGATGTCAGAAACAAAATTAGAAAAAATAGGAGATTTTCTTACATTCTTGATCCCTTACTCCATTAAGGTTTTATCACTTCAAAGTTGACCTGATGTGACCTTAACAGTTGTGGTTAATTCTCTAATACATAGTTGGTAGCTGGGTAGAGAATAGGTTTATATTAGAGACCCCAACCAATAGCAAGATACATAAGGAGATAGGAAAATTTATCTCAGTATTTATCTGGGGAAAAAAAAGGTATTTGAAAGCATAACATTGGTATATGGTATAAGATTAGGCAACAATATTTGTTAGCAAATTCCCATTTTCCATTTAATAATTTTTTAAGGGTTGACTCAAACTTAGTGTCTGTAAAATGAAAATGTTTTTGTCATTTTGAGGAGGAGTGTACATCAGGTTAGAGACAGGTTTTTAACAGAGTAATATTTGTGATCATAATGATCTGTATATGGGACCTCTTTCTAGGGATGTCTGTGATTAGAGTAGTACATCAACATTCTGTTTTTTTCAAGTGTTTCAGTTTTTGTTTTCTGAGGATTATAAGATCCCAAAATTAAATTACTCCAACAGAAATGTTAAATTCAAAATGAAGTTGTTCACTGTATTGCCTTTGGTTTTCTTCCAGCAAAGGAGAAGATAGGTCAGAGAACGGAAGAGCTCCGTCAGTACAGCTGTTCAGCTGTTAGGAGTGGTTTGGGACAGAAGGGTGCTTGTAGATGCTGGGATGTTAGAATAGTTTACTGCAGAAGACTGCTGAGGATCAATATACAGTGTTACTTTTGATTAAACCAAAGCACATACATTATTTAATTGTTACCCATGGCCCTCTTCCTTCTACAGGCACAAATTTTGTGATCTCTCTTTCCTCTTTCAATAAAAATATAAAAGTATGAGATTTTTATATGAACCTGATATCTTCACGCTTTTAGACACAATTTTTGTTCGTAATATCTTCTTATTTGCCTAAAGATTCATTATACAGAATTTTCCTCTCTTTTCATAAAAGCTGTTATGTTTAGTAGAGATCTAGAAAACTATCAACGGGGACAGGATTTCACTGTATATGACATTACTTGTCAGAAACAGAGGAACATTAGTGGTTTGGCACAGTGTTTTCTTCCAGAAAAATTATTGCAAATGCATCAGGCCAAAGAGCTAACAGTTGATATGCTGGCTTTTGTTTTTGTGTTGTTTTTTTTTATTGTGAGGCCCATTGTAAACAAATAAATAGCACATATAGATGCCTCAAATGCTTACAATTTTTAGACCAAGAACCATGTTAAGGGCTATATTTTGTCTTTGATACGTGGTAGAGCTAAATTTGATTAACCTGCTGTCACTACAGGCCTCTCTTGTTCATACATCTTTTGATTCCACCTCTAGAAGAAAGCTCCATCCTAGGAAAGAGGGCTGCTTCAGCAAGGCAGCGTGACTCCAACTGTTCGTGCTTCCATGTCAGCAGGTTTGTTTGCCCAGGACCACTTTGACTGCTTCCATTACCCCGCCGTGGGGCAGGCAGCCCCAGCGGGGCTGTTTCCCGCAGCACTTTCCTCTCGGAGCAGCCCCGTTTGCAGGCACGGCGCTCCGGAGCACGGCGCTGCAGCCTCGCAGGGCTGTGTGCTGCCACGGGGCTGCTCCAGTGCGCGGCTGCCACGTCTCTGCTCGGCGTGGCGTGATGCTCTTCGCAGCATCCTCCTCCGAGCGGGGCATGCACGGGGAGCCTCCCGCTGCACAAAGCCGGGCAGGCTCGGGCAGCCACGAGGAAGGGAACCGAGACAGGCTGACTGCAGCACTCGCGCAGGAAGGCAAATAATGTCAAGCTAGCAGGCAGTTGTGTGTTTACTTATTTATTCCGAATGTGCCAGAGATGATGTCAAACTTAAATCAAAGGAATATCGCTGAACCTAAGCAACTGTAACCATTACAGACATTTCACATTTGAATAGTTTCCCCTACCTTAAATTTGTCCTTCATTTTTCTAGTTCCAATTTCCTGGAGGGGAGAGAGGGAAGAGTAGAATTTTGGAATGAATTTTAAGTGGAATTTAATACTTAGCAGATTTCTGGAAACCTGGATCTGTTGGTATTTTCAGTTTTGTTTTGGTTGGAGTTTGGTTTTTTTGGTTTTTTTTTGGTTGTTTTTTTTTTTTGCGGGGGGGCTGCTTGTTTGTTCGGTTTTTGTTAGCTTTAAATACTCATGTTGTTTTTTATTTTAAAAGATAAAAATTGCTATTTCATATTTCTGTTGTAGAGAGTGTATTATAGCTAATCTTGAATTCATCTAAAAATCAGACTAAAATACATTATTAATGTGCAATTATAGAAAAAAAACAACAAAACCAACCTTGTGTACAGCATTTTCAGACATTAGTGGAATGGTAGGATCTAGACAATATGTAGCTATTAAATCAATAATCCAGACATTGAGGGAATTCCCCAGACAGCTGTTGGTTATTTCTCCCTAATCAGTAATAATAATCCAATGGTGTCTGAAATGGCATGATTATATATTGGAATGTATTTTTGTGCTGATATTTTCTCATGCATGTCTCATGGCTCCCTAAAATATGAAGAGGACCAAGCATTATTCATAGCCCTGGATGTCCTGTGAAAATGCTGCTGTTTGAATATATGAAGTGTGTGCAAGTTCTTTAGCCCTTTCTGACAGGCATCCTAAGATGGTTTAGCACCACTATACCCTGGTATCTTTTGTTCCTGGCAGGATAACCCTGGTGGTTATCCTGCCAGTCAGTGGTGTGTGCCAAGTTTTGTGTGGCAGAAGTTGGGGAGGTGTGTAAGAACAAGGTACACAGATTTTGAGGGACAACAGAGCTGGGGGATGGGCAGGCTGATCTATTAAGTCTCTTCCATCTCCAGTGTCTCCAGTTTTGTTTTTGTATAGATTTCAGTGCCATGGAAATATTTTTTTTCCTGTTTCTAGTAGTTGTGTAGACATTTACAATACCTAGTTTCTAGGCTGGCCTGTGTTATTTTTTTATATAGCTGTAACCAGTATACTTGTGATATCCAGATTCCTGTTCACAAATATAAACATTTTTCTTTGTTCTTCTCTGCTTCACTGCACTATTGGGGCTTACTTATTTCAGTGTCATCCTTCCTAACCTAATCCAAACAATAACCTTGGCTCAACAATTTAAACATATTGAATCCCCAACCAGAGTAGTTTTCCCTAGTAATACTCTGATTACAGCAGCTTTTATGTCTGAACAGGAAAGGACCTTAAACACTAAATCTCATCAGCACTGTAAAAAATAAGTGGTGAGCATCAGTCACATTTTCTTGAAATACCACAAGTCTTTCTTGAGGCCTAATCCTTTAATCTCTGGATTTTGGGCACTTCTGTTCTGATTACTAGGGATCAAAAGGTTTGGCAAATACTCTTTAGACCACTCTTCAAAGTGGCCACTGTAATATTACCAGGTTGTTATGACAATTGTATGATTTTTTTGTTGTAGTGGTAGCTGGTATTTTTGGAAAAAACAGAGAAGTTATTTTATCAATGCAATGGTCTGCCACACTGAAAATTCAAAAAAATCATGTGGTCCTCCAGTATAGCAGTTCAGAGGATTTGAGAACATGGCAATGTCAAAGTAAAGGAGAAATATCTTTCACTGATGATGGAAGTTCCTCCTACTGTGTAAGAGGCAACCTTTCTAATGGAGGATACCCTCAGAGGGCTGCTGCAACACACACAAAGGCTTTTCTGAGCTTGTTCCCAAAGCTACAGAGTGACCTTTCATTTCACTGCAAATGGAAATCTTATGCCATTTCCTGCCTGAGGTACTGTCATGTGTGAAGTTAGACAGAACAAAGGAAAGAATTTTGTATGTCACTCATGGACCAAATCTACTTCTTAGACCCTCCGACCAGATCGTTTTGTTAGATGTTCATTGGTCTGCTCTGGAAGTATAGTTTTTCCCTAAATGAGATAATTTCCTTGTCCTGTTTTAAACAAAAGCTATATA
Source organism: Chloebia gouldiae (assembly GCA_003676055.1). Taxonomy (NCBI): domain Eukaryota; kingdom Metazoa; phylum Chordata; class Aves; order Passeriformes; family Passeridae; genus Chloebia; species Chloebia gouldiae. Next base: position 5,053,905 of record QUSF01000015.1, read on the forward strand.
AGTTGGAAGAAATCAGTGACTCCTCCTCCACAAATTTAATTTTCTTATTGCAAACTAGCAATAAAATTAAACTGAATATTTCTGCTATATTTGATTCCAAAAGGCTATTACTTTATGTGTTAGATCTCTGTCTAAGGAAGATAGCTCCACCTGACTTAAAGAGAGCTACCAAGGTGCTTTTGAGAAATCACTCATTTTCTACAGGGAGGCTTTCAATTAACAGGGCAGATTTGGAAAAAAAAAAACTATCTTGTCACCTAGATGGAGGGCTCTGCAGTTATAACAGGAGCAAGTTCAAATCTCTCCATGCTATTCCAGTTCATTCCAGCCTTCATTGCTGGGCTGCATTTATTGTTCCTGTCCCTGCCATTGTCTGTAAGAAATCCAAGTGGGTATTTAGAACCAAAACCCCAGAGCCTGAAAGAGACAAATACTTTAGTGTTCATCATGAATATTTTATCTGCATAGGTGTGTCACACTTATATCCAGTTCCTCTTTACTTGGAAGATTATGTTCTGCTGCACAGCATAAAATTAATTTGAAAAAAACATTTATACTGTTGCTTTCATGGGATTTGCCACTTTGTATATAGGAATGTGTATATCAAGGGTGAATGCCTATGAGGGCTTTCAAAGTTACTTTTCTGTGTTGACAACACTACAACAGATCTGGCCTTTACTATCAAATTGCATATTTTTATTAATTTTTTCATTCAGTGAAATATTCTGATATATTCAGTGGCTACAGTGGGCTATGGCCAAGCAAATTAATATTGTGTATCAAGTATATACAAATTCTAACATTTTCAGTGTGCTAATGTTAGCATTCAGTGTTGTCCTTAAACTAGAATAACACATGTTTTTGTGTATACTGTGTTGCTTGATAAAAGAAATGCTCATTGAGTCTGTAGTGCCAGTTCAGCCCTTGGCTTCCCTGATAACGTCTGCTCTCTGTGGGAAACTTGTGCCAGTGTAAGAAAAGGAATTAAAAGTCAAGCTCTGTGCCCCTGTTTAGACCCCCAGCATGAGTACACATGACTGATTTGGGCATTAAACTGCACTGAAAAGTTATTTTGGCTTAGGGGAGGTAGGAGCTTTTTCACTAGCTGGAGGAAAAGATGAGTAGCTCCCTGTCAGCTGGGGGAGAATGCTGGTTTGTTATCTTTTGCCTCTTTTCATAAACAAATGCCGACAGCAATTGTTGTTTTTGAAGAGCTAGCAGAAATTCATAGGGGGTTTCTTTTTGTTGTACTGCCATACTAAAAAGAGATGGTTTTTTAACACAGAATGTTTGATAGCTTTTAAAAATACAAGGCCTAGTTTTTAGGCATGCTGAGCCCCATAATTTCTATTAAAATCAGCTCTTGCTGCAGATGCCCCAGAGCACTCTAAGGAGTCCCTGATTCAAGATCCAAGTACAGCATTAGGGAACATCTCTGATGTGAGCAAAGTTACCAGGACAAGCACAGAGGCTTTGTTTTCTATACATGTTTTCTATACAAATTGGACTGAGTCTTTTGGAAGGTACATGTATTGAATGTGTTTATAAACTTGTGAAGTGAGCATCTTAGCAGTCAGACTTAGAAAAGGTGCAAGTTAGCTTACACTAAAGGATTTCTCTAATGGAATTGTTTTGTGAGATGGAATGCAGAGGTAAGATTGCAGCATAACCACTGTGGGACATTTAGGCACAGGGAAACATCTGTCCTATGAAGAAACTGTCTATGGCAAAAATAACCTCAGACTGAACACTGAGCTCAGTTCTCAGGGTAGGCCCTTCTGACTTTAAAGATTTCTGTTGTGTGGTCAAAATGAGTTTTTTCCCGTATTGCAACTAAGGTTTTCCCAGGATTTGTGCCTCATGAGGTAATAGTTAATGGAGAAAGTCTTCTGTTAAACAAAAAAACCTAAACAAAAAAAAACCCAATCAAAACCCAAAGCACTTAAGATTTCAAATCCCTAACAAAAACAAGTACATAACACCAAATGTATTAATTGCGTTTGCAAATAAAATGCAACCTTACTTCCATCCCATCACACCTTACTGTTTTCTTTCTCAAGCAAAGATTAATACCTACTTAATTTAGGTGTTGTATATTCATTGAGTGTCTTAGGACAGATACACAAGCAATGTAGTGAGAGATAAACAACTCTTCAATCCTTTAAAATTTATTGTCAACTGGTTTATCATTATTACTAAGTGAATGTCTGTGTTCAAATGTTCTGAAACCTTAGTTAAGAAGGCAGGAGGGAATAAAAAACTGGCCGAAGTTAATTTTGAATGAATTCAGCTCTTAGAACTTTTGCTGTCCTGAGTAAAATGAGCACTCCAGAGGTGTTGAAATTCAGAGACTAGGTTGTAGGTTCTTTTCTGTAAAACATGATGAAAAGAAAAAGATCCATTAGAACAGCTATTTTGTTTCCTTAGATTTGGACATCCTTTTTCAGTGTTGGGAGCTCAGATTTTGCAAGATCATGCCATTGCATAAGAAGAAGCATGTGGGATGTAGAGATAAAAACAACTGTTTGATATCAAATAAAAGTTGAATTCTTACTGTAAAATTCTGTAGTACTTATTTTCATTGTAAAGTGAGTCTTAAAAGGTACTTAAGTAGAACTAAAACTTAATAAATTCTGGACTGAGAGTGTCATAAACTGATACTTCCAGAACGGTGACTTCACTTCTGTGCAGATCACCTGCCTATCATTTCTTAACCAGTCTGAACTAACAGCTGTATTGCAGGAGATAGCCTTAATGCAAAATTAGTCCAAAAGTGCACTGCAACCTCACACAGCTGATACATGAAAAGCTACTGTACTCACTGTACAGGCACTGTTTGCAGAGGAAGTCATTATCTCTGACCTGAATTTTAATGCCTTCAGTGACAACAAACATCGAAACTTTTGCTAGGAACAAGCTAGTTAAAAGTAATGTGTGATACTGGTCGTGGAAAGTTAATGAAGTTACTTATAAATCTTTCTCCTCTTTTTAAATATTAGAAGATTTATTCAAGTAGAAGTGGAGTAGTTTTAAACTAAAATGAGGTTAAGGAGATACTGAACACAATAAAATCATCTTAATATGTTATAACAACCCAGCTTAGCAGAGGAGTTTCTGAGACAGTATCAGACTCAGAGGTTTGCTCACAGCATCCCTGGTTTCTGTTCTCTTGCTAACAACTCTGCAGCAGGCCTGAGAACTCTTGTGTTCTGCTCTATTCACTGGCCTGGGACACAGTACAATACTGTCTGTCCCATGTGCAGAGAAAATCAGAGAAAGAACTTTGGCTGATTTGGGAGATGATGCTAGAGATCACAAGAACTGAGCAAAAGGAAGACGTCTCCAGAAATAGTTGTCAGAGCTCTTTTAGCCTTGGTGAATGATCTAAAGAAAGGGTCTCCAAAGCCAGGCTGGGACAGCAAAGAGCTGTTAAAGGGTTGAGCACACAAGTTGTGAGTAACAATGAGCAGAGTTAGTGGAGGTTTGCCTGATGACTCTTTCAAATCAAGCACATGAAGAGAAGAAATCACTTCACCAGCACACAGTGGAAAATTAAGGACTTCAAAAATCTTTGTAATGTATTGCTTGTGACAGAGGAAAAAAGCAGGTAATGACAGTGAAAAATAAGTTCATTTTTCCTTTTTAGATTTGAAATAGTACAGCATGAACAGCAATCATGCATCCTTCCCCTGTGCTCCTCTGGCACCATGTCCAAGTGCTGGCCTCTAGCAGAGAAACCACCTCCACTAAGGCTTTGGTTTATTTTCCAGCCTTTCCAGTTGTGTTGACATTAACCATGAAGCTGCGTGTAATGTTTTTCCATGCTATGTATAATTGTGTTTTTCCTTATGTGGTTAGCTGTCCAATAGGAAATGAAAATTAACTTCCTTTTTTTCTGGGCTGTGTTGAACAACTTTTTGATAAGTACCAGGTATTTGTGTTTCTGAGCATTCAGTGTTTCGCAGAGCGCACCCAGGTTTGTGTCAGCAGTTTTACAAAGCTACTCAAGTGAGAAGGGCAGTTGTCCACCTGAAGGGGCTGTGCTGAAGAAAGCAATATTTGTGTAAATCTGAAAACATACTTTTCCCAACTTGCATAGTATTTTGTAGATATTATCTAACAAAGATTTGAGTTTTGTTGGAGATTCATTCTAATGTTGGAACTCTGTTTCAGAAAAGTGGTTAAGCTTATATATAGTAATAAGCATGTGAGCTGTTTCCTAACTAGCTTGCTGATGAGATTTGTTTCATCTCTATTTGACTGGAAATTGATACATCTTCTGAAATACTGCTCATGCTAATAAAAATATATTTCTTTTTCCAGAAAGCCATGCTAGTTGAGTTAGTGCTTGCCTTTAAAGTTTGGTTTCTGCTGGCAGAAGGGATAGTTTAAATTGTGTCTGGGCTACAGTAGACCAAATTTTGTCATGAATATTTAACAGATTTGAGATGCATACTTAGTTTGGCAAGTAACATGAAGCACTCTGTTTTATTGTTTTAACTATGGCTATGCTGTACTATTTGAAATTAAAAATATTTCACCTTTTGCTTTAAATCTGTTCCTAACATTTCAGTTTGTAAAATTATTTATCCTTTAAGTCAGTAACATGGTATGAAACAGCACTGTCTCTTTCCAAATTCTTTTAAATTTTACTTTTTTTACATGAGTTTAGCTCAATTTTTTTCAGTGTTCATGTTAACTGTTTTCTACTTGCACTCCTTCTCTTGCCTTATCTGTTTCTCAAGTTTTTCTATATTGTATGTAATTCTTCTGGCAGAGACCCACTTTGAGACTGGTGCTATGTAATCTGGAGTCTTTGCAATGCATATTGCAGTCAGGGTAGACCTGAGCTCATTATCTCAGCTTTGCACCTATGCTGTGATATTTGTGTCTAGGAGAACTTTAAGCTTTTACTCTTAAAATATCTCATTGTTGCCACCACTGGTAAAGCTTCATGAGAGCTTTAGTCCACGGACAGTTCATGTAACAACCAAACTTTTGTATTATAGGTCAGCTGGTGTTCAGACATTCATCACTAAGGCAGACAAATAGTGGCAGAAATAGTGAGAAACTGCTCCTTTGGTAGAGGGAGAAAAACTGAAGAATGGAATGGGCGTTTCATTATCTCAAACACCAGAGAGTGCTGACATTGTGATGTGGTGGCACATGTGCACAGTCTGACAACAGCTATCATGCCCAAATTTCCATGGCATTTATTCATAAGAATCCCTCTTTCTCAGTAAAAAAAGTGAGGTTTTGGTGACTTTTCAGAACTTGTTTTCTGCCAAAAGCTATGTATCTTAAAATCTGGATTCAGTTGAACTCCCTGGCTAAGACTGATCTGTTTGTTTGTTTGTTTGTACTTTGGCCAAAGGATTACATTGATGATTTCCCAGGATCCAAAATTGTATTTAATCTGTTTACAGAGCTACATGTACTATTGGAATGAGAAAGAGGGAAATGAAAGTGGCCATATCTACATCAGCTGGTAGCTGTTCGCAGGAAGCAGCAATTACTGTCCAGCCTTCTTCCCTGGGAAAGCCCTCCCGACTGCTTCCTGTACCACGGGGCTGTGCCGTGCATGGCCACACAGAATAGCAAATAAAGCACTAGGGAGCAATAGAAACTAACCTGGGGGGATAGATGGATAAGAATGACAATAATTCCCGCATGAACAGGACTGAAGCTAATTTCAGTTGCAGTTGTCAAACTGAACTAAACTGGCAAGGGAAGGAGTGTGTGTTTGTAATCAGTAACTGTGCACTTGCAGCTGAGGGACTTGGGCATGGCACACTTGGACAGTCTCACCTCTTCCAAATTTGCTCAGCCTGTACAGTATCCTGCATTTTTCCTCTTAGCTTTGTTTGGTCCCAGCTCACAGATGTGTGAATCATCCAAGGGGAAAGTTTGAGAGATGCTATGTGTCAGGTCAGTCCAGGTTCATTCACTGTTTATCCTTAGAAAGCCAGAAACACTAGTGTGTAAACAAGGGGGGAGGGGAAAGGAAGGTTTAATAAGACAATCAGGGTTAATCTTTTCTTTCAATATTGCATGTAATTTAGTTTTTTAATTATACACCAAACAACAGTTGTATTTTCTTTAGTTCAGTTATACAAACACAGCAGCAAATTAATATTACTGCACTCTCTGTGTTGTGAAGGGTACACAGAGAAAACCTGTGTTATTTTTCTAGTGCTAAATCTGTTAATGTTAACCATATTCCTCTACACAGCAACAGCAAAGTAAATGACATCAATGAGCATCAATTCAATCCAGAAAGCTTGATAAATTGAGAGGGGTTGTTTACCTAGTGTATGAAAAAGTCCCTTGGGGATGGGTTTTATTGCAATCTGCATAGTCATCCATATTCCTATACTGTCTGTGCTCATGTTTGTGAGTTAAACATATACAGTAATTTAGCATTCAGATAATCCCACAGCTATAATCCAGACAGATTTAGCTCAAATTTCTCTGGGATTTCTATTATCTAGATTTAGCAATGTGGTGTTGACTGGGTTTTTTTATACTGCTGCAAATGCTTTTTTTTTTTTTCCGCAATAAACAACATATTTTGATGTTCTCATAATTGAAGCTGTAGATTCTTTCTGGCATTAACCACATATAAAAATGTGCCTTTGTGAGGACAGTGCTTGCACAGCTGGAGCATGCTTTTAATGGATTCCAGCTATTTGACTACATACCACATAAGATCATACAATGTTTATATGAAAACCAGGATAACATATGTGAAAATACTAATAAGAATTATCTGAAGAATATTTATCTCCACACATCATCTCTTTGAAAATGAACTCAACTGCTTCAATTTTAGTAATGTTTTGTTACAATATATTTGACAGTACAATAGAGCCTGCCTCTCTTACAGCACTTTTCCTAAGCAGACCAGAGCTTTTATTGTTCTCAGTTTCCTCAGATGGAACTTCTAGTCTTTCTCACTCAGCAGTTTTGAGGAAAAGAAGGAATCTGGGGGGAAGAAAGAGCATCATTATCCGCATGAAATGAGGGGATATTAAGCCCAAGTGCACTGGGTACCTTTCACAGCAGACCACCCTTTGTCATATATTGCTCTGATTAAGTGTAAATGTATTCAAGGGAGCAGAGCAGACACTGTAAAGAGGGTCCAAATGTTCTTATACCAAAAATGCCAGCCCTCCCACACGCACTAGCATTGGTAGGGCTGCAGGAGTAAGAATGCATGTGTGGGAGATTTTTAGGAGGGAGGTGTACTGTGGGAAAAATTGTAAAGCTGCTTCTTCATCCGGAGTAGCTGGAGTGAGAGTGTCTGAACTGAGGCAAACAGTGGAGCAGGGCAATGCATGCTCTGTGCTCTGCCTTGTAATTGTGTTGCAAATGCACCAAGTACATTACTCACCCCCGGGCCAGATCTTCTGGGAAGAGGCTTGTGCACACTTGGCAATAATTTGATACTAAGATTGTGTCATCCAGAAGTGTCCCAGAAATTCAAAATAAGCAAACCACTTATAAATAGCTGGAAAACAAACTATTTAGAACCATTTATGGGGTTTAAGAAGCTGTGTGTCATATTTTTGTCCCCTAAACTGGAGGATTCAGACGCCAGTTCAATAAGTGAGTTCAGGTATGCTGCCCCTTAAAGCATCCCCCCATCATGCTGTATTCCAAGTGCCTTCTCTGACTGTGCATTACTGCCAGCCCCAATAACTGTAAAAATCTTGAGGGGTGTCTTTAATATGAATAAAGAAAGAGGATGTTCATTTAATCAGTTGTGATAAAATTGTTCCATGTATAAAATTTATTTGCTTAGTCCCCGAGCAGCAGGTTTGCAAGAATGATTTAAAAAAATGAAAAAGCATGATGAGAGACTTCTATAGCTATCAACTATATTCTGGGTAAAAACCTTTTTAAAGAAATATGCTGTGTCTGTGTAGCAGTACTTTTGGTTTCATACTTGCTCTGAGTTACCCTCTGCAGTACTAAGCAGCTGGGTTTCAGAAGCAGCAGCAGTTCTTGCCATGAAAAGGAGCCTGAGCGTTCACCCTCCTTGCTTCAGTGCCCTGCTGAAGCAGTGGGCCTGCTCCTGCTGCACTAAAAGCTGTTCTGAGAAGTCATATTTATGCCCAAATAGCTATCAATATCTGTGTTTGATCCCTAATAAGTCAGAACTATGAAGCAGTAATGCCAGTGAGATGGAAAAGCCATCTGATAGCTCTTAAACTGCTCTTCTTCCAGATGGTGTCTCTGGCACCAGCTGTTGGAGCTGGGAGTTTTCAAGGCCCCATTCTTTTCTTTCTCAGAATTTCTTTAGACCCCTAAAGAGTAATATGAAAACCCTCGAAGAGCAGAAGAGTTTAAAATGGACCTGACATAACTATGTATCTGCTGCATCTTATTTGAAAAGAAGTATAAGTCAATTTGAAGTTTTACAGTCAGTGTCTGAGGAAGTTGCCAGTGCACCCACAGGCCTTCTCATTGCTGCACATAGCAGCTCGTCTCACCAGACTCACCAGTTGGGTTCTGGCCACCTGCTTTATTTTCTTTTGCATTTTTTTTTCTTCCTGTTATAGCCTGACCTCTAATTCAGCAATTCTTTTGAATCATGCTCGGGACATTTTTTTCTCTCCCCCTTTGGATTTCCTCCAAATTTGAGATACAAATGCATTTCAAAATACCATCTTCCGAAGTTGTTAGATCCAGAGCTTGGTGATGTATACTGGGCTTAGCTGAAGTATCAGACCAGCAAAGAAAGACCAAGAAATGAAAGAGCACCATGTAAATATTGACAGATTGTTTTTATGAGTAAGCTATGATTATCCTTCATTAATTTGTCTATGCTTTCAGAAAGAGAGGAAATTGCTCAAAAGCAGAATAGTATTTTTTGCAACAGACAACTGTGCTGGGATTGTTAAAATTTCTATTCAAGAAATCCCTCAAAATGAAAAAAAAAATTAAGAAAAAAACCCACTCTCTTACAGAGAGGCATGTCTGCATGTTTAAAAGTAACACCAGTGTGTTCTATATCTGCATCTGTAATTTGAGATTAAATACACTGTGGATAAGGTTAAAAACATAATCTTTTCTAGCCACCTACCAGGCATTTATGCAGTATATTGTTTCCTTTCTGACAGTTAAATTACTAGTAATAAAGCTCTATAACTGTGCCATGACAGTGTTTGTCCTCTAACATGGCCGTGCAACTGCATCACCAGCTCTAAGCTGCACCAGCACAGTGAGGGCAGAATCTGGGCCTGTAACATTTAGTTCATCAAACTGTGTTCCAGTAGCAGAGCTGATACCTTTCTACCTCCTCCCTTACCTTGGTGCTGGAGGAATAAAGCAGCTCAAACTAGTCAATTGCTGCAGTTCTGAAAACAGATTTTCTGTGCACAAACTTGCCATCTGCACAATCATCCTTTTCCTCTTCAAGTAGCAAACAGCCAGAAGGTACTGAGCCCCCTTTCTGTGTTGCAGAGGGAAGAATCCCAGACATGGCTTTGGTAGCTGAGACCTGCTGGTTTTTTTAACCCATTGAAGTATTTTCTAAAGATGCTCTTCTTTCCATGTGCTTGGCTGGTGTTATGGTGACCATGAGTGAATAGATCAAGTTACTGGTATGGGAGTAGCCCTGCCAGGAAGCCAGAGGGCACGGTCAGTGCTCACTGTTTTTAGATGCCTGAACAGGCACAGCTCTAAGTTGGGTGCCTGCTAAGTTAATAAAAGGACTAAAGATTATTTCTCCTACCTCCTGTGTGTGGACAGAACACAGCCTGTATCTGAGGCAAGCCTTACTCCTGGGCTCACTGGCCCTTACAAGATTGTGTAAATAGCAATATTCTAAAACTACGGTTAGAATTTTTGAGTTTGGGATCTGCTAGAATTTGAGGAGAGGACTTGTGAAAAACTCAAAGGGGAAAAACTAAGAAAAAAAGCAAACAGAGAAATGCCCCAACATGGGAAATTTTTATGAACAAAATGTGATCAATTCATTCTCAAAGTTAAAGCAAATGAGCAATGGGAAGCTGCCCCTACTTCCTTTCTTCTTAATGCTGAAAGAGATCTGTTCCTTGCTTCATGAAGGAAAGAAAATTATTTGAGTCAGGAAAATCAAGTTAGGAAGGTGACCTGCCCATTTATTTATTTTGCTTTTTGCACGGTTGTAGAAAAGATCCAGCTGCAAAGTGTACTGGTTTGTAAACTGAGCCACTCCACTAGAAACTGTTCAGATGAAAAATGCTGAAAAACCCTGAGCACCATCCCAAATAGTAAAGTCCAGTATTTTATTAATTACAAGTCCCATACTTTCCTCCTATTCCCAGATCATATAAGTCATAAAGTGTCACCTTTTAGGTAAATTTCCATAATTTCACACATAATATTTATTAAATACATGAATCGTCTCTTAGGTTCACTTAAAAACAGCAGAGGACATGAAGTATTCTCTTGTATTAAAAATTATACCTTTTTTCTTTTTTCTTTTGAATTGTTAGAGCAATGTTAGAAACCTGATAGTGTGGTTAACAGCTGTTTCTTGGCTCTGTGTGGTATTGATTTGTAAGAGCAGTGATACAGAACTGTTCAGCTAATTAAGACATTGATAAAGTATCTTGATAAAGGATGCCATTCTTCTCTTATCTAAACTGATTTGATACTGGCTTTCTTGCTGAGCACTGTTAAGACCACAGGTACTGAGAAGACCATCACCAGCACTGCTGACTCATTCACTGCCGTGCTCACTGACATGGGAGCTGCTCCCCAGCCTTTTCCTCCCACCCCCTTCCCAGGTGTTCTCTGCCCAGGGACCAGGTTCTCTCACCAGCTCTCTGGCTTCATCCCCATCTCACTCGTACCTCTCTCAATACCCTAATTTTGGCTCTGAGCTACATCTAGTGCTTAGATAAGATAAGATTTCAGCCAGATGGATTATGAACAACATTTTCTTTTCAACGTTCTTGGCTCCAACCCCACAGAAGGTTGCTTTAGCCCAACAGAATAAAGTCCTGTCCTTCAGACAGCTGAACCAGTTGCCTTACTTTAGCATGCAGTGTAATTGTTTTGCATGTTCCACAGAAGGCATTCCACTCACACCTTCTGTTTTGCACCTGGAATCTGAATGTGCTGCTGACATCAGGACCCCACAGTGCCTTATAAAGGCAGTTGAAGGCATTAAGAATCTGGACCTTTGTACAATATCCTAAATAAACCATCTTTCATTTCTTATATTTTACCTTGATAAGAGAGTGTAATGTCTGTGGTCCACTGAGCTCTGTGCTGGTGAGTAAAACTCTGTGTGAAGCTTATAAAGTAATGCAAATAGATAATATGACTTTCCCCCACCTTGATGCAGATTATAAATCAATGAGATTTAGTCCACCACTCCTTATAAGTAATTCTGCAATCACATATTCATGCTGAGGAAAACTTTTCAGTGAGATTTTTTTCAGGATAAATCTTTGCCAGCTATTGGAAGTGTGATAATTGCAGAGCCACTAACATTTTCCTGCTTCATATCAAATGCATCACAAATCTGCCCAGCATCTTTGTCAATCATTTAAAGTGTAGCAGACAAAAATAATATTCTTAGAATTATTATTAGAAGAATTTATGGTCTCTTATGAAGTGAAAATGATTTTGATATATGAACAGTATTGGGAGGAACTGCCAGTTTGAAAACTCACACCAGACCTGTGCATGTAATATTCTTGTCTTGCAGGAAGTAGTGGGAGTAATATGTGAAAAGGAGTTGTTCACAAGTCAGAATCCTTAGGAGCTCTCTAGATGACTCTTCCTGCATTTTGTGATATTCTGCTAAAAGAAAGTTCCTCTTTCCCTTTCTTGAGCCTTTTTATGTCACAAACTGTGTACACAAAGGCATGTGTGTTCACACTGGTTGTTCAGCAGAGGATGTAGAGTAGGATCAGGTACAAACAAAGGTTCTACTCATGATGGTGGTTACAACTACAAATCTCAGTGCAAAATAATGATAATTAGGTATTATAGGTAGATAATTTAAGGTATTCTTAAAACTTTCTCTGTTGTTAAAGGCTGATTTATCTTTCCACACTATAATGAGACAAATACCAGACAAGCCTTTGCATTGCCTTTGCTCACAGCTTAACTGGAATTACAAACAGTTTCCATAATGAAGTATACAGCCTGCAAAAAATTTGTATTCCAAGTGTGTGCACAGGCCCTGTTTTCCAGACTGTACCTTTCCCAAAGTGTGCACAAGCTCTTCAGTGTGTTTAGTACTGTACAGCACTGTAAGCCAACTGATGTTTATCACTGTGCAATAGGTCAGTGCAGAGTTCCACCACAACAAGGTACATTCTGGTCCAGGCTGTGCATGAAGGGCACTATCCATTATGGACCAGCTGAATGGGGAGAAGAACCTGCATCTTAGTAGGGATGTGCTGAGCACCCACCTCAGCCTCAGGGGAGAGAAATTAACGTGGCAAGTCCTATCCTTGTAGTCGCTAAGCACAACTACTCTTGATTTGTACCTGGTCTTTTTCCAGGCTGCTGTGGTGGAGGAAATTCTCCTCATGTCCTGTCTCACTCCATATAGCTGCACTAAGTCCAGCTGCAATTACTGGTATGTGTATTGTGCAGACTAATTACATTTATGTAACATAATAAATATATATATATTATACCTGTTATGTTCTTAGAGCAAAGATACAGCCATAAAAATACACACCAGACTGCTCTGTACAAAGAAGACAGATGGTATTTATTCCCTATTAATTAATATTGCATGCAGAATTTCCTCCCTCTTTAAATATCTTGAACATCCGTTTTCAAAAGTTAAATGTACACATACAGATTCTTTTTGTTTTGACAGCTGACTGTTGTATTTGTTCTCCATTCAATATAGGTGGCCTTGGTTTGTTCTTACAAGTACTATCTTGTGTATCTTCAGTCTACCTGTCATTATTATAGTTCTTCTTTCTCCTTAAATCAGATTAATCAATTGATGTAATTAATGTAAAGATGGAAAGCAAACAATGGTGCAAACCCTCCTGAAATTTGGAGAACTAATAAATTAGGTTTGACAGGTTTGTGTCTGCAGGTTTTGTCTTCACTGGCCATCACCTTATTTAATAATTTGCTTTTTCTCAGTCACATGTTTCAGAATAACATTACACATAAGGATGAAATGCAGCCACTGCTGAAATTTTATTGTTCAGTGTAACTTGTTCACAAATGCTCCTGGAGACACGTGGTCTTTGTCTGCCGTTGTAGTTTTACACTGGAACATTTCTGCCTTACAACTAGAGCCACACATAAATATGGCTGAAAACAAAAAAGCAATGTCACTATCATGGATATTCCAACCCCATTGCTTTAAGGGATACTTTAAAGGAAAGTAGGCCAAAAACTTGACCTATTTTAAAAGACATGGCAATCTGTTCTTTTAAAAAATCCTTCACACTTCATTGAGTCCTTCTCTGTCTCCTATACCATGAAAAATATTGTACAGTAGCAAGATTCAGAATTCTTCTCTACTGTTGCCCATACAAACAAATACTGCAAGCTGAAATCTGCAGTATAACAAATTTATTTTTCTGCATCACTGATCTTGAAAAAGAAATCATCTTAAAAATTACCAAATGCATACATTGAATTAATTAAGTGTAACTAACTAAAATTGCTACATCACTGCACTTTCTCCATAGTGTTAGTTGTAATGGATCCATTTGGCAACCAAGAAGTCTTAAGATCCATAAAGGATTTTTGCTTCTAGGAACTTCAGTGTTTTGAATTCGAAAACCAGAAGCAGTGAGCCATACTTCTCAGTTATTTTGCTGTTTGAAATCTGGCTGTGAAACTCTGTTTACTTTGTGTTGGACTCCCGCCAGAGGAGGCCTGGTTTTAGCAGATGGTCGTGGAGCGGAGGCCAGACGTTTCCTGCTGCGTCCTGACGAGGCACTGATAGCGGCGCTCCCAGGCGAGGCACTGATGCCTTCAGCAGCCACGAGGCTGGAGAGCGGGCGCTGCTGCCACAAAGGTTGGGAAGAGTCCATGAAGCAGCCCCTGGGGCAAAAGACTGAGTGGAAAAGAGGGTCCTGAAATGGTGCTCACAAGTGGTGGAGCTGTCAGACAGAAGATGAGCAGCGGAAGAGCTGGAGTTTTGACCAAGAGGAACTGAAGTGTTAAAACCAGATGGGCATAAACCAGTACTGAGGAGGTGAGATTGCTTTGGTCTTTGACAGGACACTCCTCTGCCTTGTCAAGAAGAGACTTGAAAGAAGAAGGTCCAAATGGAAGGCTTTACTGTGGTGTGGGTTTACCTGTCTGCTCTACCTGCTGCAGGGAGCATTTCCCTTTCCTCCACTTCTGGTGGGGGGCAACTTCTCTCAGAACAAATATCCTTAGTATGTCCTCAGGCTGGGTTTGATCTTTCAAGATGCTGCCTGCTCTCAAGATGGGGAATCAAAGGGCAATGCCATAATCACAAGCACTTGAGTATCGCTGGATTGCTGCCTTGACAATTTGCATACAGGAGAAAATGCAAACAAATTTCTCAGGAGGCTGTATGACTTGGAAATCTTCCAGAAATCCTTCAGGAAGCAGTAAGATTAAGGACATCCATAGTTTATCTGGGGATTCAGATCTTGAACCAATGTAGCTAAAATTCACGGTTCCCATGCCATATGGCTCTGTGTTTGGGGATTTGGTGCTCTCCCATTCCCTGCTATCAGATACCTGAAAGCACTGCATTAGTGTGTCAGGCTAATTTGGGTGATGATTTTGTGCAGGTGGCAAGGCCCCTTTGAACTGCAGCTGACCCCTTCCTTGCACTCCAGCCAATCTGGAGGCAGTGTTGGATTTTGAATGCTTGTGCCTTTCCAGATTACTACTGGATCTCAAATGGAAAGAAATCCCAGAAGACTGAAGTGCTGATTGCCTTGTTACGTCACTTGCATATATTTCTCCTCCTTGAGCATCATTCACTCAGAATCTCCCTAAAACTGAGTCTCCGGGTCAGCATAAGAGACACCTGACAAGATGAGGCATCTGCATAGTGGTCAGACTAAAAATATTTTTCCCTGAGCTTCTACTTGCAGAGCATCAACATTCAACAGACCCAAAAATGGGGAAAAATTGTTTAAAACCTCATTCAGCCAAGTACCAAACTTTGGTAGTTCTTTCAGTGAGAGCCCTTCCTTCCTACTTATCAGTCCTGTACAGGACAGCCTGAATCACCACTTTTATGATCCACTGTCCTCTTAGATGTAGTTTTCTTAGGCTATAGTAGTTGCTACCTTTTTCTACCTTATTGACTTCTTCCAACTTGAAGTCAAGAATGCAGTATCTAGGAACACCACACTGCATTTTTACAGCTGAGCAGCTGAGCCCATTTGACGTTACACTGAGACAAAGATTTATTGTACTGTACAGAGAAGACAGTCTACAGAAATGAAGTTTCAAAGTATCTGTATCATCAAAGAACATGGATAGACCTTGGGAATTTAATCTGGTCATCATCACTTATGGAATACAGGTGATCAATGTCTTACCCAAGATGCAGAATGCCACATCCTCCTCTGACCAGCCCTGGTGAGCCATAGCCAGGCTGGGAGCCCAGGCCTTGCTGTCTCACCCCTCAGGATCGTCCACATTTGCACAGAGGAAGGACTCATATCCCATTCATTAGCACCCTAAAGCTGCCATGTAGAGTCTGAAGCTGTTTCCATCACTAGGCAGAGGGGTGGTTAATGCTCTTCCTTTGCTAGAGAAGGACTCAAGATCATGGGGTCTACCTCAGACTTCCCCAGCACGTTTTTAACATTTCCTGTTATTTGCCAAGTGGCCATACTGTGCACCACACAACACTCACTCCCACTCCAAACAGATGCTGCAAGGCCCAGCAAAGCTTAGAAAATTTCTGGTGAAGCAAGATTTCATTGTAATTAAAGTAGCCCCCTTTCCATTACCCAGTTTGAATACAGATAATTTTCTTCTGTCAGCTGGGATGATGTGAATTTGTAGCTGGGCTAACTGGCGCTTTTTTTTTCCCTTTTAATAATTGAAACCATAAAAGTTGAAGTTCTCATTAAAATTGTTAGGTCAATTACTAGTTATTGCACTTCGAGTTTACAGATACTACACATGCATGGAGCTAAGAAAATAAACAGAACCAGAGCGAAATGTCTTGGGCAGGATACACAGAGACAGGCATCCCTGGGGAAGGAGAGTTGCAAAAAGGCATCAAAATGGAGTTCAGTGAACTGGCGTTTAGAGCTTTTGGGAAGTGTCTTTTTTTAGCAAACCTTTAAAGTCAATTATCCTCAGAGAATGTGCTTCATATTTGTCTTGAGACTAAAGATAGTGAGATTTCATAATTTATCTGGATCATACCTCTGCGCATGCAGGTCCCTGGCCCTGTGCTAGACAAGAGGTGGCAGATCACTCTCTGTGGACAGGAGAGTGGGAAAAGCTCCTTCCCCTCAGTGCTGGCTGTGAGCTGGAGAAAGGGCAGTGAGGCATTCCTCCTTGACAGTGAGAGACACTGTATTCCCCAACTGTCAGACACAATCTATTATGGAAAAATCAAAACAAAACAAAGCCACGCTGAACTACAGCAGAGAAAATCCTGGAAAATGGGTTGGACAGTACTTAAGCACAACTTTTCCCCACAGAGAGGGAATGTGTTAGACCCAAAGCTCCAGAAATAGAGGGAAAATAAACAGAGCTTTTGGAATTAACCTGGCAAAATGGAGTTGGCTCCCAGCTGTGTCAGGACAGCACAGTGGAGCTCGTCCTCATGCAGACAGCCAGCTCTTTCTCCAGAACAGCTTTCATGTTGAAGATCATCCTTGGATGAATATATCTGTCCGGCACAGGAGACTTGCAGTGCTCTTGAGTTAGAAAAGACATAAATTTTAGCACTAGTACAGCAACATCAGTTTTCTAGACAAGTAAAATCTGACTGTAGAAGGAGAGAGGAAGCCCCCACCTACTCACAGTTCAGCTGCTGTGCTTTTCCACAAGGGCAGATGTTTGGAAAATGGGAAGGAACAGGAAAGATCTTGGTCTTGCCAACACTAGTCTGGTTTCTGACATGCTGTAACTTTCACACATGTCTTTTTTTACAGCAAGAGGACTTAAAATAACTCATATGTATTACTTTTGGTGTGTTTCTTATGCAGTGCTGACCAGGAGCTAAATGTCTGCATAAAATTAAGGTTTTCAGAACCATTAGGGACAAGAACTCCAGCAGATGGTTGTAGTGGTCTTTGGTGGAGAGATGTCCAGTCAGTCCATCTCATGGCTGTTCATCTCACAGCGGCTACATAATTCCTTCAGTATCTTCAAGTTAATTCTGTCAGCACAAGCTCTTTGTTGACACAGTAGTTCTGGATCTATTTGTTTTTGCTGTAGTTACACATGGCCACATAAACTGTGTATGAGCTGCCACCATCTTTGCCCATTTTGCAGAGGTACATGAGACTGTACAAAACACAAGGCAAATTCAGCTGGTTGTGTGGAAGGCAGCCAAAATGGCCCCATTTATGAACCTGTGAGTGTGTAAAGGGCAGGATTCCCCTGCTGGGTGTGCAAACAGGCAGGTGACAGACCTGTGCCAACGCCAGGAGAGCACTGAGGGGAGTTACTCCTAACAGGAAAAGGCTTGTGGAGAGCAGAGAGCTTCTCTTCTGTACTTATACACAACACATCCCCATTTCTTCTAAGTATCACACTGTGAAAAAATGTTAATTTTTTATTTGCTGCTAGGCCTGAGAAGGAAATATTTTCTTTACACAAAACAGGACCCTGATCTAATTTTGGGCTCTTGTGGAGTCTTGTTTTGGGTCTGATGCTCAAACCCAGCAATAACAGGCCTGTACTTGGAAGGTTCCACACCAAAGGCACAGAAAAAAACAGGTATTTTTTATAGAACAATTGATTGATAGTGAGATATGGGAGCATAAACTTGGCTTTGGAAGCCCATGGACCATTTTGACCACCAAAATGTAACCTGGGAGTCTGGCTAACTTGTTTAATCTCTGTGCCAGTTTAATCCCATTCTGCCCTAAAACACCTGGTGTGATTTCAGTGTGGCACTGGGGGGCTCTGGGTGCCAGTCTGGCATGGTATTGCAGATTTTGCAGAAGAGAAGTGACTCTTTTTTTTTTTTTCTGGGTCACATGATGTCCATACAGCTCTAAATAAACATTATTAAAAGGACATGTCTGGGACCTAAATTAATGAGGAACTAAATAATAAACTTGTCTTCCAGCTGGTGTAGACTGAAAGCAACACTGAAATAATGTGTATTTTCTACAATTTATTGTAATGGTCTGTGCTCCTGCAAACATGATGCACATGATCTGTTGAACCTTATTCTGAGGTGTAGGGCCATCAATTTCCATCTGGGACAATATATAGGTGTTGGCCAGAATGATTTTACGACTTGGATCCCTGTGGGTTAAATTCTGATCGGGCAGATGTGACAGAGTCCAGCAAAAGATCTCCACAGAAGCAACCCTGGCTGTGTTGATACAGTTGCTGTTAAGAGGAAATTGCCACAAAACTAAAAAATATTACCAAGAACATTCACCCTTGTCTTCCTGTGCCAGTTTACCTGCACACTGATATAGTTTTCTTGCAAAAAGCGTATCTGCTAGGATTTAAAATTGATTACTTTTTTGTTTACTTATGATAAAATTTTTACTTTTATTTTTTCCTATTTTTTTAAATGACAATCAGAAATTTTCAATTATCATTAAAAAACACTTTAAATAAGAGGCAGGAACAAGAAGGCTTAGTTTTTTTTTATTCTGATGAGAGGTTTTGTAAGGGGAAGATCACCGTCATTGTCATAGCCGTTAATGTTCTGATTTTGGAGCAGTGGAGACATAAGCAAATATTTATTTTTGAAAGGCCTTTGCTTCGGCTGATGACAAAATGCTCATCTCCTAAATTTAGAAATGCTGTGTCTCAATGTGTATATTTATATTATTAGTCACCTTTAAGCCCACATTTTCTGTGATCAGCACAAGCTAGGGAGTCACTGCATCCTTGTGTCAGAGAGGGTACCTGCATGTCCCTGCCAAGTGGGCTGAGTGTCCCAGTTGTGAATTCCAGTGGGAACAGACCAGAACCGGAGTGGCTGGGAAAAGAGGGGCAACAGGGGGGCAGCTTGAGCAGGCTGTGTTACCATAACCCTACAGGGAAGAGAAACAATAACCGTGGAATATCCAGAGTTGGAAGGGACCCACATGGGTCATGGAGTCCAACTCCTAATACTGAGTTTAATAATGGTCACCTTGTATCATCGTCCCTGACTTTAGGTATTTACCTGTTCACTATCCCAGGCTGTGCAGTTCCTCTGGCTTTTTCCATTGAAAGCCACGATCCCAAGGAGCAGAAATACGGCTTGTGCCTGCCGTTCAGAGAAAGCAGTTGTGGCAGCTGCACAATTTAAATTTTGGGAAATTGTTTTCACAGAAAGGCTGTGGGTAAAGGCCGGTGGGACTAATGGCAGCCCGGCCCCACGTATGTCAGGGGGCAGGCAGGAAGGCTGAGGGCGAGCAGAGGCCCGGCCTGCGGCCGCCCGTGCTGTGCCCGGATCCCCAGCGCCATGCGAGCGGCACTCGTTATTCGGTGACGAGCGGCGGCGGAGGGCGGGCCGGGCGCGGGGGCTGCGGGCGCAGCCGGCCGCGGTGCCGCAGCTGATGTAATGCTGCTGCCGCCGCAGCGCCTTCACGTGTCTGCGGCGCGCCCGGGCGGCGGGGCAGCGGCGTGTGCCGCACGGCGTGCGCGCCGTGACACGCGCGGGCACACACGCGCGCACACGTGTTATTTGCGCCGCCGGGCCGCTCCGGGCGCAGGCCGGCCCCCTCCCCGCC